>CP126891.1:148681206-149881206 GCA_030440675.1 Furcifer pardalis
ATAAATAGACATTAAAATAAATACATATTAAAATAAATACACATTAAATAGACATAAAACACAGAAAAATAAAAATTAAAAACACATAAAAATACACATTAAAAATAAATGCACAGTAAATACACATTAAAGTACACCCACCCATCCCACACCCAAAGGTGAGTCACTTACCCTGGGGAGCAGGCTATAGGGAGCTTCAGGATAGCAGCTTCTCTTCCTCCTCCCTGTCTGGGAGGACAACAAGGAGGCCGCGCATGTGCACCAAGTGATTGGTGTGCGTGCACAGTGGCGGAACCGGTGAAAAGGTAAGCCACCGAGGTGGTTCCCCCCAAAAGCCACTACTTGTTCTCCAGGACACTGGGAAAGGTTACTACTGGTTCTGGTGAACTGGTGTGAACCTGTTGCTGCCCATCACTGAAGCCACTCCTTAAATACCTCAGTTGCCTTGAAAGCCCTATTTGGGCTGCAATGAACCAGTTTCCACTTGACAGCACACAGAAAAGAGGTAAATTTCCTAGATTCTAGAACACATTGGATTTTTAAAAAACGGATCAGTGAGGTTGAAGTGAGCATAGCCATGAAAGGTTGACAAAAGCAAAAGGATAATACTTAAGAGACCACCTCACCCCAAGAACATCTGTCTGTCTCACCAGAGCGGACTGGAGAGGCTCTCTAGTGGTTCCATCAGCCAGAGAGGCACATCTCTCTGGCACCAGAAGGAGGGCATTCTCTGTGTCCACTCCGACCCTATGGAACCTCCTGCCAATGGAGCTACATCTCCAGATGGAGCTGCAGCCCTTTAGGAAGAATCTAAAAACATGGCTGACAGGGCAGGTGTGGGGTATGGGAAGCACAATTACCCCAACCCATTGGATGGTTTAAGCCACCTCTCTCCCTCAGCTTCTTATCAGTAAGATGTAGCAACTTGGCGATCTTTTAATTTTTTTAAGATTTTAAATTTTTAATCTTTAATAGTTTTAAATTTGAGGTTTTTAGGGAATATTTTTATGTTTTTATTGTGGTGTTTCTTATTATTTGTAAACCGCCCTGAGTCACCTCAGTGAGGAAGGTGGTGGATAAATATAAATAAATAAATAAATAAATAAATAAATAAATAAATGGGTGTGTTAATGATGTTAATGAGATAGCTGAAATCTTTTAAGTGGAAGGCAATGAAGAGATAGGTATGTCAGTCATCTTCTGGGCTGGGTAGATTTATTGCCAGTTGAGGGAAGGAGGATAGAGTTAGAGACAAGGAACTGGAAGCTGATTTGAAGAAACTCTTTTTAAAATTGGTTTTTGAGATCTCAAGTATAGAATCCTCAATATTTTGTTCCTGTGGAAATTGTAAGCCTAAAGAAACATCTGAAGCATATGGTTATCGTCTTGAGGTGTAGCTTCTAAAACAATTTGCTCAGATTTGGGGGGAAGGCTGAGATGTCTGCATAGACAAAGAAAGAAGGGAAGGTGAAAGGCAGCTTGCTTAAAGGTGAAAACATCTGTGACCTTTACAAGCTCCTAGGATCAATTTGCTTTGACCTTGGAGTTTGAGGTACGTGTGTTTGTGTCTTCTTCTTCTTCTTCTTCTTCTTCAAAAAATCTTATACTTGCACTCTTAATTGTCCTTTTTTCTTTTTGATAATATCTATGAAATCAAATACCACAATAATGAAACAATATAATAATAATTTCATGTCAGAAATTATTCTGGGTTGAAAGGATTTTTGCTGGAGAAACTCTGCTCAATGGATGCCTGAATGAGGCTCCTTTAATGTCCCCAAGATCTTTTCCCACCGAAGTGGTCCCTATTGATCTACTTGCTATTTCTTGCTTTTGAACTGCTAGGTTGGCAGGAGCAGGGAAAAAGACAGGCACTCAATCCATCATGTAGTACCTGGGTCTCAAACTGCTGACTTGCTGGCCTTCCAGCTAACAAGGCGAGCTTCTTGACCACTGAACCATTGCAGCCCCTTTTCATGTCAGAAATTATTCTGGGTTGAAAAGATTTTTTGCTGGAGAAACTCTGCTCAAGGGATGCCTGAATGCTGCTCCTTTCATGTCCCCAAGAGCTGGGACAGAGATGGGCGCTCAAACTGTCATGCAGTACCCGGGTCTTGAACTGCTGACTTGGTGGCTTTCCAGCTAACAAGGTGAGCTTATTAACCACTGAGCCACCACAGCCCCTAATGAAATGATAAATATCATGTATGAAAAGCATCTAAACCGACAGCGCTATGGTTCTTTTTGAGAGGCCCCAACAGCTTTGCCTCAAATATCTTGCTACTCCGTGAGTCTTCATCTTTTTTGAAAGACAACCAAGGGTTAGGCATGTATTTCTAAAATATCTCTGTGTTTGAAGACCTCCCAGAGGGGAAAAGTATGATTAAAAATGTAACATGTTAGCCCTGCAATCCATTTATTTTTATATCCCTCCCCAAAGCAAGTGCTGAAATGCATTCCATATGCACTTGCTCTTAGTACCTGGGCTATACAAAACTCATGAGGCTACTCTGAAATATTGTCAGGATGGATGGAAATTAAATATAGAGTGATCTTGCAATGTGCATTTGCTGAATTGCATGCTTGAAAACACCATGGAGAACTGAAGCAGACTGATGCGTTCGTCCCATGGATATTCATAAGCCAGGATGGCACATAAGTTGCAACAGTACAGATCGTGCAGCTATACTTCCATTGTATACCTCTCAAGTGGGGCATATCTCTCCTTTTATGCTGTTGATCAGCCACACTTTGGAAGTACTCACCCTTCCCCTACACCAGTGGTTCCCAATTAGTTTTTTCTACGTACCACTTAAAGAAAGACCTCAAACTTGCGTACCCCTTATTGCAGGAACGTTAAATATCGCGTACCCCTTATTGCAGGAACGTTAAATAAAAAATGAAATCAGGTGTATTTTATATTTATTATCATCAAAAGACATTCTAATGACAGAGAACACATGTTTCATTAATGTGACAAATGTGCACGTTGACAATGACGAGCAAATAGGTGGGAATGGGGGCGGCCACGATCGGGTGACGCGAGACGCGGGAGGCACGGGAAAAACCGCCGCTGCGGGAGAAAGCACTTGATGCATACGATTGACTTACCTACTGATCGTTTAATTAAATTGAATAATTTTTTGGCAATTGTTATTGCATTATTGTTTTTTAAGGATTTAATATTTTAGTTAAGAGATTGCTGCGCGTACCCCTTGATGCAATCTCGCGTACCCCTGGGGTTACGCGTACCACTAATTGGGAACCACTGCCCTACACCATTGCAGGTACTGGTCATGTGGTTTACCTGGACGTCACTTACTTTTTTCTGGTCAAGAAACATACCTAAGTGCGCTTTCTTCCAACACCTTCTCCATATGCAACTCTTTTATCTTACCCTGCTATAGCTGTGGCTGGGAAATAAAAGGCTGTTAGCTTTGCTGGAGGACCTCTTTGATTGAGCAGTTTCTTCTTCCATGTCTAGGCCAGACGTGAAACTGCCAAAATGAAGGCATCTTTTGGTGAGTTCATTCTGTATTTCCTTTCACCTGACCTGGTGTGAGAAAGATTAGCCAGCAAGACAAAATTGCCATTATCAGGGCATGCCCGATGGTGGTTCAGAAATACCACAATCTTTGAGAAGGCTGTTCACCCCTTTGATTGAGCACATTAGCACATTCATATTTCTACCAGCTGGGTATGCAGCTATGGTTTTGTGATGGCTTTTGGTATTGGGCTTGGCAGCTAGACTGCTTGGTTTGGATGGTAATGGCTCAGTGGTTAAGAACCTGAACTTGAAGACTGGAAGGTTGGCAGTTCAACAGTTTGAGACCCGATTGCTGTATGATGGAGTGAGTCTCTGTCGTCTGTCCCAGCTCCTGCCAACCTAGCAGTTTGAAAGCAAGAAATTGCAAGTACTGTACAGTAAAACACCGGATAACGACTGGATCAGATTATGCTAAAATCGCATAAAGTTAAGTAATCTGGGGAGGAGAATTGGATCGAATAATGTTAAGGTCCTATGGGATGGATTGGATAACAACCGCTAAAACCTGTGCAGTTACAATGTATCTCTATGGAGCTTTAACGTTATCCGATCCATCCCATAGGATTTTAACATGGATCGGATAACACTAAAAATCGGATAACACCAAGACTTGTGGAACCAAGTTTTAGTGTTATCCGAGGTTTTACTGTATTGTCTTGGTGGAAGAAAACTATAGGAGACAGATGCACAGAGAAGGGGGGTGGGTTCATAAAGGCGAGGACAGCCCTGTAAAGAGGCTGGCCATAGAAATCCTGTAAAGAGGCTGCCTGTCATATGTCTATGAAAACATTTACAGACAATGCTGGCTCTTTGGCTATAAACAGAGATGAGCACTGAACCCTATAGTCAGATACGACTGGCTTTCGAGCAATGGCGACCTTTACCTTTACCTTGGCAGTTACTTTTCTGTGGGCCCAATTCTTTTGACAACAGTCTGTGACAAAATATGTAAGGCCCATCTCTTTAGTTTCCTGGATCATCATAAGCCGCAACTCTCCAAGCAGTTGTTCTCACCAGATATTTCAATTGTGACAACAGCTGGACAAACGGATAAGGGAATTTATTACCTCATGTGAGCATGTGTGAGAGAGAATGAATAAGGTGACTGCTCTGTTTTCAAAACCAGTCAGAGAAGGAAGTTACCAGAAGCAGGGGACATTTCTAACCTTGAGGCAATACGTGTTCTTCTGCTTGCCATCTGCGTTGTGGGGTGAAAGAAGTAAAGTCCCTCCTTTCTTCTTTGTGTATGAACATGTGAATGTTTGTTTGTCTGTCTTTGTGTGCATGAATACTTTTTGGGACCCATAGCCCAAGAACCAGTGTGGAAGTTGGTGATTTATAAAGTAAAATCTTCAACCTAATTCAGTAGCAAAATAACAGTTATTCCCAAGCAAATGTGTTGTAAACATTTACAGCCTGTTCATTCCCCTTGGCAGGCTACCTTTTCAATGGTGGGGAAGGCATACACTCCTTTTCCTTTCTATACTGTGCATATCTTTCAAATATAACTTTCCTATCATTATGTGTACCTTCCTCCTCCCATATAGTGGAGAGGTTTACTTACTTGGGCAGTGAGATAGCCTGAAATTGAGATTCAATGGTAGATGCCAAATGCTGGCTTGGAAAAGCAAGAACTGTCTTCCAGAGAATGAATAAGATCCGGTCCTTGCCATCAATATTGCTGAAAATTAAACTTTGCTTGTTTGCCTTCATAGTGATACTGACACCCTGCTATGCCCGAGCAACTTGGAAGGTTTCAACAAGAGATTTGATGTCTTCCATTAGAGGTGTCTCTAAAGATTCACTATTTTGACCGTATTACCAATGAGGAAGTGCTTCGAAGGAGTGGCTTGTGCAAATTACCTAACATCGTTGGATGAAGAAGACAGGTCATATTTTTCATGGGGAGAAAAACAGGATGCCTGCTGCTGTTCAGTCGCACAATCGATACCGACCCTTCACGACCCCATGGACCGCTGCCCTAAGGATCCCTAAGGTGGCAATAAGTTGGATCCCTCCATATGCCAAATGACAATGAGGATGCCTTTGAAATATACTGTAAAGAACTTTCATGGCAGATTTAAAGACTCTGAAAATGACATGGGAGGATGCTGAAGTACTCACCCAAATATGAAACCGTTGGAGATCCCTTGCTGCCTGATATGCTACATAGCTTGGGGGGAGGGGGGGATCTAAGTCTAAGTTCTCCTCCCTTCATTTGGAGCAAGGCATCTCTCTCAAGATCCACGAGCCGATTCTGCTGTAAAGTTTCCCCTCCTCAGTTAGGCTGCTACAAGTGTTTGTAGGGACCAATTTTATATTGCTAAATCGGAGTTGCACATTTCTTTCCATAAACATTAGTCCCCACCCAGTGCCAGAGATTTGCTGATTAAAAATAGCATGGAAAGATGACAGCTTGAAATAGAAGATATTTCTTTGTCTCCATCAGAGGTTCTGTAAAAAGTGGAAAGCAAATCCTCATGGCTAGCTGCAAAGATACACATGTAGAAAGAGGGAGCTGTCCACTTGCCTCTCCATATGAAGAGATAGTTGACCAGAGATTACTTAATCTTAATTACCAGGCCCTGCCAATTTCTATCACGGCAATATTTGAGTCTAAAACTCCCCTCCTCAGCTGTCTTTTCTCTATAATTACTTGAGGTTTTTAGGTTCCTGCCAATAATAGTTTTCCTCCTGCTAAGTCTAGGCTTAAAGAACAGGAAATTTGGAAGGTATGAGTGCTTCACACAGTCATATCTCATTCTTCCTTTCCTTCTTTCTTCTGCTCAGCTACAAATATCACATCCCACGTTGTCTGCAAAGATAAAACGTTGAACGCAGCCTTTGTTGGAGCAGATATTATAACTCCCAGTTTGCCTATAATGCATTTTCAGTCTAAAGTGGTGGAAATGTCACAGGTTCTGTTGGCAGCATTCGCCCTGCTGGAATGAATGTTTCTTGTTAGTGATAATACGAATTAATCAGCCTAATTATTGTGAGATGAAAGTAGACACCTTTGTGTATTGAATAACTTATGACATTTTTGTTCAAAGAGCACAAATCAAGCCCCAGAAAATAAATTAAACACGACCTCCAGTGCAGGCTTCGCCTTGCCTAATGACTCTTCTCCCATGAAATTCAATGATGTACAAATCTCACAGTTAAATAAATGATAGATTTTAAAAACATGCTTTAAACAATAGCGGCATTTTTATCGCAGCTATTGGCATTCAAGAGCCGTGCCAGCCAGTCCCAAGGAATAGGGCAAACAAGTTCATGCTAAATGAATGGAAAAATAAAAATATTTGTGCAACCAGCCATCAGAAACACATTCAGTGGATCTGGGGGCTTTTGTGATGGGGTTCTCCCCCGCCAGCTCCCAGCCCTGCTTCATTTAGTTTGCTGCCTGGAACATCTACAGTGTGTGAAACACCCCCCCCCCCCAGCAAGAAATAAAAAGAGGGAGAGGATTATAGGAAAGGTCAAGATATAAGTATTCTGATCATATCAGAGCTGCTCATTTCAATAATGCGTACAATGGGGAAATGGCATGAAATGATTACAGCAATTCTTTATCATACGTTTTACTTATCCGGGGGAAAAATGTTATATATAAAGGAGAGATAAGGGCAGAGAAACCAGGAGAAGCAAAGGCGATTGGAAGGAAACATTAGAAGTGCCAGCAGCATTTTTGATAGGCTGGGTTGCCTAGGATGGGAGAGTGGCAGTTCCATCTGAAAACAGAGGAATTGGGGTTAAATTGCAGCCTGAACCTGAAGGAAATGATAGGCTGCCTCTATTTGCTCTGGATGTCTACAAGAATAATCAGACCTGAAATATTTATTTTTTTTAGCTGAAGTGAAATATTCCAACTCTGATTTTTCTAATGGTATAGAATGTAAAATGGCCAGAATAAGGGAAGAAAGCCTATAATTTCTGTTCATAATTTACGGAGCCCACCCCACCCACCATCGACGTCCTCTCTTTCATCTGTGCTAAATGCAGATGTCAGCCTTTGCCTCTCTGGTGCTTGCCAAATCTGTCTGCCTGAGGATGTGTGTCCCGAGAAGCAGTCACAAGAACTGATTGATTTGTAGGAAAAGGCAACAAATCCAAAACCTTTCTGGACTGTAACTCTCTCCTTTGTTTTTTTAGCGTTAGTATGGCATAGTGGCTAGAGTGTTGGAATGGACTCAGGTTCAACCCCCTACTTGGCCATGACAGCTCATTGTAGAGTAACAATGGTAGGCCATATTTGGAACATCTCACATACTTCAAATATTCTATTAAAGTTACCATAAGATGGAAGAACTTTGAAGGCACATAACAACAACCTATAGGATAATGTTTGGCCTCTCATATTGGAGTAGTTTCTAGGCCATATCTTGCTTTATCTGTTTTATGTAAGATATATACTCACATACCTAGGAGGCTATCATATGCAAAGCTGATGGAAATGACTAGATGCAACTCAGTATCCAGACAAGAAGATGTCTTCATCTTGGCATGGTGAACGGGGAACAAAGAGAAAGAGTATTTCCTTGTTTTTCCTAAACCATCTTTTACCTTCGCTGTCCTGTGATGACTTTCCTTCAACCTTAAACTGCTATTCATAAGATTGGTGATGTTCCTTCCTTCCTTCTCACAGCTTTCTTTTGTTTCTCCAAGGAGCAAGCATCTTACCTTTGTCCCCCAGAGATGAAAGGGGAAGCTACTTGGAACTGCAGCCATGAAATAAAAATACGCTTACTCCTTGGGAGACAAACCATGGCAAACCTAGGCAGCATAATAAAAAAGTAGAGACATCAGCCTCCTGACAAAAGTCCACATAGCTGAAGCAATGGTCTTCCCAGTAGTAGTATATGGCTGTGAGAGCTGGACCACAAGGAAGGCGGAGTGTAGAAGAATAAACACCTTCAAACTGGAGAAGACTCTTGAGAGTCCCCTGGGTTGCAAAGTGATCAAATCTGTCAATCCTGAAGGAAATTAACCCTGACTGTACCTTGGAAAGACAGATATTGAAGCTGAAGCTCAAATTCTTTGACCACCAAATGAGAAGAGAGGTCTCACTGGAGAAGGCCCTGATGTTGGGAATGATTGAGAATAAAAGGGGGTGGCAGCGGTGAGATGGTTAGACAGTATCATTGACACAATGGGCATGGATCTGGGTGGACTCCAGAGGATGGCAGACTTCAGAGGAACCTGCTGTGCTGTGATTCATTGGGTCATGAAGGTTCAGAATTGACTGTGCTACTGAACAAAAAAAAAAAAAAAAAGGTACTAGGACAGTTATTTGCTATCCTGTCAGACATGTACACCTCCGATACACACAGCCTTTCTTATTTGCTTAGGAAAAAAGTATCAACAGGAGCCCTTTACAAAGGGGTGTATGTGAGTGAAGTGTACTCAGGCAATCCTTCTGAGTTTCAAAAGGCTGAATCCACATGTCGGAGCCATTCTTATGCTGCAGTGTCCATACTTTCTGACAAAAGCAACCTGCCATGCTCCTCAAAACAGCCTCCATCGCTGTTTTTATTTTAAAGAAGGTACCTTGGCCTCACATGGATGTCAGCAGCCTTCTTGGAAAATAAAAAATGGTAGAAGCTGGAGCCAAGCACTTTATTTTAAACTATACCCAGCCTCACAGAAAAAGAAAAAAAGTATATTGAGGTGGTGGTGGTGGTGGTGGTGGTGGTGGTGGTGGTAAGACATCTTGGAAAGGTGAGGCCCAGAGAATATGGCAGGAAGAAAGAAGACTGCTTTGGGTTTTTTCTCTTTTCTCATCCTCCTTCTGTGTCTATGCTTTGTTTGAGTGTTACAGTGGTAGCTGAGTTGAGAGACCTGGGCTGAATGGAGGGGGAAGGAGAGTGGACTGGAAGGTTGAGGAGCACCAAGCCGGGCCACCGGGACTGGCTCTCCCCCTGTAAAAGGAGTTGAGCTGCTCCTGCATCCATGTCTCTTCCTCTTCCCTCTCCCCCCTCCCTTGCAGCACCGCTGGGCGTGCATGCCCCCCCCCCGGTCCTTCTCGCCTGTCCCAGCTCCTGCCAACCTAGCAGTTTGAAGGCAAGAAATTGCAAGTTGATAAATAGGGGATCACGGGGGGGGGGCAGCCTAGAGTGGGGTGGTGAGCCAAGAGGGGGGCGGCAAGTTTGGCATGCGCCCTGGGCAGCTGAAACCCATGCTACGCCACTGCATCTGACAATTTTGTAACAGGGATTTTAGATTCAAGATTTTGTGATTTTAAGATTTTAAAATTTCAGAGATTTTAGAGTTTTATGATCTTTATCTATATGTATGGGTTGTTGGCATGTGTTATGTTGGGGGTGTTTCTTGTGTTGTAAGCCATCCGGAGTTGCTTCGGCGAGGGAGTGGCTAAACAAGTCAAATAAATAAAATAAAAGTAAATAAACTGGGTGACTCTTTGGAAATAAACAATTTCTTACTTCTGCCCCAGGATTGTTTTTTCAGTGGTAGTGATTTTAGGTAATTAAGGGGTTCCTCCTCCTATCCCATGGTCCCCACTAGTTCCTGATGATGAAGGAGATTATAGAAGTCCCATTGGTGCCTTTAGACAGAAGGCACCTATGATTGACTACCTAGTGGCGATAAGGGTGGTGAAGCGCCAATACTTCACCACCCTTATTGCCTCCGCAGATAATCGCCCAGCGGCCTTGTTCCGGGTGACCAGGTCCCTCCTCGGTAGAGGGGGGCCAGGCCCTGGGTGGCAGAGATCGACTGAGGATTTTGCTGATTATCTGGCGGAGAAAATCGCTCAGATCCGCTCGAAGTTGAATCCCGGCGTGGAACGTACGGAGCTGGGGTTGACCATGGCACAGTCTAGCCATGTTATCTGGGATCGGTTTGACCCTGTTGGCCCTGAGGAAGTGGACAGGCTTCTTGTATCTGTTCGCGCCATGACCTGTGCACTGGACCCTTGCCCTGCCTGGTTAATTAAAGCTTCCAAGACCGTGGCAGTTGGCTGGATCGAGGCGATTATCAATGCTTCGTTAAAAGAGGGCCATTTTCCATCACCTTTCAAACACGCTTTAGTGCGCCCCCTCTTGAAGAAGCCATCCCTCGATCCCACGGTAATTTCCAACTACCGTCCAGTGTCCAACCTACCTTTTTAAGGTAAGGTTTTGGAAAAGGCTGTGGCGCTGCAGTTACAGGAAGTCCTGGATGAAGCGGATTATCTGGACCCGTTTCAGTCAGGATTCAGGCCCGGATATGGTACCGAAACCGCACTAGTGGCTCTGGTGGATGATCTCTGGAGAGAGCGGGACAGAGGGGAGCCGTCTGTCCTTGCTCTTCTCGATCTCTCAGCGGCTTTTGACACTGTCGATCATGGCATCCTTCTGGGAAGGCTCCAGGGTCTGGGGATCCAGGGCACTGTGTTGTCCTGGTTCTCCTCATTCCTGAGGGGCAGGACCCAGTCGGTGTGCCTGGAGAAGGAGAAGTCCAGCCCTAGGCCCCTGCAATATGGGGTGCCTCAGGGCTCGGTACTCTCTCCTCTCCTATTCAACATCTATATGAAGCCGCTGGGTGAGATCATCCGTTCCCACGGGGATAGGTATCATCAATATGCTGATGATACCCAGTTATACATCTCTGCCCATGGGGACCCAAGCGGTGCGGTGGAAGTCCTTTCCAGGTGCCTGAAGGTTGTTAAGGTCAGGATGGGGGACAACGGGCTACAGCTGAATCCCGGCAAGACTGAGTGGCTGTGGGTACGGGGTCCTGTGTTAACACAGGAGTTGCCATCTTTGGTGCTGGATGGGGCAGTTCTGCCCCAAACAGACCCGGTGCGTAATCTGGGGGTCCTCCTGGACTCACGGCTACTGTTCGAGGAGCAGGTGGCAGCCGTGGCCAGGAGGGCTTTTGCACAACTTCGTGTAATACGCCAGTTACGCCCCCTCCTAGACCGGGACTCCTTGCTCATGGTCACACATGCCTTGGTCACCTCCAGACTTGATTACTGTAATGCGCTCTACATGGGGCTGCCCCTGATGACCATCCGGAGACTCCAGCTGGTCCAAAATGCGGCGGCCCGGGTAGTGGTGGGGTGTGGGCGTTATGCTCGTGCTTCGCCGCTACTCCGGGAGCTGCACTGGTTGCCAGTATGTCGCCGGGTGCAATTCAAGGTGCTGGTTATTACCTTTAAAGCCCTATATGGTAGTGGGCCAGGATACCTAAGAGACCGCGTCACCCCAAGAACATCTGTCCGGCCCACCAGGGCGGATCAGAGAGGCTCCCTTGTTGTTCCTTCGACGAGAGAGGCGCACCTCGCCTGTACGAGGAGGAGAGCCTTCTCCGTGTCCGCCCCGACCCTCTGGAACCTCCTGCCCACCGAACTGCGCCTGCAGACGGAGCTCTTGCCCTTCCGGAAGGGCCTGAAAACCTGGCTGGCAGGACATATTTGGGGACTAGGGAACATGGGTTCCCATACTAAGTGGCTCATTTAAGGAGTGCCGCTTTGGGGCTGATCTATGGGAGTACTGGCGTGCAGTTTGCACTGTTTTTAGCTCAGATAACTTTTAAACTTTTACGATTTTATATGTTTTTATCTTTTACTTTTATTTATTATGATGTAAGCCGCCCAGAGTCGGGTTCTCCCGAGTGGGGCGGGGTAATAAATTCAATAAAATAAATAAATAAATAATAAAAATAAATTTCCAACCTCAACCCTCTAATTGATGACATCCTCCTCCAATATGGCATAATCTATACCAGTGATTGGTGGTGGGCACCTGTGCAGTCGCCACAGCACAGAGTTCACCCGGCCCCTCTGACCAGCAGCCCAATGGGAATGCTTCTTCCTTCCCCCCAGCACAGAGTTTGCCCCACCCCTCTGCCCAGCAGCCCAGTGGGAACGTTTACTTCCTCCCCTGTTGCTGTGTTGGCACTTTGCAATAAATAAGTGTTTTTGGGTTGCAGTTTGGGCACTCGGTCTCAAAAAGATTCGCCATCACTTGAGCTATACAAACAGATTTTCAGCTATTATATGATCAGTGATGTGTGGTCCATCTGGATAGTCATACTTCTCACTCACTGGCCCTGAGTGGTAGGATTGTCCTTCTGTATTAACCTAAAACAGCTACTAACCAGTAACAATACATGTCAGAAAGGTAAAAACTCACTGAAAAAGCTCTTGCAACAAATCCTGGCTCAGTTATTTGTGCAGGTGAAATTTGTGGATGGACATAATTCTGTCAGTGTTTATTGTGTTGTCTCAGTTGTTAGAGATATGCACATGCTTCAGTGGGGTACAAAAGAATTCAAATGCATCAACTACGGATATTGATCATTATCTGAGCAGTGGCTATTAGCAAATGGAAGATGAACATGAGCACAAAGATCCTTGTGCTGATGGGCTGATTAAGACACATGGTGAAACAGAAAGCATTTGTTCCTGTTCAAGGCACAAGCAGGGGAGCCTCGCCTCGCAGCAGATTCCGGTTCGGCTGTTTTCTACAGGAATAAAATATGATTGTTGTTAAGGTACCACAGAAGTCTTCCTTGGTTTGATTAAAACAGTTACCCCCCCCCCCCGAAATAAAAGAATTGGAGGATTTCAGAGAAGCAAACGCTGACCAGGAAAACCAAAATCAAATATAGAACTGGTGTTCAGCACTAAACCACATTAAACTACAGTTTCTCCTGAAGGGCACGAATGTCTTGTCTTTCCTAGCAAAGCCAAAAACACACACACCGGAAAAAAAAAAGGGGGGGGCCTTGGAAAGTGTAAGTGGTTTAACAATAGAACAGGTGCGACCAATATTTTTGGGCCATGGGCTGGTCACGTGGTTTAGGGAGCTGGTCACTATTGCCCAGAGACTGGATCTGGCTCCCAATGCCAATTCATCTGGCCTGCGAAGCCCTCATTGCTCCTGGAAGAGGAAGTAAAATGTGCCCATATGGGTGCATTTCACTTCTGTTTCCAGGAGTGACAAGGGCTTTGCAGGCCAGATGAATTGGGGCCGGATCTGGACCCCAGACCATATTTTGGGCACCCCTGCAGTAGACGGATGGTGTGACAGGCTGTGACCCATCTCCCTATATATTTCTGTCCCCTAATTTGGGCAGATGTGGCAAGATGCTTCCTGCAGTGCTTCCTTGAGGTAATGAAGACAGCCTTTCTGCCCCCACCTTCTCTAAAACAATTCCTACCTTCCCACTTCCTAGATTAGATGTTCCTGGCTTACAAAATTGGCTTTCCTGGACGCTACCTGCTTCCTCTCTTAGCTACTTGTTGTTGCTCTGCTCTGTTCTGTCACACTCCACTGAACCAATCTACCTTAGGAAATAGCTGCATAACAAGGCCCATTCATCATTGTTCCTCCTTATTTTGAGGAGCCAGCTGCGGCTTGTGAGCTGCTTTTCCACTTCACTATCCTCACCCGAGCCTAAAAAATGCCTGGGGGAAATCCTTTAGTCGAGAGTCTGTACCTGATGAGTCAGAAAAGATGTGTTTGTATTGTAAGACTTAGCTATAGACAGTCTAGCTGGTGGGTCAAAGCTGGAAGCATACAGGCATGCACAATAATCTGTGATAGCTTCATACAGGATGGAGTTTATATCCCATTGTGTTGTTGCACAGTAGTGTCCAGTAATGAACCTGCCATGGCGTTTAGCCTGGGCTAATCTTGAGCAGATGTGTTTTTGTATGCACACATGTATATATACGTGTGTATGAAAGATTGAGAGAGAGAGAGAGAGAGAACATACTATTGATTTTCATATGAAATATGTCAAGTGTCTCCTCCTTTCTGTAGGTCTGTGTAGCAGAAATGTCCTCAGATTATCTCAAATATAGAGGAATTTTTGGGAACAGTTGCTGAAAAGGCTCATTCTCAGTCAGCCATTAAAAGTGTTGGGCAGCTATGTGATTTCCCACGACAGTATCACTGATTGGAAAATATATGTTTTCCTCAAAGCTGAATTAATTATTGTCAAGCACAAAGTGGCCTTGCTGGGTAGCCAGAAGTGTCATCATTCAGAGGTAGTGTTCCTGTTGTAATGGGGACACTTGGGAATAATGGCTTTGTCAGATGGCATCCACCTACTGTAGGAAGAGTCCAACAGGACTCTTCAATAAAGCTAGATATTGCAGTATTTGAGAGGTTGGGATGAGGGAAAGAAACAGGCTAGACTAGAGTTCCTCAAACTTGGCTCTCCAGATGTTCCTGGACTTCAATCCACAGAAGCCCTGATCAGCAGGTGTGCTGACTTGGCTGCTGGTAACTGAAGCCCAATGATGGGATGTAACAGGTTCGCACAGGTTCACCAGAACCGGTAGTAACTTTCCCCAGTGTCATGTAGAACTGGTAGCAGCTTTTGGGGGGAACCACCTTTGGGGCTTACCTCTTCACTGGTTCCCCCACTGCGCATGCACACCAAGCACTTGGTGTGCATGCACGCCTACAGTGTTTGGCGCATATGCACGGCCTCCTTGCTATCCTCCCAAGCGGGGAGGAGGAAGAGAAGCTGCTAGTCTGAAGCTCTCTATAGCCTGCTCCACAGGGTAAGTGACTCACCTTTGGATGTGGTGTGTCTGTGTGTATTTTAATGTGTATTTAATACCTTTACCTATATTGACGTACTACCACAGTTCCTAAAAAGGCCTGGTGGCCTGCATTGGGGTTTTTAAGCAAAGTCTTGGAGTTACCTCATCAAAGTCTTGGAGTTACCTGTGCTGTTCAATTGCTGTTCCAGTTGGAGAACCCTTAAGGAGGTACAGATGTTTTACATTTACATTAAGGCATATTATCTTAGAGAACTGGTATGATGACCATATCCATCTTGCAACATGGTGCTGCTCAGGCACTTATACAAACAGGTAAGTGACGGGTTTGTGTTTGGGGTAGGTGGGTGGGTGTATTTTAATGTAATTTTTATTTATTTATTTATTTAATGTATGGGTTTCTGTTGTGGGTGGGTGGGTTGAGGGGTGTGTGTGTGTGATTATTTGTATTTTATTTATTTTAATTTTTATTTTTTTTTCCTTCTGCCCCGCCCATGACATCATGATGTCATGATATTAGCTCCACCCACACTGTGATGAAATCACGGTGGGGTAATAAAAATTTGACATCCCACCACTGGCTACGCCCACGATGTCCATGACATCACAGTGGGGTAGCGGGAATTTTGACAACCCACCACTGCCTGTCCTGCCAGGCATGTTTGTTCCCCCCTCCCTCAACTGAGCTTTCAGTTCTCTTGTGCATACTTCATGTCTCCTCTTCACACCTCTCAGTTTTCTTATTTCAACAAGTGAAGAGGTGGAGTCTTTTTCTTCTTAAACCATTGAGACATTTTTAGATAAAAAGATGGTGGAAGGTTTACAGTCTCCCCCAAAACTTGGCTGTGGCAATGCAGATTTACTAGAGAGCAAAACAGAGGCAGTTCTGAAACCATGCAGTACACATTTAATATATGATGTAGTTTAACCCTCAGCGACTGGAGATGCAAGACTGTGCTCACCCACGTTAATCAACACTGACACGCATAGCCTGTGTCGATGTGATACGCTCCATCTTAGTATTCACTCCAGATGTCCTGGGTACTGACACTGACTTAAAGGTGGCTATTCTTGAACAAAGGAATTTCAAAGTGAGTCATTGACATGAAACTTCTGAATTAATCAAAGCCTTCTATTCTATTGCCTGTGACTTGAATTGGAATAATGATGTTTTTAAACCCACACTACATGTATAGATTAGCTTGCCAGTGCCTGGATGCTTGTGTTATCGTCGACAACAATACCTGGCAAATGGCCTCAATTAATAACTTAATTCTCTCTAGCTGTGTTTCTTGAATTTATTTTATCTCATTGTTTACAGTTCCCTCACAAATCTCCCCAATCTATGGCAACCCTATGAATGACTGTTCTTCAAAATGCCCTGTGCGAACCTGTTACATCCCATCACTGGGCTTCAGTTACCAGCAGCCAAGTCAGCACACCCTACTCAGCTCTTGACAACTCAATTCTATGGCTTCTTTTAGGGAGTCAATCCATCTTTTCTTTTATTTTCCTCTTATCCTGTTGCCTTTTAACTTTCCCAGTACAGTATTATCATCTTTCCCACAGAATCTTGGCTTCTCATTATGTGCCCAGAGTATGGCAGTTCACTTTCATCATTTTGGCCTCTAGATCAGGTTTGATTTGCTCTAGGACCCATTTGTTTGTCTTTCTGGAGTCCAGGATATCCACAAAACTCCCTGCTAGCACCATATTTCAAACAAGCATTTTTTACATGTCAGCTTTCTTCACTGTCCAGCTTTCATACACACACATGGTGATACAAGAGTGTGGATGATCACGATTTTAGTCTCCAGTAACACAGCTTTATATTTAATAATATTTTCTAATTCCTTCATTGCTGCCCTTCTGAGTCTCAGTCTTCTTCTGATTTCTTGGCATGGTCTCCATTTGGATTGATGACTGAACCAAGGTACAGTAATACCCCGAATAACATTATGACTTGGTTCCACAAGTCATGACGTTATCCGATTTTTAGCGTTGTCCGATGCATGCATCGAACAATGCTAAAAAAAAAAAAAGCCCTGACTTCAGGGACAAACCGCTTTAAAGCCACCCCCCACCCACAGGGGTCTTTGCGACTGCAGTAGGGTCGGGGAAAGGTGAGCCTTTTCCCCGACCCTACTGCAGTCGCAGAGACTACTTGTGTCTCTTTCCCTCCCTGTATTTAAACTACAGGGATGGGAAAAGAGAGAGACGTGATTGGGTCTCTAGAGAACCAATCACGTCTCTCTCTTTCCCCTCCTTGTAGTTTAAATACAGGGAGGGAAAGAGACATAGTCTCTTTCTCCCTGTAGTTTAAATACAGGGAGGAAAAGTATCAAAGCGATCGCGTCTTACTATTTTCCTCCCTGTATTTAAACTACAGGGAGGGGAAGAGAGAGACGTGATTGGGTCTCTAGAGAACCAATCATGTCTCTCTCTTCCCCCTCCCTGTAGTTTAAATACAGGGAGGGAAAGAGACACAAGCAGTCTCTGCAACTGCAGTAGGGTCGGGGGAAAGGCGCGTGCTTTTCCCCGACCCTACTGCAGTTGCAGAGACTGCTGTGGGTGGGGGGTGGATTGGGTAGTTCTACCCAAACCACCCCACACCTACCTCGGATAATGCTAAGAATCATTAACCAGAATCATTATCCGATGCAAGTTTTTTCCAAAAAACTTGCATCGTTATCCGATTCTAGCGTTATCCGATGCAATCGTTACCCGGGGTATTACTGTATATGAAATCATTTACTACATTAATTTCTTCATTGTAATTGCTAAAGTTGTATAGTTCTTCTGTAATAAAGATTGTAATTTTCTTAATGTTCAATTGCAGTCCTGCTTTGATACTTTCTTCTTTCATTTTCCCTAACTGTAATTTCAAGTCTCTCCATTTTCTATCCAAAGGATAGCTTCTTGTCTACAAATGTGTAATGCCGCAATGTTTGTTTTGCAACCATTTGCAACTCAACGGGGCCAAGTTTCACAGCAAGTCTGAATAACATCCTGGGATGTTCCATTATTGCCAGTTGTAAAAAGCTTACAATGTTACTTTTCTATTAGATTGGCCAACCATTGTGTGCCTCTGTAGCTGATATATATAAATTGATGCCATGAGGTCTCACTCTTATGTCTGACGAAGTGGACTTGATCCATGAAAGCTACCATTAAAATACTGGAGTTAGTTCTGTATCTGCCACAAAGGTTTTTGTCTTTTTGTTGTTGTTTTGCTTATTCTCTGATATGAAAAAAGTGATATTTTGAATATTTAATATTGTTATTACTAACAGGGTTTGTGTTGCTCTATGTTGGAAATCAAGAATGACAACCCCGCTGGAAGACGACAAAAAGAGTCAGTCGGGCCTATTATTTGTAGTACTGTTTTGTCACAGACTAAGGGAAATGTTTCAATGTGGAATGATGGATTCTATTAGATGTCAGCTGTCCTATCTGTATAAATCAGTGTTGTTTTATTCTTCCTATTTCAGATTCAAAGAGGTGCAGTTCCATTACCTAGCCCAAATATAGCACCAATTTTAAGAACTGATTTTATTCTATTTTATTTCAACTCAAGTAGATGTGGCAGTACTTTTTAATTGTATCTTGAATACTTAAACCCTTTTTACCGTGCTGGCCAATGACCATAAATTGATTTATTTTATTCTGGACTCTATTGGTGAACAACAGATTTCATGATTTTAGTCATACGCAGAGTTGCCATAATTCTCTCCCACAAAACCGGGACAGAAGTATACTTGACAAAAATGAGCGAGTTATCTACAAAATAGCCTTTAAAAAAATATAATGACAGCTATAAAAACACTTTCACATTAGCTATATCAATACATACATGAATTTATTTCCAACAGTTAATTCTTACTATAAGATGATCTGTTGTACTTCTGAGAATTTGTGTCGTTGTCAATTCTTAACGTCCTCAGTTCCAGGAAACACACTGGTCACACTTATCAGGTGGTGGTGTGAGGCGAGGACGTTAGGATTTGTCTCCAGGTATACTCCAACTCCAATGTGGCAGGAAATTGCTTGTTTGATGGTGAGTGTTCAAATTTATTTTAATGGTGTGTTATAATACACAATCAGTAAGTTTTAAAAATCTGGGACTTTAACATGATTTTTATTGAACTGGCCGGGACAATTTTTCTGCCCTTGAATCTGGGACAGTCCCGGTTTTCTGGGATGTATGGCAACCCTAGTCATACATATTGTGGTCATTATAGCACCATGTTCAGAATTTTTCCATACTGTTCCACAATTTTTTTTTAAAAAATCCAATAACTGAGCTACTGTTGCCTATCAGTAATAAAGCAAACCTGCTTCCTGGGGCAGTCACTTCATTCTCCTCCATGGTTGTGGTAGGCCTTGTCAGAAATATTTTGTTACCCTCTGTGTCTAGTTCAGCCTTCTCAGAACTCCACTTAAATCTTATCTGGCGCTCTCAGCTCTCTAAATCTGTTCTCATAAAACTGCTTTCATCTCAGCATTCTTTCTCATCATTCATTGTTTCTGATGCCTTCTTTATACTCGGAATTACTTCCATATGTTGTACCTTTCTTACTCAATATTTCTCCTTCTTCTTTCAATGACATCCCCACTAAAAATAGACACCTTTGATGAATGCTAATCAAATCTACCTCAGCCAAATCTACCACCGTTCACATACATTTGGATGAGATCCAAAGCAACATATGCCTGGTGGTTTTGAGTCTTGGATTGAAATCTTGTATTTGTTTCCAGGAGGACTTGAGAGATGTGGAACTGGACTCCCCTAAAAGCTCTTTCTCCCCCTATTGTGCAGCTACTTTTGTTCGTTCAAATGTTGCTATTATCATCACAGCCTTATGGAAATTTGCTACACTGAGGGAAACGGGTACTCCTAAAAGCATGAGAAAACCCAGCCCATGACACACACACACAGCTTGCAAGTACTCATTCTGCAAAATTCCAACCAGCAGTGCTAAACCAGCACATTTTGAGTTGCCAGCTTTTATCTTGTCACTTTCAGACAGGCCAGTGGCCTGTTAAGTGTGTGCTTTATAGCTGCCTTCTCTCTGCAATCAAGGAGATGGGAAGAGAGGCTCATGAGTGTGCCTTGACACAGAAAGCCTCTCTGATGTACTAGGGGAGACTGATGAAGGGAGGCAAGGTGCTTCTGATGGGCTCTCCTCTTCTAAAGCTTCCCCACCTGGTCGGATGGGAAGAACATGTGACCTTAGGGGAGCCAGCTAGGAGTCTAATGGTCATGGCTGGTCTGAGGACACAAAAGCTTTTCTGGTCCTTGAGAATTAGGGATGATGCCCAAAGCAGAGGGCTTTTATTTTTGTTATAGAAACACTCTTAAATTTAAAAAAATTGCAAAAGGAAGAAGAAGAAGAAGAGATCTGATGAAGGTTTAAGACTGAGAGGCTGACAACATGGACATCTAGCCTGCTGTTTAGTCTGCTTCAGACCCGGGCAGGTGAACAGATGATGAATTTGCTGGAGAAAATCAGCTTGTCCTCAGAGTAACGCCACCTGTACCTTTTTTGGCTCTTGTCAAGAGCTTCTATTTTTTTGTGTGTGATGCAAGTAGGATTACTCCGGTTTGGTCTCTTTCCAGTGTATGGGATCACTGAGAATGAACACATGCCAGGAACGTTGGGTCAAGACTGAATTTCTTTGAGACAAAGATTGTCACCTTTCCATTCTTGGCAAAGTAAAGCTGAGAGTTCATTTTTAAATGAAGAGATATTCTCTATCTTCTTCTGCCATATCCAAACCCAAATATTGGCGAACATTATGGTGATCAGCCATGAAACTGTCCTGAGAATATAATGCACTGGCCTTTCATCTGCCTTCCACATCGCTGCATGACCCCCGTTCCACTGATCCAGTTCTGCAAGTCACTTTCTGGTCCTGAGCCCTTTTGGCACACGAAGTCCTCCTCAGCCCCAGGCCAGCATTGATGAAGCTGCTGCCCTCCATCAAGATGGAGTCAAGCGGGATTTAATCCACTTGGGTACCATCACCCTTCCCAAGGACCCAGATGATGAATGGTTGATGTTCTGAGCCCAGATGGATAAAGTGGTGTTGGCAGATCTTTGTTCAACACCCAGTGGGGATCTTGGGGTTGGCATCTGGGTTTGCACATATGTACCTCTTGTATGGGGCAGTTGTTTAAGGTTCGGGCGTGTCTGTAAACCAATATAGCAAAGGTCTCCCTTAGTCGAAAGTCAATGTGTCTGACTCTAAGGGGTGATGTTCATCTCCGTTTACAGCCAAAGAGCCAGCACTGTCTGCAGGCAGTGTCTGCAGATGCTTTCATGGTAATCGAGGCAGGCATGACTAGATGCTGAAGTGCATGTTGGGTAGACTGGGCTGGGCTGGGCTGGGCTGGGCTCAGGCAGAAAAGGGGATGAAAATGGTTCCTTTCTGTGAGTATAGACAATAAAGGTTTCAGCTATGTATCTCACATCGAGGAAAGGCTTTAGTGTACTATGACACCAGGAGAACTACACACAAACACACCCACACCCACACCAGTGTGCTCAGCGGATCTTGATGGGCTCCCTTAGCAACAGTGCCAGTCAACTGCAGAGGTCCAATTGGCGACTGAATGGCTGGCAGCAGTCATTTTCCACAACAAGATAAGGTTTCCTTCCTTCCTTGTGCTACTAGAAACCCATGTGATCCACAGAAAACTAGATGGTGCATATTGTGGGAGAAGAGGAAAAGAATTCCTTCTTTATCTGCCCCATGGGTAGGTTGTGGGATTCACTACCACACAGTAAAATGACAGTTGCCAATTTGGAGACTTTCAGAAGGGATTAGGCAGATTGATGGATGAGGTAGTGGCTCTTAGAGCTGTGATGGTGAACCTTGGCATTCCAGCTGTTCTTGGACTTCAATTACCAGAAACCAAAGTCAACACTCCTGCTGATCAGGCCTTCTGGGAATTGAAGTTCAAGAACATCTGGAGTGCCAAGGTTTGCCATCACTGTCTTAGAGTATCAGAATGTCAGAGGCCAGCTTTGGAGGCAGTACACCTCTAGATCCCAGTTGCTGGAGTCATGGAAACAGGAGAGTGCTATTGTACTCCATCTTGCTTGTGAGCACCTCTTGAGCAACTGATTGACTCCATTGGAAGAGAATGCTGGACCTTTGGTCTGAACTAAGATAGTTTTTCACGTGTCCACCATATGGGTGAATGTGGTTGAGAGCAGGCATTGTAGGGGAAAAACAGCTAAAGCCGGCATACAGGACATTAGACAATACTTTTCAAAGGGGGACATGCTCAGGTAGCTATCAGTAATGGGTTCTGCCAATATTCCAGGATTCATCATATACTGCATCATATACTCTACAAATATATGTTCACACTACCTGTGTCAACATACCTAATGGTGCTATTTATGTGTTTCTACATGGTTAGCTGCAAAATCACATGCCCACTGCTAAGTCTTGGGATGGCATTGTCTGCAAAGATAACATCTCTAGCACAATCACAATGTTCTTTGTTCTACAAAGTCAATGGATTGAGCTAAGTGGTACAGGGGAAATGTTCCCTATTATTTGCCTGGATGGCATAATATCAAAGCTGAAATATAGACTGTTTGACCCAAATACCATTATTACCAGCCCCAGCATATCCAATCTGTCAAAAGCTATTGCAAAAGGTTAAAATAGCAAAGTCTATATTATTCGAGAAGTTAACCTTTCATATTTGTTTCTATAAGCACAACACATGGGGTAGATTTACTAATTAACAGACAGAAAATCCTCCAGTTCAACAAACCAAGCAAAAAGCAGAGAGAACATCTTCTTGGTAAGCCATGTTTGGAGTTTCCTGCTTTCATTGCCACGGAATTTGGGTGCCATCTAGTGATAAAGAATTTTCCTACCAATACTGTTTCCCCTCTCAATCCTATTTTCTTCCAATAGTCACTGCTATGTTTAGCCTCAAATTGCTAGAAACACCAAGAAGCAATAGCTGAGAGTGGGGAACTGAAAATGGGCTTGTAGCAGTGGAAATAGTAACTGGTACTCTTAACAAGTACTGGCAGCCTGACAGAAATCTCTGAAAACTTGGGCAGCTACAAGCTACTAAACTGTTAGCATCCATTTACTTCAGAAGTAAATTAATGCTTTTTGGTAGATAAAATATGCTTAAGGAAGAGTTGGCTGAGTAACTCTGTAGTTTGATTCCCCACTGTGCATCTGGGAAGAAAAGCCAGCCTATGTGGCTTTGGGCAAGCTGTACAATTGCAGGTTATCCCAGAAGAAGGGAATGACGAATCACTTCAGAGTATTTGTTACCTGTGGAACTCTATGAAGGATCAGCCTAAATTAGAATTGACTTGATGGCACACCATTATTATTAAGGAGATGACTGTTTACATTGCAACAGGTGATGATTCAGTGCTTAAAAAAAGGTGACGATCTTTTAAAGCACTGGCAAGAAAACAAAAAATATGTACAAGAATAACAGAAATTGACATCTTGGCAGGTGTAACCTTTTCAGCAGTTGTCACAGCTAGTCCACCCCCAGGTTGAACCTGACCTCAGTGCTTGCCAAATGTGTATACAAACCAGCTATTTGTTATGAGACCCAGCTCATGCCTTAGCCACATTGTCTACCTCAAGTTCCAGAAATAGTGACATTTATATGTTTAGATGTCTAAGTGTTCACCCGTCACCTTATATTCTTAAAATGTCCCCACCTCATTGCAAAGCAGTTCTGACCGACAGGGGGGAAAGGTTACTGTTCTTATCTGCTGTCAACTTACAGCAAGGGTGCCCAAACTTTTCGGCCCGGGGGCCGGATAACATTTTATTAGAGGCTCCGAGGGCCGAACTATCTCTCCATGGTACATACATCCACCCAGCCTTGCCGCCGCCTCCTCCGCCGCCACCACTAACGCCTTTGCCGGCGGCGGCTCTTTCACCGGCTCCTCCTTCGCCGCCTTCGCGGTGTCCTTTAAAAATGTCCTTTTAAAAAAATATGACAGATCCTAGAAACTCACATCCAGCTTGGTCATTGTGGCATCCAAGGAGCTGTTGTTGTGTTCCAAAGCTTCAGGTAGGTGGGATTTTAATTAGCAATGAAAAGTCATTAGCCTTAGAAAAGATCCGCTTCCTGACATGATGTCAGGAAGCGGATCTTTTCTAAGGCTAATGACTTTTCATTGCCAATTAAAACCCCACATACCTGGAACTTTGGATTTTAATTAGCAATGAAAAGTCATTAGCCTTAGAAAAGATCCGCTTCTGACATCATGTCAGGAAGCAGATCTTTTCTAAGGCTAATGACTTTTCATTGCCAATTAAAACCCCACATACCTGGAACTTTGGATTTTAATTAGCAATGAAAAGTCATTAGCCTTAGAAAAGATCCGCTTCCTGACATCATGTCAGGAAGCGGATCTTTTCTAAGGCTAATGACTTTTCATTGCCAATTAAAACCCCACATACCTGGAACTTTGGATTTTAATTAGCAATGAAAAGTCATTAGCCTTAGAAAAGATCCGCTTCCTGACATGTCAGGAAGCAGATCTTTTCTAAGGCTAATGACTTTTCATTGCCAATTAAAACCCCACCTACCTGAAACTTTGGATTTTAGTTAGCAATGAAAAGTCATTAGCCTTAGAAAAGATCCGCATCATGTCAGGAAGCAGATCTTTCATAAGGCTAATGACTTTTCATTGCCAATTAAAACCCCACATACCTGGAACTTTGGATTTTAATTAGCAATGAAAAGTCATTAGCCTTATAAAAGATCCGCTTCCTGACATCATGTCAGGAAGCGGATCTTTTTTAAGGCTAATGACTTTTCATTGCCAATTAAAACCCCACCTACCTGAAACTTTGGATTTTAATTGGCAATGAAAAGTCATTAGCCTTAGAAAAGATCCGCTTCCTGAAGTAGATCTTTTCTAAGGCTAATGACTTTTCATTGCCAATTAAAACCCCACCTACCTGAAACTTTGGATTTTAATTAGCAATGAAAAGTCATTAGCCTTAGAAAAGATCTGCTTCTGACATCATGTCAGGAAGCAGATCTTTTATAAGGCTAATGACTTTTCATTGCCAATTAAAACCCCACCTACCTGAAACTTTAGATTTTAATTAGCAATGAAAAGTCATTAGCCTTAGAAAAGATCTGCTTCCTGACATCATGTCCTGCCTGGCTTCCTGCAGCTTCAGAGGGTGGGGGAACTTCAAAATTAGCGCGCATTGGGTCTCCCAATCAATTTAAAATCAGGAATTACACAATGCACAGCCATAATACTGTAAATCAATTTTTACTTCCAACTTATACCAATACAGTAATACCCCGTATAACGTGAGTATCATATAGCGCTAAAACCGTATAACGTTACAAGATTTTCGGAAAAATCTTGTATCGAATAACACGATTTTAACGTTATCCGATACAGTCGTTCTTAGCAGCAGGGTGGGTGGAAAGCTGAACGGGGTTCTCCATTCAGCTTCCCAGCCACCCTGCAGCTACGGAGGCAAGGGCGGGTGGCTAGGGAAGCCGACAGGGAGTCCCCGTCAGCTTTCCCAGCCACCTGCAGCTGTAGATCGGGTCCTCTGATCTCTCTGGAGCAGGCAGGGGACATGATCCAAGCTGTTTCTGGGATTCCCCGACGTCCTGAGCCAGTGCAGCAAGCCAGAATGTCAGGGTTCGAATCCCGACATTCTGGCTTGCTGCACTGGTTGAGGACGTCGGGGATGCCCACAAACAGCTTGTATCGGGTCCCCACACCTCCCTGGACCCAGCGGGGGGGGGGGTCAGAAACCCCAAAATTGGTAAAAAAACGGACTTTTTTTTTTTTTACCAATTTTGGGGTTTCTGACCCCCCCCCGGCGGGTCCAGGGAGGTGGGCAGACACGATCCAAGCTGTTTCTGGGCTTCCCCGACGTCCTGAGCCAGTGCAGCAAGCCAGAATGTCAGAGTTCGAATCCCAACATTCTGGCTTGCTGCACTGGCTCAGGACGTCGGGGAAGCCCAGAAACAGCTTGGATCGGGTCCCCACACCTCCCTGGACCCAGCGGGAGGGTCAGACACCCCAAAATTGGTAAAAAAAAAAGGACGTTTTTTTTTACCAATTTTGGGGTCTCTGACCCCCCCGCCGGGTCCAGGGAGGTGTGGGGACCCGATCCAAGCTGTTTCCAAAGTTCTCCCACCTCCCTGGAGGCTGCAGCAAGGCAAAATGTCAGGGTTCAAATCCCGACATTCTGGCTTGCTGCAGCATAAAAGAGGGTGGGGGAAGTTCAAAAGTAGCGCACATCAGCTCTAGGGAGGTCGGGAGACACACACACACCTCTTTCTCTCCCCCCCACACACCTCTTTCTCTCCCCCCCCCCACACCTCTTTCTCCCTCTCCCAGAAGAAACTGCTTGTAATCCTGGACACACACACACACACATCTCTTTCTCTCTCTCTCTCTCTCTCTCTCTCTCTCTCTCTCTCTCACACACACACACCTCTTTCTCCCTCTCCCAGAAGAAACCATTCTCCCCCCCCTCAGCCCTGAATAAGCGGAAGGCTAAGACAAAATGGTGGACGCTTACTTTTAGCTCCCGGATGGCCTCAGGCTCAGTCTCTCTCTCCACTCTTAACAGCCAAATCAGCTAGGCGGAGGGATTCAGCAATTCTAAATTAGATTCAGCAGAAGTCCTAGTACTAAGCAGCAGAACGAAGGAACTAGGCACTGATTTGTGATCCCTCCGCAAAAAAAAAAAAAGTCCGCAAAATTTTTTTTTAAAAAATAAAATAAAATAATAAGAGTTCCTATACCATGTCGGGGGCCGGATGAAATGGCCTGGCGGGCCGGATCCGGCCCGCGGGCCGTAGTTTGGGCATGCCTGACTTACAGTCATACCTCGCATAAAGAGTGCCTCACTTAAAGAGTAACTCCTTAAAGAGCAGAATTTTCTCTGAATGTTCGCTTCGCTTCACAAATAGAACTAACCAAAAACTCACTTAACAAATAAATCGGGGTTCACAATCCTGCCCACAATTGGTCATTTACAATGGTGTTTCGCTTAAAGAGCAATCTCGCTTAAAGAGCAATCCTGTGGAATGTATTATGCTCTTTAAGTGAGGTACAACTGTATTTCCAACCTATGTTGATGCTATCAGTTAATACCTTGGATATATTAGAGTCACTATTCAACAAGGAGTCTGTGCACTTGTAGACATCTCCACAACAACATTCCTTACACACAAATGGACCCAAGAAATCAAGTCCATTTGCACATTTTTTTTAGCCATTAGGCTATCACGTTACCTGCTGGCTAGGTGGACCATGATGTGTGCCCTCCACTTTCACTTCCCTAAGGGATCCAATGGAGGAACTTTGGTGAGTTTTAGTCCCAGCCTAACATCATTGACAAGAGATGGGCAACTCTGCCTAGTTAGACTGCTCAAGCTCCCATGTCCTCGCAAGGCTCTCACTTAGCAGGGGACTATGAATTAATGCCCTCCAAAAACTCGTATCATTGACACTCTTCCTCAGGTATTTCAAACCAAAGGTTGTGGCTTCTTTCACTCATCATAGGTCTTCTTGTGTCCTATTGGTTTCTACTTTTAAAAAAATGACTGTGTTTTCCAGTGATGCAAGACATGTCCAAAAATAGCTCAATCTCAGTTTAGTCATTTTCACTCCTAATGAGAGCTAAGTCTTGATATGATCTGGAACCCACTGGCTGAAATCTTGCTGCGTAGCTCCGTGTGCACAATACGAATTATGTCATCAACAGTAGCACATCAGTACAGATTAACATTAAAGGTTTCCTTTGATGAGTTGGGGTACACATGCCTTCATTGCATTGTGTACAAAATGCATGGACCCTGAAATTGCCAAACGAAGCCATCAATCAGTGACAATTTGCTGCTACTGATGGCATCATTCCCATGGTAAACACAGGGCTATGTAACAGAATTTCAATCACTTATTTGTCTTTCTGTCAGTCAACGGGATCCATAAAATTATCCTCAAACATGTTGGATTTATCAATATTTTTTCTCTCTTAGCTTTCTTTGTTGTCTAGTTTTCACACTTGTACATAGTAATTGGGAAGAACATCGCATGGATGACCTTCCTTTGGATCTCCAATAATATATCCTTACAGATCAAGATCTTTTCTAGTTACTTCACAGGTATACTTCCAAGTCAAAGTCTTCTTGATGATAGCCTCCATTTTGATTGATGATTGAACCAAGTCATAGACAAACTCGTAGTCTCTTCCACAGCAATTTTCGCTTTGGTCTGCAAAGAACAATGCTGAAAAAATAAAGAACATGTGTTTTAAAGAGCTCTTTTTGGGATAGAAAAAGTTATACCTGTATTGAGGAACCAGCAAAAACAAAACAAAACAAAACAAAAGAGCATAAGAATTGTGACACCTTTACAGTTAAATTTATTTCATTGTGTAATGACAATTCACAAATTTAGACACACTGTCATCTCTTCAGTGTGTAAAGAAGTGGATTGTAATTCATACAAGCTCACACTAAAATAAATTTATTACTCTTAGAGGTGCCAAGACACTTCTGTTCTTGTTTTTGCTGTTGCTGAAATAGAATAACACAGCTGCCTCTTTGAATACATATTAATTTTCTTTTTGCTGCTATGGCAATTGAAGCACTTGATTAGGAAGAAAAAGCAGGTTAATTAGTGCAATTTTTCAGTTCTAAAATATGCACAAATTCATTGTAGAAATCAATTTTGCAAAAAAGAAAAAGAAAAGCAGGTTCCCTAATGCATCAATGGAGTGATAAGGTTTTTTTTTTTTTTAATGGTGTCAGAAGCACACAAATGTGATTTCTGGGTTGAAAGTATTTTTGCTGGAGGAACTCCGCTCAGGAGACACCCAAAAGAAGCTCCTTCCATATCCCCAAGATCTTTTCCCACCAAAGTGGTCCTTATTTATCTACTTGCAATTTCTTGCTTTTGAACTGCAAGGTTGGCAGGAGCTGGGGCAGAGATGGTGACCTAGCACTACATTTTGTAGTTTATTTTTTTGATGTTAAAAATACTTCAGTGTGATTAGAGAAGAGGCTTGTGGGGTGTTCCTGCTGCCCAAAACATGACATGCAGCTTAGTGTATTAGCAGAATGATCATTTCTCAAATTGCTCTGGCTTAAAAAAAAAGAAGAAGTGCCCAACAGCAGGGGCACACGTATATCTGCTTTGGAAGCAAACCATGCTTACTTCATGTGATCAGTTAAAAAATGAACACATCCCTTTTACTTGTGCAGCAAATCCTATTGTGTTTACCTGTGTATTGGCAGCATGAGTCTAAGGCAGGGTTTCACAATCTATGGCCCGCAGGCTGAATCCGGCCCATGATGACAAATAATCTGGCCCCTGACCTCGCTCCAGCCACTGGAATCAGCCACGGACTCATTTACAGCTGTTGTAAAGAATCTGGTACCCTTGATTTGTGGAGGATGGTAACGTGGACAGCGTATTTTAGGTTATAGTCCTGTACACAGTTACCCACATATATTTTGTATCCATGGTTTAAAATGAGCATGCAGAGGTAACCATGGTGAAGGACAGTGATGCTTATTGGTCCATGTTCTTCCACTTTGTTCATGAAAAAAGTATTTTATACACTGAAAATTGCGGAGGCAAAGATGTTACTGTGCACATTTGGTCTCAGTTAGTGCTGCCCTTTATTGTTGTACAACCCTTGGGAGTTGTAGCAAGTTAGGCATCTCATCTGGATGGCAAGTATACACGTCCAAATGTTATGATCCAGGACTTTATGCCGTCATAAGCATCTGGGCAACAGGATGCTGAAGTGGTAGCTATATGAGTACAGAAGGTTGTTGGCTGAGCCTCTGCAAATCAGGGAGATGGTAAGTATGCACAGTGGGAAACTATACCCTTCATGGACTATTGCTTATGCCTCTTC
The DNA here is from genome assembly GCA_030440675.1 of Furcifer pardalis. NCBI lineage: Eukaryota > Metazoa > Chordata > Lepidosauria > Squamata > Chamaeleonidae > Furcifer > Furcifer pardalis. Next base: position 148,711,206 of record CP126891.1, read on the forward strand.
CATATTTCTGTACAAGCAACCTCTCTCTGTGGATACTATTTCGTATTCCTTTTATTTTTCACTTGTATTTTAAAAAGAAGATTCATATAACTTTGATCTGTGGAACTGGCATCTATTTGCACAGACATTTGCAACACAGATCTTTTCTCTTCTGCTTTCCTTTGAAGAGGAAATTTTAGTGCCAAGACTAAATTTCTTCCTTGCTGCACAAAACCAGGGAAAATCTGCTCTGGCAAAGAGTTACTGAAGGGAGAGACTCTCTCTAGGTTTGTGCATTTGTAATTCTTGGAAAGCAAGCTATAGTTAAAAGTAGAGGCATCACCTTGCAAACAAAGGTACACATAGTCAGAGCAATAGTATTTCCAGTAGTGATGTATGGTTATGAGAGCTGGACCATAAGGAAGGCTGAGCGCAGAAGAACAGACGCCTTTGAGATGTGGTGTTGGAGGAGAGTTTTGAGAGTAGGAGAGTTTTGAGAGCCCCCTGAACAGCAAGGAGAACAAATAGGTCAATCTTAGAAGAAATTAACCCTGACTGCTCCTTAGAAGGCCAAATTGTAAAGCTGAAGCTAAGGTACTTTGGACATCAAATGAGAAGAGAAGATTTGCTTGAGAAAGCCTTGATGCTGGGAAGGGTGGAGGGCAAAAGAAGAAGGGGGCAGCCAAAAATGAGATGGCTAGATAGTATTGTAGACGCAATGGACACAGAGCTGGGTGGGTTGAGGAGGAGAGCGGAGAATAGGGGTGCCTGGCGTGCAGTGGTCCATGGGGTCGTGAAAGGTCAGAATTGACTATGAGACTGAATAACAACAATTTTTTTTGAAGTGCTGTGTTGGGAATATGAAATCAATACAGGTAAATATCAAGTGGTTGCATTCAGTTCTGAGATACTAGAAAGAGCTGTATAATAAGTTCAGACTTATACTAATCTCGTCAAATTGGGATACTCCAAAGTGTTTGGTCTTGAGTATTCTAAAAATTGCATTTAAGTTGGGGCACCTGCTAAACAAGCAATGATTTGATGTGTTGGGCTATTGTAGTCTGTTTGAACAAAGCATTATATTTTTCTCTCCAAGGACAGTTGTACCTCGCTTAAAGAGGATAATGTGTTCCACAGGATTGCTCTTTAAGCGAGTTTGCTCTTTAAGCGAAACACCATTGTAAACGACCAATCGTAGGGGTGTGTGTGTGACCCTTGATTTATTTGTTAAGCGAGTTTTTGGTTGGTTTTATTTGTTAAGCAAAGCGAACATTCAGAGAAAATTCTGCTCTTTAAGCGAGTTACTCTTTAAGTGAGGTTTTGGAATGTCTTTACAAATATGGCATCTGTCAATTAATATACACCACCTGTGCAAATAAGAGAGGAAGAAACTTAGAAGACATTTTAACAGATCTGTTTTATGTGGGATTCACAATTTTCTTTCTTAAGTCAGGATGAGAAACTAGAGTGAGGATGACTCCTCCTCCTCCTTTTGGATGCCTAGATTTAGAGTTTAAAATGGTCCAGAAAAAAGAAATTTAGGGTCATGCAAGCTTGAAACACACCCATCCCTTTTTTGATGGAGCTTGTCTTGGATCTCTTTGTCTGTTTATTTCTGAATGTTAGCATTCCCATAGCACATGCCGATAGATACTTGTAGAGTTATTAGTTTAATTTTGCTCTGAATTGTAAGAGGAAACAGAGAGAATAAGGAGGGCAAGAAGAGAGAGATTTTGCTTCTTCTTTTCTTCTTTTTTTCCAGCGGTCATATTGCAAATGAAGCCATTAATTTGGGTCAGTGTCAAGGGGGAAATATTCCCAGAGTAGCTGAGCTAATTGGGAACTACTGAGCAGTGATTTGTAAATAGGATAACATGAGGGAAGAAAACAAATTGTCAGTTGACGGCCAAACTATTCCCCAGCTCTGTGTATCTGTTTAAACCCCATTTCTTCCATTTAAAACATAAAATGCGTAGGGAAACGCAGGTTAAGATCGGTTTTGGATGGTGTAAAACACAGTGTGCGTGTATGTGTGTTCAAGTTGCTAATGCAAGAACAATTTGTATGTTGTACTTACTGGATATGAAAGTTCAAAGTTGGATATTGCAGAAAGGGGAACAGTAAATATGTCTGACCTATGCTTTTGATCTCTAATCCCCCCTCCCCTACCTTCTGATATCCAAAGCCTGAGAGTGTGATAGTAAGAAATATCAGGTCCATCCCTATCAGTTGTGTTATCTTTGAGGTGACTACACAGACTTCTGTGTATTTCACTAAAAAGTTAAGGAATGTAAGCAATTCTGGGATGACCACATTATAAGCATTGCCACTCCTGGGGTCACCACGCCCCATGTTTGCACATGGCACATGGAGCCAGACAGGGAGTAAGTTGTGAGTCTCCCACCAGTCCCAACAGTGGTTCAGGGTCTAGGAAAACTCTCCATGTGTTTGTTGGAAATCTGAAACTTAGCAGAAACAGCATTAATAAGCTACAGCTATTGGACATATTTTGCATTTTACCACCTTCTTCTTCTTCTTCTTCTTCTTCTTCTTCTTCTTCTTCTTCTTCTTCTTCTTCTTCTTCTTCTTCTTCTTCTTCTTCTTCTTCTTCTTCTTCTTCTTCTTCTTCTTCTTCTTCTTCTTCTTCTTCTTCTTCTTCTTCTTCTTCTTCTTCTTCTTCAGCTGCTGTATCTGTTCCAGATATTGGCGATCATCATGGTGATAGCCTTCCTGTTCTTCCCTCCTTTGAACTGTTCTTCCGAGGACATGCCACACCAGTCTCTTTGGTTCTTCAGCTGTGAAGTCTACGTCCAGCACCTCTCTTCCCAAGGATCTTTCCTTGCAGAGTGAGTTGGAGTGTTCTATACTTTATGTAGTTCCTCATGATATGGTCAAGGTATTGGAGCTTTCTTTGTTTAATTGTCTTAAAGAGTTCTTTTTCTTTGTCCACTTGGTGCAACACTTCTGCATTAGTCACATGATCAACCCATGATATCCTTAGCAACCATATGTTTTTACCTACCTGTCCAAAAATCCTCCTCAGCACTAGGATGCATTTGCTGGGTTTTGCCCAGACTCTGGACCCATTTACCTCATGTAAGATGGAGTCTGGTGGGGACCCCACACTAGTTGGATTAGTGAAGAGGAGGATTAGTGACCTGAGGATTGGGTCTACTTTACAAAGAATATCCCTGGATGGGCATGGAGGTTCCAGGTCTTTGCCACTGAGGCACAGAAGCATCTGCCCTCAAGGAGACCCTACAAGGCCCTTTAATGAGGAGAAATGACCCACCCAGAGCACCCACCCAGAGCACTAGAGGGCTGGAGAGATCCTCTGAGTCTTAGAAGATGAGAAAGAACAAAGAAGGCAGTGAAGCATCTGATGCAACAGAAGAACTTGGAGTGGGCCATCTGGATATGTTGCCAGCCCCTCCCTGGTGTTGCTCACTTGCAACCAAGAAGACTAGCCAGAATTGTCTTCCACTACAACGGAAACAGGGAGACAGTGGGCGGAGGAACTGAGATGAGGTAGTGATTCAAAAGTACCTTAACCGATCCTGTATATAGTTTCTAGTTGTTGATAAAGGACCATTATTGCTACTGCAAGTCTTAGGTTGTCTGATTCAATGTCATCGAGGAAACCTGTTTGCTCTGTTCCATGGGGGAGGATTAGCACACCTAGATTCCCTTTGTTCCTTTTCGCACAATCAGCTGGCCCAACCCTTGCTAGGTCTTCTCCTGGGACATCACCAAGACCCACCCTTTCATCCAAGGTTTTGAAATCTCAGGGAACTGGGTGCTGCTATCGCTGTTGAGTTGACAAGTCCCCCCCCCCCGGCCCAACTCCATCCCTTGGCTGGCAAGCCACCAGTTGCCAATGCCGCTACAAAAACCCATTAATACATTCTAGGAGGGGGAAAAAACTTTAACAAATCTTTGCAGTAAGCTTTTCATGCTGTATCAAAAGCAAACTCTTATTTTAAATGCCTCTGCAACAATAGGCGACATGGATTTTGCAATGCTCCTTGAAGATGCAAAACATTAAAGAAGATATTGAGGCTTCCCCTGAAGCCGGTCCCCCATGTGGGATTATTTTCCAAGATAAAGTCATTTACATAGCATCCCTCTGTGAAACATCTTTGGTTTATTCAGTAGGATAAATAAAAGCCTCGCAGGTACTCTTCTTTATACTGCAATATGTGTAGTCGACGGGAAAGCTTATTCAATTCGTTAATATTTAACACAATGCCAGGGAAGGCAAAGGTTGGTGATGAGGTACCTTGAAGCTTCAGATCTCATTGTCCCTTTCAAAGGCATTTGTGACATAGAGAAAATTTCCTCTATTTACACTAAACAACCCTTTCTTCCCTCTTGCCTCACAAATGGCACTCAGCTGAGTCTTTTTATTAATCTCATTTGTCCTCATTTTTGGAGTTTGCCAAAGAAAGTCTAATTATATATATATAAAAGGCGACAGTTGTGGTGATGCACTACTTTAATTTCCATTTGTTTCTCTCCCCAGTAGGCAACATGGTTTAGAAAAAGTGTGCTAGAAAAGCTCCTCAGTCTCATTATTTTACAACACAATTAGATAGATCTGGATAATAATAATCCATGTACAAATAAATCCCAACTTCATAATACAGTATTGGGTTTATAAAATGGCAGGACAGGCAAAGCTCTATGGACAGAATCCTTGTGCAGGACAGAACACCACTTCAGCTGTCAGAGACAAAATCTCTACTATATAGTATCATCATATAAATACCCAGGTGTTTGCATCTCTCTGTTTCTTTCTTTTTCACCCATGTATCTACATATACCAGAACATTAATGGACAAGAAGCAGTAAGTCGTGTGGATTTTAGCCCGCCCGGGGCATAAGCCAAATTTGCCGCCCCCCTGGTGGAATGCTGGCTCCCACTCCCGCTAGGGCTTCTGGGAATTGTAGTCCAAGAACACCCATAGCCAAAAATGTGCCACCCGGGGCTGCCCCCCGGCCTCCCACGTGATGCCACTGACAAGAATTAAATCCCATATCCAGCATGACAAGGATAAATACAGGCTGTTTTTTGAGCAAAACCCCCCGCCCAAAGGATTTTTACCTTTTCTCACAAGCATCCCTGAAGATGCAAATAGATGAGTAACCATTATATTAACCAGAGTGGGCAAAGTATACGTGGGTCATAAGGCTGTTTTTGTGAGCACCACCACTCTCCCCTGTCCAGCAGCCATGCTGGCAAGTAATTATATTCCTGAACATTGTGCTTTCCTTCAAAACAGGAGGCAGTTCTCCCCCTGCACTGTTTAGCACCCCTCAAAAACATTATTTAAATTTTTTGAGCGGACTGCCAAACACCATAGTTTCCTCCTCCTCTTCCTCTGTTTTCTGCCTTTTGGGGTACATTTGATGTTTTTGAGGCTCCTGATTGTTCCAGGGAGAGAAATCTCATCTTGGACCCATCAAAGTTACTCAACTTTCATATTAAAGGTGGATGAAGTGACTGTCTGTCCCAAACCTTCATTGAAAATCAACTAAAATGCATATTTATCTAATATCAGTCTCCCAGATTATTCATTAAGTATTCTACTAGCAAAGAAAGCATTTTGCCTAAGACATTTCTTCTTCTTCTTCTTCTTCTTCTTCTTCTTCTTCTTCTTCTTCTTCTTCTTCTTCTTCTTCTTCTTCTTCTTCTTCTTCTTCTTCTTCTTCTTCTTCTTCTTCTTCTTCTTCTTCTTCTTCTTCTTCTTCTTCTTCTTCTTCTTCTTCTTCTTCTTCTTCTTCTTCTTCTTCTTCTTCTTCTTCTTCTTCTTCTTCTTCTTCTTCTTCTTCTTCTTCTTCTTCTTCTTCTTCTTCTTCTTCTTCTTCTTCTTCTTCTTCTTCTTCTTCTTCTTCTTCTTCTTCTTCTTCTTCTTCTTCTTCTTCTTCTTCTTCTTCTTCTTCTTCTTCTTCTTCTTCTTCTTCTTCTTCTTCTTCTTCTTCTTCTTCTTCTTCTTCTTCTTCTTCTTCTTCTTCTTCTTCTTCTTCTTCTTCTTCTTCTTCTTCTTCTTCAGAAATTCCACAATCTTCAAGGAGGCTCTTTCTGTGTACTCTGCCTAAGGCACTGTCCAAAAGGGAGAATTGAGCTGAACCTATTTAGAAGTAAAACAAAGGAAGTTTCCAGAGATGGAGAAGTACACATTTTGCTCCATGCAGGTCCTGTTGTTTGGGCTCTTAGATTCTAAGCCTGGGAAAGCAGATTCTATACATATGTGGGTTCATAACCAACATCTATGGATGTCTGTGGAGAGGCGGACAGGAAATGTTGCTTTCTCTGCATTTTAAGTAAAACTATTCTAACGTATGCAGATAGGCATCCAGCTAGTAAGCAAGAGTTTTAGACTGATCACTCCTTTAAAGAGTGAAGATGATTAATTAGACTCTCAGTGCTTCTTATGTGAGACAGTCATCTTGTGCTCACAGGTAGTTTGGATGGATACTTCTGATCTTACAATGCTGCTTCTACAAAAAATTGGGCATCCTAGAAATAACAGTGGTAAGATAAACCTGCAGGAATATAATTTTGCATACATGAGATCTTAGTTTTGTTTCTGTTTCTTTTTAAAAAGATATATATTTTTGTTACAGGAGGCAAGGTTGTAGCTGTGAGATTCTGTATTCTGCCTACCCTGTAAACTACCTTAGTGTTATTACACCTAGTTTATCATAAGGACTTAGTGTCTTCTATGACAACCCAACACAATATCATAAAGCAAGAAAAGGAACATTAGAACATTGCAACAACATTTGGACTGAAAAAGATATTTTATTTTGAAATTAATGAACTCATAAGAAACAGTATGCTTCTAACAGTGAGGGAGGACAACAAACAGGGCCTATAATGGAAAGCCCACATAAGCAGACTTCTTTGAAAATCTGTCAACATAACTGTCTTTAAAGTCTACTGTACAAAATATAGCTGTAAAGAGGAAGAAACAGAAAGCTTTTATGCAAATGTAAGACACTGAACTTGACAACTAGAAGGTTGGCAGGCCATCAGTTCGAGACCCGAGTGCTGCACAACGGATTGAGTTCCTGTCTCTGTTCCTGCTCTTGTCAATCTAGCAATTTGAAAGCAAGAAATCACAGGTACAGTGGTATTTCCAGTGATGGGATGTTACCGGTTTGGACCGGTTTGCCTGAACCGGTAGCACCCCATCAGGAGGGGTTGCTGGGATGGTGGTGGTAAAACCCCAGGCGACCGGTTCGGTTGCCTCTCTGGCCTCCTTCAAAAATGTTTTTCCAGGCAGTCAAAATGGCTGCCCGTAACTGCGCATGCATCAAACCTCCATTTGATGCATGTGCAGTTCTATTTTTTTAGTGCACATGCATCAAATAGAGGTTTGACGCATGCACATTAAAAAAAGAACTGCACATGGGTCAAACAGAGGTTTGACGCATGCAGAGACATTTTTAATTTTAAGTTTTAAATTTTGCTCCGCCCACAACATCATGATGTCATGATGTCGGCTACGCCCATGACGTCGATGACATCACTGTGGGGTAGCGAAGATTTTGACAACTCACCACTGGGTACCTCGCATAATGCGTTCCATGCGATTGCTCTTTAAGCAAGTTTGCTCTTTAAGCGAAATACCATTGTAAATGACCAATTGTGACTTCTAGTGGTGGGTGATTGTGAACCCTGATTTAGTTGTTAAATGAGTTTTTGGTTGGTTTTAGTTGTTAAGCGAGGCAACCATTCAGAGAAAATTCTGCTCTTTAAGCGGGTTAGTCTCTAAGTGAGGCGCTCTTTATGTGACGTTTTACTGTAAATAATATTAGATACCTCTTCAGCAGGAAAGGTAACAGCATTCCATGTGCTATGGTGTCTAATCATATCTGCCACATGACCATGGAAATGTCTGCAGATGCAGACAGTGCTGGCTCTTTGGCTGTAAATAGAGATGAGAACTGAACCTTAGAGTTGGGTATGACTGGCTTCCAAGCAAGGATGATCTTACCATTAAAGGATGAATGTTCATTATGCAGCAAAACATGAGATGCTTATAATCCTACTGGAATGCAAAACTGGAAATAAAGCATAGCCAAATACTGCCAGAGAACCTAGTACAGGAGTCAGGAACAAAGTAGGAAAACAACTCATAGAATTCTGTAACATCAATCGTTTGTTTGTCACTCGTAAAAACTTCACACAGTAGCACAGACAACAGGTACTCCTGGGTGTTTTTATGGAGGCTGCAATGCTAAGAGGGAACACATTTGGATTTTTGGGGTGGTGGTGATGGTTTTCCTGAGGCCAAGTGGTTGGGGGGGGGCATTAATGGAAAGCTATTAATCCAAAATTAGCAAACATGGATTTTAATGGGGGAACATAGACAGACCCTCCATGAAGAATGGAAACATTTGTAAGCATTCCCTGATGGCTGAGTCTTCTGCTTCCAAAATACCAACATGAGGTTTTATGGGGGCTGTTGGATCTAATGCTCAAATGGAATGAGTAACAGCCACAACTGTGGGCAAAGACTATGACCTTGGCAAGGTCCTCCGAGGGGAAGAGATCCACAGTGAGCATATTGTGCGGGCTGCTGTTAGAAGTTGTGCTGTGATTTTCGATGGCATTTAATAGGATATTGTTTTGCAAGGATGAGTTTAGCCAAGGGGCCCACTTTCAAATTTGGTCAAACTCTGTTGGGGCCAGTGATTAATATATCTTTATTATGATCAACTGATCAGATACAGGCCAGAGGTTTCAATGATTCTTTCTGAGGTCCCCGATGAAGAACAGAATGGCCAGGAGAATGTGTGGTGCATGGGATTATAACGTTAAATTATATGTAGCAGCACAATAAAGCTGAGTAGGTTTTAGGTAAATCTTCATTTGAGTGCAAGTTCTCCCAAGCTTTCTCTCTGCCGTTCATAAAACGAGAGAGAAGAGGCAAAACATGCAAAGCCTTAAAACATTCAAATAGGTCAGGTGACCCCTAGAGGCTGGAGGACAGGAAAACATTCTAATTGGTAAAGGTAAAGGTCATCCTTGCTTGAAAGCCAGTTGTATCTGACTCTAGGTTTTGGTGCTCATTTCCATTTACAGCCAAAGAGCAAATGCTGTCTGCATCTGCAGATTTTTTGTTGACATGTGGCAGGCATGACTAGACACCGGAGTGCACAGAACACTCTTACTTTCCCACTGAAGTGGTACCTATTTATCTACTTGCGATTTCTTGCTTTTGAACTGCTAGGTTGGCAGGAGCTGGGCGGGAGAAAAGATCTCACTCCATTGTGCAGTACTCAAGTCTCGAACTGCTGACTTGCCAACGTTTCAGTCATCAAGAATCTTAACCACTAAGACACAGAGTCCCTATACTAATTGGTTACTTATAGAAAAACAATATAAAACAACTTCCTTTAGTTTAGGGTAGTATTTCTAGTGCAACCCACTGGATGCTGGAGTTGCACTAGAATACTCAAGAGATAAGGCAGTGATGGCAAACCTTGGCAGTCCAGGTGTTCTTGGACGTCAGTTACCATAAGCCCAAGTCAGCACTCCTGCTGATCAGGGCTTCTGGAATTGAAATTCAAGAACATCTGGAGTGCCAAGTTTTACCATCACTGATATAAGGGGTCTCACATAAGATTTTATCACCCAGATTTATATGGGAGAGAAGGGATTAGCTTGTGTTTTTAGAGGACCTGCTGTGAGGCCTTCAGAATACAGTAAAACATCACATAAAAAGTGCCTCGCTTAGAGACTAACTCACTTAAAGAGCAGAATTTTATCTGAATGCTTAACAACTGAAACCAACCTAAAACTCACTTAACACCTAAATTGGGGTTTGCAATCCCTCCCCCAGAAGTCACAATCGGTCACTCACAATGGTGTTTCACTTAAAGAGCAAACTTGCTTAAAGAGCAATCTCGTGGAATGCATTATGCTCTTTAAGCAAGGTACTACTGTATACTGAATGTCATGATGATGGACAAGTAGCAAAGATTTATACTACTCCTACTGCTAATGGCAAGCAGATTGGATGGCTTGGGTAGTGAGCTGTGACTGTAAATATTACTTTTTGAATCTTGGAGCTTAGGGGATGAGATATGGATACTTCCTTTGAGGAAGACCTGGGCTACATCCTCCTCAAAATTATGGGACTTAGGAGGGAAATGATACCAGAGAAGTCTCCTGGAGTTTTCCTCTCTGGTGCTGGCTCTAGGCCTCAACATGGCACTAGGGTCAGAAGCTTGCTTTTAGAGAACGAGAGAAGATCAGGAGAGATAATTGTGTCCGTCCTTTCATCTGCACTAATGTAAGTCCAACATGCTCAAGTAGGGGCTGCTGGCAACCAACAACACATTGTGCAAATTTGGAGAGACACAGAGCCCGGCTCACCTTCTGGTCTATCAACTACTACCAGAAACATGTACCGTTCTAAGCTACAGAAACAAAATCTGTAAAAACCCTAAGAAGAAAAATGCCAAAAAATATGGAAAACAAAACAGTGGCTCATAGATTGAAAACATTCAATATAGATTCCAGTCCCAAAGAAAGAAGATGTCAAAGAGTACAATAAATATAGAATCATTGCATTAATTTTAAATGCAAGCAAAGTGATGCTCAATTCAAATGGAGACTAGAGCTAAGAAGTCAGAAGAAGACTGAGATTTCAAAGGGCAGTTCATAGAATAGGTTCATAGAATAGGTCTTTGATAGTAAGAATGTGTCACTGGAGACCAAGGTCAAGACCATTCAGGCTATGGAATTACCAATTGGTATGTATAGGTATGAAAACTCAACCAAAAAAAAAGAAAGCAGACTGAAACATACCTATTCATCTCATCTGAAATGTGATGCTGGAGGAGAGCTTAATGGACATCACAGTCTGTCAGAAAAACTATGTGGTTGCTTCCCCCCCCCCCCCCGTTTTATCGTGCTGTTATCATCTTCTTCTTCTTGCAAGACTGCTTCTTGAGAAGCAATTGAAAACTAAATCTAGGACAGATTTTTAAGAAACAAAGTTTATCAGTCTTGGGCAGATTTACCAGATCCCTCAAACCATCAATTATCAAGTAATGCAAACCTCTTGGGGTGGGGTGAGGGGAGGTAGCTGTTGTAAAAAAAAGGTCAGGTAACGTGAAAAGTAGAATAAAAAGTCTGGGATACTATTCCTCAACTTTGACCAAACCTAACAATTTCACCTCTTCTTGCCCAAGGTAATCCCCAGAGAGAGAGAGAGAGACCAGTGCTGCTTACAAACTGGTGCTTTTCAAGATGAAGGCAATCTAGACCAAGGGGACTCTTTTCTGGAGAAGTATTAAAGGTCACCCTTGCTTGAAAGCCAGTTGTATCTGAGTCTAGGGTTCACTGCTCATCTCTGTTTATAGCCGAAGAGCCAGCACTGTACCTTTTGCTTTACTGAAAAATCTGAGTATTTTCTGCCAATAAACATAGTAATATGTGTACCACTGTATGCAGTATTAAGGGCCAAAGCATTGTGTGTACACACACAGTTGCAGCACCTACTTATACACAAATTTCCCTGAACAACACAACATTCCTTGAAAGGGCACACTTGGGTCCAGTAATTACTCTAGAAAACACCAGTAATGCAACTCAAATTGTTCCACACCATTGCAAGGCTGTCTTCTTATGAACAACATTGCTCTTATAGGAGTGGAATGGCATTTTTCAAAATCTAAGAGGATAAGGAATGCTAAGCTTTGGGGAGGAGCAACCTTTTACCAGACCAGAAGGCAGTTCATCCCTCAATGACCCTTATCTCTGTGGGAATCCCAGTGGGAAATATAGCTGCTTTCTCCTGCTGAAAGGTGACACTCAAGCATTGTGTTTTCATAAGACTGATAAGAAATGAGCATACATCTTTATAAAACATAGGATTTGTGTTGACTTCTACACTTGCACTACATCAATAAGCTGCTGAAATACAGAGGCAGAAAAAACTCATAATGATGCTGAGTTGACAGAGCTCATTACAAAGGCTATTGTTTATTAATGTAAATTGCAGTTTGATGTGTTTCTTATTTGAACAATAATGAATTTGTTTTCCCCTATAGATCTAATTAGCCCAAACCATGATCTTTGTTTTAGCCCATTGCTGATAATGGTAGAGATAGACCTCATATAAGGCCAGATTCCTCACTTGCCACAATACCGTATGTTCCTTCTTCAACATTATTGTTCACTCGTTGTACCAATGTTCTGGGATTGGTTGTTACAAGATACTCTGCAAGCCAAAATTAATATTTATGAAAGACAGATTAACCTTAGTTATGATAGCTATGAAGATAATTATTTCCCTCCTCAAAATAAGATTGCCCCCTGCTTCACAAATCAGAACAGTCATTGCACATAATCTGTGCCCTGGAAAATGCCCCAGCATCTGGCAGGTCATTAATAAATTGCATGCAATCTGTGTGAAAGGGGAATCGGAATGGGTGAGTAAACCATCTGCTCTGTGGCATTAAATCCTAATGATGCCTGGAATCATTTGGCAGTGTACTTAACATGAGGAAAGGGCTTCGCATTCACACAGAACTGACCTGCCATGCAACAAAGATACAAACTACATACATGGGCCAAATCAGCAATTATTATATGTGAGGAATATTTGGCAGAACGTTGGCTGGTGGAGCCTAAGTTTTCACTAGTATTATTATAATTGGCTAGCACATCTCAAAGGAACATTCACTCTTGAAGGGATCACTCAGCTTTGATGTTCAATTGTGAACGTGGCTGCCTGTAAAGGGCTTAAAGAGCCATCCGGTGGCAATGGCCCCATTAAAAAAATGTATCTAGATAATGAAGCGTAGAAATCTCCGTAAGTGGCTTTTTGCCCAGTTGCTGGCTATTAAGGACCAAACTAAATCTGATGTTAAATGAGTTTTTGCATACAAAACATGCAGGTTTTTTAAAAAAATACAAATACCAGTGATTATATTGATTGCAGCCAGTTTTTTTTGGGGTGGATGTGTTGCCATTTCTGCCTTTATAATAGCATTCACTAAATACCTTCTCCCTGTAGCAATTTTCACTTGGATGAAGCTCTTTCAGCTTTCCATACCACGGTGTCAGTAGTTAAGTTATAAAAGCATGGGTATTTATTTATTTATTTATCAACTTATATCGTGGCCCCACTCTGGCAGCTCACAAGAAGAACAGGGATAGATCAACAATCTAAAAACCCCATCAAAACACCCACCCAAGCAATAGATTTAAGAGACGGAGAGATAAAAATTGCCCAGTATCAAAATACAAAGTTAAAAATTAAAAATTAAATTAAGTTAGATTGAATTAGAAAATTAAAAAAAAGAGAAAGAGCATTTGCTTCTTATACCAGGAGCCACCAGCTTTCATAACCCTGCTCAGTATTCCACTCCCGTTTGAAGTGAGATGGGGGAGGACATAAGGGGGAAAATAAAAATAAAAACCATCTTTCTAAACAGAGGAGCCAAACATCCCTTCTTTGGGAGGGAACTTTGGCTCTTCGTTCAACAGTAAAGCCAGTTTGAAAACTATTGGATAATCTTTACAGCAGGGGTGCCCAAACTTTTCAGGCCAGTCATATAGTTCAGCGGGCTGGTCACATTCCAGCCACAGGGCGGAAGTGAAACATGCCTTGCAATCTGTTTTGCAACAGGATGAGATAGATTTTAAGCTGCCATTTTCTCTGCTTAAACCAGGGGTGTCCAGACTATGGCCCAGAGCCCGGATCTGGCCTCTGATGCCAATTCATCCAGCCCGTGCCACCTTCATCGCTCTTGGAAGTGGAAGTAAAATGATGAGGGCAGCACAGGACAGATGAATTGGCATTGGGGGCCATATCTGCCCCATGGGCCATTGTTTGAGCTGCTTTACAGGATGGTGTGACTAGGGTGTAGCCAAGGATTAAGGCTAAATTCTCCTTTTCTTTTTCTCATAGTTCAACCATTGAGCAAATACTCAGGCACAGCTTTAACAGAAGGAGAGGAAATAAAGAAATGTTTCCTTGTAAAGTTTGTGTGCAAATAAATTGTCAGTTAAATGGAAAGAAATATAATACAGCAGTTTACTTCATCTCAGTTCCAAAAAGCAGGAAAAAAAAGAATCTCACAAACAAATGATGGTTGCAAGAAGGTATTGAGTTACTAACTTTTTGAGACTAACACATTTTAAGTCAGAAAGAGAATGAATTTATGCAGAAAAACTGAACCACTCAGACAAATTAGCTTCATGGGTTTGCTTTCAGTAAGCTCAACACGCCCTTTCAAATCCACATGCTTTGTCATCAAGGAATCCCATCTACCTTCTAATTTTTTCAAAGGGGTCTTTTGGCAGCAGATTGGTTAGGATGTCAGCTGTCATCTATCTTGTTGGACAGTAGGTCAATTGTATCATCCCTTGCTCCTTCAGCTCCTGCCCAAATTGGTAGTTCATGTCTATGTGTTTTATTTTTGTGTGTCTGGCCAGGTTATCCTACTATGGGAATAGAGTAGACCATATTGCCAGGAACTCAATCCTGATCATCAGACAGTGGTTAACTAACCTGACCACCCTGGAGACTAATGGCCTTGGGTGGCAAAGTCCACAGGGAAGGGTGATGCTCCCCAAGTGGATTAAATCCCACTTAAACCCATCTTTATGGAGGGAAGCAGCTTCATCAGTACTGGGCTGGGACCAGTGATGGGCAGCAACAGGTTTGCACCAGTTTGCCAGAACGGGTAGTAGCTTTTCCTGGCATCCCGGAGAACCGGTAGTGGCTTTTTGGGGGAAACACCTCGGAGGCTTACCTTTTCACCGGTTCCCCCACTCACATGTGCACCAAGCGCTTGGTGTGCATGCGCACCTACATCACTTGGTGCGCATGTGCGGCCTCCTTGCTATCCTCCCAAGTGGGGAGGAGGAAGAGAAGCTGCTAGCCTGAAGCCCCCTATAGCCTGCTCTCCAGGGTAAGTGACTCACCTTTGGGTATGGGGTGGGTGGGTGTATTTTAATGTGTATTTAATGTGTTTTTGTTTTTAATGTGTATTTTTATGTGTTTTATGTATATTTAATTTGTATTTTATGTGTTTGTATTGTCAGAAATACAGTCAAACCTTGCATAAAGAGTGCCTCACTTAAAGAGTAACTTGCTTAAAGAGCAGAATTTTCTCTGAATGGTTGCTTCACTTAACAAATAAAACCAACCAAAAACTTGCTTAACAAATAAATCGGGGTTTGCAATCCCTCCCACAATTGGTCACTTACAATGGTGTTTCGCTTAAAGAGCAAACTTGCTTAAAGAGCAATTTCGTGGAACACATTATGCTCTTTAAGGGAGGTACAACTGTATATTTTACTCTTATAAACAGAAGGTTTTGTAACAGTATCTTGTAAGCAAATATTTCATCAGACCATAACCCGTTAATATGTCATCTTCACTTAAAATTGTGTAAAATTGTAATTAAAACAATGAAAACTGATTTTGATGTCACTGTCCTTAAGGACAAAGAATGTAGAACAGCAGTGAAAGAGACAATGAGAGATGAGTTAGACAAAATGAGAAAACATCAAGGGGAAATACGTGTAGATGAGAAATGGGGAATAATTAAAGAAATAACCCAGAAAGTTAGACAGAAACACGTTTGCAAACAAAAGTCAAACCATAAGAATAAGGAATGGATGACAGATGACATACTCCATGTAATGGAAATAAGAAAGACCTATAAGAATCAGGATAAAGAAAAAGATAATGATCTACAGAGGATGATTAGGTACAAAATAAGAGTTGCAAAGGAAGCTTACCTGTATATAATCAAGTACAAACCGACACGAATATAAGCTGAGGTACCTAATTTTGAACTGAGTAACCAGGAAAATAGATTTACATGAATATAAGCAGAGGGTGGGAAGTGCAGCAACTGCTAGTGAGTTTCAATAATCAAAATACAGTACATGAAAATAAGATGCAGCAGAAAGGAGTTTTCTCCATACCGACTGAGATGCACTGATGACAGGACTAGAGAAGTGGGTGGTGAAGGCTATTAGCCGCTGCCTTTTCCATCACACTCAGTGGCCCAAGTATAAGACGAGTCCACTTTTTTGACCTAGGACTGAAAATATAGGCTTATACTCGAGTATATAATTATATGGCTAACAGAAGTGTTGAGATAGAGGAACAACAAAATAAGCACATTGTTTTCAACATACATAAAAATATCAGGGAATTTATTGTCAGAAGACAACAGAAGACAGATACATTGTTAAAAGACAAGGATGGGAATCTCACAGTGGAAATATGGGATAAGCTCAATGTATGGAAAGAATACATAGGAGAGTTGTTTAGTGATGAATTTCGCAGAGGATGTGGTCCACAGTTATGAACAGTTCTCCACTTGGTTTCAAACCTGCGGAATTCTCACCAACATATTACTGAATCATACACACAGTATATACTCGAGTATAAGTCGGGGTTTTTAGCCCCCAAAAGGAGATCCAAAAATAGGACTTGACTTATACTCTGGTCAACATAAACACCCAAAAACATACCCACATAAATGTCTAAATTATTTAATTTTACCATATTTTCATGTATTTTAATTATTGAAACTCACCAGCAGCTGCTGCATTTTACACCCCCAATTTATACTCTGGTCAATCTATTTTCCTAGTTTTAGATGTTCAAATTAGGCACCTCAACTTATATTTGGGACGACTTATAGTCGAGTATATATGGTACATGTAGTGTTCTGTTAAGCAGTGTGATCTGAGTTGAAAAACAGTTTTCAGGAGCACCATCACATCAGTGACTGATTGACAACCACCACATTTTAACACAGAAAATCTAGACAAGTGATTACTGTATTACATACCTACAACAGGGTTAGCACTGGAATCACCAAAGACATGGTAGAAAGATATTTAACTTAAAGTCTAAATAGGCAAATAAGTAATGGAATAATCTCTTGCCATTAAATAAACCCAGTGTGATCTGTAACAGTAATTCACAAATTATGGTACTCAACCATATTATTGCTCATTCACATTAGCTTAAAAAACCCTATGATGTGATACAAGCAATGAGGAATTATGCACCACCATTGGCGCAACTTTAGGTGCACATCAGGGATATAGACACTAGGTGTTGCTGTTGTCCATGACAAGAAAGAAATCACCAGCAAGGCGACCAAAGTGAATTTTCTAGTGGCTCTGAATTCACGCTGAAAGAAGAGCAAAACATTTCTGTTCTCCTAGAATTTACCTGCAGATTCAGTGTTCTTAGCTATTTCCTGGACAGCAGCATCACTGAACCACAGTTGCAACCAGAGGAAATTATTAATTTCTGGGTAATTTATTTTGCTGCTGATGGAGCATGATTTTAGTCAGAGAAGGTTGGTGACTGATTTTGGAGGAATTGTAATCCCATTGATGCTGTTGACTGTTTCAAAAGAGAGATTTTTAAAAAACGGTGTACAGTCTGGCTATTGTGTTGTCAAATACACAGCAATGTCTCTCTGTGTGTTATAGTGCGCAATAGTGGACAATGGAGGAGCTGCATGTGTAGACAGTAAGTTGAGCTTCAACTTGAAAATTGTCTTGTACTGTGTTATTTGGCTACAGAAATCCTCAATATTCATGATGATTTCCTTTGTTTCCTCCTAAAGAACTGAGAAATATGTTAGCAAGAGTCCTCAACTTCCAGATGTTGATATAAACCTTTTGCAACTTTCAGTTATCTTTGGTAGGATGAAGAAAGATACAAACTGTTCAAAATGGAAGAATAAGAAGACTGAACAGTTGTGACCGGAAGAAGACGGCATGTGTATTTTTGGAAAATTGTTAGACAAAGACAAAGATTCCATTCACAATTTCTGGTAAGCCACAAATGACAATATATCTCATCAGAGATCTGGCATACTCAGTATCCACATTACTGAGCTGGATTATAACCATAAATTCCTTGCAATTGGTTGGAAAATCTACATTGTTAGTTCACCTGAGAACATGGACAACAGTTTCAAAAGTCAAAAGTCAGGTAAGTGCTACAGTTATGGACAAAGAACATGGGTAAGATTGGTGGAAGAAGACATCAATTAAGTTTGAAATATTTCTTATAACCCAGAAGGCTGAAAACACAAAGGTGAAAGGTGTCTGGGTTTTGAAGCTGGACACAGAACATGTGATGTAACTGAGCTTCTACTGGCTTCCTTTGAACTTTCCACCTATGAAATGAATGAAAATCATCTTGTCATGTGATACATTTTGCTAACATAATCTGCAAAATTGGTCTTTTTAAAGACCTGGCAGAACTAGAAGACTTGGGGAAATGGCAAAAGGAAGGAGAACTTCCTGATACCTATTCTGTGAACCTTCCATATAAGTTAAATAAGCAGGGTGACAATATATGCAGAGTACATAATGCACAATGCAGGGCTGGATGAATCACAAACTGGAATTAAAATTGCTGGGAGAAACATCAACAACCTGAAATATGCAGACGACACTACCCTAATGGCAGAAAGTGAAGAAGACCTAAAGAACCACTTGATTAGGGTGAAAGAAAAGAGTGCAAAAGCTGGCCTGAGACTCAACATTAAAAAAACCCAAGATAATGGCAACTGGCCCTATTATTCCCTGGCAAATAAAAGGGGGAGAAATGGAAACAGTGACTGACTTTACCTTCTTAGGATCCAAAATAACTGCAGATGATAACTGCAGCCATGAAATAAAAAGAAGATTAATTCTTGGGAGGCAAGGTATGAGAAACCTGGAGAACATAATAAAAAGTAGAGACATCACATTGCAAACAAAAGTTTGCATAGTCAAAGCAATGTTATTCCCAGTAGTAATGTATGGTTGTGAGAGCTGGACCATAAGGAAAGCTGAGCGAAGAAGAATAGATGCATTTCAAATGTGGTGCTGGAGGAGAATTTTGAAAGTACTCTGGATAGCAAAGAGATCAAATAAGTTGATCCTGAAGGAAATCAACCCTCACTGCTCCTTGGAAGGACAAACACTGAAGATGAAGTAAGGTACTTTGGCCACCAAATGAAAAGAGAGAACTCACTTGAGAAGGCCTTGATGTTGGGAAAGATTGGAGGCAAAAGGAGAAGGGGGCGGCAGGGGATGAGATGGCTGGATGGCATTGTTGACGCAATGGACATAGAGCTGAGTGGGCTGTGGAGGATGGTGGAGGATAGCGGTGCCTGGCATGTGGTAGTCTATGGGGTTGCAAAGGGTCAGAATCGACTGTGTGACTGAACAACAACAGCAGCAGCAGCAACAAATTATGTGAACAATGGAAACCAGCCATTAATCATTGTTAATTTTGGAAGGGACACTTTTTGAACTAGCAGAATGTCCAGGGAGAGTGTGATCCCACATTCCCAAGTCAAAGGAGTGCTTTTTGTGTGTGAAGACATTAGATAAAAACACTCCATTAATTTGGACTTTGCCTCTTTCAGGTGGGAAACCAGCACTGCTAATAGGATCTGAATTACAATATTCCACACCGTGGTACCTATTCAGATTGTTGACTTGCGGACCGGCTTATACAGGATAACTCAAAATTATATCATAACATCTTGAAAACCAGTTATCTTCTCATCCACAGATTTAAATGTCAACTCAACCATTAAGCTTATACACTGCAGATTGTATTCATAGAAGAGTTGAGATCTTTAATTAAACTGTCTAACACTGCAAATGAAATGATGACAGTTGAAATGTATACCACCTATTGCAGAATAGCAGTTGTTTGTAAGATTTTTACTAGCCTATGAAGGAAAAAACAAGACAAAACCTAGCTGAACTGTGAATCTTGAAGACCTGGTCATTAGATATCCTGGTGGGCAATGGTCCATAGGGTCACAAAGGGTCAGAATCGACTGTGTGACTGAACAACAACAAACTTAACTCAGTCTTATGAATTTTTAACAAACTTAAGAAAACACTAGGTTTTAGCAATACTCTAAATTAAGAGGACTAATGAGATCAGAGTTTCTTCAAGGGAAGATATTGAAGGCATTACTACAAAAATTTTCTGATTCAGACTACAAGAAAGAGGATTCTCGCATTAGCAGTAACTTCCTGATGACCAAGATCTTTTAATAGCAGAGACTTTTAAACAGAGATTTAAACAGCAGAAGATGACGGGGATTCTATTTCCTCATTGTAAAGAACTAACATCTCAATTCTGAGTAAATGTGCCAACGCAAAAGAAGAAAGGAGCAATTTGGGGTCCTAGGGATGATATCAACCACCATAGCAGAAGGTTTAGAACAGGATTAGAATTATTTTATTTATTTTAGATGCTACATTTGTTTCTTGCCTTTCTTCCCTCAAGTGACTCGAAGTGGCATACAAAGGGTTCCCAGGAAGTATTTCATCCAGACGTTAGGCAGGCACAAATTTTCTCATCATCAACAAAGAGTCTAAATACCAGAATGAATTGGAACAGAAAGATTGTTCACATATCTTTATTGATAAATAAATTTGCTAAAACAGATAACTGATTCAGCTACTTAAGTATCATCTTTAGACTGATGACTGCAGTGGCTTAGTGATTAAGATGCTAAGCTTGATGACTGGAAAATCAGCAGGTCAGGAGTTTAAGACTGGAGTGCTGCATGCTGAAGTGAGTTTCCATCTCTGTCCCAGGTCCTGCAAACCTAGCCATTTGAAAGCAAGAAATTACAAGTAGATAATTAGGTACTGCTTTGGTGAGAAGGTAACAGTGTTTCATCTACTCATGCCTGCCAAATGGCCATGGAAATGTCTGCAAATGCAGACTGCACTGGCTCTTTGGCTATAAACAAAGATGAGCACTGAATCCTAGAGTTGGATATGACTGGCTTTTGAGCAAGGGTGACCTTTACCTATGTAGACTGACATTATGCCTTGCTTTGTGATGGAATAAGCTTTTGGGCTTCGACCAGGAGAATGTGAGAGGGGAATAGTTTTATTTCCCCTAGTGTCCAGATGTATTCTGGAAGGTACCTCTGAACCATCTAATGAAGGTTTGATGAATGTGCATATGGGACAGGTATGAAAATAAAGCAAGCCTGCTTGTGCAGTGCTGAATCTTGTTTGCTCCTGGTGAGTCAACAGCAAGGCATCATCAAGATAACCACAGGACATAAGAGTAGTGTGTTGGATCATTCAGATTTGAATGAGTTTCCTCAGCATGTCCTGATAAAAGGAACCTAAACTGATACATCTCAGAAGGACTATGTATAACCTTTCAGACACCTAGTGACCTCAGAGAAGTTGCGTGAAGATGTTGCAATACAGAGACGGCAAACATTGGATGGACAAAGCTCACTGCAATGATGAAGAAGCAGTACCAAGATCTCAGGAATGTCAAACCATTGACGCTACTTCTGTCTGCAGCTGTTTACAAGAACCATATTGCAATTCCCTTTAAGAGGTGGAGGTAAAATTGTACATGCCAAGGCCAAGGACTGCCTTGCACTGACAAAGGTTAGACTAGAAGATCCTGGGAATACGATCTCACTCTATGATTCTAAAAGTGTTCAGGAATTGAGGTTATTTCAGCTTACATACAAAGTTCATTTTGGAATGTGCTTAATATACAGCCTGACCTAGAATTAGTTAGCCCATTAGACTAAGATTGGGATGACCCAAATTGAAATCTACATTCAGCTATGAAGCTTCCTTGGTGCCCGTAGAGTTGCTAGCTCTGGTGGTGGTGAGGATGGAGTCAAAGAGAGCGTCCATACCGCCAAATATTCTTTTGGCACTTTCTCTCCAGAGCGGTTGGTGGTTGAATATAAACATTGTAACATAAATAAACAGCAAAACAAGAAAGAATCCATGTAATTTCAGTTCTTACATCTACAAAGGAGCACTCCCCACCTTGTTCTTCAATACCATATAACCAGAATATTGCTCTACAATTACTGGATATCCTGATGGAATTTTTAAAAAGAATATGAGGTTTCCAACTGCTCAAGCAACATAAAGAAGAAAATTATGCATGTATGTCTTATTGACACTTGAAAATAAAGACTTGTACATCTAAGTTATTGTAATCGTCCAGTAAATGTTATATCAAGATTATGATCAATCTGAATATGAATTTCCATTCACTCAAAAGTAGATGACATCAAAACTGATTAAATCCCCTCCAGCCTACAGATATAGGTAATGTAACTGTATTTACCCATCTAGTCGCATGATGTCGCTCTCTGCTTACATATCTTGTCAAAAATAGAAGGGGGACAAAAGGCTTTCCTGGTGCTTTGTAATAGATCATTTGGTGCTTGTAATTAGAGGAACTAGAGGGATACCATCAGCCTGGATTCATCTTTTGAAATTTATTTTGCAAGGATCTACCACAAAATAAGGGAATTATACAACACATTTCTAGGATAATTTATCCATGTGTAACCTCTGCAATGGGAAGAAGGCAGCTGCTGCAGCTGATTCTCCTCCACACTGCTTGGAAAATGGGGAGCGGCCAGATCCATTATTCTGTGCCTGAGGAATCCCAGCATGGCACCTTTGTGGGTCGCATCGCCCAGGATCTGGGGCTGGAGGTGAGTGAATTAGTGCCTCGGATGTTCCAGATGGAATCTCAAGGTGCTGGGGACTATTTCAGGGTAAATCTGGAGAATGGGATTTTGTTTGTGAATTCCAGGATAAACAGGGAGGAGCTGTGTGGCAAGAACCCTTTGTGCCCTATTCACCTGGAGGTTATTATTCATAAACCTTTGACAGTCTTCCACGTGGAAGTGGAAATCAAGGACATAAATGACAATGCCCCTGTTTTTTCGGCAAGTGAACAATCTCTAAGTGTTGCAGAATCAATATTTACAGGCACCCATTTCCTTCTGAATGGCGCATCTGATGCAGACATTGGTCCTAATGCCCAGCTTAAGTATAAACTCAGTTCTACAGAATTTTTTTCTGTTGAAGAAAAAATAAATGACCAGCACAGTGGATCCTTGATGTTGATTTTAAATAAGGCTCTGGACAGAGAGAAAATCCCAGTACACCATATAGTTTTAACAGCTACTGATGGGGGCCAGCCAGAACTCACAGGGACGGTCCATCTGAAGATCACTGTGATGGATGCAAATGATAATGCACCAGCATTTAATCAGTCTGTTTACAAAGTGAAATTATTAGAAAATGTAATGGTGGGAACACTGGTTATCAATCTCAACGCCACAGACTTGGATGAGGGAATGAATAAAGAAATTTCCTATTTCTTCAGTAACAATGTTCCTTCCCATATTTTTAGCATACAGTCTGATACAGGTGAGATCAGAGTGATAGGAAAGGTAGACTTTGAAGATATCACTGTGTATAAGATTGAAATTGAGGCAAAAGATAGCGGAAACCCTCCTTTGAATGGACACTGCACTATCCTTGTTGAAATTTTAGATGTAAATGACAATGCCCCTGAGATGACACTGAAACCCATGTTGGTGCCCATACCCGAGGACTCCTCATCAGGGGCTGTGGTAGCCCTGATCAGCATTTCAGATAAGGATTCTGGATCCAATGGGCAAGTGAGTTGTTCCCTATGGCCTACTGGACTTCCATTCAGACTAGTGTCTACTTTTAAAAATTACTACTCACTGGTACTAGAAGACCCACTGGATCGAGAGCAGGTGGCTGAGTTCGAAGTGGTGATTGTCGCTCAGGATCAAGGGATCCCATCACTATCAGCTAGCACCAGCCTAGCGGTGCCCATCAGTGATGTGAATGACAATGCGCCTGTTTTTGCTCAATCTTCCTACACAGTCTTTGTGAAGGAGAACAACCCACCAGGAGCTCATATCTTCACAGTGTCTGCTTTGGATCCAGATATGGCAGAGAATGCCCTGGTCAGTTACTGGCTGGATGAGAAGCTCTGGCCACTGTCGACCTACATTTCTGTGCACTCAGAGAGTGGGAAACTCTATGCACTGCAGCCATTGGACTATGAGAAGTTGAAGCTTTTGGAGTTCCAAGTGAGTGCAAAGGATGCTGGAATGCCCCCCTTGTACAGCAATGTGTCCATCCAAGTCTTTGTGTTGGATGAGAATGACAATGCCCCAACAGTATCTGAACCAAAGGAGACTCCTGTTATGGTGCCGGTACCTGTCATGGCTGGGCACTTAGTGGGCAAGATCCATGCTCTGGATGCTGATTCAGGATATAATGCATGGTTGCGGTATGAGCTGCAAGAGATGAGCAATGGTCCTTGGCAAGTAGGACTGTTTAGTGGTGAGATCAGTAGTAAACGTGCTCTGGATGAAGTAGAAGGCAGCGGCAGCCAGACTTTGCTGGTGCTGGTAAAAGATCATGGGAAGCCACCACAGACAGCCACCACCACACTGAGTGTCTCTCTTGTGATGAACACCCAAGTAGTCCAATCTGATGCCCGTCTTCCCAAGATGGGAGGCAGCCAAGGACTCCTGGTGGACAACGTCAATATCTACTTAATCGTTGCCATATGCTCAGTTTCCAGTTTGTTCCTGCTGGGGATCATTTTGTACATAGCTCAAAGGTGCCAGCAGGAGACGAATGAGCCCATGGTGTATGGCCCTGGCACAGCCACACTGGTGTGTGCCAGTGAAGTGGGCAGCTGGTCATATTCAAATCGCCATAGTCACATCTTGGCAGGAATGAATGGCGAGGCTGGTGCAAAAAGTGACTTGATGGTTTTCACACCCAACATACCTGTCTTTGCAGAAAATGGGGATGTAGGGAATATGACTCAGCTGATTCCTAATGTATCTGGAGAGGTAAGTCTCTAATATTAACTATTCCAATTTTTCATTTAATGAAGAAGTCGTGGCACCACATGTTTGAATAATTGCTGGGGGATAATAACAATGTCAGTTTTTGAAAATAAGTTTTAGCTTTAAAAGGTTTTGACTTATGGAAGTAGATAGACTGATGGCTTTTTTCCAGCTGTAAACTAACCATGTCAGACAGAGAGTTCTAACACTTGATCAAAATTTGATGAAATAATCTTATTCGTTATAAAGTGTCTTAGCTTATACCAGTGATGGTGAACCGAGTGCCCAAACTGCAACCCAAAGCCTACTTATTTATCACAAAGTGGCAACACAGCAACAGGGGAGGAAGGAAACACTCTCGTTGGGCTGCTGGTCATAGGGGTGGGGTGAACTCTGTGCTGGGGTGACTGCACTAGTGCCCACAGAGATGGCTACAAGTGCCCTCCCTGGCACGTGTGCCATAGGTTCTCCACCACTGGCTTATACAAACATAATTTATCAATATCTAGATCTAGATCTCTCACTATAGATACTTATAAAGAATATAAAACAGGTCTGAGAGGTAAGTAACATCAATAAAACAGGATGAAATTTTATTGGGTTCCATTATGATTTGAACAATCACTTAACAATTATGTAAAGGGTAATGATAGATACAGAAAACTACAGAAAATCTCAAATATTAGAAACAAAATTCTATTAGTATGTGATTCTAAGACAGGTATATGAGAATGGTTTGGAACATAAATCTAACGGGAGCGGCTTTAGTGAAACCAGCAGTATACATGGAACAGCTTCTCTGGATGATAGAAGTACTGTATGTAGCTGTAGCAATATATCTAGACAACATTCCAAATTTAGACCATCTATGCTGATATTGCAACTGAGAGCCCTGTGTTATGAAATTTGATAAAGGTCTTCCTGGCAGTAGAATTGACTGAGGAAACAATTAGCACACAAAGTATTTAATCATTTCTTGATCTGCCTGAGGACCCATGAAAATGGCAAGGTTGCTAAAAAATCAGCCTAGTTGTAAATGCAATGGCAGCTCTGGTGCACAGATAGGTACAGAAACTATTGCTATTAACCAAAGATTCTCAACCTGTGGCCTGTGGCCTGTGGCCTGTGGCCTGTGGCCTGTGGCCTGTGGCCCATGGTACCATTTCATATGGGGCCCCCACCACCTCCACCACACCAGGAAGTGCCATGTGGTGGAGGAAGGGCAAAATGACCCCCACCCCCTAAAGCTGTCTGAGGGAACATGACCAGGTCCCTGGTTTTAAAAGGTTGAGAACTCCTGATATTAACAATTACATTAAAGAACAAGGAAAAAAAATTTCAGCACGAACCCTTCAGAAAGGGTTGTTTCAGTAAAAGGAGTGACATATAGAAATCCCAGTGTTTTGATGTGGACACTGAGAAGTCTATATCTCTGTGTCCCCATCAACCATGCCTTCACCATAATTGGGACACAGAGAAGGGTCTATCTATCATTTCTTAGGGCACAGCATGATTGTTGTGGAAGGAGATGATATTTAAGGACTTCTAAGGTCACATGGGGCACAGTGGCAGAGAAATCAGAAAGTATGGGAGTAGAAGATATGGGTTCCATATTATTTACTGTGCAAGACAGGGCCTTCTTCTTAAAGTGTCTTTTATACTATTTACATAGTTGGAGATCTGCTCCTTCCAGGTTAAGTGTGCATTTACAAATGTCTGATGAAGATTGTGCTCAAAAGGTTATGGGTCATCACATGGACAACTATTGCTATGATTACATACTTCAACTGTTCAAAGCAGATCACATTTGTTGTGGAATCCTTACTACACCCTATAAGATAGGTCAGACTTATTATCTCTCTGTTGCAGAGAGAGGGTTAAATCTAAGAGAGAGTAGCTTGTCCAAGGCCATGTGCTGAGCTCATGGTACAGATGTCATATAATCAAGACTGTTCTGTTGACGCTTAAATTCCTTAATCAATAAAATGCTCTCTCTATATCTGGGGATCTAAGAAATTTATTAAAGCCTTCTAAATAAAAATGATCAACCACTGCTAGAAGCCACTAGGAGCTTTCTCTATGCTGATGACCTTGCAATTGCCACACAGTGCACAACCTTCAAGGCTGTTGAAAAAAAAAACACTGACTGAGGCTTTGAACTTAATAACTATATACTATAGGGATAACCAACTGAAGCCAAACTGTCTAAAAACTCAACTCTGTACTTTTCATCTGAAAAACTGTGAGGCATCAAGAAGATTGCAGGTGAACTGGAATGGCACCAGGCTCAAACACTGTGACACCCCTAAATACAGTTGTACATCGCTTAAAGAGCATAATGTGTTCCACAGGACTGCCCTTTAAGCGAGTTTGGTCTTTAAGCAAAACACCATTGTAAGTGAGTAATTGTGACTTCTGGTGAGGCAGATTGTGAACCCTGATTTATTTGTTAAGTGAGTTTTTGGTTGGTTTTATTTATTAAGCGAAGCAAACATTGAGAGAAAATTCTGCTCTTTAAGCGAGGCACTCTTTATGCGAGGTTTGACTGTACCTGGGATTGAACTCTCACCTTCAAGACCCACTGCCTAAATACCAAACAGAAGGTTTTTGCCAGAAACAATATTTTGAGGAAAATAACAGACACAAGTTGGGGTGCCCAACCACACACATTAAGAATTTCTGCGCTAGCTTTATGTTACTCTGCAGGAGAGTATGCTAGTCCAGTGTGGTGTGGTGCAGATCAATGCATGCAAAGCATGAAATGGCGAGATTGGTAACAGGATGCCTAAAGCCAACTCCAATACAAAAAGTGCATTACTTAGCTGGCATCCCTCCATCAACATTTTGCTGAGAAAGTGCTGTTCAGAAAGAGTGGGTCAAAGCAACATCCTCGGAAACACACATGCTATTTGATCACCAACCATCAAAGCAGAGATGGAAATCAAGCCACAGCTTCCTCATAACTTCTGCACCCCCCCCCCCCACAACCAGCCCCCAAAGACTGCCCAAGCACTTGGGAAGCCAAGCAAGTAGCTATCAGATAGCTAGGCAGAACCACATGATTCTCTACCACCTGACCACGAAGAACCATGGACCATGTGGAAAACTTTAAACAGACTGCAAGGGATAATCTGAGAAAGTGGGGTTTCCCTGTAGATGGTAGCCTGTGTGAATGTGGAGAAGAGCAAACAACTGCCCATATGATACAATGCACACAATGCCCTGCAATGTACACTGAGGAGGACCTTATGTTGGCAAGAGGAAATGCGGTATTGGGCGGATGTCATCTAGTCTTTTTAATTCCTTTTTGTTTCAGATATGTTAATTTTAGCTTTGTATGTTATATGCTGGTGTGCATATGATAACATACTTGAGCAATCACTGTTCATACTGTTTTCATGGAATCTCAGCTTTAGTAATAGATAGCCAAAGGAAAAAGATGAAGATGATGTTTCTATCTTAAAAAAGTAGAGAGTGTGTCTTTCACATTTTTTCCCAAGATTCCAAGTGTGAATCAGGTCAAAATGGTCCAGCTCCAAACAATTCAGAAGAACAGATTGCAGGCTATGTGCAGAACACTCCACAATCTAGGATAAAGAGACTAAAGCATTCCAGAGTGAGACAATGTTAGAAAACAGCAAAAAACTCCAGCTTGTAGTCAGCAACGAGGACTACTACTTAGCAGTACTGTAAAACTTTGCGTAAAGAGTGCCTCGCTTAGAGACTAACTCGCTTAAAGAGCAGAATTTTCTCTGAACGGTCGCCTCTCTTAACAACTAAAACCAAACAAAACCTAAATTGGGGTTCACAATCCCCCACTGCCAGAAGTCACCATTGGTCACTTACAATGGTTTTTCGCTTAAAGAGCAAACCCACTCAAAGAGCAATTCTGTGGAACGCATTATGCTCTTTAAGTGAGGTACCACTGTAGTATATTAATGGGCATGTTGTTGACATGTCTCTTCAACTAAACATGTCAATACCATCATTATTAATTTGCCAAATGTATACAGATATCCCTCTTCAAGGAGAGCTGGTTGAAGAATGAATCCCAATTCCCTGCAAGATTTAATGAACTGAAAAATTCAACAAATTCTGTGTTATAATATGCATTAAAACAGAAAGACTTAGGATCAGATAATCTGAGCACAGCCTTTTCAATAATTCCGTCACATGGTGTCGCTGTGTAATAAAAAATAGTGGCAGAGGTCTGGATGCGTCAACTCCTCCTCTCTTTGTGCAGAAAATCTGCAGCAAGTAAAGGAACCACCATGACTGCTTGACAGAGGAACAGAATGGGATATTTAAGACAAAATTGATAGAAATAACTATTTGTATCTATTTGTGGGCCAGAAGTAAAGAAGAGGGTTGCTACCTCTTTCTGTTCTGCATGAGAGAGATTTATAATGGATGCTTGGCATCACTATTCTTCTGTGAGAAGCCAGCTGCTGCAGCTGGTTCTGCTCCACACTGTCTGGAAGATGGGGAGTGGCCAGCTCCATTATTCTGTGCCGGAAGAATCCCAGCATGGCACCTTTGTGGGCCGCATCACCCAGGACTTGGGGCTGGAGGTAGAGGAGCTGGTGCCTCGGATGTTCCGGATGGAGTCTGAAGACCCAAGGGACTACTTGGAGGTAAATGTCCAGAATGGGATTTTGTTTGTGAATTCTAGGATAGACAGGGAGGAGCTGTGTGGCAGGAACCCTATGTGTATCATTCATTTGCAGTTCATTGTAGATAAGCCTCTGAAGGTCTTTCATGCAGAAGTGGAAATCAAAGATATAAATGACAATGTTCCCAGTTTTTCTGTGACTCAACTTAATCTTTTTATATCAGAAACAACAGCATATGGTTCTCGCTTCCCTTTAGAACGTGCATCTGATGCAGATATTGGGAAAAATGCCCTTATTGAGTATAAGGTCAGTTCAAATGAATACTTTGCTTTGGACACTCAGAATAAACAGGGCAAAAATACGTTATTGGAGCTTGTTTTAAAAAAGAATTTGGACAGAGAAGATACTTCGATGCACCTTTTGGTGCTCACAGCAACAGATGGGGGTCAACCAGAACTCACAGGGACAGTGCAACTAATGATAACTGTGTTAGATGCAAATGACAACCGACCTGTTTTTAATCAGTCAGTTTATGAAGTGAAGTTGCCAGAAAGTTCAGTTAATGGGACCCATGTTATCACATTAGAAGCAACAGATCTTGATGAGGGAATTAACAAGGACATTGTCTATGTCTTTAAAACACCAGTTCCCTCAACTGTTCAGAAAACATTTATGATTAATGAGAATACAGGTGTAATTAGGTTGAAAAAACCCCTAGACTTTGAAGAGCTCAATTTATATGAAATTGAAGTACAAGCCATTGACAAAGGACAACCACCAATGGAAGGGAACTGTAAACTTTTGATAGAAGTTTTGGATGTGAATGATAATAGTCCTGAAATATCGCTAAAGTCACTATCCGTGCCCGTTCCAGAGGATGCTTTGCCTGGGACAGTGGTAGCCCTAATCAGCATCTCAGACAGAGACTCCGGGGCTAATGGACAAGTCAGTTGCTCTTTGAGACCTCCCGGGCTCCCCTTCAAGCTAACATCCACCTTCAGGAATTATTACTCACTGGTAGTGGCGGAACCCCTGGATCGAGAAAAGGAAGGAGAATACAAGCTGATAGTGATGGCCCAGGACCAAGGGGCTCCATCACTATCCGCTAGTAGCAGCTTGCTGGTGCCCATTGGTGACGTGAATGACAATGCACCTACTTTCCCCCAACCCTCGTACACGGTGTTTGTTAAGGAGAACAACACTCCTGGTGCCCATATCTTCACAGTTTCTGCCTCAGACCCAGACACAGAGGAGAATGCCCTCCTCAGCTACTGGATGGATGAGAAGCTCTGGCCCTTGTCCAGTTACATCTCTATCCACTCAGAGAGTGGGAAGCTCTATGCCCTCCAATCTTTGGACTACGAGGCTATGAAACTACTAGAGTTCCAGGTGAGGGCCAAGGATGCCGGGATGCCCTCTTTGTGTGGCAACGTGACAGTACAAATCTTTGTGGTGGATGAGAATGACAATGTACCTGCAGTGAGTGTACCAACAGAGGAGACCCCTACCCGGGTGATGGTACCCATTGCAGCTGGGCATGTGGTGGGCAAGATCCGTGCCCTAGATGCTGATTCGGGCTACAATGCATGGCTGCGCTATGAGCTGCATGAGGGGATAAATGGGCCTTGGCGGGTGGGCCTGTACAGTGGTGAGATCAGTACAGCCCGTGGCCTGGATGAGACAGAGAGCAGCAACAGCCACAGCTTGCTGGTTGTGGTGAAGGACCATGGGAAGCCAGCTTTGTCAGCCACAGCCACACTGACCATTTCACTAGTGGCCAGTGCCCAGGCCTTTCAGGCTGAAGCCCACCTTTCTGGAATCAGAGGGAGCCCAAAGCCCTTGGTGGACAACGTCAATGTCTATCTCATTATAGCTATCTGCTCGGTGTCCAGCTTCTTCCTGCTGGCTATCATCACGTACGTTGCTTTGCGTTGCCGTTGCCAGGCAAAGGAGTCCATGATGTACGGTCCTGGTACAGCTACCCTGGTGTGTGCCAGTGAAGTTGGCAGCTGGTCCTATTCCAATCGTCACAGCCACATCTTAGCGGGTGTGGCAGCGGAGCCTGGTGCCAAAAACGACCTGATGGTTTTCAGCCCCAACATCCCTGTTTTTGCAGAGAATGGGAAACAGCAAGATCTGCTCTGTGCCACGGTTAGTGAGTCCACTTTCAATGTGTACATATCATTTAAAAAACAATTTTGTGGTTTCCAGTCCCAACATTCTTATTTTTGCAGAGAATGGGGAGGTAGGAAATATGAAGGAGTTAGTCCCTGATTCATTCAGATCTGGCCCCCGATGCCAATTCATCCAGCCCACAAAGCCCTCATCACTTCTGAAAGCAGAAGCAAAAGAGGGCATCCCATTTTACTTCTGCTTCCAGGAGCGACGAGGGCTTCATGGGCCAGATGAATTGGCATTGGGGACCAGATCCAGGTGAGTTCTTCTAAGAGTTTCAGCTATGGAGATCAACATTTTTCAGCTTACATGTTAATGATCTCAATATGAAAAATATAACACCCAATTGATAATTGTTTTTAACTGTTTTAAAACTGTTTTTAAATGGTCTTATTACTATTGTTTTTGAGTTTGCATTATTTGTAGAGTACCTTAACTGCCTTTTAGGAATTGGAGCACATTAATATATTTTTAAGAGGAAAAAAAAGTGAATCCTATCAAGTAAAGCGCATATCATTATGTAAACTTTTAAAGGAGTTATTCCTCCCCTCAGAGCAGTTTTCTATAGTTGCCCCAATCTGGTTGGGTCTTGACCAATATGTCAACACTAAATGATCTTTTAAAAAAGATGGGGTTGAGAAAGGGATAGGGTGGAAAATTTCCACACTGAAGTTTGTTATTGGAGTACCTGCCCAGTAATAAAAGATGAGTGAAGGGGTGGACACACTACACTAGGGGTGTCCAAATGTTTTGGGCTGCGGGCCGGTCATATGGTTCAGGGAGCCAGTCACTATGGCCCAGGGGCTGGATCTGGTCCCCAATGCCAATTCATCTGGCCCACGAAGCCCTCGTCGCTCCTGGAAGCAGAAGTAAAATGGGATGCCTTCTTTTGCTTCTGGTTTCAGAAGTGATGAGGGCTTTGTGGGCTGGTTGAATTGGCATCGGGGGCCAGATCTGCCCCCTGGGCTGTAGTTTGGGCACCCCCGCACTACACACCCCTAGGTGCTACTTTGTTTTTAGTAGAACCTTATGGTTCACCAACTGGAAGTATATTTTTCAGGTTCCACAGCCCCTTTGATAGCCCAATCCCATTTGCATACACTAGGAGAGTGGCTCATTGTATACAGTGGGGCTGAATAAACACACACAGGATAGCATTTCTGAATTAATGGATGCTTCATTGTTATTGCTATTCTTTGACTTGTGTGTTACAGAACATTGAAGATTCCAATCTACTTTTTACCTCATTCTGCAGTACTGTGATATGAACACTCCAATGCATATCACGTTAGTGTTTAACAATAGAGGTGTTACCTGCCCATATATATGGAGAAATATTAGCAGAGAGAAGCAAAGAAAAAGTCAGGTTCCAGACTATAAAGAAAACATTTTACACCTTTGGTTCAGCTTTATCTGGAATATACTGTAACAACAGAAGGACTTGCTGAAGGTTCTGTGTGGTTGGGGAAGAAATTGCTGTATAATATGAGCCAGCTAAAATTAAACACTTGAAAGTCCAATTGTGATTTACATGATGAAGCTAGTTAAGTATTAACTATAAATTACCGTATATGCCGGTGTACAAGACGACTGGGTATATAAAATGACCCCCCAACATTTCCACTCAGAATATAGAGTTTGTTATATACTCGCTGTATAAGACTACCCCCTCTTCCGCACACCTTCCACACACCAAATAAAACGTAAAAGAACATCAGATTTGATTTCAACATGTTAATTTATATTCAAATGCTTATGACATGCAGAAAAACTGTCACAAGGCTGTATGTTATCAAACATGTACAGTAAACATAAAACAGTGCAAGTTTATTAAACGTAATTCACCAAAGACAATTCACTAAAGCTGAATGGAACAATAAACCTATGGGAGCTGCCATGCTGTTTGTTTTCTAATCTGTTAACCAAACTGGAACTGTCAATGATAGAAGGAAGATAACAAATAGAGGGAGAGAGCAAGTGCCAGTCAAGTCCCTAGCAAGTTTGCTGGCATGACAGTTTCCCTTTAAAAGCCTTCAAACTCCTGTTCGTCATCTGATATTAAAAGTTGTTATCCTATCCATCCCATAGGACCTTAACGTTATTTGATGCAATTCTCCTCCCCAGATTGCTTAACTATAAACGTTATCGGAGGTAAATGTTATCCAAGGTATTACTGTATTTTATTCAACTGAAGTGCCCCCACTTGGAGGCATGTTTTTCAGGGGTAAAAAGTTGTCTTATACACCAGTATATACGGTAACTATAAATTATTAACTAGTTAAGTATTAACTATAAATTACAGTATTAACTGTAAATTTCACTCCTTGTCTGAAGAAGTGGACTTGATCCACGAAAGCTAACAATAAAAATATAGCAGTTAGTCTTTGAAGTGCTACAGTTTTTTTTATTTTGTTTTCCAATATGCCCGAACCACAGACTAAAATGGCTACTATTCCGAAAAATTATAGTTAAGTATGAGACTTATTGATACTACTGAACTTAGAGGTGCAAAATAAGGATGTTACCCAGTGAGAATAAAATATAACATTAGTTTGAAACATAAAGGGATGGCAATTGCCTGTAGATAGTCTATCAAGAGCCTTCAGACTCAGACCAAAGTCTGGTTTAGCCTTTGGATTCCCAGTAGACAATCAATTGTTGCAATGGGAAACCTACAACCAGGACAGGAATCCAACAGCAACCCGCTCCTCCTCATGCTTCTGAACAATTGTTATACAGTACTAAGGTATACTGCCTCAGTATATGTATGTGAAGGGTGTGCAATGGGGACCAAATATCCATCATAGCGAATAGATATTGATACTTTCATCATAGCGAATAGATATTGATACTTTCATCATAGCGAATAGCTATTGATACTCCAGTCCTCTATGAATTAGTCAAGTCTTCATTTAAAACTGTTCAAGTTGTCTGCCACCATTGCTTATTGCAACAATGAAGTCTACAATTTAAGTATGCACTGTGAGAAGAGGCTGGATAACTCTGCAAATTACATGTCTAGTTGTAAAACCTGAGGTTGAGAGTTTTGTTCTCCACTGCACCTCTTGGCAGAAGATCCAGCCTATGTATCTTGGGGCAAACTGCACAGTGCCATGGTGCTCCATGAAAAGTGTAAGGTGGTGCTCCAGGAGAAGGGAAAGTTATTCTTTTAATAGGAAGAGGTGTTTCCTTTTATCTATCCTCATTGGTTCTAAAATTATGACAGAGCTACTCAGAGCTATTTTTGGACACTATTCAGACTTATTCTGAACTATTTATGTTGAGTGAACACTTGAGGACATCTGTGTGTACCCAGTTCTTGTCAGGGTATTGATTGTACCCTGAGCTTTGCCTCATTCCCAAAATGGAGATTTCTGAGGGGGGGGGGAGTTAGAGTGCATTCCAATGAAAGATTGTGGTTTGGAAGAAACAAA
Source organism: Furcifer pardalis (assembly GCA_030440675.1). Taxonomy (NCBI): domain Eukaryota; kingdom Metazoa; phylum Chordata; class Lepidosauria; order Squamata; family Chamaeleonidae; genus Furcifer; species Furcifer pardalis. The sequence continues at coordinate 148,746,136 of CP126891.1, forward strand.
AAGTCTGATAGATACGTGATACTGTATGGTCATTGGCTGGATTCCTTTAGGGGAATGGCAAGAGGGTGGAACATGTGTGAGGAGATAAAACCCAGAGGGAGGAGCAGAATTATTTTCCTCATCCTGTGCTTCGTGCTGAGGGTGAACTGCGAACTTAGAACATGTAGGGGCTTATGTTAGAAGCAGGGAGTACCCTCTGGGTTTCCACAATAAGATAAGCTTTCATTGCTTTAATGTGCTTTCTGAACTTTTGAAAAACTTTATTTTGTAACTTTATTTACTTGGCTATGCGCTACCTTATTTACTGCAAGCTAAAATCCTGAGTTGCTTAGCTAGGAGAGAGGCAGCTCAGAAGCTGGAATCCCAACCACTTGTGGACCAAAGTCCTACTCGTGAGTAATGGCATTCCTGACAGTTCTTTTCTCTCCTTGAAAAAGTATTGATAGCAAACATCTTCTTACTATTTGAAGAAGGAAAAATACCAGGTGTCTGCTGAATATGAGGTCTGTATACTTAGATGTTTTTGCAGCAGAGTTCTGTGACTATAACCTAATGCCAGATCACCATATATCTTACCTCCCAAGAAGTAAGCGTCTTTTTATTTCACGGCTGCAGTCACCATCTGCAGTGATCTTAGATCCTAAGAAGGTAAACTCTGTCATTGCTTCCATTTCTTTTTCTTCTATTTGCCAGGGAATGATGGGTTTGAATGCCATTATCTTGGGGTTTTTGATGTTGAGTTTCAGGTCAGCTTTTGCACTCTCCTCTTTCACCCTTATCTTTAGGTCTTCTTCAGTTTCTGCTATTAGGGTAGCATCATCTGCATATCTCAGGTTGTTGATGTTTTTCCCAGGAATCTTAATTCCAGCTAGTGAGTCATCCAGCCCTGCATTAAGCATGATGTACTCTGCAAACAAGTTAAATAAGCAGGGTGCAACCTTGTCACACTCCTTTTCCTATTCTGAACCAATCAGTTGTTCCATATCTTGTCCTAACTGTTGCTTCTTGACTCACATATAGATTTCTCAGAAGACAGATGTGGTGGTCTGGTACTCCCATCTCTTTAAGTATTTGCCACAGTTTATTGTGGTCCACACAATCAAAGACTTTGGTGTAGTCAATGAAACAGAAGTAGATATTTTTCTGGTACTCCATTATTTTCTCCATAATCCAGTGAATGTTGACAATTTGGTCTCTAGTTCCTCTGCCTCTTTGGAACAAAGTCTGTCCTTCTGGAAGTTCTTGATCTACATACTGCTGAAGATTAGCTAGTAATATCTTGACCATGACCTTGTTAGCATGTGAGATGAGTGAAATTGTATGATAATTTGAACATTCTTTGCAATTGTCCTTCTTTGGAATTGGAATGTAGACTGACCTTTTCCAATCCTGTGGCCACTGCTACATTTTCCAAATCTGCTGGCATATTGAGTGCAACACTTTAATTGCATCTTCTTTTAGGATCTTGAATAATTCAACTGGAATACCATCATTTCCACTAACTTTGTTGTTAGGAATACTTTCTAGGGCCTTCTTGACTTCACACTCCAGAATGTCCAGCTCAAGGTCAATGATCTCTTCATTGTGGTTGTCAGGAACATTAAGGTCCTTTTTTGCAGAGTTATTCTGTGTATTCTTGCCATCTTTTCCTAATGTCTTCTGCTTCTGTTAGGTCCCTACCATTTTTGTCCTTTATCAAAAAAATGGGGAAATTAAGGGAACGTTTCAAACAAATTGTTTTTCCTACTTTATTCAATTTAAGCCTGAATTTGGCAATCAGGAGCTCAAGATCTGAGGCACAATCTGCTCCAGGTCTTGTCTTTGCTGACTATATACAACTTCTCCATCTCTGGCTGCTGAGTACATAATCAATCTGATTTTGATGTGGGCCATGTGTATAGTTGCCTCTTAGGTTGTTGGAAGGGGTGTTTGCTATGACCAGTGTGTTCTCTTGGCAAAACTCTATTAGCCTTTAAATCTTCTTCATTCTGTGCTCCAATGCAAAACTTTCCTGTTATTCCAGTTACCTTTTGACTTCCTACTTTGGCATTCCAATCTCCTATGATGATAAGGATGTCATGAGTCCCAAATTAAAAGTAAGAATCATTATAGCCTTGGCTAATCTTTAGTCCTAAACATATTATAACAACATACTGTATATACTCAAGTATAAGTCTAGTTTTTTAGCCCCCCAAATTAGGTCCAAAAAGTGGACTTGACTTATACTCGGGTCAATGACCCCGAGGATTCCAAAACTGCGGTGGTTCAAATTCAAACATACAGTAAAACAAAACAAAACACTAGCACTACTGTAAAAACTCAAAAACATACCCACACAAATGTCTAGATTAATTAATTTTACCATATTTTCATGTATTTTAATTATTAAAACTCACTAGCAGCTGCTGTATTTTCCACTCCCAATTTATACTTGGGTCAATCTATTTTTTTAGTCTTAGAGGTCTAAATTAGGTACCTTGACTTATATTTGGGATGACTTATAGTTGAGTATATACATTACACAGGAAATTAATATAAATGCTCACCCAGTCAAGCCAATTTAATCTATGATAGAAAATCCATGTTACTACCATCTGCTGCTATGGTTGTTGCTGCTTCTGCTACATGATGCCTGATGTTTTCTGGTATTAGTGTTGTATGTATCCAAGTGTGTGTGGCATGGTGTATTGCATGTGTTTGTGTTCTGCCTCCCTATATTTATATTTATCTCAGATGTATACATTTCTCTTCATCTGAAAACAACTGACTTTTGCTAGTGTAGTATTCCTTATATGCTACATGGATGGTATTGTGTTGACCTATGAGACACAGAACATAAATTGTTTGAAGAAATGTTTCTAAAAATTCCTAAATCTACTGAAATTATAAAGCATGAAAAATTTGGATAGGAGAGATGTCCTACATATTTAAAGTCTTTTCTTTCTAGGCTCTCTCTTTCTGAACTCACACTCACTCTGGAACCATCAGTCAAGGCTGTCTTCTACAACATATCCCTAACACACATATAAGAGCTCACTTAAATGATCAGACAGTCCCTAGTTCTATAGAACAATGATCAGTTTCTCTATTGGTTTTTTCTCAGATGGCTTTATTCTCTCTCACTTTCTGCATTTAAAATGTAATTAGTTCAATTCATTATTCTTACTCTCCAATTTGATTTATAGAGGGGTTCTAAATTTTTTTTAAAAAAATAATTCACCAACCAAAGGAAGGAAACAACTCCAGAGGAATGTTCTTTATTCCTAAATTGTAAGGATGAGATCAGATATTCTGTCCCCATCAATATTTTCTTCTGGTAACTGTGAATCCTGAAACAAAAGCAACTGTTAATTTTTCCAGATAAAATTAAAACATGTGAAATGATATTATTTGTGCCATTGAATTTAGAGGATTCAAGGTACTGGGTGCATAATACATTAAGCAAAATGATTGTGGTAACCAGCTAATGTAAATGATGAGTAATCTGGAGACATTTTCGGAAGGATGCCTTGATTATTATTTATCAGATTATGAATTTAAAAGTAATGACATTAACTGAAGATTTTAAAAACGGTTTACAGCCAAAGTCTATGGTAACTGTACTTACCCATCTAGACACATGATGTCGCTCTCTACTTACATATCTTGATAAGAATAAAAAGGGGGAGGAAAGACTCCTCCTGTGCTTTGTCATCAGAGATCATTTAGTTCTTGTTACTAGATTAGGAAAAGGGATGTTATTTATCTATCTAATCCATAGCTTTGGGGGAAATAGATAGACCCCACAAAATAGAGGAACTAAATACAACATTTTGAAGAAGATTTTTCAATGTGGATCCTTTGCAATGGGAAGAAGGCAGCTGCTGCAGCTGATTCTGCTCCACACCGCTTGGAAAATGGGGAGCGGCCAGATCCATTATTCTGTGCCTGAGGAATCCCAGCATGGCACCTTTGTGGGCCGTGTCGCCCAGGACCTGGGGCTGGAGGTGGCTGAGCTCACGCCTCGCATGTTCCGGCTGGAATCCCAAGGAGAGGAGGACTATTTCAAGGTAAATGGGCAGAATGGGATCTTGTTTGTGAATTCCAGGATAGACAGGGAGGAGCTGTGTGGCAAAAGCACCATTTGTACCGTTCATCTGGAGGTTATTGTAGACAAACCCTTGGGGGTCTTTCATGTGGAAGTGGAGATTGCTGACATAAATGACAATGCCCCTGTTTTCTCTGTCAGACAGCAGAATTTATCTGTCCTTGAGTCCAGGGCTCCCGGCTCCCATTTCCCAATAGAAGAAGCTTCTGATGCAGACATTGGCCTCAATGGTCAGGTAACTTACAAGCTCACCTCCAATGAATATTTCTCTGTGGAAGAGATAAAGAATTATGAGCTCAGTAAGTCTTTGGTTTTGACATTAAAGAAATCTCTCGACCGTGAAGTATCCTCAGAGCACCACTTGCTCCTTTCAGCAATAGACAATGGGCAGCCAACACTCACTGGCACAATCCTATTTGTGATCACTGTGGTGGATGTCAATGACAATGCACCCTCATTTAACCAGTCAGTTTACAAAGTTGCCTTACTAGAAAACTCTGCAATTGGAACTCTGGTTGTTAAACTGGAGGCAAATGATGTGGATGATGGGATTAATAAGGAGATTTCCTATGCTTTCAGTAATATTGTTGCTCCTAATATAAAGGAAAAATTCAGCATAGAGCCTAACAATGGAGAAGTTAGGGTGAAAGGAATTGTGGATTTTGAAGAGAATATGGTATATGACATTCAAATTGAAGCAACAGATAAAGGCCCATATTCATTGTCAGGACATTGCAAAGTTCTCATTGAGGTTTTGGATGTGAATGATAATAGTCCTGAAATATTGCTAAAGTCACTATCTGTGCCCGTTCGGGAAGACTCCCAGCCTGGGACAGTGGTAGCCCTAATCAGTATCTCAGACAGAGACTCCGGGGCTAATGGACAAGTCAGTTGCTCTTTGAGACCTCCCGGGCTCCCCTTCAAGCTAACATCCACCTTCAAGAATTACTACTCTCTGGTGGTGGCTGAGCCCTTGGATCGAGAAAAGGAAGGAGAATACAAGCTGATAGTGATGGCCCAGGACCAAGGGGCTCCATCATTGTCCACAAGCAACAGCTTGTTGGTGCCCATTGGTGACGTGAATGACAATGCACCTGCTTTCCCCCAACCCTCGTACACGGTGTTTGTGAATGAGAACAACCCTCCTGGTGCCCACATCTTCACAGTTTCTGCCTCAGACCCCGACACAGGGGAGAACGCCCTCCTCAGCTACTGGATGGATGAGAAACTCTGGCCCTTGTCCAGTTACATCTCCGTCCACTCAGAGAGTGGGAAGCTCTATGCCCTTCAATCTTTGGACTACGAGGTTCTGAAGCTGCTGGAGTTCCAGGTGAGGGCCAAGGATGCCGGTATGCCCTCTTTGTGTGGCAATGTGACAGTACAAATCTTTGTGGTGGATGAGAACGACAATTTGCCTACAGTGACTGTGCCAGCAGAGGAGACCCCCACCCGGGTAGTGGTACCCATTGCAGCTGGGCATGTGGTGAGCAAGATCCGTGCCCTGGACGCTGATTCGGGCTACAATGCATGGCTGCGGTATGAGCTGCATGAGGGGATGAATGGGCCATGGCGGGTGGGCCTGTACAGTGGTGAGATCAGTACAGCCCGTGGCCTGGATGAGACAGAGAGCAGCAACAGCCATAGCTTGCTGGTTCTGGTGAAGGACCATGGGAAGCCAGCTTTGTCAACCACAGCCACACTGAGCATTTCACTAGTGGCCAGTGCCCAGGCCTTTCAGGCTGAAGCCCACCTTTCTGGAATTGGAGGGAGCCCAAAGCCCTTGGTGGACAATGTCAACGTCTATCTCATTATAGCTATCTGCTCGGTGTCCAGCTTCTTCCTGCTGGCCATCATCACATACGTTGCTTTGCGTTGCCGTTGCCAGGCGAAGGAGTCCATGATGTACGGTCCTGGTACAGCTACCCTGGTGTGTGCCAGTGAAGTGGGCAGCTGGTCCTATTCCAATCGTCACAGCCACATCTTAGCGGGTGTGGCAGCGGAGCCTGGTGCCAAAAACGACCTGATGGTTTTCAGCCCCAACATTCCCGTTTTTGCAGAGAATGGGAAACAGCAGGATCTACTCTGCGCCACGGTTAGTGAGTACACTTTCAATGTCTATATTTCATTCAAAATTCTTGCATACAAATCTTTTTCATACATTTTCAATGACTTACAATGAAGCATTTTAAAACATAGTAATTCCTTCATTCTAGTAATTTTCAAGAATTTGTGTGTGTTTATTTTCTCAGAAGATGTCTTTGTTTATGGTTTTTTCAGATAATGACTTGGCCCTTTTTAGGTATCCATTTTGAGAATAATATAAAACTTATTTGTAACATAATAGCAATACCCACAGTATTAACCACGCAGATGGTTAAATCATAGTTTGTGGCTGTGCAAGGGAAAGCCAGAAAGTGAGATGCAAGTATCCAGACATACTCAGCCTGTTGTCTTTCCCAATAATTCATTGTAATCTACCTTGTAAATTAACATCCTGTAATAGGCTTCTTTAAATGAATGAATGAATGAATGAATGAATGAATATGTTCCTCTGAGCATGTGCAGAATATCTTTCACCCATCAGTGAATAACCACTAACAGGCATTTTTTGTACATCCTCTAACATTTAGGATTGGGAGTAAATAGGTAATGGATATAATGTTTCAACAAACTTAGTTTCCATTGGAAAAAATAAATTGAATGCTTTAGGATAGGGATCACAGTAGACCACACTTTTTGGATACTAAAGATCCAAGATTCAATTTAGGTCCAGTTAGGAGAAGCTTAATGTAGATGGTAATGTGACAGAAATCTGGACAACTGCTTCAGTCAATGTAAATAATACCAGGCTATCTGATATAAAACTATTTTTTCCCATGAAGTGCCCAAACAGAGGGACGAGGCGAACTCTGTGCTGGGGTGAGGGAGGAATTGTTCCCATTGGGTTGCTGGGTAGAGGGGCGGAGCAAACTCTGTGCTAGGGTGATGGTGCATGTGCCAACAGAGAGGGTTGGGAGTCCCCCATCTGGCACATGTGTCATAGATTCACCACCACTGAGTTAGGGCATTTGGAAATTCAGATCTGGCTTGAGGGATGGATCTAACATAAAGTGTACATCCCTTCACCACGAGGTTTTTGACTGTGGGTCTGTGCCTTTCTTTCCTCTCCGTCTCAGTTTTTCTGACCCTCTGCTGTCCATAATCATTTTATGAATTAGGAAATGTCATGTATGAAAGAAAAAGTTTCATCTTCTGTAGCTCTCTGTTTCCATCTGCAGTTGACATCATAGTAGTTTTTCCCCTCCGGCACATGAATACAGAAATTTCATGAAGCAATGCACAATACATATTTTTAGTTTAACACTTTTCTTGTAACTGAAACACAGGTTTCATAGCACTTAGGTCCCTGAAAGTGTAACCTCTACCTCCTTCCTTTACTCCTTCCATGCCCTCATTTTCCCCTGTGCAAGAAAAGGATATTTTATACACATAGGTATATTCTTGGTCATCACTGGAAAGCTCCCTTCCTTCACACAGAGATTTAGTAAAATAGATGGAAGTACAGTAAAACCTTGGATAACACTAAAACTTGGTTCTACAAGTCTTAGTGTTATCCGATTTTTTAAATGTTGTCCGATGCATGCATCGGATAACATTAAAATGCTATGGGATGCATCGGATAACATTAAAACTCCATAGAGATACATTGCAACTGGCACAGGCTTTACCGAACGTTATCCGATGCATCCCATAGGATTTTAATGTTATGTGATGCAATTTTCTCCCCAGATTGCTTAACATTATGCAATTTAGCATTATGTGATGCAAACATTATCCGAGGTATTACTGTATAATCCTGAATGTAAAATTGTTTCAGAATAGAGGAAGTGGGCATGGCAGTCTCAACCATAGGTGGTTGAGTTGGCAACTGTTTGGTTACCAGGACATTGTAATTAGACTGAATGATGTTATCAAGTAGTAGTTAAGACTTGATCAAAAAACAAAAATTATATGTAAATGCAGGAAAGGTTTAAATATAATTATCAATTGCCATGACGATAAAATATCAATTGTGTAGTTATTTTGGGATGCCATAAAGGCATTTGATTGACTAGAACGATCCTTTCTTTGGTTTAAAATCATTAAAGTATTTAATAGTTTTCCTTGAATATAGATTTTTTTAAGATTGAGTGATTGTTTAATTGATTAGGCACAAAACAAACCACAAAAATGAGCAGAAGAATAATTTTAAAAATAAAATAAAGGAAGCATAATATGGCATTAATCATTGTGGAGCAATTTGGGTCCATAAACTAAACAAAGTTCTCCTCATACACTTCTCTAAAAAAGACTAAGGTTCCATGAGATCATAAGCAAGGAAAATAGTCCATGGCCAACTGACAAAGATGCTGCTATTGAATAAAATGTAAAATACAAGATTATCTATCACTCACTAAAAAAAAAAAGGTTTTGATATTATAATACAAATCACAGAACTAAGTAGCATGTTAAATCTTAACCATGCAATCCTAAATATTGCCATATGGGCATCCACAACTGAAATACCTGTTTCCAGACTGAGGTAAGTGAAAGAAACAATAGAAGACAAGGCATATGTATAATGCATCAGCAGAATGAGAACACCATATCTTCAACTTTCAGACAACCTCTACCAGTGATAATAACTTCATGTTGGAGTCCAAAAAAATCTTACAAGCCAACTCCTAAGCACAGAACAGAAGTCACCCAGACTCAACACCATCTCCTGAGTATTCACGTCAGATCAAAAGAAATACAAAACAGAAACTTGGCAACAGAATTTATCTTGTGATACAGAAAAGCACAGTGCTCATCAGTGTGAAGAATGTATGGACATGATCTGGAATACAACACTGCCTTGATCTGGCTCTTCTCTGAGATGTTATTTATGGCCAATATATCTTCTGAAGCCTTACACCTTATACATCCAGGTAAAATCTTGGAAATCAGAAAAGGATCAGGTAGACTGGAATGTGTATGAAAGTCATTGAGACATCTAGTCAAAGCAGGTTGAATCACAGTCATATTTTTTTTATTTCCCCCAGATTAGTTAGGTTCCAGGAACATACTTGGTTTTCAAGCTCCCCATTCGGAATTCTGTAATAATGATTCCATGAATCATTTAGTCTCCCCATGTAGCTTTCTTAGCTTGTCTTCTGTCAGGTTGTGACCAGAGAACAGAATATGCCTTGGTTGCAGGGTGATCCCACCATTTTGAAGTCATAACCAGAGGCCTGTAATCTCTTCCCTCAGTAAGTTTCCAAGTGCTTATGCATTTGATAAATACACCTGCTAGGACTCTATTTCTTCCCCTTTTCTGAGCATTGTCTGGGATCTATCCAACTGCCTCTCATAAGTCCCACTCTGTGCCATTAGAACTGAAAGGAATATATAGCTTCCCCAGCCCTATCCTGGGATATTCCTTGGTTCTTCCTTGCTCTTCGAAAGGCAAACTCTAATTCCTAGCTTGAAAAATCAGTGCACTTGGGATTCAATGAATGAACCTTACTTTGGGAATGAATGATCCTTACTCTTACTATGTGATGACTGTTTTCATGAGCATGGTATCTCCCTCACCCAGTACCACCTTTTAAATATGTATCCTCATGTTACTAGGTATGCATAATCTCTTATTGTAATATCATATATTATCACATTATATATGGTGCTGCACCATCCAATGGGAAACAAACAGAAAACAATTCCCAGTACCAGAAAATAGGCTGGATGCTGGTTTACCTCAAAGTCATATCCCAGATGTAACAAAAGGAGCCTTTGTCTTGAGTAGGCCCCATTGTTCTTCTGAGTTGCAGCTCCCTTGCTGGACAACCCAGGCTTCAGATTTGTACAGAAAAGGTAGCATTAAGCCAAATAACCACTCCAAGTTTCTTCAAGAAATATATTGAAAGCATTGTAAAATACAGGATAACGTCCATCAAAAGATCAGCAAGCATTTCAAAGCAGAAATAAGCAAGCTAAAAGTTCCAGGGAAATCCCACGGCCCCCCTCATTCCACAAGTCTCACATTTTGCAGAATGAATGCACAGCATTCCAGAGAATGCCTGTGTGTGTGTCTGTGTCTCTGGGTTACACCTCGGGCCCTCCCCCTTAGGGATTCCAACCAATGATCTTACAGCAAGACATATCAATCACATATTAAGTTCCATTGCACTAAAACCATGAGGCAAGGATGTTTACATTTTTACTCTCTCCCACATATCTGGAATCGCCATTTTGAAAGTACTAAAACACATTTAGGTAGGTAAAAAGATAACGAAAAAAGCACCATTTAAAATAGGGCTTATTTTGTTACACCAGATCTCAGGATATCTTTTGTAGACAAAAGGAAATAATTGGATTAAACCCATGATGTCCCAATTAGAGCAAATCAATTTGAATGAACAGGAATTGTCCGTCATAGGTAATATGCATTCCACTGATTTCAGTGGATGTATTTTAGTTGAAGCTAACAGCTTTTAGCCAATATCCATATACCCACCCATGAAAAGCAAGCCCATATTCTTACAGAGTATGACAAGATGCGACATTTGTATTACAATAAAGCAGATTCCAAAGCAGCTTTCATTAATCAAAGTGTGGATCCATAACATTGAAGAACCTGATTTTTAAAGCTTCCTTTGACTCAATGGAGAGAAGGCACCTGCTATGACTGGTTCTGCTCCACACAGCCTGGTTGACAGCCAGCGGCCAACTCCACAATTCTGTGCCAGAGAAAGTCCAACATGGCACCTTCATGGGCTATGTTGATCAGGACTTGGGACTGGAGATCAATGAACAGATGACTCACATGTTCTGGATGGTCTCCAAAGAGCTAGAGGACTATTTTGAAGTAAATCTGCAAAATGGCATTTTGTTCATCAATTCTCGGATAGACAGGGAGGTGCTCAGAATCTCATCTGTGCCATTCATTTAGAGATAATTATGGAGAAACTGCTGAGGATCTTCCATGCAGAAGTCGGGATCAGAGACATAAATGACAATGCTCCAGTTTTTCCAGTCAATGAACACCAGTTGTTTATTTTAGAGTCTAGGTTGTTGGGCTTGTATTTCCCACTAGAGGGCACTTCAGATGGTGATATCCACTCAAACGGTTTGCTAACCCAGGGGCGCCCAAACTTTTCAGGGTGCAGGCCGGTCATGTGGTTCAGCAGGCTGGTCACATAGATCCTGCCATCAAAAGCGCAAGTAAAACGCTGGATCCAGCCCCCGACACCAATTCATCCAGCTCATGCCAGCCTTGTCACTCCCGAAAGCAGAAGTAAAATGTGGCCAGATGGATCCGTCCCTCAGGACGTAGTTTGGCACCCCTGTGCTAACCTATATCCTTAGTTCAAATGACCAATTCCAGCTACATGATGAAAAATACGTTTCACTTAGCAAATATTTAGCCCTAGTGCTCCAGAATGCCGTAGACTGAGAAAAATCCCTGACCCACCACTTACTGCTCACCACCACTGACGAGCGACAACCCACACTAAGTGGCACATTACACCTGGAAATCATTGTACTCTTTGGAAATAATAATGTTACAACATTTAACCAGTCGGTCTATGAGGTGAGTCTGCTGGAAAACGTCACCTAGGGACGTTTTCTGCTTATGATCTGGATGAAGGAATGAATAAAGAAATATTGTACTCATTTAGCAGCATGACACCTTCCCATTTCAGGGGAATATTTTCAATAGATGCTAACACAGGAGAAATCAAGATGAAAGGCGAGGTACACTTTGAAGAGATTAATTTATTTGAATTACAGATTGAAGCTGCTGATTAAAGTGCATATCCTCTGGTTGGATACTGCAAAGTTCTAATCCAAATTCTAGACGGGAATGACACCATCCCAAAGGTGTCTCTGACATCTGTGTTGATGCCAGTGGCAGAGGATTTGCCACTGGGGACAGTGGTGGCCCTAATTAGCATCTCAGATAAGGATATGGGCATTAATGTGCAAGTCAGTTGCTCACTCTGGTCTCCTCGTCTCCCCCTCAAGCTAATGTTTGGTTTCAAGAATTATTATTCCTTAATAGTGGCAAAGACTTTGGATCAGGAGAAGTTGGCAGAGTACAGGCTGCTAGCGATGGTCCAAGACCATGGTGTCCCCTTGTTGTCATCCTCCAGTAGCCTTGTGGTGCCCATTGGTGATGTAAATGACAATGTAACATCTTTTGTACAGCTGTCTTGCACTGTCTTTGTGAAGGAGAACAACCTTCCAGGTGACCACATCTTCATGGTGTCTTCCTTGGATCCAGATGTAGCTGAGAATGCCATGATCAATATTGGATAGGTGACAAACTGTCGCCACTCTCAAGCTACATCCCCATCCACTCAGAGAGTGGGCACCTCTATGCCCTACAGCCCTTGGACTATGAGGAGCTGAAGCTGTTGGAGTTCTAAGTGAGTGCTAAGGATGCTGGGTTGCTCTCCTTGTGTGGGAATGTGACCATTCTAGTCTTTGTGGTGGATGAGAATGACAATACACCAGCAGTGTCTTGGAAGGCAGAGCCCCCTCTCCTGTTGGCGCTTCCTGTAGCTGCTGGGCACACAGTGGACAAAATCTGTGCTACAGATGGTGATTCTGCCTACAATGCATGGCTGCTTTATGAACTGCATGAAGAAAATACTGCCCCTGGCAAGTGGGGCTATACAGTGGTAAGATTAGTGCTACAAACACCCTGGATGAAGCAGAAAACATTGGCAGTAGAAGAAACTTGTGGTAACAGTGAAGGACCATTCCAAGCCTGTGCTCTCAGCCACAGCCACGCTGAGTATATCTCTGGTAGCAAGCAACCAGGTTGCTAGGGCTAATGCCCACCTCCATAGAATGAGTGGGAACCTAAAGCCTGTGGAGAATAGTACTTGATCATCACCATCTGCTCAGTGTCCTGTTTGTTCATATTAGCCATTGTTGTGTATGTGGCCTTGTGATGTCAGTCTCAGCTCCATGATGCAGCAATATATGGCTCTGACACAGCCACATTAGTGTGCCAGTGAATGGGGAGCTGATCCTACTCACAACATCAACATCGCAACCTGGCATATGTGCTTGGGGGAGTTGACATCAAGAGTGATCTTATGGTCTTCAGTCCCAACATTCCTGTCTTTGTTATGAATCTAGGGATGGAAAATTCATAGGAGGTTGTTCCAAATTCATCTGGAGAAGTGAGTCACACAGAACCATTAAGATCCTGGTAGCTGAAAGTCCCCAGTTCATTTCTGATTCAAGTTGATTTAGCAGCAGTATGTTACTCTTTCTGCATAACATAACTTGGTGAGTGGGCGGCAATATAAATATGAATAAATAAATAAATAAATAAATAAATAACACGATAAGGCCTAATGGTTTTATAAACTTGAATGATTTACTGATGAGAAACTATATTAATTGACTTATGTGAATAAATGAATTCTAGATTTTAAAATTGTATAATTTTAGCATTAATATTCATGTTTACCACCTTGGTCCTAGCAAATTAAGCAGTGCTAGAAGTAAACTGGGGAGTACTCTTGGAACGGACAATGGGAGGTGAAGCATAGGCAAAAAAGCAGTGATATAGCAATTGTGTGTACCAGTTTATGATTTGTGTACAACCAAGCATTGAAAACATATAGGGAATTTTTAGAATGATCAGATAGTGAGAAAGGATTGTGCCTGATTCCATCAGAGAGGGTCACTTTGCTGGAATCCATCTTCCTTAAAGCAGTTCTTGCGTCCATGGGAAAATTGCTCTACCCTGTCCCCACCAAAAGAACTGGTTTGCAAAAATAATCAGGGTTGCGTTGATTTGTGATCGCCACTACATCATGTGATAATTGTGAAATAGCTTGCATTGGACTATGTCACAAATAGTTCAAAAAGTGAGCTACTGTATTTTCCTGTCTGATCGCACCATTATTGGTTTGTGGGCTGCCTGGTTTATTACTGAGAACATATCCTTAAAATATTCTTAACTGATTAGGATAATGCAAGAAAGGGCATTTGTCAAAAAACAACTAAGTAACAGAAATGAAGAATTAGTTAGGGTGAAAAGTCTTGTTAAGTTTGAAAAGAAAATTTATTATTTTTTGTATCTCCAATTTAAAATTGTGGGAATGATTCTTGTAAAAGATTTATCATAGGTGTGAAACATTAGAAGCTTTAAGACGCTGTTGACTTTGGAAGATGGGTAGGTAACATCAGGCATCTTCCTTTCTTCTGATAATGATAATGTAAACTCAAAAACAGAAATTTAAGTTTAATTTAATGTAATTTTTCGACTTGTATGCTGCCCTGCTTGCAGAGCGACTCTGGGCGCCTAACAAAGTTGTAGAAAGAAATACAGTTACAATTTACAATGTACTTACAATGTTTGAAAGATATAAACAAGCAGTTGTGTCCCTGTGCCCCATATTTTTTTGATCAGTGCTTGGCCAATATCAGTGCATAAAACAGTTATTCCAACAGAGATTTTGTGATAAATTTTGAAACATAGGAGCCTATCATCAGAACTAGTGATGGGCAGCAACAGATTCACACCAGTTCGCCAGAACCGGTAGTAACTTTTTCCAGTGTTCCGGAGAAGCAGCAGTGGGTTTTGGGGGGAACCACCTCAGGGGCTTACCTTTTCATGCCAAGCGCTTGGTATGCATGTGCGCCTACAGCACTTGGTGTGTATGTGTGGACTCCTTGCTGTTCTCCCAAGCAGGAAGGAGGAAGAGAAGCTGCTAGCCTGAAGCTCCCTATAGCCTGCTCCCCAGGGTAAGTGACTCACCTTTGTGTGTGGAGTGTGGGTGTGTTTTTTAATGTGTATTTATTTTTAATGTATCTTTTTATGTTTTATGTCTATTTAATTTGTATTTTTATGTCTATTTAATGTCTATTTATTTTAATGTTCATTTTATGTGTTTTATGTGTATTTTTATGCATTTTATGTCTATTTAATTTGTATTTTTATGTGTACTTATTTTTATGGTTTTTTTTATGTTGGCTGAGCCCACATCATTGGCTCCGCCCATGATGTCATGATGTTGGCTCTGCCCAGGATGTTGGCTCCACCCACAGTGTGGTAGTAAAATTTTTGGCTGCCCGCCACTGATTAGAACCCTTATATTCTGCTCCAAGAAGAATCCATAGTCATATAATCATGATATATTTGTTTGTGTGTCAGTTTCTCTAGCCTGTTTTTCTGTTCTTTCTATTCCAAGAAACATGTCTTATTTAAAATGCCAACATTAAAGGCGGGAAAAACTGTTTATATCTACATGTGTGGGCAATCCAGGTTCAACCTGGAAAAACTCAGTAACAACCAGAATGCAAGCTGCAGCTTTGATGTAGAAATCTGAAAAGGTATCACCATTTAAACCAGTAGCATGAGGTAGGAACTCCATCAAATAAAAAGAAAGGTGCATCCAGTTTCTGTTTGATCACTTTTCTCCTTGCTGGCCATCATCTCTATTTGGTTCTCTATTTGGTTGTCTTTAACTCAAGGAAAATTGGAAGCTCATTCTTACCTCATTCAGTGTCAAAGCAAAGGGCATCTTGACAGCGTTCCAACATCACAATCCTTTGTATTCTCCTTTCACTACGTCACTGTGCAGTGAATAGGAAAGTTAAGAAATGCAGGGGAGTGGATGGTGGCTTAGTTTGCCTTTTGCTGTTGAGAGTAGCATGATTTATTGGAGGGAGTTCCCATGTTGATTAAATAGAAAGAAATATTAAATGTGGCTGAAAAACTGACCTTATCCCTAAGTGTGTTTTAAAATGTGACATTTCTAGATAAAAGGATGAAGATGGTGACATCACTGAAACACTGCAATTCTAAGCAGAATGAAATCTACATGTGAGATGCAACAGTTCAGGAATTCCTAATAATGTCAGATATAAACCTAAAATGGTTTTTGTTAAACCCTTGTGGATCATTTAGCAGTTTACCAATGGATCCTGATCTACTTGCTGATTTATGTAGTACTGTCAACATAGATGGAGGTTTACAGCTGCAATCTAAAATTTTATACAAGGGAAACATAATTTAAAGAGGAAGCAAAGTTCACAGAGTGTAAGACAAAGTCTGGAATATTTTGTAATGATATTTTGCAATGTTCATCTTCAAAAGTCAACAGTTATCATCCCTTACATTCTTCTGGAACATCAAATATTCCACTGAGTATGGGTGTAAGTTCCTTCTTTTTCTTTTCTTTCTTTACTTGGCAAGTGGGTTTTGCTCAAAGAGATTTATGTACCATGTTGAGTGTGTAGAAAGAATATTTTCTCTTCCAGACATTTAAAAACTGGACACTCTCTCCTTCTAATGTAGAATGTGAATCTTATCTTGTTTGAGTAACAGTGGAAGTCCTTTTTTTGCAATAATGTTTAGCAATGCCTACTCTCAGACTTCTCCATAGTATGCAAATGACATTCATAATGTAGGCTAATGGTTAAAACCAATGTGCCTTTAGGTCGGGCTCTGTTATCCCCTTCCAAAAACTCAGGAAAAGAAAAACAAGAAGGATCATTGTTCACCATAATGGAAGTTCTAAATACACGGTACAGCATCTTGAACCAATTCTGATCAATTTGTGGTCAATGTAACCCTCAGTATTCTCCCTGGCCAGGGAATGAGTTTTCAGTCATTTTTGAAAAAGAAAATATTAGAATGGTACATTTAAGATACGTAGGATAACTTCTCAAAGATCAATAATAGAGTATACTATAAAGAATTTGCAAATGAATTCCAGAAAGCAATAAATAACTAAATTCAAGACACAAAAATATAAAACAAAAAGGACAATTCTGTATGCCATTTATGCCAGTTGTCACAAGATGTCGCTGCCCACTGAAAATCAAAAAGCTCTTTATACAAAGCTGCCTTCTCAGCTATACAACAAGAAAGGAGACTGGATGAAATCAGCAGCATAAAAACTGGATGGTTTGTGGCTTTTAATGGCAACACCCAAGAGTGGATGTAATTTTGAAAACCAGGAATAAAACCTACCATAGCTATGATTGTTTTGTTCCAGGGCTGTCTAGCAAGAAGGCAGCTGTTCCATCTGTTCTTTCTCAGCTTGGCTTGGGAGATGGGGAGCGGCCAGCTCCATTACTCTGTGTCGGAGGAATCTCAGCATGGCACCTTTGTGGGCCGCATTGCTCAGGACCTGGGGCTGGACGTGGAGGAGCTGGTGCCTCGGATGTTCCGGATGGAGTCCCAAAGCCATGGGGATTATTTAGAGGTAAATGTCCAGAATGGGATTTTGTTTGTGAATTCCAGGATAGACAGGGAGGGGCTGTGTGGTAAGAATCCTTTGTGCTCCATTCATCTGGAGGTGATTGCAGATAAGCCCCTGAGGGTCTTCCATGTAGAAGTAGAGATCAAGGACATAAATGACAATGCTCCTACATTCCCACGGAAGGAACAAAACGTCTTTGTTTCAGAACTGAGGTTGCCTGGATCATTTTTCCCACTGCAGGGAGCTTCCGATGCAGATATTGGTCCAAACGCTCTCCTCACTTATGTACTGAGCTCCAGTGAATATTTTACTTTAGATGTTCAGAGGAAAAATGATGAAAGCCAGTCCTTAGGGCTCCTTTTAAAGGCCCCATTAGACAGAGAGGTCAAGGCTGTCCATCATTTGCTGCTCACAGCCACAGATGCAGGAAAACCAGAACTCAGTGGCACAGCACAGCTGGTGATTTCTGTGCTGGATGAAAATGACAATGCACCTGCCTTTAATCAATCCATTTACAAAGTCCAGATGGCAGAGGATGTTCCAAGTGGGACACTAATCATGAAGTTAAATGCTACGGATTTGGATGAGGGGACTAATAAAGATGTTATATATTCGTTCCAAAACCATGTGCCTGACAAATTTAAAAATATGTTTATCTTAGATTCTATAAATGGGGAGGTAAGAACCAAAGAAAAATTAGATTTTGAGGAAAACCATCAATATGAAATTCAAGTACAAGCCAGTGACAAAGGCAGCAATGCAATGACGGGATATTGTACTATTGTGGTTGAAGTACTAGATGTCAATGACAATACACCCGAGATGTCATTGAAGTCGCTGTCAGTTCCAGTGCCAGAGGACTCCCTGCCTGGTATGGTAGTAGCTCTGATCAGTGTGTCCGATAGAGACTCTGGGGCAAATGGGCAAATAAACTGTTCTCTGCACCCTGCTGCACTTCCATTCAAGTTAACTTCCACCTTCAAGAATTACTATTCCTTGGTTGTGGCTGAGCCCTTGGATCGGGAGAAGGTGGCAGAATACAAACTGATTGTAAAAGCCCAAGACCATGGGGCACCATCTCTGTCAGCCACTAGCAGCCTGGTGATACCCATTGGCGATGTGAATGATAACATACCAACTTTCATGCAGCCCTCCTACATGGTCTTTGTGAAGGAGAACAACCCCCCTGGTGCTCACATCTTCACAGTGTCTGCCTCAGACCCAGATGTGGCTGAGAATGCTCTGGTCACCTACTGGATAGATGAGAAGCTCTGGCCGCTCTCAAGCTACATCTCAGTCCACTCAGAGAGTGGGAAGCTGTATGCCTTACAGCCCTTGGACTACGAGGAGCTGAAGCTTCTGGAATTCCAGGTGAGGGCCAAGGATGCTGGGCTGCCCTCCTTGTGTGGCAATGTGACAATTCAAGTCTTTGTGGTGGATGAAAATGACAATGCACCTGCTGTATCTGGACAGTCAGGGGAAGCCCCTGTACTTCTTGTGGCTCCTGTGACAGCTGGACATGTGGTGGGCAAGATCCATGCTCTGGATGCTGATTCAGGCTACAATGCATGGCTGCGGTATGAAATATATGAGGGAACCAGTGGTCCTTGGCGAGTAGGGTTATACAGTGGTGAGGTCAGTACCACACGTGCCCTTGATGAGGGAGAAGTTAGTGGCAGCAGTCACAGTGTGCTGGTAGTGGTGAAGGATCATGGCAAACCTGTGTTGTCATCTACTGCTACTCTGAGTGTGTCACTCATGGCAAGCACCCAGCGCATCCATACTGATGTTCACCTTCCTCAACTGGTGGGGAGCTCAAAGCCTTTGGGGAGCAATGTCAACATCTACCTCATCATAGCTATCTGCTCTATATCCAGCTTGTTTCTCCTTGCAATCATAGTATACATTGTCCTACGATGCCAATCCCAGGTTAAGGAGGCCATGATGTATGGCCCTGGCACTGCCACACTGGTATGTGCCAGTGAAGTTGGCAGCTGGTCTTATTCAAATCGTCACAGCCACATCCTGGCAGGAGTAAGTAGTGAAGCTGGCCTAAAGAATGACCTCATGGTTTTCAGTCCCAACATCCTTCCATCTTCAAGCACTGAAAAATCTGACCAAATGCTTTGTGATTCATCCATACAGGTGAGCTATACATTTTAAAGATTTTTTTGGGGTGTGTGTGTAATTTTATTATATGTGACTATAGTTATTGCACATCTATTTGCTATCTTTACAGAGAATGATTGGGGTGATCATAGTGTCAATGTTTATTCTTCAGTTGATTGGTTGGTTGATTGATTCATTTAAACTCAGTTTAAAAATTTTTGGAGCAGTAGTTCACGAATATGTAAAAAGCAGGAGATAAATAATTATATCAAAACCATAAAAACTAGCAGTAACAGAAGAGAGTAGACTGAGGAAGAATTAAAACTAGCAAATAAAAACCAGGTAGGTAGCATGTTGGAAACCTTCAGGAAACAATATGACATGTCTTTGGTACAAGAATCCAGGATGTTGAGCAGTGAATGGAGTACTGGAAAGTGTGTTCTGTAGGCAAAAAGCTAAAACTGTAAAGTTCTTCTTTCCAGTTATGTTCCCCTGACTCCTAAAGGAAGGAAGGTTTAAATGGGGTAGCTGAGAAAAAACTAATGTTTGGGAGGGGGCTCAGTAGAAGGTTGGAATCAACTGTGAGATTGAACAACAACAAATGTAATGTAAACAGGCTCAAGGTTATCTTTAACTCTTCTTGTGTTGACTAAAACATACAGAAATAAATTAAAAAGACATAAATCAATCTCTGTAACCAGTATGCTAATGTTTCACTCTTATTTTGTGGCATGTGTTTATACCGGCCAGTTAGTTTAAATGTATTCCCCATTTGAAAAGTTTGAGCAGGGAATAATTTACCTTGTCAGTTTTACCAGCATATGCTGCTTTTCTAGAAACACAAGGTTATAAACTGGACCCACCCAGTGTGCTATAGTTACCAGTATACTTTGACTTTTGTGACTGGAGGCTTCAGATGGGGATGAACTTTCCCAAGGACATCAGAAACATCTGTTAAATTAGTCTGTGATCAGATGAGAATTTCATGCACACTCATGTGCACCCACATCAGCTGCATTTGAAAATCTCCTTTGGTCATTGGAGCACTGGGACTTATTCCAGATGTGTTACATCAGAACTTTTAAATGTAAGCATGCTGGTTTATCAAACAGATAGACTTTTCTTTCTTCAGAACTCATTCACATATTTAGTCGCTATGTTATTCTTCACCGAGGACTGTTCCTGCACATAATCAAAAGCCACATGTACTGAAACTGGGTTGTACCACTTTATAGTGCATAGATATACCACTGGATGTCTGATTGCAGTCTTTTCTAAAATGAAGCAGTAGGCGCCACCATCTCAACTCGTGGCATATTCAAGATACAATAATGCCTCGGATAACGTTTAACTCGGATAACGCTAAAATCGCATAACGTTAAGTAATCTGGGTGAGAGAATTGCATCAAATAACGTTAAGGTCCTATGAGATTCATCGGATAACAACCGCTAAAGCCTGTGTGGTTACAATGTATCTCTATGGAACTTTAATGTTATCCGATGCATCCCATAGGATTTTAACATGCATCGGATAACACTAAAAATCAGATAACACCAAGACTTGTGGAACCAAGTTTTAACGTTATCCGAGGTTTTACTGTATAAAAAAATAGCATGTAATGTATGATGTTTCAGCTCAGCTTTTTCTCTGACATCTCCCCTCTCCTTACATATGTGAAAGCATTCACACTTTGATTCCTTTATCTCAAGTGGTAAGTTCATCGATAAACTATATGGCAGGCCACTTATAATGGCTTTTGTATTAGTTGTGTGATCAGGTTTTCTATTCAGTTGTTTTGTGCATAAGCATGGCTACTGTTCAGTAAAGGTTGGGGTTCTGTTGGGTGAAATGGAAAAAAGTGTAAAACTGAGGCAATTAGGGAAGATTTCCTCAGTGCACAGATGGTGAAGAAGAGAGCAGATAGATAAAAGTACAAGCAGATCATACTAGGAAACTAGAATGATAGCTGCAATCACAGTCTCCTTTTGTAAGGGTTGGGCAGGAAGAAGTTTCTTCTAGTGGGGCAATAGAAATACTTTCAAAACCTCCAAATACCTGAATGCATAGGAAGAAGTTAGATTTTCTTCATTTTGAAATAAATAAATATGTATAACTTTTATTATATGACAAAAGAAAACTTAAATTTCTTGTTACTTTTATTGAAAAGTATGCATATGTTACTCCCCTATTCAAAGAAGTTTTCTCAATGGTTTATGTTCCACTCATGGAAAGCTCAGAAAAGAAATAAATCTTCTGGTCCAATCCAGTTGAATTTTTATAAAAGAATATCACAATTTTTTCACCTGTTATTCATGTTTCTTATGAATCCAAGTAAGATTCTGAGTGCTTGAAATTATGCACACATGAAACTTATACATAAATCAGAAAATATATTATACTCCCAAATTCTTATTTACACATTTCTGATGATTTTCATTATTCTTCATGTTACCAATGACTTAATGTTTTTAATTAATTGTTTTAATGGATATTATTGTTTTTATTGTGTTATTATTTTGTGCTATCTTGGCCATATTTTTATTATAAGCCACATTGAGATTTTTTTAGAATGAAAAGTAATATATAACTTATTTAAAATAAATAAAATTATACTTCTTCATACAAATTCAACATGTATAATGCACATGACCAGGGCTATATGAGAAGATGGAAAAGCACTACATGTAATTTAATTTAGGTTGGTTTGCTAATGTTAGAATATTTACTATAATTTCAGATCAATAGGAAGCAATAGTACCATCTGATGTTCTCTTATGCCCAAAAAGCCTTTGATAAACTAGAAAAAGATTTTATTTTTTTTAGAAAAATCTTGGGAAATCTGAGGATGGAATATCTAATAGCTGTTATAGTATGATATTACAATTGATCAGCAAATGATAATAATTTTAATATATAAACATTATTTTTATCTTCCATGAAGGCACTTGCAAGAAGTATATTTTTCCGTCCATGTACTCTTTCAAGATAACAGAGTTGAGCTAATAATCAGTACAGCAGAAAACAACCATAGTTACATGACTATATTAATGCAGTTTAGGAAGCTTGAATCATAATATTTAACGATAGTAAGGCATCTGCATTTACATTTCAAGTACTGTACTCACCATAAATATGTCTAAAGCACACACAAAAATCTGTATTCAGCTTGTCTTTATAAATTCTACCACTATGTGAGATCCTGGCTCCTACTGAGCTGATTTAGAAATAAGTCAGGCTACCTACCTCTAGTTCCAGAAATGACCTGCATTATTTTACGAACAGTTTAACATGTCCTTCACTGTGTCCCAATTAAAACTTTTACTCTTTGTCACCTATTCATGTACTCTTCCCTTTTTGTATGTATAAGATTTTGATGTTGTCATGCTTTATGCTATATATTGCCACTGTTCCCTGTGGAGTAGGAGAGGAGAGATGGAGACGTTGATGAAAAACCAGAAACAGACTGTGGGGAGGGATGCAATTGAAGCAGAAATACAGCATAATACAGAGGTTACAGGTTTTATTTCGTATTTGAAAGAAGCACCATCCGTTCCTGAAATGTGATGATGTAAAATGAAGTGAAAGTCATAAAAGATGGAATAGAAAATGGAATGTATTCATCAGATACCCTCATTGATTTATGTAGTATGATTACAATACTTTTCCACTTTAAACAAGTAAAACAAAGAGTTGTGTAATTTTGTTGCAATTATGATAATAAAAAGGAATTCAAGTCAGTTTAGGAGGTTGTTTGGGAACGTTTTGGTGGATCCACATAATTTTATTTTATTTATTTATTTTATTTTTCCAATTTGTATAGTCACCCAACTCAAAATTACTCTGGGCAGCTCAAAACATTAAAAACAGCACAGCAGTCCAAACCATTAAAAACCCATAAAAGACCCAATTTTAAAAAGCTACAAAGATTAAAAGAACGAGGATTAAAAAGAGTGTGGGAGCGATATTACTATTATTTTATCAGCCAGCAGGCGGGGGTTACCACATCACCGGTGCCCCACACCTGCTTTGCCAGGCTAGCTACAATCTCCATCACGTATGTGATGCTTCATAAATCCAGTTAGTAGGTGGCATAATGAACATGCTGCAAAACAGTGTACAAAAGCTGAGAAATCATTGCCCCTAATGTGGCTCTTGTCTGATACTAGCACTCAGCTGATGTGGAGAAATCACGGGTTCACACAGATTCTGTTCAAGCTTGGCTCTACCAAAGGAGGATTTGAAATATTGCAGAAATAATTTTACATAAAGGTCAAATAATACATTAACAACTCTCTCTTACAGCAAACTGTAGAGGTAAGTGTTGACAATTGGACATGTTAAGTACAGTCAGGAGTACTGTGGGATGTGTAGGAACCAAAGGAGAAAAAACAAACTTTCTTCCAACAGCTCAGTGACAATTGACCATGTTGGTAAGCCATGGAATTCTGACTATCAGTTGCAAAAGCAACTAGAATTAGGGATAAAATTGGAACATTTTCTTACAGGCTCCACTTCTAAGGAAGTAATACACAATCATAGTTGGATGCGCTGTAAGAACAACATCAGCAAGAAGAACAGCCTTCTAATACATCAAAGAGTACTTGAAACACAGACTAACACACTACCATTTCACTAATTTCAGCCTTCTAATAGTTTACTTTTATCACATGCAGGATGCATTTCTTGATCTGGAAGTCCCCAATTGGAAAGTGATTGTCATGTTTATACACATCCACATTTTATAAAAGACCGGTGTAAGAAAAATAGAGCTTTCTTAAGGAATGAAATACAGTACTGGCAAAGAAATGTCCATGGATTAAGCAACAGTAGCTCCTGTAAGTATTTTGTGCACTTTAGACCTGATTAGGGTGTGCAGAGAAAGTTAATACTGGCAAGCAGCTTTCCTATGGACACTTAATACTGGCAAGCAGCTTACCTGTGGACAGGGTAGATATGAGGACTTTTTGCATAAATGGGGGAAACTACCATCCCCAGCATGTGAGTGTGGGGCACTGGGATGAACTGCACAACATATTATACAACAATGTAGCCTTAGAGCATCTGTGGGCAATAGAGAATATTTTTTTTAAGGGCGACTCCTATTGCAATCAAATATATAAATTGTTTAGATGTTTCTTTATAAATTAATGCTTAGTTTTATATAGTTTATACAGTCAAACCTCGCATAAAGAGCACCTCGCTTAAAGAGTAACTCGCTTAAAGAGCAGAATTTTCTCTGAATGTTCGCTTCGCTTAACAAATAAAACCAACCAAAAACTCACTTAACAAATAAATCGGGTTTCACAATCCCCCCTGCCGGAAGTCACAATTGGTCACTTATAATGGTGTTTTGCTTAAAGAGCAAACTTGCTTAAAGAGCAATCCCGTGGAATGCATTATGCTCTTTAAGTGAGGTATAACTGTATATATTTTCTTTCTTGTTATATGTTGACTCAATGTGTACAAGTGCCATACACTAAATAAATAAATGTGGACACCTGTCACCTTTTGTTTTCAATTGCAGTATAAATTTAAACCCCCCTTTAGTTGTTGAACGTTGAAAGCAATAAAGTGATATATGTTGCTGGTACCTCATGCCTGAAAACTGAATATCAAAGGGTTTGAAACATCATCTGCCTATAACAACTTCTCTTTGCACTCAGTGGAGACATAAGAGCATAAAACAGGAAGAAAACATCAATTTATCAGATGTGATTTCTTCATATACTGGCATCATCAGAGGTTCAGGAATCTCAAGTCACAACTTTGGATCGTGGCTCATCCCCACTTCAACAGTTTACACAACAGATGATTCAGTAGTACAAGTGGTGTTGGCAAATGCCTGATTCACAGAGATATTTATCTATTTTTATTCTTTCAGCCCACACACTTTCTGTCCAAAATTTTATCATCACAAAAAGCTTTGTGAAGTAGGGATGACTGAGAGGATCATCCAAAAGTCACTCCTAATAGCTTCATGGATGAGTAGGAATTTCAGCCTAGGTTTTCTCAATCCTAGTCTGAAACTATTGCACCACACTGGCATTTATTATGAAGATTTAAGAAGCCCTAAGCACTCTACTACTTGAGAACCATTTACCTGAAGCAATCCATTGCAAGTACACCATTTCCCATATACTGACTAATTAGACAATACTGTTAAGAAATGTATTTTTTTCTGAATTAAATTTTGGAGCCATCTCTTTGTGGCTACATGAAGATATCTACTCGATGAAAGCTGAGAATAAATAGGAAGACTTACATTGTATAACATGTTTGAAGCCAGAAGAAACTCTTGTCTCTTGAATCTTGATGTCTTCAATTTCCATTAGTAGGACAAAGATATTAACCAAATGCGTACTATAGATGTTGAAACGGCAAGAGAAAGGTAGAAACATGGCTTGGTCTGCACTTCATAAAGTCAGTCACATGATGTCACTGTTTCCTCAATAATCTTGGAAAGCTCAACCTAAACTCTCTCCCTTTAAAAAAAGCATTTGTGGAAAAACTGATAGAAGGCATCCATTTGTAACTGCAAGAATCGTGGAGATTTCTCTCAGTGATGCTACACCTTGGATTTTGAGACCACCTTTGTTAACTGATTTTCCAGTGAATACTTTAGAAGCATACTCACTGCAGATACCCATGGTTATTATGCAGACAGATTCCTTGGTGAGGAAGCAGCTGCTGCAGCTGATTCTCCTCCACACCATCTGGAAAATGGGGAGCGGCCAGCTCCGTTATTCTGTGCCGGAGGAATCCCAGCATGGCACCTTTGTAGGCCGCATCGCCCAGGATCTGGGGCTAGAGGTGAGTGAACTGGTGCCTCGGATGTTCCGGATGGAATCCCAAGGAGAGGAGGACTATTTCAAGGTAAATCTGCAAAATGGGATCTTGTTTGTGAATTCCAGGATAGACAGGGAGGAGCTGTGTAGCAAGCGCCTTTTGTGTTCCATTCACCTGGAGGTGATTGTAGATAAACCCCTCAATGTCTTCCATGTGGAGGTGGAGATTGTAGACATAAATGACAATGCTCCTGTTTTTTCTGCTACTGAACAGACCTTGATGGTTGCAGAATCCAGATTGCCTCATTCTCCTTTCCCACTAGAGAGTGCTTCTGATGCAGATATCGGCACCAATGCTCTATTAACGTATACAATCAGCCCAAATGATTATTTCAGGCTCAGTGTGGTAATTAATGAAGATGACACAAAATCTGCTGGACTTGAATTAAAGAAACCATTAGACAGAGAAGACACATCTGTGCATCATTTGCTGCTGACAGCCACAGATGGAGGCAAACCAGAACTCACAGGAACACTCCAGTTGACAATCAATGTGTTGGATGTAAATGATAATGCTCCATTATTTAGTCAATCTATATACAAAATTAGACTGCCAGAGAATCCAGTAAATGGGATGCCAATAATTACACTAAATGCCACAGACTTAGATGATGGGATTTCTAAGGAAATTACTTATTCTTTTAGTAGCCTTGTTCCCTCGAAAGTTAAGCGTATCTTCCAAATAAATGAAAGGACAGGAGAAATCAAGGCTGTAGGGTCGTTAGATTATGAAGATACTAATTTGTGGGAAATTCAGGTAGTAGCAGAAGATAGAGGCAGTCCTCCTTTGGCTGGACACTGCAAAGTTGTGATTGAGATTTTAGACATGAATGACAACACACCTCAGTTGTCATTGAAGTCTCTGTCAGTTCCAGTGCCAGAAGACTCTCCGCAAGGGACGACAGTGGCTCTGATCAGCACCTCAGATAGAGACTCTGGAGCCAATGGGCAAGTGAGTTGCTCCCTGTGGCCTTTGGGGCTTCCCTTCAAGCTGGTGTCCACATTTAAGAATTATTACTCACTTGTGCTGGATGAGGCCTTGGATCGAGAGCAGGTGGCAGAGTATGTGCTAGTGGTCAAGGCTCAGGATGGAGGAACTCCACCACTGTCAGCGAGCAGCACCTTGTTGGTACCCATTGGGGACATCAATGACAACGCACCTGCTTTTCCCCAGCCCACATACACCGTGTTTGTAAAGGAGAACAACCCACCTGGTGCTCACATTTTCACAGTGTCTGCCTCAGACCCAGATGTGGCTGAGAACAGCCTAATCAGCTACTGGATAGATGAGAAACTCTGGTCTATCTCTAGTTACATTTCTGTGCACTCAGAGAGTGGGAAGCTGTATGCCTTGCAACCTTTGGACTATGAGGAGATGAAGCTTCTGGAGTTCCAGGTGAGGGCCAAAGATGCTGGGCTGCCCTCCTTGTGTGGCAATGTGACAGTGCAAGTCTTCGTGGTGGATGAAAATGATAATGCTCCAACAGTATCTGGGCTAATGGAGATTCCTGTTCTACTGGTGCTCCCCTTAGCAGCTGGGCATGTGTTGGGCAAGATCCGTGCTCTGGATGCGGATTCAGGCTACAATGCATGGCTGCGCTATGAACTGCATGAGTCAACCAATGGCCCTTGGCGAGTGGGGCTTTACACTGGTGAGATCAGCACGACACGTGCCCTGGATGAAACAGGGAGTGATGGCAGCAGTCAGACTCTGTTGGTGCTGGTGAAGGACCACGGCAAACCCACACTGTCTGCCACAGCCACAATGAGCTTGTCACTTGTGGCTAATGCCCAGGCTGTTCAGGCTGATGCCCACCTTATTAGGATGGGAGGGAACCCACAGCCTCAGGAGGAAAGTGTCAACCTTTACCTGATCATAGCAATCTGCTCAGTGTCCAGCTTGTTTGTGCTGGGAATCGTGGCATATATTGTGCTGAAGTGTCACTGCCAGGCAAAGGAGCCCATGGTGTATGGTCCTGGCACAGCAACACTGGTGTGTGCCAGTGAAGTGGGCAGCTGGTCCTATTCCAATCGCCATAGTCACATCCTGGCAGGAGTGAGTGGGGATGGTGGTGCCAAAAGTGACCTGATGGTTTTCAGTCCCAACATTCCTGTTTATGCAACAAACGGAGAAGTAGGAACTATAAAAGAGATTTCATCAGAACCGGTAAGTTATATGGGATCCTTAAAATAATTGAAACTAGTTCCCGGCTTTTCTTTTTTTGCTGTGAAAATATAGAAGGAAAATATGGTACAGAAGAATGCTCTGCATAAACTATCCGGGTAAACAAGCATTTTGGGCATCCTTTTTCATTTACAGACCTTGTAATAGGCTAGCAAAATTAAAGTAACAACAGCATCAAGCCAAGATGAGCTAGTATTTGCTAGTGTTTGTGTCTCTCCGATAAAAACTGGCACATTCAGTGCAAGCAAAGCATAGACGAGCAATATCATGGTGTATTATTCAAAAACCATTCCACATAGCTTGTAGTACAATGAGCCAAACAGTGCAAAGTCATGCCTGTTGGCTTGTGGAAGAGGACACCCACACAGGGAAGAAAACGAGGTTTCTAAAAAGTACCGGAAACTTAGCACTAATAGAATGACAGCACTAGAACTAACTGAATTTAATTTGGTTTCAACAGTAAACTGGAAAGACTGTAGCCTACAATGGAAAGGACCAGCTGTAGCCTACAATGGAAAGGACCAGTCTTTCCTGCTATTGTTACTTCCAGACCTATGGAAGAGACAGTATCATTTCACTTTGTTTTACATATTTGTTTTGCTTTTAAAAATCATATTCGTGATCTTTGATGTTCACCCAGTGAAAATGGTGTAGAGGTAAAAGAGGAAGTTCTACTATTTTAGTTTGAGTAATGGAGAGTGTCGCTCAAAGATCATACTTAACCAACTGCTGCTACCCCTTTAATGAAAGTTGTTTCGTTATGTCTGGTTACCTTGTTCAATGTTTCATTGGGTGTGGGGGGAGGAGAAGAGGCATTATTGTTATCTCTTCAATGGTGAACTAATGCATCTGGTTGAAACCACTTTTTTCAGTATATTAGAGGGCTTCTGATTTTACGATTGCCCTGTTACAGTAACTGCATAAAGGTGTTTCCCTCAATTGTCTCTTTTTTGACCTCAGTATACATCGCATCCAGTTCAGTGCTGGGGCTATCCTTGAGCTCTTCGTATCAGGGGAGGGAGTGGGGTTTGCTGAAGAAGGGAGGAGTGGGGTCACGGAGAACTCATCTGCTAATAGAAAAACGCCCTTCATTTGCAGAATGGCAATGTTGGAAGCAACTTTGTAGGTGGAACTTCAGTGTAGAACAGAACTCTAGGGTAGAGCACAGTATAAATAAATATTTTTTTAAAAAATATTTTGATATTATTATCCTTACTCAAAATAATTTCCTAACTTATACAGCTTTCTAAATTGGCGGTGGTGGATGCTATTCATATCCAAGTATACGTTTTTCCTTGAAGTCATTTTTGTTAGGTTGAAGAGAGTAGCCCTTGGGTTAGCAAGGGTGTGGCAGCGAAAGGGCTGAGAGTACAGTGAACAATCAAACAGATACTGTCGTGTGCAAAAAGGTTGTTTACTAGTGGCAAAGCAAATGTTGAAAGTAAAGATTCAAAGGCAAAACACAATACAATAGTAGCAAACAACAGAATGGTGTTTCAAAGCAAAAGTATTCCTTTCTTCTTACCAGTCCATAGAAAACATGGGGAAAACAGTCCAATGCAAATACCGTAGTCAGAAGACAAACAGTCTAATAGCAAAAGTAGCAGAGTAATGTAATGAGCAAGGATCAGCAGTTCAGTAGCAGATGGACATTAGGCAGCAGTCTGACAAGACATGGACAAGAACCAAAGCCTTCACCCATTGCTAAACCTATTATAAATGTAAAGATAAATTAATATCTTTCTGATCATAATCTTAGAAGAAAGGCTGAAAAGGATTCATGAAGAATAAAATGAGATGAAATGAAACAAGATGACAGAATTTTAAAAAATAAATGTAATAGATTCTTCCTCTCAAAATAAGATACTAGAGTTACATTGAGGGAAAGCAATTGATAGCAATGAAAGGAAATGTCAAACATCTTTCATTCTTTTACCTGAAAAACTTTTCATATTGTAATTGCAATTGTTCAGTGTAGAAATAACCTGTATACACCAGGAGTTCCCAACCTTTTCAAGCCGAGGGCCGGGTCAAGCTCCCTCAGACAGCTTCAGAGGCCAGATGGCCATTTTGCCCTGCCTGCATGATGGGGGCAGCCTGTACATTAAATAGGAACCACACATGGCACTTCTGGGTGTGGCAGAGGCCGTGCCCTCCCATGAAGTGGTACCATGGGCTGCCTCCAGCCCAAGATCCACAGATTGAGAACCCCGGGTATACATAATGTAATACATTTTCTGTGGAAGTCCAATATTGATTTGTCATCACTTTTAGCACAAATAAACCGAACTCTAAAATGTTCTTTTCTTTGCCTTCTGTTTCTATCTCTGGCTGAACACCTTTACCATCAGCTCATCCCTTCATTTTCAGGGTCTGCCTAGTGGTCTTTTGTGGTCCCTTGCTATCCAGTCTGTTAGCCTACAGGTCCATCTGTTATCTTTTAGGCAGGTGATATGGCCTGCCCATCTTCTTTTTGTCACATATAATTCATTGACCACATCACACAGTCCAGTTCTTTGGCATAATTTCTTATTGCTGACCTTATCCCTGATTGGTACTCCACACTTCAGTCTTTCCATTGTTCTTTGGGTTACTGCTAGTTTTTCTTCCTTTGATTTTCTTATTGTCTGCTTTTCGGATGCATACAACATTGCTGGTAACACTGTATTGAATACGTTTGCCCTAATATTCTTTGGCAGACTGTCATCTGTTAGCATTGTTCGCTTTATATTAAAGGCAATCCAAGCTGCTTTGCTTCTTCTTATCCACTCACCACATGGTATGTTATCTGGTTGGATTTGCTGGCCAAGGTAGACATAATCAGCTACTTCTTTAATCTCAGTTCCATTTATGGTGATGGAACCCCGAGAACATTGGATGTTTCTTATCCATTTTTTTGTTAAATTCATCTCCAACCTGACATGTCCTGTGGAAGTATTATTAGGAAAACAGTACTTATTTTAAGGTTGTAGTTCAACACATATCTTTTCAGATATAAACTTTAGATTCATATGTAATATATACACAGTGGAACCTCGGTCAAAAAACGGCTTGGTTAATATAAAAATCGTATAACAAAAGGAAATCCATAGAAAATAGTGGCTTGGTTTACGCATCCCCCCCCCCCTGAATGGATTAATTGGTTTTCAATGCATTTCTATAACAGTTGGCCCAGGACCCTAAGAGCTTCCCCAGTGGCTTAGTGGTTAACATGCTGAGCTGGAGACTGGAAGGTCAGAAGCTGCACTTGGGGACATGAAAGGAGTCTCATTCGGGTGTCCCCTAAAAATCCTTTCAACCCAGAATACAGTAATACCTCGGATAACGCTAAGACTTGGTTCCACAAGTCTTGGTGTTATCCGATTTTTAGTGTTATCCGATCCATGTAAAAATCCTATGGGATGGATTGGATAATGTTAAAGCTCCATAGAGATACATTGTAACCGCACAGGCTTTAGCGGTTGTTATCCGATCCATCCCACGATATTCGATCCAATTCTCCACCCCAGATTACTTAACGTTATGCGATTTTAGCATTATCCAAGGTAAACGTTATCCGAGGTATTACTGTAATTGAAATTATTATTAATGCCTTTCCTATGAGAAACTGTGTTTCAGTTAATGTATTTTGGTTTTCAGTGTGTTCCTATGGGAAATCGCATTCAATGCATTCCTATGGGAAATTCAGTTAAAGTAATTTTTACTGTAAAAAACATCCCAGAGACTGCATTAATTACATTAACTGAGATTCCACTGTACATAGTATCATATCCCAACTTGACACAAACAGTGGTCAGAAAATGAAGTTGTGAAATGCTGTTGTTCTTGTGTGTAGAGGAAAGATTTATTTTTATTTAACAATCTTTATCACTAGCAAGTATTATGTTGTTAGATTTGAAAAACGGATTTGAAGTAAAAGTATTTTTTGATAATCACCACCATACTAAATATTAGTAAGATTTCTGTCCACATGGAAAATATACACACACTAGTATTAAGACACCAAGGTTTGTTGAAAATGAACAAAAGTTTTTTACTTATTTATTTAAAATATTTTTAGATTGTTTTTAATGTAAAATACTCCACAGGGAGCTCCCAACAAAGAATTTTACAATATCTAAATAACAACAATTTTTAGAAGCATAAAATGTTACAGTGATAGTAATAAAGGCTAATAAGAGCCAGCACTAGCATTGGTCAGAAAACACTCTTTGGTCCAATGCCCTCCTGGTCCTGGTCTGACTGCTTCCCTGCCTTTTCACATTTCTAACCTGGAGAGACGCTACGTTCAGATAGAAAAAGAGACATTGCCTCTTGTTTTGCATCTGAGAAAATACATGTGTTTCTGTATAGAAGACCATTTGCTGCAGAACCAGATCTCAAGATAGTAATTACTATTGTAAGCAGAAATTATGAGCTACATCTCCATGTTTTGAACAATTTATTCAGCAGCAGTTATACAATATTGTATTGCTTTATGCACCATGAAATTAATTGTTAATGTGTTGACATTTTAGGTTTTCGTTAAAGGGGGGGGGGGAAGAAATGGAAACCTATACATTTATCGGAAAAAATAAATATCCATTGGAACTAAAATGTGATTGGTTATTGCCGAAACAATACAAAACAAGAGCACAAAATGGAGTGGAAATGCTCTGAACACCCTCTTTCCACCATGGGAAGTGAAGACCCCAATTTTTTTTCATATCTTGAAAATTTTTTGTACAGTGGAACCCCGGGTTACAGAATTAATCCATTCCAGAATGTTTTCTGTAAAGCGATTTTTCTGTAATGTGAAGCACAATTTCTCATAGACATGCACTGAAAATTAAAGAAATGTTCCGGAGGTTAGAAAAGAGCCCAAAAAACACAACATAATTACACAGCAAAAAATTCAAAAATGTGCTTTAGAAAGAGTTTGGAACAGAAAAACAAATTGTTTTAGCTTTTTAGTGAGCTTTGGAGTGGGTTTTTTTAATTTTCAAGACATATTTGTCACATTTCCATTACCCCCATCTAGTGACTAGTCTTGGTAATTGCAGGAAAAGTCCCTGCTGAACAGTTGATGAGGGTGGGGGTAGGGGAATTTCCAGCACTTCCTGATTGCAGGGAGAGCTTTTGCCAGAGCCGAAAAGGGACAAATATTTTCAAAAACGGATTGGAAATGCTCCAAACACCCTCCCACTGCTCTGGGAAGCATTGGAACACCAAAAAGAGTTCCATATTGCAAGTTTTTTCTGTAAATTAGGATGCCATTTCCTCAGAATTTCCTTCCAGAAGTCGAATTTTCTGTTACTTAAGGCATCCATATCCTAGAGCTTTACTGTATCTTGAAACAATTTCCCCCCAAGGTTTACTTTCATATCATGAGTTTTTTGTAAGTAGAGGCATTAGTATCTTTAGGTTTTACTGTAGTTAGATTATATTTCACTCATTGAAGAAAATCCTTTTAGTGAGCATACAATAAAGGGTCAGAAAAAATTGATTTTAGCCCTCGCAGAAACAAAAATAACTCCCTGGATAGACATTATGATAGAACTAGACATGACAAAAAATAGCCAGAAGGCTTGGAGACTGCTAGAAAGACTGAACAATGAACCAAAGAAAAAAAGTGTATGTAAATTTAACCTCAGATCAAATATCACACCAACTGCTTCTGGTAAGGAAGACTAATCAACACACAATAAATATAAAGTATAAAAGGAATATTCAGTGTGAATCCAATGAACTTTCTACAGCCTTTATATTGGTTTAACCAGAGGAAGGCATAAGAAGATGCAGGAATGGAAAGTGGTTGGCCTTGATGATAGCCAGATTGAGCAAATTAATCATTTTCATCAAACCATAAAGGAATAGCAACTTCAACTTTTAAATAACTGCAGAATGACCAAACAAATCACAAAAATATGGCAGAAGATGAAAGCAATTGCTGTACTGAAACTAAGCAAAGAATTATCAAGACTCAAAAGCTACAGGCCAGTCTCCCTATTACGCCATTTATACAAAGTGTTTCAACAAATTATATCAAATCATTTAGCCCAGGGATTTTGGCCAAAACCAGTAATTTTATAAATACTAAAATGAAGCTTTAGCATTCAGATATAATAATTCCTTAATTGACTAGACCAGGGGTGTCCAAACTTTTTGGGCCATGGGCCAGTCACATGGTTCAGCAGGCTGGTCATGTAGTTCTTCCCACTGGAAGCAGAACTAAAACACACCTTGGAATCTGTTTTGCAACAGGATGAGATAGATTTTAAGCTGCCATTTTCTCTGTTTAAACCAGGGGTGCCCGAACTACAGCCTGTGAGTTGGATCCAGGCCCCGACACCAATTCATCCAGCCCACACTGCCCTTGTCACTCCTGGAAATGGAAGTAAAATGTGTACGGGCGTGTCTTACTTCCACTTCCAGGAGCAACAAGGGTGGCGTGGGCCAGGTGAATTGGTGTCAGGGGCCGAATTCAGCCCACAGGCTGTAGTTTGGCCAGCCCTGGACTAGACTATCATGGGATTAATAATGAACTCCTGTTTGTTGCAACTAGGGTTGCCATATGTCCTGGGTTTCCATGATTTCCCCAGATTCAAGCTGTCCCCACCAGTACAAAAAAAACAATGAAAAGTCCCAGATTTTCAAATTTGAACAAAGGAAGCAAGATCACCCCTCACCACTACCTCCCTGCCTTTCTTTCAATTATCCTGCTTGAAAGTGGTGAGGGCACAACAGCACCCTGAGCAGCCCGCCTGGGAGGGGAGACACTTGCATGCGAGATAATTTAAAGAAAGTCATGGAGGAAGTGAAATAATTCTTTGCAAAAATTCCTTGGCTCACCTTGAAGTTTGGGGGGCAAGGAGTCATCCTCAGCCCTTTTCCTTGAAAGCTGGGAGGGAGCAAGAAATACCCATTTCTAAGAAGCCAAACCTCCACCATATACTGGGACGGAGGATTCCTTCTTCAGCTGACCGCAAAGGGTTAATTGCATAGGGTCGTAAAGGGTTAATTGGATAGGGTCGTTATTCCTAGAGAGGACGGGAACATGGTGGATGGAAAGTGAAGAGACCTGCATTGCAAAGGTCCTCCTCCAAAATAAGTCCCTTCCTGTCTCCTGCTTTTCTCCTTCCGGAGGGAAATGGAGGTGCCATGGACTGCATTGCCATTCTGGGCCCCTCTTTAGAACTTTCTTCCAAGGGATCCTCATGTGGGGTTTGAGGGTGAGTCTATTTCAGTGGGGGGTGTGTGTGTGTGGCCCAAGAAATTTTATTAAAAAATAAATAAATATAGAACCATCAAGAATAGTCTTTTGCAAGAAGAATCACATGGGGAAAACCTCTTGACTACAATTTATTTTAAACTGACGAAGGCTGTCCGCCCCAGACAGGGATTCCACGGGGTCTTAGAGCCTCCCTGACAGCCCTGTCCAATGCATGCACAGTTTGAAGAATGCAATGACATCACATGGCTGTCCCGGTTTGGTGGGAGATAATTATGGCAACCCTAGTCACAACTCACTTTCCAGTCCTTTCACTGTCACACTCTTCTTCTCTAGGTTTGACCAAAACCTTTCATGATTAGGTCTTCCCATCTTCTTTTTTTTGGGTGGATGGGTATGCCAAGGGGTCTTTTTACTCCTCTGGGATACCATTTGGTGACTGCTGCTGTCCAATGCCTGTCTGTCTTTCAAGAAACGTGTCCAGCCCAGTGCAATTTCCATTTATGATATTCAACAACAGCTTCATTGATTCCACTTTGTTTTCTTATCTGGGGTTGAGGATGTGGTCATGAAGGGGTACCTTTAGCATTGATCTTTCCCTGGCTCTTACAGCTCTTGATAGTTCTTCCTCAGCCTTCGTTAATGACCATATTTAACTCCCATAGAGAACCGCAGGTAGTATTGTCAAATTAAAAAGTTTGGCGCATTCTATCTCAGAAACAAGATATAATAATAAAAGGGTAATTTGACTAAGCATGGATGTAGAACAGAAGATAAAACAAAGTGCCTGAATGCTCATACATGTGGTATGGTAGGCCAGATCATCCAATATACTACATATAAAATCAAATGCAATAGAGATCCACAACTATTACTATCCATAAGTGCATCCATAGGTGCATCCAATTGTTTAGTAGCTATCATTTCACCAGTTGAAGTTTTCTATTTTTAAACTTTTAATTAAAACATGCCCCTTAATCTGACCTAGCTTCTTCCATGCAACGTGAAGCTTGCTTGTATTTATTTTTTCATCCTGTACTTCATTGGTAAGAAATATTTTTTCTTATTATTTAGTAGCAACATATTTAATTCCTGCATGATAGTAATATAGGAACATTCTAAAATGTGACAAATCATTTGGTGAAGGTTTGTGAGGAAAAATTATAGGAGAATTATTACTTAGCCTCGTGATAGTAAACCTTAGCACTCCAGGTATTCTTAGACTTCACTTACCAGAAGCCCAAGTTAGCACTCTTGCTGATCAGGGCTTCTGGGAATTGAAGTTCAAGAATAGCTGGAATGCCAAGGTTCGCCATCACTGCACTAGCCTATTATATTGTTGCTTTCAGAATGAAAAAGATTTCATCTCAACGCAGATTGTTAGACCTGCAGCCTGATCCTGTACAAATGGGCGCAGAAATAATATATTAAAGGGATTGGTGTCATTTAAGAGTATGATTATAAACCTAGTGGATAGAGTAATGAATGAGGACTCAGGAAACATGGGGTCAAATCCTCACATAGCCAAGGAAATTCACTGGGGAAGTGGAACTGGTAAAGCAACAACCTTAAATATCTCACCTTGAAAGCCCTTTTAAGGTCACTATAAGGCATAGCACATAACAGATTTATGACTCCATCTGAAATCCACCTGAGGCCTAGTAAACTTGCTTGGAATAAACCTGCTGATATTTTCAAAGCTGTTTTTTAAGAACCAGGGCATTTTCCTTTCTTTTTATCACCTAAATTGGATGCTTTATGGAGCCATAAGGGACTTTCTTTGGCCTCTTTTTTAAAACTGAGAGAAGACTATCCCTCTTGCCTCCTGTTTTCAAGCAAAGGGCCCATTGAGGAAGAGGCTGCTTAATACTTCGCTTTGCACACACTTTTTGTGCTTGAAATTGCTTCCAAAAGGTTTTTTTCTCTGTAAAAGAAAATATTACCTGCATCTTTTTTCTGTGGAGATCAAGATAAATTACAGAGAGTGACTTCAAGCCAAAAAGTATCTTCAAACCAAAAAGTAATCAGAAGACTATAGTGGTTCTTCTGCTCATAATCACAAAAGGACTGTTAAAAGTTTTTTATTTATATAGTAGTGAGACAGATTTCTATGTGGCCATTATGAAGACAAAGAAGAGGAATGGGATAATTAAACAATGTGGAAAATAACAACAGACAGAACAAATTAAAATGGTTTATCAAATAGGTTTTGAGTAAAATAGTTTATCAAATATAAACATAGTTTATCAAATAGGTTTTGAGTAAAATAGTTCTAAAAATACATGTGGGACAGTTATATCTGTGGTGTGGTGTCCCATTGCTTGACTGATACAGTTACACTCATTCAAGGGATACTCCTTCCCAAGTTCTCAGAGAGCATGATATAACAAGGCTTATAAGGTATTGTGAAGACAATGGGCACAGAACTGAGCGAGTTGAGGAGGATGGTGGAGGACAGGAGTGCCTGGTGGACAGTGGTCCATGGGGTCGCAAAGGGTTGGAATCGACTGTGCAACTGAACAACAAAATAAGGAGCAGGATAGAGAGGGTCTTGGGTTAGCAGAAATATCAAGATGTATCAATCTTGGAAAATACATGAACACTTCGAATCAGCAGGTATGCATATTTATGAAATACCTTATTATTTTTGAGCATTGGCTGGTGATTTGTGAATGAAGCAACACAGCTTTAATAGCACAAACTGAACTTCCGAGTCACTTGGTATCATCACAAAAGCACAGCTGCTGAGTGTAATACCTGCACACATCCACATTCAAAATTTCACATTATACACTTGTTGTGTAGCATTATTGCAAGGTACTGATTTTAACTAACTCATTATAAGAAGGAATGGGAAACAGAAGTGCATTTAAAACTAAAAAGCATAAGCATCATACAGAAGAGCAAGAAATTAAATTGGGTTTAATCATCTGCTTGCCCATTTCAAAATTCAGTCACAAGGCGTCACTGTTGTCTAAGAAAAGGTAATGGAAGAACAGAACTGGAAAGCTCCTCCCTCAGAGTGACTGGGAATCTTTCCCTGTCAGCTTCACAATAGAGATATCAAAGGACCAAATGCAACAGCCCAGGAGTCTATTAAAATGACAACACCAGCCGCAATTGGGAAGAAATCTTAGAATCCAGCTGTTTGTTCTTCTTCTTCTTTTTTTTTTTAAGAAGAGAGACTGCAGAGCATTGTGCCTCCATTTGCAATGATTGTGTGGAAAGATGACTCCCTGGCAAAGCGGCTGCTGCAGCTGATTCTCTTCCACACTGCCTGGGAAATGGGGAGCGGCCAGCTCCATTATTCTGTGCCGGAGGAATCCCAGCATGGCACCTTTGTGGGCCGCGTTGCTCAAGATCTGGGGATGGAGGTGGAAGAGCTGGTGCCTCGGATGTTCCGGATGGTGTCCAAAGGACGCAAAGACTATTTTGAGGTAAATGTTCAGAATGGGATCTTGTTTGTGAATTCCAGGATAGACAGGGAAGAGCTGTGTGAAAAGAATGCTGACTGTGTTGTTCCCCTGGAGATGATTGTGGATAAACCTCTGAGGGTCTTCCATGTGGAGGTAGAAATCAGGGACATAAATGACAATGCTCCAGTTTTCTCTGCAGGTGAACAGATCCTAAGCATAGCAGAATTTGTAACAGCTCCTGGCACAAGATTCCCTTTAGAGGGAGCTTCTGATGCAGATATTGGTACGAATGCTCTCCTCACCTACAGGCTCAGGCCCAGTGAATATTTCAATGTGGAACAGAGAACGGAGGACCAGCATAAGAAACCCTTAGCCATTGTTTTAAAGAAGCCATTGGATCGTGAGGAGATCTCTGTGCATCGTTTATCACTCACAGCTACTGATGGGGGGAAGCCAGAGCTCACAGGGACAGTCCAGTTGGTGATCCATGTGCTAGATATAAATGACAACCCACCTGTCTTTAACCAGTCAGTTTACAAAATGAAACTAAAAGAAAATGCAGCTAATGGAACATTAGTTATGAAACTGAATGCTACAGACTTAGATGAAGGGATTAATCATGAAATCTCCTATTTTTTTACTAACCATATACCACCAAAATTTCTGAAGATTTTCAGCATAAATTCCAATACAGGAGAAATCAGAGTGGTTGGAAATGTGGATTTTGAAGACACAAGCGTATATGATCTACAGATTGCTGCTGAAGATAAAGCCAATCCACCATTGTCTGGTCACTGCCAAGTAATCATTGAAGTATTGGATGTGAATGATAATGCTCCAGAAGTGACTGTCTCATCACTTTCAGTACCAGTGCCAGAAGACTCTCCACTGGGGACTGTGGTGGCCCTGATCAGTATCTCGGATAAGGACTCCGAGGCCAATGGCC
Organism: Furcifer pardalis; assembly: GCA_030440675.1. NCBI lineage: Eukaryota > Metazoa > Chordata > Lepidosauria > Squamata > Chamaeleonidae > Furcifer > Furcifer pardalis. The sequence continues at coordinate 148,786,194 of CP126891.1, forward strand.
AAGTGAGCTGTTCTCTTTGGCCTCCTGGACTCCCTTTCAAACTGACTTCCACCTTCAAAAATTACTATTCCTTAGTGGTGTCTGAGCTCCTGGATCGAGAGCAAGTGGCTGAGTACAGGTTGATGGTGATGGTGGAGGACCATGGGATCCCAACACTGTCAGCCAGCAGTAGTGTGGTAGTGCCCGTGAGCGACATCAATGACAATGCACCCAGCTTCCTACAGCCCTTCTACACAGTCTTTGTGAAGGAGAACAACCCACCTGGTGCTCACATCTTCACAGTGTCTGCCTTGGATCCAGATGTGGCTGAGAACAGCCTAATCAGCTATTGGCTGGATGAGAAGCTCTGGCCGCTCTCAAGCTACATATCAGTCCACTCAGAGAGTGGGAAGCTCTATGCCTTACAGCCCTTGGACTATGAGGAGCTGAAGCTGTTGGAGTTCCAAGTGAGTGCTAAGGATGCCGGGCTGCCCTCCTTGTGTGGGAATGTGACCATTCAAGTCTTTGTTGTGGATGAAAATGACAATGTGCCTGCAGTATCTTGGAGGACAGAGGAGAAGCCAATTCTTCTTGTGGTCCCTGTGTCTGCTGGGCACATGGTGAGCAAGGTCCATGCGCTGGATGCTGACTCAGGATACAACGCATGGCTCCGCTATGAACTGCATGAGGGGAATAGTGGTCCTTGGCGTGTGAGCCCATATAGTGGTGAGATCAGTACCATCCGTAGTCTGGACGAGTCAGAGGGCAGCAGGAGTTATAATCTGCTAGTTTTGGTGAAGGACCACGGCAAGCCTCAGCTTTCAGCCACAGCCACTTTGAGTGTGTCCCTGATGTCAAGCGTCCAGGCCATCCATACTGATATCCACCTTCCTAGGACAGGTGAGGGCTCCAAGCCCCTGGCGGACAGTGTGAATGTCTACCTGATCATTGCTATTTGCTCAGTATCCAGCTTGTTCCTGCTGGCAATTATCCTGTACGTGGCTCTGCGATGTCAGTGCCGAGCCAAGGATCCCATGGTTTATGGTCCTGGCACTGCCACACTGGTATGTGCTAGTGAAGTGGGCAGCTGGTCTTATTCCAATCGTCACAGCCACATCCTAGCAAGTGTGGCCGGTGAGTCTGGTGCCAAGAGTGATCTCATGGTCTTCAGCCCAAACATTCCTGCTTCTTCTGAGAATGGAAAACAAGAAGACCTGCTCTGCGCAACGGTTAGTATTACTAAGGGTATGTTTTCCTTTCTGGCCTTATATACATTATTTAATTGTGGAAAAAAAAAAGATTTTAATTATTCAATAGAAAATTTATAGCCCTGGATCTTGAATTCCCTAGATTATTAGGAGAAATGTGTACCAGTCAGATACAAATTTGTCATGAAGCTACACTCTATCATATATAAGAGGCTTTTTCAGGAAGAAAGCAACAGTAAAACTGAACTGAACAGGTACCAACATACATTATGTCATACTTCACTATATGTTGACGACTAATAAATCATAATGCATACATACTGAAATTGGAATTCTAGGGAATTCAAGATCCAGGGCTATAAATTTTCTAACACTTTCCCTGAAACAAAATTTCCATGGTTTCCAAAAGAGAAAATGGACCAAAATACAACTGAAATAGGGCTAACACTGGTCATGGGTTCAATCTTAACTATCAAATTTGATTGATGGCTGGTCAAGCCATGCATATGCTGAATCAAAAGCCCTCCCAGCCTATGGATATTAAAAATCATTTTGTTCTACGACTCTGCTCAACTTTATGCTGGCATAATAGTTGTGATTCTGGGCTATGAGGGCTCTTATTCTCATCCTCCCTTTTTTTGTACTTTTTTTAAATTCTTCTGCTGGTTGATATCAAGCTAACACAGTCATTGTGTCTGAAGATCTGAGACCAGTCATAATAAGGTTTTTTTTAATGCTAACATAGGACAATTTTTCTTGTACAAGCACAATTTTACTGATAAGAAAGGCTTCAGCCTTTTCCAAACTCGCTTTAGCCAATTTGTCTTGGAGCTTGGCTTGCTTGTGTGCCAGTAGTTTTCAGGCAAGTGAAAATTTGCCACCCATTATAGTAAACAAAAAATACTGGTATAAGATGGCAGAGATGTAGATTTACTAATTAAAAATTAGTGAAACCTTTCTCAATATATTTTCTTTTCTGTGGTAGGAGAAGGTTATTTAGGTAGATTTTGCAACCCATATTAGTGGAAGTTTTTAACCAAGGAGCAAATGCCTTGAAGAACTTCAGTAGGATATGTGGCTCTGGGGAGACAACTGGAGACCAATGTGAAGATTAGCTGTGGTTGTCATTTCAGCTGTGTAAAGCCAGTACATGAAGGAGAGAAGCTGCTCTTTTGCAAGAACAATTGCATTTTGGGGTTTGGATTGCAGAGCTCCACTTATACTGCTTCCACTCCTGAAGTTTCTCGATTATTACTGTTGTGTTGTAGCGAGCATTCTAAACTGACCCTAGCATAGATCAATCCATCCCAAATTGGTCTGGGATTGGAGGTATTGTATACTTGGAACAATAAAGGATTGTTTGAGATCAACACATTTTCTTGATATGCAATCACTTAGATCATGCCAGTGTCAATTTGCCAATATTGAGAAGTTGCTTAATAAGCTAGCCAATTCCAGATACAGTATTGACAAATTAATTACTTCCTCTACTCAAAAGAGGGCAGAAGAAGTGATTTTTTTTCCTATTTAAGACTATAACTGTTATTTTTTCTTTGCTTTGCTAGTCAAAAAGCATGATAAGGCAAATATTTTTTTAAAAATATTACTGACATATTGCATCAACAGTAGTCTTGTACAGAAAAAAATAACATGTAACTGTCACCAGTTGTCCACCAGGATTTAGGTTTTCCAACTGAATCTGCTTATAAGTACATCTTCATGACATTGTGCAATGAAATCTAAATAACACTCTGATATGGCTGGGAGGGGTGGGTGGGTGGGTTTGGAGTTAACCCCACCTACATGTGTCCATCACAAACTCCTACCTAATATCTGGCTAAAATGCCTAAATAGAACTTTACTCTTTCTCAGAATTACTAAGAAGAATATTTTGCTACTGCATTGATTGTCTCTCAGCTTCCTTTGGGAAGAAAAAGTGGCTTATAAATATCAAATGTAATGAAATAATAAAAATCTTGAAATATGTTAAAATGGTTATAAACTACAGTTTTGCCATATGAAGTACTCTGAACAGTAATAGTCCTATTTGTTTGGTATATATAAAAGATGTAACTTCAACAGATAAGTTACTTTCTCATTCAGAGATACAAATTTATAAAGAATGAATCCACCATCATATTCAATAGCATGAATAAATTTCTATTTTTAATAAGATTTCCCAACACAAATATTTAGCAGATGTCCTTAATGCATGTGAAATTCAACAAGAAGCATACACTGGCCTTTAAACATGAAGCAATGAAGGAGTCTTTGAGACATTTTTCATAGAGCACATATGAGAGGCTCAGTGGTTAAGAAGCTTGCCTTGTTAGGTGGAAGGCTGGCAAGTCGGCAGTTCGAGACCCAGGTACTGCATGACAGATTGAGCGCTCATCTCTGTCCCAGCTCTTGGGGACATGAAAGGCGCCTGATTAGGGCGTTCCCAGAGCGGAGTCTCTTCCGCAAAAATCCTTTCAACCCAGAATAATTTCTGACACGAAATCATTATTATAGGTCACATATTGGGGGCGGGGGGGGGTACAAAAGAGAAAACTGCATGAACTTTTAATGTTTGGCTTTGAGAAGTCAGTGTGTTAAAAGGCTTAAGTACGATAGGATTGCTGATATCCCAAAAATGTTCGTATCGTATCGTATCGTATCGTGTCATGTCGTGTCGTGTCGTGTCCCGTGTCGTGTCGTGTCGTGTCGTGTCGTGTCGTGTCGTGTCGTGTCGTGTCGTGTCGTGTCGTGTCGTGTCGTGTCGTGTCGTATCGTATCGTATTGATTGTTGATATCCCAAAAATGTTTGTACTGTATTATACTCAAGTATAATACATTATACTGTATTATACTGATAATATAGTCTGAAACGGGTATGATGCAAAGGCTTGTATGAGAAGCATCTTTAAGAATAAAAATTTTTTTCCCGTCTACTAGTAAAAAAACTTAAAATAGGCTCCAAAATATCGCACTAGTGTTTGCAACACAAGAGGGAGCCATTGACTCAAAAGTCAGCTCCTGGACAGCGCAGGCTCCTCCTTCTCCCTGAATGAAAATTCTGGCCATTGTTCCTCCGATGGAAACCTGAGCTTCCAATATAAAAAGGACCAGCAATGACAGCATTCCAGCCAGGTCAGTCAACATTAATTTCCTTACAACTAGATAATTTAGCATAGGTCATCTGTACTTGCATTTGTCATGTCTCTGCTGCGAAGCAACTGCCAGGTGTCGATGCATCTGCTGCAGCTGGTCCTCCTCCACACCGCCTGGGAAATGGGGAAGGGCCAGATCCACTATTCTGTGCCGGAGGAATCCCAGCACGGCACCTTCGTGGGCCGCATCGCCCAGGACCTGGGGCTGGAGGTGGCCGAGCTCATGCCTCGCATGTTCCGGATGGTGTCCAAAGAGCACCAGGACTATTTCGATGTCAACACGCAAAATGGGATCTTGTTCATCAGTTCCCGGATCGACAGGGAGGCGCTGTGTGCGCAGAGCCCATCGTGCGTCGTCCATCTGGAGGTGATCCTGGACAAGCCCCTGAGGGTCTTCCATGTGGAAGTGGAAATCAGGGATGTAAATGACAATCCTCCGGTGTTCTCGGAGGGTGAGGAAAATTTGAGTGTTGCAGAATCCATGCTGCCAGGTGCTCAGTTCCCACTAGAGGGAGCCTCTGATGCAGATGTTGGTGCTAACGCCCAGCTGAAGTACAGGCTCAGTTCCACAGAGTATTTCGCTGTTGAAGAGAAAATCAATGACAGGCACAGCAAGTCTCTGGTGCTTCTCTTAAAGAAACCTCTGGACAGGGAGAAAATCCCAGTCCATCATTTACTGCTCACAGCCACTGATGGGGGCCAGCCAGAACTCACAGGCACAGTCCAGCTAGAGATCACTGTGATGGATGCTAATGACAACGCACCAGCATTTAACCAGTCGGTGTATAAAGTGAAATTATTAGAAAATGTGATGGTGGGAACACTTGTTATCAATCTCAATGCAACAGACCTGGACGAAGGAACTAATAAAGAAATCTCCTACTCTTTCAGTAAGCACGTTCCTCCTAGCACAAAACGTATGTTTAGTATAGCTTCAGATACAGGTGAAATTAAGGTGAAAGAGAACGTGGACTATGAAGATATAAATTTGTATGATATTGAAATTGAAGTGAAAGACAAAGGAACTCCTCCTTTGTCTGGACGTTGTAATGTCATCATAGAAATAATGGACGTGAATGACAACATCCCAGAAGTGTCTCTGACCTCCATGTCTGTGCCAGTCCTAGAAGATTCTCCCCTGGAGACAGTAGTGGCCCTGATCAGTGTCTCCGATCGGGACTCTGGCAGCAACGGGCAAGTGAGCTGCTCTCTGTGGCCGCCTGGGCTTCCATTCAAGCTGGTATCTACCTTCAAAAACTACCACTCCCTGGTGCTAAGTGAGCTTCTGGATCGAGAGCAGGTGTCAGAATACCAAGTGGTTGTCACAGCCCAGGACCAAGGGGCACCATCACTGTCAGCCAGCAGCAGTCTGGTGATACCCATTGGTGATGTCAATGACAATGCGCCCACTTTCATGCAGCCTTCCTATACGGTCTTTGTGAAGGAAAACAACCCCCCTGGTGCTCACATCTTCACCGTGTCTGCCTCGGACCCAGATGTGGCTGAGAATGCTCTGGTCACCTACTGGATGGATGAGAACCTCTGGCCACTCTCAAGCTACATCTCAGTCCACTCAGAGAGCGGGAAGCTCTATGCCTTACAGCCCTTGGACTACGAGGAGCTGAAACTGTTGGAGTTCAAAGTGAGTGCCAAGGATGCTGGGCTGCCCTCCTTGTCAGGCAATGTGATTGTGCAAGTCTTTGTGCTGGATGAGAATGATAATGCCCCTACAATATCTGGCGTACAGGAGAAGCCCATCTTGCTGGTGGCCCCCTTGATGGCTGGACAGATAGTATCCAAGGTTCGTGCCTTAGATGCCGATTCAGGCTACAATGCATGGCTTCACTATGAGCTGCATGAGGCAAGTATTGGCCCCTGGCAGGTGGGAACATACACTGGAGAGATCAGCACCACACATGTCTTGAGTGAGATGGACGGTGACAGTGGCAGCCAGACTGTGTTTGTTCTAGTGAAGGATCACGGGAAGCCAATGCTGTCAGCCACAGCCACTGTGAGCATATCACTGATGGTGAAGGCCCAGCCTAGCCACATGGATGGCCACCATTTTAGGGCAGGACTGAGCCCAAAACCAGTTGCAGAGAACACCAATGTTTACCTCATCATTGCCATCTGCTCAGTGTCTAGCTTGTTCCTGCTGGCAATTATTGTGTATACAGCTCTGCGGTGCCAGTGTCAACCCAAAGAGACAATGAGTTATGGCCCTGGAACAGCCACTTTGGTTTGCGCCAGTGAAGTAGGCAGCTGGTCATATTCAAACCGCCACAGCCACATCCTGGCAGGTGTAAGTGGGGAGTCTGGTGCCAAGAATGATCTCATGGTTTTCAGCCCTAACATCCCTGCCTTTATGGAAAATGGAGAGTCGAGGAAAGACTTGGATCCAAATTCATCTGGGCAGGTAAACCTCAGAAGAATTATTTTTTCCTTCTTTATTTTTTGTTTATAATGACCTGTATGCAAAATAGAATACAAGAGAAAAAATTGCTTGCCTGTCATCTTGCTTAACCCTTCTCCCTTTGACCCCCTGGATTTGGTGTATAAAAACCATGCCTGTAAGTTTCACTCTTTGAAGAAGTGGACTTGATCCACGAAAGCTAACAATAAAAATATAGCAGTTAATCTTTAAAAGTGCTACAGTGTTTTTTGTTTTTTATTTTATATTGTTTATTTTGTTTTGTTTTCTGATATGCCTGAACCACAGACTAACACGGCTATTATTCCAAAAAATAGAAAAAATAAAATGAATCAGGGAAAGTATTATCACCAGTTCCTGACTTTGACATGCAATTATTGTCATTCATTCATTCATTCATTCATTCATGTTCCACCCAACTGGTCAAGCACCACTCTGGATGGTTTAAAAGCAATGAAAACACAAACACTCATATAATACACACAATAAATTGCCTCAGAATAATAGACTGGTAAACAAAACAAAAAAACCTCCCAAGCATCAACAGTAAAACGAGGTGTAAAATATTTAACAGACAGAAACACTAAAAGCTCTAAAAGGCATTGTATTCCCACAGCCATTGTAATGATAAAGGTCAGCCAGCTAGGTAAGCAAAATGGTTTCAGTCTCTTTGGATCAGACCACCGGCCCCTGTAACTCTGCATTCTGTTTCCAGCAATTGGTAATCAGATTTTCTCTGGTTGGTATGTATTAGATTTGTATCCCATCCTTCTTCCAAAACTGAGGTTGAAGTCAGCTTACAATAACTCTAAAAATGAGTACTAAAAATAAGTACAACTTTTTAAACCTACATTAAGCATATTAACATTTAAGTACATCAGTGGACATGTTAAAACAGGATGCAGTTTAAAATATTTTAAAACATCTTAGGAAGAAATAATTACATTGAACAATAGAAAGGAGCATGCTTAATAGCTCTTGTTCTTCCTATGCAGAGTCATTAATGTGTTCGATTAAGAAGGATGCTAGGGAGGTTCCAGTCCATCCTAGATGAATCTGGGTAGCTCAAACTTAGTAAATGAAGGAAACAGGTTGTTCAGCCTGTTTCAGCACTTTTAAAGTGACAGCGCTTTTAAAGGGCCAGACACTTCCCACTTAACTCTTTGTTTGTTTCACAACCACACATAGTGTTGTTCTGTGGGGTGGGGCCATCACCATGGGCTGCATTGGGCAAACAGACTCATTTGTGAGGAAGAGATTTCTTCAAATGTCCTGGTCTTGGACTACTTTGGGGCACATATAACTGTTTGAACTGTAGGTGGAGGTGAATTGGGAGCCCGTACAAATGGTAAAGAATTGGATTAATATGGCCTGGAAAGTGAATTCCACAGTTGTTTTTGGATGCTGTATCTCAGTTGTAAATGTTTTGTCTATACCAGGGGAGGGCAACCTATGACTCATGGGGCAGATCTGGCCTGTGGCATCAAATAATCCGGCCCCTGCCCTCGCTCCAGCCGCTGCCACTGCCACAGCTGGAATCAGCCATAGACTAATTTATGGTTGCTGTAAACGCATCTGCGGCTGGTGTAAATGTAAATGGCAGGGGGGCCACTAGTCTGCCCTCCTCAACTGTCTGAGGGAAAATGACCCGGCCCCCAACTTAAAAAGGTTGGTGACCCCTGCTCTCTAACAACTCCTGTTTCCACCTCTTTGTCATAACCAAAAGAGGATTTCAAGCCTCAAGGGATTTCTGTCCTATAAATCTTCACATTTGTTATTCCTTCAGCTATCTGTTGTACTTTTCTAAAGATCTATAATAATATTTCACACGCAGAGGAAAGCATGTAGTGGAAATGATCATGACTCCAGCAACAACAAATCCAGAATGTAGATGATAATAACTGTGTTTAGATGTAACGCTAAAATACAGTTTAGAACAGGAGTTGTCAACCTTTTTAAACTGGGGTCCAGGTCACTCTTCCTCAGACACTTTGGGGTCTGGATGGCTATTTTTGCCCTTCTTCTACCACATGGCACTTCCTGGTGTGGTGGAGGCAGTGGGGGCCCACATGAAATGGTGCAGTAGGCCATATCTGGCATGTGGGCCACAAGTTGAAAATCCCTGGTTTAGAATGTGTGCCTCAAGCTCCCAGTGATCCCTTCCCTAGATCGGAGTTTCAGATTGTCTTGTTGCCTGCTGTACATACTTCTGCCCATATGCAGTATTTCTCTTTGCTACAGTTGGCTGGCAGTTATGTCGTGTAGTGGTTTTGTTTTTCTGAGTACTGACTTCATTTCCATTGTCCCTAATAAAATGGTTGGGCAGGGGGAGAAAAATGATTTTTCTTACTTTGATTCAGCTGTCTTGTGTGGTTCTTTTGCATTTTTCACACGTTTTGCAATATGGTTATTCAATTTCAGTAGATCCAACTTTAGTCTTACATATAACCACGTCTCCGTCTCCAGTGGGCAAAAGAACAGAAGTAGCTTGTTCTTCCCTTTCCCCTGAAGACTCCCATGCCCTCACACCTCTTCTGGAACATCTCCAAAACCTCTGGAACAGATTTTTCAGAGTGCTTAGTGGATATTATAGGTTGGACTGGGTACAAGCCAATACTCCCCTTTCTGTACAGTTGTTAGGATACAGAAATTCTCTTCCTGCACAAGTCTGAGAACTCTCTCAGGGAAAAGAAAAATGGACCAAAAACATAAAAATGTAGACGAGCTATTCTAGCAGTCAGATCTTCTACCTCCCCTCCCCTCTTCTTGTTACAGAGAGAAGTGCCAAATCCCCCTAAGGAGATGAACTAGGTCACAATAACTCTCAAAAAAATGAGCTGGAGTAATTATAGGGAGGACACTGTACATGGAAAGAAGCAAGCAATCCATAGAATGTAGAAAAGATCCATCAAATTATAGGGGATTTTGAGATAAAAGAGTTAATCAAAATGCTGCCTAGTCTCTTAATCCATCTTTGTGCAGGTAGATTAATTAATTTGAAGCTCTACTGGAAGAAGGGGTGACTTTGGCTTTTATGGACAACTCTGGTGAAGCTTCTGATGAAGCAAACTGAACTGTTACTGCTTGAAAACTTGAAAATTCTGTGGACTGCTGTTTCATGTTGTGGCTTCTATTTGTATGATTTTAAAATGATATTAGGAAATCTGTATAGCACTGTCTTTTTTAGGAGAAAGCCCAGTACATAAATATGGACTTTGATGATCCCTAGGGTCACTTCTAGCTCTGCAGTTCTAAGACTTAAAATTAATAATTTAAATAAATAGATACAACATAGTCCAATGAGGTTTGTCAATTCTCTTTATCATAACTTTATAAAGGGATCTGATAAGCAATCATAGAGATTTATCAATCTCTTCTTCTGGTGTTCTTCTGGAACTTGCCCAAGAGACTGGCTCATCTCTTCAGAAGCACAATGGAGAGTTTTACTCCAGAGCCCTTGTTCTCCAATGAGGCATTCCAACTCAATGACCTATGCAGCCAACTTATAATTATGTGTTATCACGCTGATTCTGATGTATCATAACACTTGCCACAGTTTCCTATGCACAAAATAGTCTGAAGTGGTTTTCCAGTCATTTCTTCTGGTAGTACTTTAGCGCTATGCGGCTGCCAAATAATTAACCTGAAGACTGTAAGCTTCCCTGGTGCTCAAAAAGCTTTTAACAGTGTTGAATAGTATTTTTTATAAAGGCTGTGGCCAGAATCCTATTTGTGTTTATGTGTGATTTATAAAATTTGTGGTGGCAAAATGCAGCTAATCAATAAAGTCCCAGGACACAGTTTGGTTGTGAGCTTCCTCTTTCTCTGGACCCTCTTCCCATGCAAGGACAGGATGGCTTCATCTTTGCTGGGTTACAACGGCTTCTCACCTGTTGACATGATTTCCCTTCACATGAAATCAAGGGGAAGAAGGTTAACTCAAGGGCATGGTCTCCTTTGTGACTACAAGAGAATCTGGTGACTAAACCAACCTTTCCAATGCGACACTCCAGATCCCACCACCATAAGAAGCAAACTATTATGCTGAAAAGACATCTTAAGGCAGACTCTCCACTCCTGTTAGTCCAGGAGAGTTTAATAAGGATTGTGTTTTATTTAACTTCTGTGGTGTTACATTTACTCACTCATTTATTAGTGTGGTGTGGTTGTTTTTTTGCCCCACTTTTCCATTGCAAGAAATTGCAAATGATCTTGGAAGATATCAGTAAAATTCCATATACAGTGATACCTCAGATAACGTTTGCATCAGATAAGGCCAAAATCGGATAACGTTAGGGAATTTGAGTCAAAAATTTGTATCGGATAATGTTAACATTATCTGTTATGTTTACGTTATCTGATGCAAATGTGTTTGCCTCAAATTCCCTGAAGCATGCCTTGGGGGAAAGGCAAACTGGTTAGTCCTGTTCTCTTTCTCCCAAGGTTGAGGACACTCTCAATAACAATCACAGCAACTAAGCAAGCCGTGGTGGGGTGGGGAGCTGATTCTGAAAGGAAAAGGTTTTCCTAGCTTCTGTTCAGAAAGCCTCCGCAAGCCTCATGCATTGTCAATGGAAAACAAGCAGACACTGAAACCTTTCACCTACAAAGCAATTAAGCTTTTCACACCCTGCAAAGCCCTGAGGGAACTTCCTTTATTACAGCAATGGACCTCAGCTAAGCCCCAAAGGAAGCCATGGTAGGGGGCCTGATTCTAAAGGAAAACATTTTCCTAGCTTCTGTTCAGATATTTTAAAACAGCACTTTATAAATTTTTCAAAAATTTAAAAATGCTGCATGGCTTTGTTCCCCTAAAGTCAGGGTGGTCTGGCATGTTTTTGTAATGTATTTACCCTTTAGACAATTATTTATTAAAGTTCTTTAAGTTTCCAGCATGTTTCCTTGACTTTCCCTTGAAGTCTCTGTTGCTTATCTCTATGGCGTTAACGTTATCTGATCCATCTGAATAGGATTTTAATGCTATCTGGTGCATGTATCGGATAAGGCTAAAAATCAGATAATGTTAACATTTGTGGAACCAAGTCTTAACGTTATCTGAGGTATTACTGTAATACAAATCATGGGCTGAAATCCTGTTGACATAAGTTATACCGTGTAAGGTTGACAATGTAAGGCTGACAATGTTATCAGTCATACAGACTTTACTGTAGGTAAAAGGGGCTGTGGTGGCTCAGTGGTTAAGAAGCTTGTCTTATAAACTGGAAGCCTGGCAAGTCGGCAGTTCAAGACCCAGGTACTGAATGATGGATTGAGTGCCCATCTGTGTCCCAGCTCTTGGGGACATGAAAGGAACCTCATTTGGGCATTCCCTGAGCAGAGCCCCTCCCCCCCCCAAAAAAAAATCATTTCAACCCAGAATAATTTTTGACACGAAATTATTATTATTATTACTGTCAGCTACAATTTTCAATAAAATAATACATTCCTCTTAGTCTGTGCCCTACTCCAGTGGGTTTCTAACTATGAAAAGGATTATATGGGAGCCTCAAGACCAATGGTTCCCAACATAGAGCTCAGGCCCCACAGCTAGACTTCAATACCCAGAAGCCTAAGTCAGTACATTGGCTGCTCAGTGCTATGGGGAATTAACTTAGGCTTCTGGGAAATGAAGGTCAAAAACCAATGGTTGGGAAACACTGCTCAAGACCTTTAGGGGAGAAACTGGAAATGTTTTATTTAGGAAAAAATAATCACAGTTGAAAATGTCATCAGCCTTGCATTATGTAACTTACACTTTTTGCTGTACTATGCTGGTCTTGGACTATAATAAAGATTGGTTGCTTGAACTTACAGAACAGAAACAGAAGCATAATTTATTGCCAGTTTTCAGCACAGGTAAAAAAGGAACAATAATTTTGGGAACAAATTTTTGCATATTATCAGTGTTATAGTCCATAGTGATGTTTAACCTTTTAATTTTTATGAATTTATCAATCAATTTATGTTATCTTTCACAAGTCTTCTTTCTTATTGCAAATGTGTGCATACATTTTCCCAGTAGTAACTGTGTTTGGAAATATCTCTAAAGACAAAGTAAAAAAAAGTGAAACAAGGCAATCTTGACTGGTGTTTAAGGTCTTGTTTGATATTTGTATAGAAGCTGTGCTTAAACAACTAAACAAATGGTGGTACATTAATATAATGATATAATTCCTTCATGATATCAAGGAGTCTTTCATTGTTTATTCCAAATTATTTTGAGCATGGGTTTACTATAGAAAATGTGATGGTGAAAATGATAATGATGATAATGGTTATGACTTAATTCATAAAAGAAGATTCTATTCTGTCAAAAGCCTTTTCAGCATTGACAAAATACAGTAAACATGGTAAGCATAATAACTATCCTGATTCAGACTGAAGGTCTATTTATTCCAACATTCTGTTCACACAGAGGGATGCCCTGATTTTGAAAAATCACCAAAATGATTTGGGAAGGCCACCTCAAATAGTTTCACATAAACAACTAGATGAATTTGGGGTGTATATGATCAGATTTGATCTATAAGGCATATTCTATACATAAATATAATTTTGAGGCTCCTGGGAAACATCCCTGTTAGTTAGCTGCATAGATTTCCACAATAGAGTTTGGAAAGTATTTTTAGAATGATTTAAATATATAAATTTTATGGCATGCATGAAATCACTTTAGACCACCCAGGTTGGAGCATTTCCCTCAAGTATGAAGAGTATTTTGTGGGCTTCTATGACTTTTATGAGATCATTTGAGAGGCCCATAGGACACCTCCAATATTTCAACCTTAAATGGCTAAACAGATTTTCACTGAATTTGAAACCAGCCCATTACATTGGTTGAAATGCACATCTATTCCTATGGAAGGCTGAGGACATCATCAGAAGGGAGAGCTTTTTGAAAATTAGACGTTTCCTACTTCTCCCTTTCATGATCTTGAAGGCACATGAGTCCTGGGATGGGAGGAAGAAATATTTCCTTACTGAAAATCACTGCCACTAGGATGACATTACTAGCAGAAAGTTTTGTTAATTTAAGGTTTTATCCTCACATCCCACAACAGCCAGATACAAAGTCAGATCCACCTTAAATAGACTAATCTAGTCCACATTTTACCACCTTGGTAAACACCATGCTGCAATTTAATATGCTGTATTTACAGCATTACTATCATTCTCCAAGCTTGTGACTCTGTTATAAAACAAGGTAAGATTAGCCTGGCATGACTTGATCTCCTGGTATTATTGTTAAGTTGACTGGTTACTAGCTGATTGGAATTTCTTTCTTTCTAAGGTAGAAAGGTAAAGACTGACTGTGCAACCAAATTGATAAAAAGAAGGTGGGAATTACAGTGGGTTAGCGGCAGGTTGATTTGCACTTTTTTATTCAATCACAAGTTGTAAAGGGAGACGTAAATCAGTCTAGAATTTTCCTCTTGAATTCATCCGTTTTTATCTACCAATGGCACTTCTACTGTGTCAGTACAATCTACAGCAAAGCCTCTCTCTGTTGTTAAGACTTCTTATTCTCCTCCTCCTCCTCCTTCTTCATAACGTAAGAACAGAGTTTCTCTCTGTCAGCAAGGGGAATGAAAGGCTATTACAGCTTGTTATTTTGTTGTTTGATTTATTATGCTGATGTTGTTTACTTGTCTGTACACTGGGAAATACCCCAGATGGGTGGTATAAAAATATAATATCCAATATTGATTTGTCATCGCTTATCTATCTTTTGTGGTCCCTTGGTATCCAGTCTGTTTATATTAAAGGCAATCCAAGCTGCTTTGTGTCTTCTTATCCACTTACCACATTGTACGTTATCTGGTTGTATTTGCTGACGTGGTAGACATAATCAGCTACTTCTTCAATCTCAGTTCTATTTATAGAGCTGGAACCCCAAGCACATTGGCTGTTTCTCATCCATTTTGTTTTTGTTAAATTCATCTACAACCTGATGTGTTTATAAGAGTTCAATAATTGTTGGAGGTTATATTGTAGATTGTAAGGGGTGTTTACAAAAAGGACACAGACATCAGCAAGCAGAAGATAGGTCAGACTTTATCTGTTGACCTTAATACCACCTTTAAATTTGATTTTACAAAAGGGACTTTCTAAAGTTATCACAAAAAGCTTCAGTGATATTTTGTCTTCTTGACAAACAACTTTATTGATTCTAATATGACATATTTCAGGTAGTAGTTTTATATCAGTGGTGCATCCCGTATTAATGCATGATGAGAGTAGCATTTGTCTCCACTCAGTCGAATGCCTTTCGGTAATCAACAAATGCAAGGCATACTGGCACCCTGTATCCTCTACTTTTCTCTAGTAGTTATCTGACTGTATGGATGTGGTCAAGAGTGGATTAGCCTCTTCTAAAGCCTGCTTGTTCTTTGCTGAATTTCAGATGTCATCCAAGCTTGGGGGAAACTATCGTTTGCAAGTAATTCATAAAATGTTCAGCAAGTGCCCTATGGAGTGCATGCCCTCCTACCTTTAAATGTTCAGCTGTTATTCTGTCTTTCCCAGGGTATTTTTTTGGTTTTGTCTTTCTTATAAACATGTCCACTGGATATTATGGACAGAATTTATGGCGATTTGACATGTGAGGCAATTTCACTTACTCCTACGTTGGAAGCATATAGGTTGTTCTAGAAATCCTCACATACTTCATCTGCTTCATTTCCAGTATATCTGTCACTCACATTCCATCTTTATTTTAAAATGTGATTGGTGATTTACTTTTTAATTGCAATGCCTTTTCTGCTTTCTTCAGACTTTTCCTGTTTTCTGAGTCTCTTGTAGCAGTGCCACTTGATATTCATCATAGTCAACATTCAGGCTTTTATGGATCTCTTTGCAGAGTTCTTTGTACTTCTCTCCATCTTTCTTGCCGTCTGCTCTTTGCTGGGCTCTGGTTGCCATCAGGTGTTTTGTCCCTTGCCAGACCCTTTTGACTTTTTTTGGAGGGATTGGTTCACTTGAAAGATCAATCATCTTTTTTATTTTCTTCACTAACTTTTCATAATCTTCACCCATGTCTGTTCTGGTTACAGACATGGTGATCCAAGCCCATATTTACAATTCTTTACAATACGTAAAGAATACATATTAAGAATACGTCATTGAATATGTAATCAATTTGGTTTAATGTTTTACCATCAAGGCTTCTCCATGTCCCCTACCTTGCTTTATGCTTTTGGAAATGCATGTTCATAATATACAGTAAAACCCCAATTTACAAACACCTCGCATTACCAAAAATTCGAGTTATGAAAGGGTTTTTGGGGTAAATCGGTGGCCCAATTTACAAAAAACAAAAACCCAAACCAAGTTACGAAAGGGGTTTGTCTAGAGTTTCAGAGATCAAAATGGCACTGCTGCCATTTTGGTCTCCAAAATTTATATTTTTAGGGTGGCACCACCATTTTGAGTGCTAAACATCCATCCTATGCCACCTGCCTCTACCACAGGAAGTCTAAAGAAGTCACTTACCTTGGCAGCAGTGGAGCCACTGGAGGAAGTGGCAGCCTGGCTTGGTCTGGCTGGGAACAAGCTTTGGCGGTAAAAAGCTCCCTTCCCTTCTTCATTCAAGGCTTTTGTGAGCATCCGGTTCCCTCCAAATAATGTCCCCAGGCAAACCAGAGGTTCATAAAATCCTTGGATGAAGAGGGAAATGAAGGGGGGTGCTTCCTCTCCCCACCCCAGAAAGGACTTTGCCAACAGAGAAATGGAAAGCTTTTTCTGAGGTGGTGAGGGGGACGTCTCCTCTCCCCACCCCAGAAAGGACTTTCCATTCCTCTGTTTGCAAAGTCCTTTCTGGGGTGGGGAGATGAGGTGCCCCCCTCACCACCTCAGAAAGGACTTTTTAAATGGAGGAATGGAAAGTCCTTTCTGGGGAAGCGAAAGGAGGGACCCCTCCCCACCCAAAATGACTTTCCATTCCTCCATTTGCAAAGTCATTTCATGGGATGAGGAGAGGAGGCTCCCCCCTCCCCACCCCAGAAAGAACTTTCCATTCTTCCATTTGCAAAGTCCTTTCTGGGGTGGTGAGAGAAGGCACCCCTCGCCACATCAGAAAGGACTTTGCAAATGGAGGAGGCCCTGCAATGGCCAGTGTGGCTGCACAGATCTGCCCTCTGTGCTCTACTGGACCATAAAAGCACAGGGATGGGGTGGTTCCCACTCTCTGGAGAAGCAGGAGGAAGGAAAGAGCAGCAGCATTCAAAAGGTAGATCTCTCTGTTTATGTTATTTCCCCCCCTATGGGGACACATCGAGTTTAAAAAAAATTTGAGTTATGAAAAAGGCCAGGTAACTGATTTTATAGTTGATCACTTGCCGCAGATGTTACTAAATGGGACCCTCTCTTGTTTCTTTCCCCCATTCCAAAAGTTCCAACAATTTTGTTGTTGTCATATAACCTCTGTCTGACAGTGGCACTGAAGTCTCTCTGAACCACAGTGTGCATCGATGGAATCCATATAGCTGTCTCTACTTCGTAGTAGAAGCCTTCTATTTCTTCATCGGCCTCTTTCTGGCTTTGTTTGTTATTTGTTGCCAGTGTGTAGACTTGAATAATTTTCAGAATGTGTAGTCTCTCCATCCGAGTTGACAACTTTTGATAAAGTTAACCAGTTTTTTCTTCACAATGAAGCAGACCTCCACCACCACCGCCTTTGCTTGACCTGTTGTTAAACCCTCCCAAGGAAAACCTGATCACCTATTATTATTATTATTATTATTATTATTATTATTATTATTATTATTATTATTATTATTATTATTATTATTATTATTATTATTATTATTATTATTATTATTATTATTATTATTATTATTATTATTATTATTATTATTATTATTACCCACCCTCATCCAAGGACTCGGGGCGGCTTACAAAATTAAAACACTGTTAAAAACACATTACTTACATTGAAGATTTTTTTAAAAAAAAGTTAAAAGGATTAAAAAGAAAAACAAAAAACAAAAAGGAGAGAGGTGGGGTTATTAAAAGAAGCCAGACAGCCAAACTGACCCTCTGGCCCGCACCCCACACATGCCCCACCAGCCAGGTCTTCACCCCCTTCCTGAAGGGCAGCAGCTCTGTCTGGAGATGCAATTCACTTGGCAGAAGGGAGCAGGAGCAGACACAGAGAAGGCCCTCCTTCTCGTGCTAGAGAGATGAGCCTCTCTAGTTGATGGTACGACCAGAGAGCCTCTCTGGTCCACCCTGGTGGGACGGACAGATGTTCTTGGGGTGATGCCATCTCTTAAGTACCCTGGCCCACTACCATGTAGGGCCATTCAGCAGTGATGTTGTTGGTTCTTCTTGTTTTGCATATGAGAAAAATATAATAAATAAAATATAAAAATGTTAAAGCATTTCTTCATAAAAAGGCTTCTCCTTGTGTAGCCACTTAAATTTAATAGACCTAGATTCCTTGATGTAACTGCACAGCAAGTGAATGCGAGTGGATTGGCATTTCCCATGCTGTGTAGTCACACCCTGATAAACAATATGATAGGTATTTTCAGATGTTTGAAAAGCTGTCCCAAAGGGTTGCACACAAAGTAATGGATCCAAGTAATGAGAAAAGTGATTTCATCTAAGCATGAGGAGGAACTTGTTGACAGTAGGAGCTGTACAGCAGTTGAACAAATTGCTTTAGAGAAGGGGTTCTCAACCTATGGCCTGTGGGACCAAATAATCTGGCCCCTGACCTCGCTCTAACAGCCACTGACACCACTGGAATTGGCTGTGGGCTCATTTACGGCAGTCATGAAGGCATTTACGATATCTGTAAATGAGCCTGCCACCATTGTAAACATGCTTACAACAACCATGGATGGGTTTTATGGCAGCTCTGTGATTATCGAAAGTTAGAGTAAATTACCATATGTACCAGCATTCATAAGTGGTGCTACTTATGGTTTTTAATACCAGAATTCTAGAATTGAATTTTCTGCACTTATCTATTTAGTGTTATCATCTCAGTTATCAGCAAGAATGTTAATATGGTTTTAGGATTTACCGTCTAGTCTGTGTTTGCCTAACCAACAATAGTATTAAGAGCAAAGATTCCTGTAAAGCAAATAATGATTTCTTTTAAAATAATTTTTTTGGGTGTAGTTACAAAGGGGCAATTGGAAACATTCAATGACCATTATCGGGGATTTATGGTTGTCAAGTGCAATTGCATAAAATATGGCAACAAATTTCCACTAATTAATGAGTTACTGCTTGCATTCCGGGTAGCACATCAAGTTGCACAACTGACATGTGATCAGGAATATGAGTGGCAATCACAAATTAGCATGAATTTCCTGCTGCAGTTCTTGTGGTTGTATTTACATAGGGTAAGTCCTCAACAGCATTCTGACAGTGGTTATGATCCCTCTCTTCTTTCTTCTCCAATTGATGTATTTAGCATAAAACCAAAAAAGAACGAAATACAGGAATAAAACTGTAATATAATTTGAGAGTAGTAAAAATAATCAAACACCAATAAAGGAGCACACAGTGTTAATGATCAGTGAAATGACATTAGGTAAAGGTAAAGGTAAAGATAAAGGTAAAGATCACCCTTGCTCAAAAGCCAGTCGTATCTGACTCTAGGGTTCCATGCTCATCTCTGTTTATAGCCAAAGAGCCAGTGCTGTCTGCATCTGCAGACATTTCCGTGGACATGTGGCAGGCATGCCTAGACACCGGAGTACATGGAACGCTGTTTACCTTCCCACCGAAGTGGCCCCTAGTTATCTACTTGGAGTTTCTTGCTTTTGAACTGCTAGGTTCGCAGGAGCTGTGACAGAGACAGGAGCTCATTCCATCCTGCAGTACTCGGATATCGAACTGCTGACTTTGCCGCCTTCTAGTCAGCATCTTAACCACTTGAGCCACTGCTGTCCTGAAATAACATTAATGTAACATTAAAGGAGTATACAGTATTAAACGCCCAGCTTTCACTGGTCTTCTGAAGCAAAGTGAAGAATATGCTCATCTCAGCTCCATGCGAAAGAGATTCACAGTGAGGATCAAACTATTAACTGGAACAGAGGGTCATCCATTTTCATCCAGATCTTTGTGCAGTGTAAACACCACTCTAGAAATATTTTTACTTTTGCCCTTGTCTGCTGTCAGACTGCAAGAATTATGCAGCAGTCTAATTTTTTTTATTAAGCAACCCCCTCCTCCCCTAAAATAGTTTGAGTATTGAAGGGGAAAATAGAGGGAATGTTGTACAAAATATGCAGCTTGCTTATCATTTAAGAAGCTTTCCCCTGACCATAAAAACTAGATGGGAAGAAAAATTGTCTTTGTACATAAACCCTATAGTCAAATACAACTCACTTTTTAGCAAGGGTGACCCTTATCATCAATTTTAAATTCAAAATATAAGTCACTGTAAGAAGATTCTAGGATAAATATAAACCCTATGAGACAGGGCTGTTTTATGGGATTTATCATTGATGTGTTGTTGTGAAGCTAATTACATCTATTGGGGGGAAATTGGTTAGAAAGAAAATGGCTCTATTTTGGCAGTCTAGGATCTGATCAGGACACGAAAGAAGAAGAAGCAATGTACTGACTTAGATTTCTGGGAATTGATGTCTAAGAACCAAAGGTTTGGAAACACTGGACTAAATTATTCACCAAATTAGACCTCATAAGTGTCTCATAGACTGAGCAAGGAGGCACAGTAACGGGATTCATGATGATGAATTTTGAGGATGACATGTCCAACATTTACACCAAGGGTCTTCGAACTTGGAAGAAGCAAAGAATGCGCACCATATCATGAGTGTTTGCTTAGTTCAGACGGTCAGCACCTTTCATGGCAAGTTGATCGAGGATTTTGGAAGAAGGAAATTCTCTTTTTGGAGATTCCTAATGTTTATGAGCTCTGTGAAATGTACCCTTACTAGAATGGGGAAAAAGAAGACAGAACTAATTGCAAAACTGTGAGACACTTTTGAGTGCAGTCACACACACACAAAATGGAATAACTCAGATGTAACCAAAGTGCTAAATAGAAGGGGCATATTGTGACTGAATGGTGTAGCTAGACAAAGATATAGAGGGCATAATGTGATAAACAGATGGTCAATTGAGCTGCACTAACCGCCAAAGATATCATTGACTGAATCCACCTATGTATGACAACCAAGAAATTTCATTCTCAGGACATTCTCAGTTTATGGCTTACCTCAAAATTAGGGGAGAGAACAAGTAAGAAATCTTTCATGTTCCATGTAAAGAAACCAAACAAACCTTGATATGCCAAACAGCTCATTCGAGCTACTTTATGAGTATACTAGATGAAGGTTGACAACCATATGTTGGTCTTATTTCTATATTTTATATTTTACACCCACCAATAATTTTAGGTGAACAATAAAACATTATATGAATGAAAGCATCATGGTCAGTCCCAAAAGAAGATAACATAAATTTGAAGGTTATTCATACAGACAAAGACAAAGGAACACAACTAAAGGCGAGACACTGATGAATGGCAAGTACTTTGTTTAAAATTAAAGGTAAATTAATCAAATAAAAAAACAACAGCCTATTAGAAACGTGTAAAAAAAATGTGCATGCTTTCCATTTCAAAATCCAGTCACAAGGCGTCACTGTTGTCTAAGGAAAGGGAATGGAAGGAGAGAACTGGAGAGCTCCTCCCTCAGAGTGACTGGAAAGATTTCCCTGTCAGCTTCACAATAGAGATATCAAAGGACCAGATGCAACAGACCTGGAGTCCATTGAAATGATAATACCAGCAGCATTTTGAAAGAAATTATTGATCCCGCTTTTCATTCTCTCAAGGAAAGGGAATTTTGTTTATTTATTTATTTGAAAAAGAGGAGAGACTACAGAGCATTGTGCCTCCATTTGCAATGGTTGTGTGGAAAGATGACTCCCTGGCAAAGCGGCTGCTGCAGCTGATTCTCCTCCACATCGCCTGGGAAATGGGGAGCGGCCAGCTCCATTATTCTGTGCCGGAGGAATCCCAGCATGGCACCTTTGTGGGCCGCATTGCCCAGGACCTGGGGATGGAAGTGGAGGAGCTGGTGCTTCGGATGTTCCGGATGGTGTCAAAAGGACGCAAAGACTATTTTGAGGTAAATGTTCAGAATGGGATCTTGTTTGTGAATTCCAGAATAGACAGAGAGGAGCTGTGTGGAAAAAATGCTGACTGTGTTGTTCCCCTGGAGATGATTGTGGATAAACCTCTGAGGGTCTTCCATGTGGAGGTAGAAATCAGGGACATAAATGACAATGCTCCAGTTTTCTCTGCAGGTGAACAGATCCTGAGCATAGCTGAGGTACTAACAGCTCCTGGCACAAGATTTCCCTTAGAAGGAGCTTCTGATGCAGATATTGGTATGAATGCTCTCCTCACCTACAGTCTCAGGCCCAGTGAATATTTTGGTGTGGAACAGAGAACAGAGGAGCAGCATAACACACCCTTAGCTATTGTTTTAAAGAAACCATTGGATCGTGAGGAGATTCCTGTACACCGTTTATTGCTCACAGCCACTGATGGGGGAAAACCAGAGCTCACAGGCACAGTTCAGTTGGTGATCAAAGTACTGGATGCGAATGACAACCCTCCTGTCTTTAACCAATCAGTTTACAAAGTGAAGCTAAGGGAAAATGCAGCTAATGGAACATTAGTTATGAAACTGAATGCAACAGATTTAGATGAGGGCATTAACAGTGAAATATCTTATTCTTTTAGCAGCAATGTACCTACGCATTTTGTAAAAGTATTTGGAATAAAGTCCAATACAGGAGAAATCAGAGTGGTTGGAAAAGTGGATTTTGAAGACACAAGTGTATATGATCTACAGATTGCAGCTGAAGATAAAGGCATCTTGCCATCATCTGGTCACTGCCGAGTAATCATTGAGGTATTGGATGTGAATGATAATGCTCCGGAAGTGTTTGTCTCATCTCTTTCAGTACCAGTGCCAGAAGACTCCCCACTGGGGACTGTGGTGGCCCTGATTAGTGTCTCCGATAAGGACTCCGAGGCCAATGGCCAAGTGAGCTGTTCTCTTTGGCCTCCTGGACTCCCTTTCAAACTGACTTCAACCTTCAAAAATTACTATTCCTTAGTGGTGGCTGAGCTCCTGGATCGAGAGCGGGAGGCTGAGTACAGGTTGATGGTGATGGTGGAGGATCTTGGGATCCCATCACTGTCAGCCAGCAGTAGTGTGGTAGTGCCAGTGAGTGACATCAATGACAATGCACCCAGCTTCCTACAGCCCTCCTACACAGTCTTTGTGAAGGAAAACAACCCACCCGGTGCTCACATCTTCACAGTGTCTGCCTTGGACCCAGATGTGGCTGAGAACAGCCTAATCAGCTACTGGCTAGATGAGAAGCTCTGGCCACTCTCAAGTTACATATCAGTCCACTCAGAGAGTGGGAAGCTCTATGCCTTACAGCCCTTGGACTATGAGGAGCTGAAGCTGTTGGAGTTCCAAGTGAGTGCTAAGGATGCCGGGCTGCCCTCCTTGTGTGGAAATGTGACCATTCAAGTCTTTGTGGTAGATGAAAATGACAATGTGCCTGCAGTGTCTTGGCAGAAAGAGGAGAAGCCAATTCTTCTTGTGATCCCTGTGTCTGCTGGGCACATGGTGAGCAAGGTCCATGCGCTGGATGCTGACTCAGGATACAACGCATGGCTCCGCTATGAACTGCATGAGGGAAATAGTGGTCCTTGGCGTGTGAGCCCATATAGTGGTGAAATCAGTACCATCCGCAGTCTGGATGAGTCAGAGGGAAGCAGGAGTTATAATCTGCTAGTTTTGGTGAAGGACCATGGCAAGCCACAGCTTTCAGCCACAGCCACTGTGAGTGTGTCCCTGATGTCAAGCATCCAGGCCATCCATACTGATATCCGCCTTCCTAGGACAGGTGAGAGCTCCAAGCCTCTGGCAGACAGTGTCAATGTCTACCTGATCATTGCCATCTGCTCAGTATCCAGCTTGTTCCTACTGGCAATTATCCTGTACGTGGCTCTGCGATGCCAGTGCCGAGCCAAGGATCCCATGGTGTATGGTCCTGGCACTGCCACATTGGTTTGTGCTAGTGAAGTGGGCAGCTGGTCCTATTCCAATCGTCACAGCCACATCCTAGCAAGTGTGGCAGGTGAGTCTGGTGCTAAGAGTGATCTCATGGTCTTCAGCCCCAACATTCCTGCTTCTTCTGAGAATGGGAAACAAGAGGACCTGCTCTGCGCAACGGTTAGTATTAACCATGGTAGGTTCACAGGTATTTTATTTTCTATAATACGCAAAATAGTTTCTCCTTGTAAATTCAGTATTGTATTATTTTAAATGTTTTTTCTATTTTACTTTTTGTAAGTGGCCACTATGAGTCCTTATTTTTCAAAATAGATGATCCATTAAATTATATATTTTCCTGGCACGCCCACTATGTCATGTGCCCTGAAGTCAACAGCTGGTAATATCCAACTAGGAGATATATTTTTCTCTGGTTTAATACAAATTTACATCTGCTTTCTTACTGAGCATTTCTCTTGTGCGTGGCATTTTGATTAAACTGATTGTGTGTCTTTGTTGCAATTTGTGTCTAAGTGCTAAGCTTCCCTAATCGAGTGAAACTACAGTGTTTGAATTGTTTGCTAGAGAAGTGTTATCAGTGGTGGGATTCAATTTTTTTTACTACCTACTCTGTTGGCAGCCATGGCCAGGGGGAAGCCCTGCATTGCACTTGTATTAGGACTACTTTATTTCAAAACTTGAATGGGTGGCGCCAGCTGTTATTTCTGATACCGGTTCTGATGAACTGGGGCAAACCTGCTGAATACCACCACTGACTGTGATCCCAACATTGAAAAAAATGTTTGACTGAGGTTCTATGGGAGAAAGAATAACTGGAAAACCAGTAGTGGAAATCTGTGGAGAGGTTCAATCATGTAAAAAAAGTTATTCCCCTTCTGTAAGGCAAAAAAGTTATTCCCCTTCTGTAAGGCAAAAAAGTTATTCCCCTTCTAAAACACAAAGAGTTTTCAGACATGTTTGAAGAACTAGGCTTCTGTCCATGAAAACTAATGTAAAAATAACCTTGTTAGTCCTTACAGTGTTAGAAGGATCTTTGTTATTTTTATCACAACAGGCTAACTCTGCAGTAAGGTATTATAGTGACTTCCACTGCATACTCTGTATATAAACATTCCTAGCAATTTATATGGGACTTTGTTACAAACACTACTGCCTGTCTTGTATTTCATTACCAAAACAATTGAATTGTTTTGTCACAAATCATCATGTTATCTCTGTAAAGTGAATTTTAAATATTTTCTTTTATTCCAAACCCTGGATATTTTCAAACTATATTTGTGGTTGTAAAGATCTCTGCATTCAAAATCAAAGAACAAACATGAAAAAGAACAGTGCTCATTTACTTTAAGCAGAAGGTGTTGATTGCTATCTATACAAAAACCACAGTTAAACAATGCAATACAGACGTGTCTTAACTCCTTTATTAATTGAAGAATTCTATAACTACTAATATTGTGTCATTTCAATCATGCTTTTTATTTTATAAATACATGACTGAGGTGGTGATGGCGATGGTGATGATAAGAACTATACATAAAAGGCATTCTATTCTGTCATATGCTTTCTCAGCACTGACAGAATGTAGTAAAGTAAGTAAGAACTGAAGAAGAGCCATGATAGATCAGAGTAAAGGTCTATTTGGCTTAGCATTTTGCTCATACAGTGGCCAAAAAGATGCTTAGAAGAAGCCCACAAGCATGCCAAATGTGCAATAATGCCCCTCCCCTTTGTATTTCTCAGCAACTGATGTACAAGATTAGTTTGGATATTTTTGATAAATTAGTTATGTTAAAGCTAGAGAGTGAAGCAATTTAATCAAATGCTAAATGGTAAGTCAACATTCATGTAAATCCCAACACCAGTAGATCTACTATAGTTGAGATTAGCAATGAGATATTTGCCTTAACATTTGAACCACTATTTCTGTCATTTGACAAATTATATCAGATTGAGGATTCTCTCAGAATGTGGCTATGATATTTGTAAGTCAAAATTATCATCTTGCATTTGTGTGGCAACAATAGTGGTGACTTTTAGCACTTAAAAATGTCATCTCCAACCTGGTACTTTTTTCAGATAGCAAATCCCATAGCAGTGTAGTTAGTTAGGAATAGTGAGGTCAAAAGGTATAACATGTGAATTTGGAAAAGAATGTCTGTCCTAAAATGCATCTTTCCCCCATCCTCAGAGGAAAATGGCACCAATACAAAACATTTTACAAAGAAGATAAGGATAAAAAAACATCAAGATTGTGCAGCAGAAAAAGCTTACTAATATTTAAAAGTGCTAGTGGACTCTGTTCTTGGAGTAACAATAAAAAGTGCAATAAAAAGAGCTCCTTGTGACATTTTCTCGTGAGATAGCTGTGCTTAGGGAATAGCAATACTCATAGGAATTACACTTATATACCACCCCATAGTACTTAATGCACTCTCTGGGTGGTTCATGTGTTAATTAGCATTTTGCTTGAAACATACTGGGTACTTCATTTATTAGACTGGAAAGATGGAAGGCTGAGTCAACTTTGATCCCTGTCAGATTCAAACTCATAACATGAACAGTTTTGGTTTGGCTGCAGTACAGCAGTTTAACTACTGTGCCACCAGGGCCATAGCCAGAGACTGGGGCAGGTTGGGTTTCGCCCACCCTGAGTTAGCAGTTTTCCTACCTTGGCAAGGCGTGGTTTTCTATAGGAATTCATTGAAAAGAGGCTTTGTTGCCCACCCCGAAAAAATATTTGCCCACCCACATAAAATCCTGGCTATGGTCCTATGTGCCACCAGGGGTCTTCTCAGGAAAGAGGCCATGAGAGTCATCCCAGCTCTAGCTTTCACTCATGTTCAGTGACTGGCTTTGCTCCCATTAGAAACATCCAAATATCTTGTTGGAACACTGACCACCTCTTGAGGGAGTTGGTTCCACTATTGTACTGCTCTAACCATTAAGATGTTTTTTCTAATACTCAGTCTATTTATTTATTTAAATTTCTATACTGCCCTCCTTGCCGAAGGCAACTCAGTCTATATCTAGCTTCCTGTAGTTTCAGCCCATTATTACATGTCCTGCACTCTGGGATGATGGAGAACAGATCCTTCCCTTCCTCTTTATGATTATCTTTCAGGTATTTGAATCGTGCTACATATACCTCCTCAGTCTCCCTTTCTCAAGGCTAAACATGCCCAGTTCAAAGGTGCATGTTTGAGACCAATAATCCCACTGCTGCCACCATGTAAGAGTACAGTTCAGGTTCTATTCAATATTACCTGACAAAGTACCTGCTAACACACGACTCTCTGCCCTGGGTCTTTCACTGTTTATCACTTTCCCTGGGCACTAAAGCTTAACTTGCCCAAAGTGCATTAAACAGCCAGAGCTTGGGAAGTCTATCATAGGCTTTCACTTCCCTGAGTTAAGCTTACAGCCCCTATTGAGGCATAGCTCCTTGCATTAAGCCACCTCAGTATGAGAGAAGAAAAAGGTATGGTAGCATAGGCCTTTCTCAAAAGGCCCCTTTTTGCATAGCAACACTCAAATCCTCCCCATTTCTTTAATAAGCACACTTGATATTGAATGATTTTATTATTAAAAATATATGATAGTAAAAGCATAAAGATCTTCCAGAGGTACAAAGTTCCAGTATCAAAAATAGATATAAGTAAAAATAACTAATCAAAACATATTAGAGCAAACCAATAGAGTTTCTTCCCAATAAAATAATAAAACTTTTCTAAGTTATCATTTTGCCTAGATTTCTAATCCATTTCTAGCAAGCTTATGTGACTACATTTCCTCTCTGGATCCAAACTTGAACTAAAAACCCATCTTTTTAGTACTCTAAAACCCACATAGCACTGAAAACAAAACAACCATTACCCATCTCATTAGAATTAACCAATCTAAGCATTTTCTAACACATAACAATTTCTTTATTCCCATTACATCTCACAGACTGATGTTTACAGTTCAGAGTGCACTTTCTGCTGCTGTCTCAAGGCTTTTTGGAGAGGGAAGCTGCACCTGGGGATATAGACTTACCCATAACAATTCACTTCGCTGAGCTCTACTTTAGTTAGGCCATTAACCCCTTCTTAACACAAGTTCAGTCATACAGCTCCACCTGTTACACATGTCAATCCTCATATGGCTTGGTTTCCATTCTTGTTGCTTTACTGAATGGTTGCTTTAAATGTAAGTACAGTACTTCAAATCAAATATGAATGGTTGTATTTGCAGATAACGTTAAGCCAGATTTATTAGTTGAACATAATCTGTTTACTCCTGCTTTGTTGTCTCTGCCCATATAACTGCATGAATAAACCAGATATTTATAACTTTGTATTATATCTGAAACTGAATTGATGGTTTATTCTGTGCAAGTAAAATGAGATTGTACTAATAAACCAGTACTTCGTAATATATATGAAACGGGATTATGATATATTCTGTGCAAGTAAAATGAGATTTATAAACTTGGATTTAAAATGGCCTGTAATCTCAGGCTGTTTGTTATACACTTGGGTTGAGATGTAGCATATTAGGTGGGGGAGGATTGAAGCCAAATAGCAATCATTCCAAGCTATGAATTGTCATACCTAGTTAGCTTACCCAATCATTTAAGTAAGAGCAGTAAAGTAAGAGTGAACAGTTATGTGGAAAGGCATTTACCTTGTGTATATTGAGATTTAATGTGCCACAAGACATGGTTTAAGGTACAAGCTGTCCCCTTGGTATCTGCTGGGTATATGTGTCTAGATCTTTTGCAGATGCTTGAAACTGCAGAAAGCAGCAAATCCTGTATTATAGCACACATACTGGAGTTGCACAAGTGGGATGGTGGTGGAAATGCCTCCCCCAATCTTTCACAAGTGTTGTTGAAATGATTCCCTTGGAAACACCCTCTATTAAAACACTGTTCATTCTGAACATTACATTGTACATAAAGGCCTTTAATGGCTTGCAGTAACATACTTTGGATTTTTCAGGCTGTGGATAACTGATACTGTGGATACTAAACCTGTGTGTTGGGGACCTGTATATGTCAATTCAACCATTTAGTGTGTATCATTTCCATTCTCTGCAAAATTGTTAATAAAGTTTATAATCCAGTCCATGATTATCAAATCAATAATGTTAATCAGAACAAAGGACCCCTTGAAGCAAATGACGTTGTAGGCAAAATAGCGAAACCTGCTATCTTACAGTCCTCCTCCTCCTCCTCCTCTCTCTCTCTCTCTCTCTGTGTGAGTAATTTAGTACATTCTCTGCCTATTAAGCAGGTGATGTATGTATAATAGAATGATATAGTATAAAAATACCACCACATGACAAAAATAAAATCTACAGAAGCAAAAGCCACCATAAAATTTGAGAATCACCTTAAATTTGATGAATAACAAATGAGTCCAGAGCATTTACTTAAAGCCCAGTGGAATAGGGCCATATTTCTTGTGTTTCTACAGCAAAGTTTGAAAGTGTCAGTCTCAGTTTCCTTAGGAGGAGTCCACTCCACAATAAGGCTACTGTTATTAAAATACATTAATTGGAAAGGACTATTCTTCATTATTCTTAAAATCAATGTAGAATGCAAGGATTTTTAAAGAAATATTTTCATTAGCAGCTTGGTTGCTCTTGTAGTCCAATAGTCTAGATCAGGGGGTATTATTATTATTATTATTATAATATCAGACTTATATGTCGCTCTACTCACCTCACTGAGGCGACTCAGAGCGGCTCACATAACATAAACAACATATACAGTATCACGATCTCAAATATAAATACAGCATAATATAAAAATATAACAACAGATGCAGCACAGATAATGCAGTCAATAAATGTTACATAAAAAGAAAAAACAATAAAACAATACAATATAGTGTAAAAAATACAGTACAGTCAAGAGAAACAGCAGTCTTCTGCCAGCTGGCCAGTCCACACAGCTGCCCCTCATTCTCCCTGTCTGACCAGTAGGAAGAGTTCTGTGATGTTCCTGTGGTGGTCATGGAGGCAGCAACAGCAGCAGCAGCAGCAAGGTCTTTTACGGCTGGGTTAGCCAGTCCACACAGCTGACCCTCATTCTCCCTGTCTGCAAGGCAGGGAGAGTTCTGTGATGTTCCTGGGGTGGTCGTGGAGGCAGCAACAGCAGCAGCAGCAAGGTCTTTTATGGTTGGGCTGGCAGGTCCACACAGCTGCCACTCATTCTCCTGGTCTGACCAGCGGGAAGCGATCTGTGATGTTCCTGAGGTGGTTGTGGAGGCAGCAACATCAGCAAGGTCTTTTATGGCTGGGCTAGCCAGTTCACACAGCTGCCCCTCATTCTCCCTGTCTGATAGCCAGGGAGAGTTCTGTGATGTTCCTGGGGTGGTTGTGGATATACCTCGTGTGATCAAAGTTGGGGGCCAGGACATGCTCCCTCAGACAGTTGAGGAGGTGGAATGGTGGTTCCTCCATTTA
The DNA here is from genome assembly GCA_030440675.1 of Furcifer pardalis. NCBI lineage: Eukaryota > Metazoa > Chordata > Lepidosauria > Squamata > Chamaeleonidae > Furcifer > Furcifer pardalis. The sequence goes on from CP126891.1 coordinate 148,816,513, forward strand.
TGGCTGCCGTAAACACATCTCCGGCAAATTCTGGTGGCGCCGGCAGTGGTGGCTGGAGTGAGGGTGTGGGCCATAAGTTGCCTACCCCTGGTCCTGATCTTATCTTGGATACCTTGGAGTGGTTACTCATGAGGAGTCCACACACCAGTAGACATCTCCATGACGGAGATCAAGTCCTTTTGCATGCGGATTCCCCCCCCCCCTAAAAAGCAGACACCAGCAATTATATACAGAGCCAAAAGCGGAGCCACCACCAGCAACACCTCCGGGTCGGGGAGGAGGCCACCCCCCCATCCAGCCCGGGATGCTTCCACCTGTTCCCAGAGGCTCCGCCCAGCCGGGGCTTAAAAGTCGGAGCGGCGGCAGGACTTCAGAGCCGCCTCCAGCAACACCTGCGGGTCGGGGAGGAGGCCACCCTCCCATCCAGCCCGGGACGCTTCCACCTGCTCCCAGAGGCTCCGCCAGGCCGGGGCTTAAAAAGCCGCAGTGGCGTCAGGTCTTTTGGTACTGTTGTAAATTTTTCTCTGAATTTGATAACTTTGTAAATTGGATTGTTGTTTAAAACTGATGTTTACTGAAATTTTTGATGCTGTAGTGATGCTGTAATGATGTTGAGATGTTTTTTGGTATTTACATTGATTACTTTTGATATTTATATGTTGTATTTATGAACTCGCTGTTTTTCTTTGTATGTAAACCGCTCTGAGTCAGCGCAAAATAAAATAAAAGTGAAGCAGGAGAAACTGCATTGAATGTTGTTTGTCTATGGCATACCACATCATCATCATCATCATCATCATCATCATCATCATCATCATCATCATCATCATGTGCCATCAAGTCTGTTTTGACTTATGGTAACTTTTTCTCAGGGTTTTCTATGTTAGAAAGTATTCAGAACGCTATTTTAAAAATTTGACAGCTCCCTGGGTCAATATGATTCTGCTCTTAAATATTTGGGGACGCCTCAGATAGCATGCAGTATGTGACCCTGCAACAAAAAGTCTGGACAGGCAAAAAGAGCATGAAGTGTTTGTACGAAAAGACCTTAAGATCCAAATCCTTACTATTAATAAAAACTCCGAAGTTAATAGTTTTCTTTACGATCAAAAGATTATTATATTTGCTGCTTTATTGTTGTGATCAGAACAATAAAGGTAACTAGGAAGAGTGTAAAAATGGTTTAAATCAAAATAATTTATGATACTAATACTAAAATAAACTGTTGAAATAATTTTTTAAGGTAAATGGACTTTATTGCAAAGCTAAATTCTACTTTTTCTACATCTAAACAATCATTATAATTATAATAAATAGTGTCCTCTGGATGTTTTTTGATTACTGATGGCATAATTCTTCCCTGATGGCTGTGGTTTCTTACATATGACAGGAATGGCAGTTTATTTCTTAATGCCATTTCCAGGACTCTTGTTTCATAAGCGTTGATCTCTTACCTAGATCAAATGATTTTACATTGTGCAAAAGCTGACAACATCAGCCATAGTCTTTTATTGTTCATTAAAAGATCTGGAACTTTTAATGATCCCACCTCCATAGTTCCAAGGATACCTTGAGATTCTGCTCATCCGGGGGGGGGGGAGGAGTCTTTAGTGACTTCAGAATTGGGGGAAATTCTTTAAAGTCACAAAATAATAGTTGGTGAAGCTGCTGCCACAACCGACAATGGCAATTTTCAAGTATTAAAGACTTCCCCCTTTCCATCCTGAGATCCCGAAGGCTCCTCCAGGACTAAAGCAATCTCTAGGAAGCTTTGGAACTTGGGGATTGAGAAGCAGAAGTGTTTAATTAGCAATAAAAGGCTGTGGCTGATGATATAATCAGACTTACATGTGATGAACTGTGCCAACAGGATTTCACTCTAGTCTTTCAAGATCAGACATGATAGAAATAAATGTTTATAACATAGTATAGCATAGTTGTAGTTACAACAGCAATAAATACTGTACTGAATAAATACTTTTCTTTAGAGTTTATTTGTTATTTAGAAATATTTCCCACTGGCTAACTACAGCATACATCTTTGGAGGGAAAAAGAGTAAGGAACAAGTGTTGTGTGCAGGGCCGGATTTACATGAAAAGAGGCGCTAGGCTGCCTGTAATCGCGCATGTGCAGAAATTCAATCTTCGAAATTGCAGTGCGCATGCGTTAGATTGTTTTCTGTGCATGCACACTCAATTTTAATTTTGCTACCAATGTGAATATAGGCCTCTCTTGATCTTGAGGCCCTAGGCTGAAGCCTAGTTAGCCTATAGGAAAATCTGGCCCTGGTTGTGTGAAGGGCATTTAGACTAAGAAAATAACTATGGTTGTGACAAAGGCAGGAGTAAAAGGCAAACAGGCAAAGGTGTATTAACCAAAGTAGCTTGTTGGAAATGCTCTCAGAATGTGAACATTTTCCATTTCAAAATCCAGTCACAAGGCGTCACTGTTGTCTAAGGAAAAGTAGTGGAAGAAGGGAATTGGAGAGCTCCTCCCTCAGAGTGACTGGAAACCTTTCCCTGTCAGCTTCACAATAGAGCTATCAAAGGATCAGATGCAACAGCCCTGGAGTCTATTAAAATGACAACACCAGCCACAATTGGGAAGAAATCTTAGAATCCAGCTCTCTCTATTGTCAAGGAAAGGGATATTTTTTTAAAAAGAGGGAAGACAACAGAACATCATTCCTCCATCTGCGATGGTTGTGTGGAAAGATGACTCCCTGGCAAAGCGGCTGCTGCAGCTGATTCTCCTCCACACAGCCTGGGAAATGGGGAGCGGCCAGCTCCATTATTCTGTGCCGGAGGAATCCCAGCATGGCACCTTTGTGGGCCGCATCGCACAGGACTTGGGGATGGGAGTGGAAGAACTGGTGCCTCGGATGTTCAGGATGGTGTCAAAAGGACACAAAGACTACTTTGAGGTAAATGTGCAGAATGGGATCTTGTTTGTGAATTCCAGGATAGACAGGGAGGAGTTGTGTGGAAAAAATGCTGACTGTGTTGTTCCCCTGGAGATGATTGTGGATAAACCTTTGAGGGTCTTCCATGTGGAGGTAGAAATCAGGGACATAAATGACAATGCTCCAGTTTTCTCTGCAGGTGAACAGATCTTGAGCATAGCAGAAATTGTAACAGCTCCTGGCACAAGATTCCCCTTAGAGGGAGCTTCTGATGCAGATATTGGTACGAATGCTCTCCTCACCTACAACCTGAGGCCCAGTGAATATTTCAGCATAGAACAGAGAACAGAGGACCAGCATAACAAACCCTTAGCCATAATTTTAAAGAAGCCATTGGATCGTGAGGAGATCACCGTTCATCGTTTATTGCTCACAGCTTTTGATGGGGGGAAACCAGAGCTCACAGGGACAGTCCAGTTGGTGATCAATGTGCTGGATGCGAACGACAACCCACCTGTGTTTAATCAATCAGTGTACAAAGTGAAACTAAGGGAAAATGCAGCTAATGGAACATTAGTGATGAAACTGAATGCCACAGACTTGGATGAAGGCATTAACAGTGAAATATTGTATTCTTTTAATAATAATGTACCTCAGCAATTCACAAAAATATTTGGAATAAATTCCAATACAGGAGAGATCAGAGTGGTTGGAAAAGTGGATTTTGAAGACACAAGTGTTTATGATCTACAGTTTGTAGCAGAAAATAAAGGCATCCTGCCATTGTCTGGTCACTGCCAAGTAATCATCGAGGTATTGGATGTGAACGATAATGCTCCGGAAGTGTCTGTCTCATCTCTTTCTGTACCAGTGCCAGAAGACTCCCCATTGGGGACTGTGGTGGCCTTAATCAGTGTCTCTGATAAGGATTCCGAGGCCAATGGCCAAGTGAGTTGTTCTCTGTGGCCTCCTGGACTCCCTTTCAAACTGACTTCCACCTTCAAAAATTACTATTCCTTAGTGGTGGCTGAGCTCCTGGATCGAGAGCGGGAGGCTGAGTACAGATTGATGGTGATGGTGGAGGACCATGGGATCCCTTCACTGTCAGCCAGCAGTAGTGTGTTAGTGCCAGTGAGCGACATCAATGACAATGCACCCAGTTTCCTACAACCCTCCTACACAGTCTTTGTGAAGGAAAACAACCCACCTGGTGCTCACATCTTCACAGTGTCTGCCTTGGACCCAGATGTGGCTGAGAACAGTCTAATCAGCTATTGGCTGGATGAGAAGCTCTGGCCACTCTCAAGCTACATCTCAGTCCACTCAGAGAGTGGGAAGCTCTATGCTTTACAGCCCTTGGACTATGAGGAGCTGAAGTTGTTGGAGTTCCAAGTGAGTGCTAAGGATGCCGGGCTGCCCTCCTTGTGTGGGAATGTAACCATTCAAGTCTTTGTGGTGGATGAGAATGACAATGTGCCTGCAGTATCTTGGCGGATAGAGGAGAAGCCAATTCTTCTTGTGGTCCCTGTGTCTGCTGGGCACATGGTGAGCAAGGTCCATGCGCTGGATGCTGACTCAGGATACAACGCATGGCTCCGCTATGAACTGCATGAGGGGAACAGTGGTCCTTGGCGTGTGAGCCCATATAGTGGTGAGATCAGTACCACCCGCAGTCTGGATGAGTCAGAGGGAAGCAGGAGTTATAATCTGCTAGTTTTGGTGAAGGACCATGGGAAGCCTCAGCTTTCAGCCACAGCCACTGTGAGTGTGTCCCTGATGTCAAACGTCCAGGCCATCCATACTGATATCCGCCTTCCTATGACAGGTGAGGGCTCCAAGCCCCTGGCGGACAGTGTCAATGTCTACCTGATCATTGCTATCTGCTCAGTGTCCAGCTTGTTCCTGCTGGCAATTATCCTGTACGTGGCTCTGCGATGCCAGTGTCAAGCCAAGGAGCCTATGGTGTATGGTCCTGGCACTGCCACATTGGTATGTGCTAGTGAAGTGGGCAGCTGGTCCTATTCCAATCGTCACAGCCACATCCTAGCAAGTGTGGCAGGTGAGTCTGGTGCCAAGAGTGATCTCATGGTCTTCAGCCCCAACATTCCTGCTTCTTCTGAGAATGGGAAACAAGAGGACCTGCTCTGCGCAACGGTTAGTATTAACCATGGTAGGTTCACAGGTATTATATTTTCTATAATATGGGAAAATAGTTTGTCCTTGTAAAATCAGTTTGGTATTATTTTAATAGTTTTTTTTCTATGTTACTATTTGTAAGTGGCCACTATGAGCTATTCTTTTTCAAAATAGATGATCCATTAAATTATTTATTTCCCTGGCACATCCACTATGTCTTGTGCCCTGAAGCCAACAGCTGGTAATATCCCATGAGGATATATATTTTTCTCAGGTTTAATAAAAATTTATATCTGCTTTCTTACTGAGGGTTTCTCTTGTGTATGACATATTGATTAAACTGATTGTGTATCTATGTGATAATTTGTGTCTAAATGCCAAGCTTCCCTAATCAGTGCTTGAATTGTTTGCTAGAGAACTGTGATCCCAGAACTAGAAAAATGTTTGTCTGAGGTTCCATGGGAGAACGAATATAGTAACTGGAAAACCACTAGTGGAAGTCTGTGGAGAGGTTAAACCATGTAAAAAGTTATTTCCCTCCTGTAAGGTTCTAAAATACAAAGAGTAATCCGACATGCTTGAAGAACTAGGCTTCTGTCCATGAAAGCTAACATAAAAATAACTTTTATATGGGACTTTGTTACAAACTGACTGCTTTGTATTTCATCACTGAAAACAATTGCATTTTTTTTGTTAGTCACAAATCATCACATTATCTCTGTAAAGTGAATTTTAAATGTATTTTTTCTTTTATTCCAAACATGGAATTTCCAAACTATAGTTGTGGTTGTAAAGATCTCTTCATTTAAAATCAAACAACAAGCATGAAAAAGAACAATGCTCATTTACTTTACTTTAAGTATAAGGTGTTGATTGCTGTCTATGCAAAAATCACAGTTAAACAATGCAATCTAGATGTGTCTTAACTCCTTTATTAATTGAAGGATTCTATAAATACTAATATTAAGTCATTTGGAGCATGCTTTTATTTTATAAATACATGACTATGGTGATGGTGATGATAAGAACTCCTATTTAGAAAAGGCATTCTATTCTGTCATATGCTTTCTCAGCTTTGAAAAAACATATTAAAGTGAGTAAGAACAGAGGAAGAGCCCTGATAAATCAGAGTAAAGGTCTATTTGGCTTAGCATTTTGCTCACAGAGTGCCCAAACAGATGTTTATGAGAAGCCCACTAGCATGGCATGTGTGCAACAATACCCTCCCATTTGTATCTCCCAGCAACCGATGTACAAGGTTAGTTTGGATATTTTTCATAAATGAGTTATATTAAAGCTAGAGAGTAAAGCAATTTAATCAAATGTTAAATAGCAAGTTAACATTCATGTAAATCCCAACACCAGTGGATCTATTATAGTTGAGATTGTTGTTGTTCAGTCGCACAGTCGATTCCGACCCTCTGCGACCCCATGGACCACTGCCCGCCAGGCACTCCTGTCCTCCACCATCCCCCTCAACTCGCTCAGCTCTGTGCCCATTGTCTCTACAATACCATCTAGCCATCTCATCTTGGGCCGTCCCGTTCTTCTTTTGCCCTCGACCCTTCCAAGCATCAACGCTTTCTCAAGTGAATCCTCTCTTCTCATTTGATGTCCAAAGTACTTTAGCTTCATCTTTATTATTTGACCTTCTAAGGAGCAGTCAGGATTGAATTCTTCTAAGATTGACCTATTTGTTCTCCTCGCTGTCCAGGGGACTCTCAAAACTCTCCTCCAACACCACATCTCAAAGGCGTCTATTCTTCTGCGCTCAGCTTTCCTAATGGTCCAGCTCTCACAACCATACATTGCCACAGGGAATACCATTGCTTTGACTATGCGAATTTTTGTTTGCAATTTGATGTCTCTACTTTTCACTATGCTCCCCAGGTTTCTCATTGCTTGCCTCCCAAGAATCAGTCGCCTTTTTATTTCATGGCTGCAATCCCCATCTGCAGTGAGCTTTGATCCTAGGAAAGTAAAATCTGTCACTGCTTCTACTTCTTCGCCATCTATTTTCCAGGGGGCCTGTTGCCATGATCTTGGTTTTCTTGATATTGAGTCTCAATCCAGCTTTTTCACTTTCTTCTTTCAACCTAATCAGGAGCTTCTTTAGGTCCTCCTCACTTTCTGCCATTAGGGTAGTATCATCTGCATATCTCAAATTGTTAATGTTTCTTCCAGCAATTTTGATCCCAAATTGTGATTCCTCCATCCCTGCATTGCGCATTATGTGTTCTGTGTATAAGTTGAATAAACAGGGTGACAAAATGCAGCCTTGTCTTACTCCTTTTCCTATTCCAAACCACTCCATCATTCCATTTTCTGTCCTAACTGTTGCCTCTTGATTCATGTACAGATTTCTCATGAGGCATATAAGGTGTTCCGGTATTCCCATCTCTTTAATTACTTGCCACATTTTGTTGTGGTCGACACAGTCAAAAGCCTTAGTGTAATCAATGAAACAGAAGTAGACTTGTTTCTGATATTCCTTTGTTTTTTCCATGATCCATCTTATGTTGGCAATGTGGTCTCTAGTCCCCCTGCCTCTTCTGAAACCCGCCTGCACTTCTGGTAATTCTCTCTCCACATACTGTTGCAGTCTATCCTGTATTATCTTGAGCATCACCTTGCTAGCGTGAGGGATGAGCTCAATTGTTTGATAATTTGAACACTCTTTGGCATTACCCTTTTTGGGGAGTGGAACGTATATAGATCTTTTCCAATCCTGTGGCCATTGTTGTGTTTTCCAAATCTGCTGGCATATATAGTTGAGATTAGCAATGGGATATTTGTCTCAATATTTGAGCCACTATTTCTGTCATTTGACAAATTATATAAGAGCATGAGAGTTCTCTCGGAATGTGGCTATGATATTTGTAGGTCAAAATTATCATCTTGCTTTTGTGTGGGAACAGTAGTGGTGTCCACTATTGCTTAAAAATCCCCCCTCCAACCTGGTACTTTTTCAAATAGTAAATCCCATAACACTGTAGTTAGTTAGGAATGGCAAGCCCAAAAGGTCTAATATGTGAACTTGGAAAATAATTTCTGTCCTAAAACGCATCTTTTCTCCACCCTCAGAGGAAAATGGCACCAATATGAGACATTTTCCAAAGAAAATAAAGATAAAACAAATGTCAAGCTCATGCAGCAGAAAAAGCTTACGAATAAAGTGCTACTGGACTCTGTTCTTAGAATAACAATAAAAAGTGCAATAAAAAGAGCTACCTGTGACAGTTTCTCTTGAGATAGCTGTGTTTATTGAATAGCAATGCTAATATGAATTACTGTACCCTTATATACCACCCCATAGTACTTAGTGCACTCTTTGGGTGGCTCACAAGGTAATTAGTATTTTGTTAGCAACATACTGGGTTCTCCATTTTTCAGCCTTGGAAAGATGGAAGGCTGAGTTATCCTTATTCTGGCAGGATCGAACTCACAACATGACCAGTTTGGGCTGCAGTACAGCAGTTTAGCTACTGTGTCACCAGGACTCTTCTAAGGGAAGAGGCCATGCAAGTAATCGTAGCTCAGACTTGCGCTCATATTCAGTGACTGGCTTTGCTTCCATTACTATTATTCAGATATGTTTTTTAAATGAAAATATCCATCAGAAATTAGAAGCCAGTGGTTTTCATGTGCATACATTTACTTTCAGTATGATGGATGTAGTAAGAAAGTGGACACTACTGACTATATGGTTGTGCAAGAGACTAAGAAAGTATGTTGAAGAAAATTTTCTTTTACTAGACTTTCTTTGACTGCCTGGACAGGTTATCTGTTTGATGATGTCTCTCAATTTGAGGGGAGATTATACACACAACATTTGCCATCAGCAGAGAAAAATATAATAATTACTAATAATTTTAACTAGTGAATCTATTGTTAATGTTTTTTAATGTTACTTTGAAATATTAAAAGAATAAATATCATTTTGCCTCTTTAGCCAAACTATGTTATGGAATTAATGTATTAAAACTAATGGTTGAAATTCTGTACTACTAGAATACGCCTATTAATTCAGTAAGGATTTAGTAAGTCAACACCTTGGAAAGTTCCATTGATTCGATGGGCCTACTCATATTGCATCTTATTGTTAGATTTCAGTCAATTTGTCATTCACAAGCTCTGTAGCAACCTCACTTTGTAACAGACATTTCAAAGCCAATTTCTCATTGAGCAGTGGTGGCGAACCTAAGGCACGCATGCCAGAGGTGGCACTCAGAGTCCTCTCTGTGGGCACCCATGCAGTCACCCCAGTACAGAGTTCACCCTGACTCTCTGCTCAGCAGCCCAATGGGAGCGCTTCCTTTTCCACTCCCCCCAGCACAGTGTTTGCCTTGCCCCTTTGTCTAGCAGCCCAATGGGTGTGTATACTTCTTCACCTGTTGCTGTGTTGGCACTTTGCGATAAATAAGTGGTTTTTTTTTTTGCATTGCAGTTTGGGCACTTGGTCTCTAAAAGATTTGCCGTCACTGTCATAGAGCATTAAACTGTACTAAAGAAGAGCTACATATAACATAAGAATATAAGAAGGTATGACTCACTGTGATCATACTTTCTTTCCTTAAGAAAGTGGGTAGCTGGTTTAACAGTGAATGCTGAGCATGGGCGCTCCTGGAGCTATCTCATTTTTTAGGAACAGCACCACATCCAGGAGTATCTCCAAGCTTTATGCCAGGTTTTCCGGAAGAAATTCTCTCTTCCAGAACAGACTGTAACCCCAATCTCAAAGTAGCTGCAGAATCTGGATACAGAAAAGGAGTATGAGATATATTACACATACTATATTTATTTATTTATTTATTTAAATTTGTTTATCGCCCTCCTCCCTGAAGGGACCCAGGACAATTCCCAACACAATCAGCAAAACAACAATTTAAAACCAATTTAGAAATTAAAAGTTTTAAAAGTTATAAAAGGAGCTGTATGCATAAAAGGTATTGTGAGGCTTCTACAAGTGTATAGGAATCACAAGGCTGCAAACAAATTTGTAGCATAATGGAATATGGTCTTAGTGATACAGATCTTCCTTTAACATCTACTAAGATTCCTATTGCATTAATGAAGGAATGATATCCTCACTTGGGTGACTTATAGCAAAAGCAAGATTCTGTACAGAAAATTAAAGTAAGTTTTGCGATAACTGCTTACATAGAATCATAGAAAAACCGAGTTGGAAGGGGTCTTTTAGACCATGGATTCCAACCCCCTGCTCAATGTCCATTTTGAGGCTGCAACTGTTGCAAAATGCAGCTGCCCGCATGGTGACAGGGTGTGGGCATTATTTCCATGCCTCACCCTTGTTGCGGGAGCTGCATTGGCTGCCAGTGTGCCTCCAGGTGCAATTCAAGGTGCTGGTTATTACCTTTAAAGCCATCCATGGTAGTGGACCAGGTTACCTAAGAGACCGCATCACCCCAAGGATATCGGCCCATCCCACCAGAGCAGACCAGAGGGGCTCCCTAATGGTACCAATGGCTAGAGAGGCTCACCTCTCTAGCACTAGAAGGAGGGTCTTTTCAGTATCTGCTCTGGCCCTGTGGAACCTCCTGCCAACTGAACTATGCCTCCAGTCAGAGTTATTAGCCTTTAGAAAAGGCCTCAAAACTTGGCTGGCCCAGCAGGTGTGGGGTGCTGTCTGTGGTGCAGCCCACCCCTGCTGGTTCATATGAATGCCATCTGGGTTTTAGTCTTTAAGTACTGTGAAAGTGGAGGGGTATTTTAATGGTTTTTAATCCTTTTATGGTTTGAATTGTTATTGTGGGGATGCTTTTATATTTTAGTATTCTCATTGGTTAGGCTGTAAGCCGCCCAGAGTCGCCTTGGAAAGGGGGCAGCAATAAATGTTGAACAACATAAATAAATAAATAAAATATGACAGATGCCTGTCCAATTCTCTCTTGTTGGAACACTGACAACCTCTTGAGGCAGTTGGTTCCACTGTTGTACTGCTCTAACCATTAAGATGTTTTCCCTAATATTAATCCTATATCTAGCTTTCTGTAGTTTCAGCCCATTATTATGTGTCCTCCACTCTGGGATGATGGAGAACAGATCCTTCCCTTCTACTTTAGGATTATCTTTCAGGTATTTGAATAGTGCTATCATATATCCCCTCAGTTTCCTTTTTTCAAGGTTAAACATGCCCAGTTCAAAGGTGCACATTTGAGACTAATAATCCCACCACTGCCACCATGTAAGAGTACATTTCAGGTTCTACTCAATATTACTTGACAAAGTACCTGCTAAGACAGGACCCTCCACCCTTAGCTGTTTATCACTGCCTGGGCATTGAAGCTTAACTTGCCCAAACTGCATTAAACAACCAGGGCTTGGGAAGTCTATTTTAGGTTTTCACTTGGCTAACTTAAGTTTACAGCCCCTATAGAGGTATAGCTCCTTGCATACCTCAGTATGAGAGAACAAAAAGTTAAGTAGCATAGGCCTTTCTCAAAAGGCACATGTTGAATAGCAACACTCAAATCCTCTCCCTTTCTTCAATAAGCACACTTGATGTTGAATTATTTTATTTATTAAAAATATAGGATAGTAAAAACATAAATATCTTCCAGAGGTACAAAGTTCTAGTATCAAAAATAGATATAAGTAAAAATAATTAATCAAAACATATCAGAGCAAATCAATAGAGTTCCTTCCCAATAAAATAATAAAACCTTTCTAAATAATCATTTTGCCTAGATTTCTAATCCATTTCTAGCAAGCTTACGTGACTACTACATTTTCTCCCCAGATCCAAACTTGAACTAACTCAGAACCCATCTTTTACTACTCTAAAACCCATGTATTATTGAAAACAAAACAACAATTACCCATTTCATTAGAATTAACCAATCAAAGCATTTTCTAACACATAGCAATTCCTTTATTCCCATTACATCTCACAGACTGATGTTTACAGTTCACCTTGCAATTTCTGGTGCTGTCTCAAGGCTTTTTGGAGAGGGAAGCTGCACCTGGGGATAAAGAATTACCCATAACAATTCACTTGGCTGAGCTTTACTTTAGTTAGGCCATTAACCTCTACTTAACACAAGTTCACCACTTTCCTGACAGCAGTGGCGTCGCGCAGTCTTCAGCCGCCTGGGGCGAAAAGCAAACTCGCCGCCCCCCCCCCCAGCTCGCCGCTGCCGCCACCCCTCCCCCTCCCAAGGCAGAAGGCGCCCCCCCTGCTGACTAGCGGCGCGCGCACGACCGCGCGCGCGCCACACACACCTCCGTCCGCTCGCCCACCAGAGGCCGTCCGGTCCGCCACCCACCCCCGACGAGCGCACCTCGCTCCGGCAGATCGCTCGCCCGGCTGGCCGTCGGGGGCTCTCCGCGCGCCGCCTGCCGCTGGCAGCGGCTTTCAGGGGGCGGCAAATAATGTCCCCTCCCCACCCTTTTGCTGGCGAGCGTCCTGCATGCGCTTCGCCGCTTGCAGGCGAGGAGGAGAAAAAGGGGTTTTTTTAAAGACAGACAATTCAAGGAGGGGCCCGCCCCCCGCCCCGCCCGGCTGGCCGTCGGGGGCTCTCCTGGAGGGCGGCCCGCGTGCGCGTGCGCGCTGCCCACCTCCTCCTGCCCAGCCAGCCACCAGGGGCTCCCCGCCACGGCGCCACCCACCCCAGACGAGCGCCCCGTCTCACGGCAAGTTGGGTGGGTGGCTGGGCTGGCGGAGACGAGCAGCGCGCGCGCGCGCGCGCGCGCGGGCCGCCCTCCAGGAGAGCCCCCGATGGCTAGCCGGCCCCCCTCCTTGAATTGTCCGCCTTAAAAAAAAAAAAACTTTTCCTCCTCCTCGCCTGAAAGCGGCGAAGCGCACGCGGGGCGCTCGCCAGCAAAAGGGTGGGGAGGGGACATTTTGCCGCCCCCTGAAAGCCGCTGCCCGGGGCATCTGCCCCCCCTGCCCCCCCCACGCTACGCCACTGCCTGACAGACATACAGGCTTCACATGTTACACATGTCAGTCCTCATATGGCTTGATTTCCATTCCTCTGGTCATCCTTGTTGCCTTACTGAATGATTGCTATGAATGTAAGTACAGTAATACCTCGGATAACGCTAAGACTTGGTTCCACAAGTCTTGGTGTTATCTGATTTTTAGTGTTATCCGATGCATGTTAAAATCCTATGGGATGGATGGGATAACGTTAAAGCTCCATAGAGATACATTGTAACCGCACAGGCTTTAGCAGTTGTTATCCGATCCATCCCATAGGACCTTAATGTTATTCGATCCAATTCTCCTCCCCAGATTACTTAATGTTATGCGATTTTAGCGTTATCCGAGGTAAACGTTATGAAGTATTACTGTACTTCAACTCAAAAATTAATGGTTGCATTTGCATATAATGTTAAGACAGATTTAGTAGATAAACATAAGCCATTTACTCCTGCTTTGTTGTTCCTGCCCATACAACTGCATGAATCAACCAGATATGGATAACTTTGTATTATATCTGAAACTGGATTGATGGTTTATTCTGTGCAAGTTAAATGAGATTTATAAATCCAAATTTAAAATGCCCTATAATCCCAGGTTGTTTGGCATACTTCTTGGGTTCAGATGTAGCATATTAGGTGGGGGAGGATTGTCGCCAAAAAGATGATCATTACAAGCTATGAATTATCATACCTAGTTTGCTCATCCAATCATTTAAATAAGAGCAGTAAAGCAAGAATCAATAGTTATGTGGACTGGCATTTAGCTTGTGTATATTGAAATTCAATGTGCCACAAGACATGGTTTAAGGTACAAGTTGCCCCCTCTGATTCTGCTGGGAATATGTTTCAAGATCTTTTTCAGATGCTTGAAACTGCAGAAAGCAGAAAATTATAGCACACATACTGGAGTCGTACAAGTGGGATGGGAGTGGAAATGCCTCCTCCAATCTTTCACATCTGCTAATGAAAATTTTCTCTTGGAAACACCCTCCATTAGAACACTGTTCGTTCTCATTACATTGTACATAGAGGGTTCTAATGGCCTGCAGTCACATACTTTGGATTTTTCAGGCCGTGGATAACTGAAACTGTGGATACCAAACCTTTGTGTTGGGGACCTGTATATGTCAATTCAACCATTTAGTGTGATCGTTTCCATTCTCTGCAAAATTGTTAATAAAGTTTATAGGTTTATAATCCAGTCCATGATTATCAAATCAATAATGTTATTCAGAACAAAGGACCCCTTGAAGCAAATAACAAGTTATAGACAAAATAGTATCTTTGATGAAACATGGTATCTTGCAGTCCTTCATATCTTTTCGTGTGTGTGTGTGCGCGCGTGCATGCGTGTGCAAGTAATTTAGTGCATTCTCTGCCTATTAGGCAGGTGATGTATGTATAATAGAATAATAGTATAAAAATACCACCACATGACAAAAATAAAATATAGACAGGAGCAAAAGCCACCATAAAATTTGAGAATTGTCTTAAAATTGATGAATCACAAAAGAGTCCAGAGCATTCACTTAAAGCCCAGTGGAATAGGGTCATATTTCCTGTGCTTCTACAGGAAAGTTTGAAAGTGTCAATCTCAGTTTCCTCAGGAGCAGTCCATTCCACAGTAAGGCCACTGTTATCAAAAATACATTAATTGAAAAGGACTAATCTTCATTATCCTTAAGATAATTGTGGAATGCAAGGATTTTTAAAGGAATATTTTCATTAGCATCCTTGGCTGCTGTTGTAGTGCAATAGTCTAGATCAGGGGTTGCCAACCTTTTAAAGTTGGGGGCTAGGTCATGTTCCCTCAGACAGTTGAGGGGGCAGACTCGTGGTCCCCTCTGTTTACAGCTGCTGTAAATGTGTCTGCAGCTAATTCTGGTGGTGGCAGCGGTGGCGGCTGGAGCGAGGGCGCAGGTCATAGGTTGCCTACGTCTGGTCTAGATCTTATCTTGAATACCTTGAAGTTGTTACTCATGAGGAGCACACACACTAATAGACATTTCTGCAACAACATTCTGTACATGCAAATCAAAGTCTATTTGCATGCAGTGTTTTTTCTAAAAAGCAGACACCAACAATTACAGTATATACGGTAGCATTAAAGCCAAAAGTGGAGCAGGAGATACTGCATTGAATGTTGTTTGTCTATGGCTTACAATATCATCATCATCATCATCATCATCATCATCATCATCATCATCATCATCATCATCATCATCAGAATGTATGGACAAGCAAAAAGAACATGTAGTGTTTGTACAAAAAGACCTTAAGATCCAAATCCTTACTATTAATAAAAACACAGAAGTTAATAGTCATTTTCTTCTTGATCAAAATATTATTATATTTGCTGCTTGATTGCCGTGATCAGAACAATAAAGGTATCTAGGAATGTTGAAAAATGGTTTAAATCAAAATAATTTAAGATATTAATATTAAAATAAACTGAACAAATTATTTTAAAAAAGAAAACAGACCTTATTGCAAAGCTAAATTCTACTTTTTTCTACACCTAAACAATCATTATAATTACAATAAACAATGTCCTTTGGATGTTTTTTGATTACTGCTGTCATAATTATTCCTGATGGCTGTGATTTCCTACACATGATAGGAATTGCAGTTTTTCTTTATTTCTTTATACGATTTCCAGGACTCTTGTTTCATAAGCGTTGACCTCTTACCTTGATCAGATGATTTGACATTGTGCTAAAGCTGATGAAATCAGCACTGGGCTTTTCTTGTTAATTAAAAATTCCAGATCCACTCCACCCCATTGGTCTAAGGTTATCTTGGGATTCTGTTCATCCAGGGTGGAGCCTTTGGGGACTTCAGGATGGAGGGGGGAGAGATTCTTTGAAGTCCAAAAATAATTTTTGGTGAAACTGCTGTAACAACTGATGATGGCAATTTTTAAGCATTAAAGACTTCCCCCTTCCTCAAGACTCTTCCAGGACTAAAGCCATAATTAGGAAGCTTTGGTACTTGGGGAGATAGAAGTAGAAGGGTTTGATTAGCAATAAAAGGCTGTAGGTAATGACATCATCAGCCTTACATGCGATAAAGTGTGACAACAGGATTTCACTCTTGGCTTTCAAGATCAGAGATGATAGAAATAAATGTTTATAACATGGTATAGCATAGTTGTAGTTACAACAGAAATAAGTACTGCACAAACATTTTTCTATAGAGTTTATCTGTTATTTGGAAATATTTCCCAGTGGCAAACTACATCATACGTCTTTGTAGGGAAAAATAGTAAATAACAAGTATCTTGTGGTGAGTTGAGGTTTAGGGGAGAAGCACACACCCCACCCCCAGAACGCTGTCCTGTTCAGGCATGGAAGAACTTGATGACAGTTTCTCAGTAACATCTAGGGATAATAAGATTACTCTTTGGGGTTGTTTGCTAATATTTCAAGTTACCCAAAGTGATCTATCAGAAAGGTAAAGAGTGTGGAGAAAGAGATGAGTCAGTTAATATTGGGACTATAAGAACAATGTTTGATGTGCCCATGAAAGAAAAGGAAACAGGGGTGAAGGAAGTAACACATAGAGAGCCAAAATATGAGTGTTTGTAGGAAACTGAGAAGGAACAAGAGGTCTGCAGTGAAAAGGTATTAAAGGTATGAAGGGATGGAGACAAACATATATGGCAGCTAAGAGCATTAAGTTCTCAAAGTAGAACATATTACTTATTTTTAATCAAAATTAAATAAACAACAGTTAAATGGTCTCCTAATGTGTGTGCCCAATGAATGAATGATGGCAAACACATCTCACTTTATTAGGTACACAAATAATTTTCGATGAGCATCCTGCAAAAGTTAAACAAATAACAAACAATCTAAGGTGCATTCATGAAGGGCAATTAGACTAAGAAACTATTATTATTATTATTATTTCAATTTATATGCCGCCCTACTTGGTCCAAACCAACTAACTATGACTGTGACAAAGGCAGGAGTGAATGACAAACAGGCAAAGGTATATTAATCAAAAGAGGATTGTCGGAAATGTTTTAAGAATGTGAACATTTTCCATTTCAAAATTCAGTCACAAGGCGTCACTGTTGTCTAAGGAAAGGTAGTGGAAGAAGGTAACTGGGGAGCTCCTCCCTCAGAGTGACTGGAATCCTTTCCCTGTCAGCTTCACAATAGAGCTATCAAAAGATCAAATGCAACAGCCCTGGAGTCTATTAAAATGACAACACCGGCTGGGAAGAAATCTTAGAATCCAGCTCTTTTATTCTCCCAAGGAAAGGTTTTATTCATTTAAAGAGAAGAGAATACAGAGCATTGTGCCTCCATCTGCAATGGTTGTGTGGAAAGATGACTCCCTGGCAAAGCGGCTGCTGCAGCTGATTCTCCTCCACACCGCCTGGGAAATGGGGAGCGGCCAGCTCCATTATTCTGTGCCGGAGGAATCCCAGCATGGCACCTTTGTGGGTCGTGTTGCCCAGGACCTGGGAATGGAAGTGGAGGAATTGGTGCCTCGGATGTTCCGGATGGTGTCAAAAGGACGCAAAGACTATTTTGAGGTAAATGTTCAGAATGGGATCTTGTTTGTGAATTCCAGGATAGACAGGGAAGAGTTGTGTGGAAAGAATGCTGACTGTACCATTCCCCTGGAGATGATTGTGGATAAACCTCTGAGGGTCTTCCATGTGGAGGTAGAAATTAGGGACATAAATGACAATGCTCCAGTTTTCTCTGCAGGTGAACAGATCCTAAGCATAGCAGAATTTATAACAGCTCCAGGCACAAGATTTCCCGTAGAGGGAGCTTCTGATGCAGATATTGGTACCAATGCTCTCCTGACATACAGTCTAAGGCCCAGTGAATATTTCAGTGTGGAACAGAGAAAAGAGGACCAGCATATCAAACCCTTAGCCATTGTTTTAATGAAGCCATTGGATCGAGAAGAGATCCCTGTGCACCGTCTGCTGCTCACAGCCACTGATGGGGGCAAACCAGACCTCACAGGGACAGTCCAGCTGGTGATCGATGTTCTAGATGCTAATGACAACCCTCCTGTCTTTAATCAGTCCGTTTACAAAGTGAAACTAAGGGAAAATGCAGCTAATGGGACATTAGTTATGAAACTGAATGCCACAGATTTAGATGAAGGGGTTAATAGTGATATCACTTATTCTTTTACTACTCATGTACCTCCACAGTATACAAAAATATTTGGAATAAATTCCAATACAGGAGAAATCAGAGTGGTTGGAAAAGTGGATTTTGAAGACACAAGTGTATATGATCTACAGATTGCAGCTGAAGATAAAGCTATCCTGCCATTGTCTGGTCACTGCCAAGTAATCATCGAGGTATTGGATGTGAATGACAATGCTCCGGAAGTGTCTGTCTCATCTCTTTCTGTACCAGTGCCAGAAGACTCCCCATTGGGGACTGTGGTGGCCTTAATCAGTGTCTCTGATAAGGATTCTGAGGCCAATGGTCAAGTGAGTTGCTCTCTGTGGCCTCCTGGACTCCCTTTCAAACTGACTTCCACCTTCAAAAATTACTATTCCTTAGTGGTGGCTGAGCTCCTGGATCGAGAGCGGGAGGCTGAGTACAGGTTGATGGTGATGGTGGAGGACCAGGGGATCCCATCACTGTCAGCCAGTAGTAGTGTGGTAGTGCCAGTGAGCGACATCAATGACAATGCACCCAGCTTCCTACAGCCCTCCTACACAGTCTTTGTGAAGGAGAACAACCCACCTGGTGCTCACATCTTCACAGTGTCTGCCTTGGATCCAGATGTGGCTGAGAACAGCCTAATCAGCTATTGGCTGGATGACAAGCTCTGGCCACTCTCAAGCTATATATCGGTCCACTCAGAGAGTGGGAAGCTCTATGCCTTACAGCCCTTGGACTATGAGGAACTGAAGTTGTTGGAGTTCCAAGTGAGTGCTAAGGATGCCGGGCTGCCCTCCTTGTGTGGGAATGTGACCATTCAAGTCTTTGTGGTAGATGAGAATGACAATGTGCCTGCAGTGTCCTGGCGGATAGAAGAGAAGCCAATTCTTCTTGTGGTCCCTGTGTCAGCTGGGCACATGGTGAGCAAGATCTATGCTCTGGATGCTGACTCAGGATACAACGCATGGCTCTGCTATGAATTGCATGAGGGGAATAGTGGTCCTTGGCGTGTGAGCCCATATAGTGGTGAGATCAGTACCATCCGCAGTCTGGACGAGTCAGAGGGCAGCAGGAGTTATAATTTGCTAGTTTTGGTGAAGGACCATGGCAAGCCTCAGCTTTCAGCCACAGCCACTGTGAGTGTGTCCCTGATGTCAAGCGTCCAGGCCATCCATACTGATATCAGCCTTCCTAGGACAGGTGAGGGCTCCAAGCCCCTGGCGGACAGTGTGAATGTCTACCTGATCATTGCTATTTGCTCAGTGTCCAGCTTGTTCCTACTGGCAATTATCTTGTATGTTGCTCTGCGATGCCAGTGCCAAGCCAAAGAGCCCATGGTTTATGGTCCTGGCACTGCCACACTGGTATGTGCCAGTGAAGTGGGCAGCTGGTCCTATTCCAATCGTCACAGCCACATCCTAGCAAGTGTGGCAGGTGAGTCTGGTGCCAAGAGTGATCTCATGGTCTTCAGCCCCAACATTCCTGCTTCTTCTGAGAATGGAAAACAAGAGGACCTGCTCTGCGCAACGGTTAGTATTAATCATGGTAGGTTCCCAGGTATTATATTTTCTATAATATGGGAAAATAGTTTGTCCTTGTAAAATCAGTTTGGTATTATTTTAATAGTTTTTTTCTATGTTACTTTTTGTAAGTGGCTACTATGAGCTCTTATTTTTCAAAATAGATGATCCATTAAATTATCTATTTCCCTGGCACACCCACTATGTCATGTGCCCTGAAGTTACCAGCTGGTTATATCCAATGAGGATATATATTTTTCTCAGGTTTAATACAAATTTACATCTGCTTTCTTACTGAGGGTTTGCCTTGTGTATTGATTAAACTGATTGTGTATCTATGTGATAATTTGTGTCTAAATGCGAAGCTTCCCTAATCAGTGCTTGAATTGTTTGCTAGAGAACTGTGATACCAGAACTAGAAAAATGTTTGTCTGAGGTTCCATGGGAGAGCGAATAACTGGAAAACCACTAGTGGAAATCTGTGGAGAGGTTAAACCATATAAAAAGTTATTTCCTTTAAGTTTCTAAAGTGAAAGAGTTGTCAGACATCCTTGAAGAACTATGCTTCTGTCCACCAAAGCTAACGTAAAAATAACCTTGTTAATCCTTAAGGTGTTAAAAGGATCTTTGTTATATTTATCGAAATGGGCTAACACTGCAACACTTATGGAAATAAGGTATTATAGTGACTTCCACTGCATACTCTGTATATAAATATTCCTAGAGATTTGTATGGGACTATGTTACAAACACTACTGCCTCATTTGTATTTCATCACTGAAACAATTTCATTTTTGTTACTCACAAATCATCACATTATCTCTGTAAAGTGAATTTTAAATATTTATTTATTTTTTCAAAACACTGAGATTTTGTGGTTGTAAAAATCTGTGCATTTAAAGTCAGCCAACAAATATGAAAATGAACAATGCTCATTTACTTTACTTTAAGTATAAGGTGTTGATTGCTATCTATACAAAAACCACAGTTAATGCAATCCAGATGTGTCTTAATTCCTTAATTAATTGAAGAATTCTATAAGGTGTTGGTTGCTATTTACAGAAAGCCTGCGGTTAAACAATGCAATCCAGATGTGTCCTAATCCCTTTATTAATTAAAGTATTCTCTAAATACTAATATCGAGTCATTTTATAAATGCATGATGATGGTGATGGTAAGAACTCCTGTTCATAAATATCAGAACTCCTATTCTGATATGCCTGTTCATAAAAGTCATTCTATTCTGTCATATGCTTTCTCAGCATTGACAAAAGATAGTAAAATAAGTAAGAACAGAAGAAGAGCCCTGACAGATCAAAATGAAAGTCTATTTGGTTTAGCATTCTGTTCATACAGTAGCCAAACAGATGCTTATGAGAAGCCCACAAACATGACAAGTATACAACAATACCCTCCCATTTGTATCTCCCAAGATTAACTTGGATATTTTTGATAAATTAGTTTTATTAAAGCTAGTGATTGAACCAATTTAATCAAATGCTAAATTGTAAATAAACATTCATGTAAATCCCAGCATCAGTGGATCTATTCTAGTAGATATCAGCAATGGGATATTTGCCCTAATATATGAGCTACTATTTCTGTCATTTGACCCTCAGAGAGTGAGGGTTCTCTCAGAAGGTAATTAGCATTTTGCCCCAAACATACTGGGTACTCCATTTATCAGCCTTGGAAGAATGGAAGGCTGAGTCAACGTTGAGCCTTGTCAGGATCAATTCACAATACAGTAATACCCCATATAACGTTATGACTTGGTTCCACAAGTCATGACGTTATCCGATATTTAGCATTGTCCGATGCATGCATCGAACAACGCTAAAAAAAAGCCCTGACTTCAGGGACAAACCGCTTTAAAGGCAAGCAGGGAAAGAAAGAGACCTTTTCCTCCCTGCCTTTAAAGCCACCCCCCCACCCGCAGCGGTCTCTGCGACTCCAGTAGGGTCGGGGAAAGGCGTGCCTTTCCCCTGACCCTACTGCAGTCGCAGAGACTGCTTGTCTCTTTCCCTCCCTGTATTTAAACTACAGGGAGGGGGAAAGAGAGAGACATGATTGGGTCTCTAGAGAACCAATCACATCTCTCTCTTTTCCCCTCCCTGTAGTTTAAATACAGTGAGGGAAAGAGAGACAGTCTCTCTCTCCCTGTAGTTTAAATACAGGGAGGAAAAAGACGCGATCGCGATAGAGAACCAATCACGTCTCTCTCTTTCCTCCTCCCTGTAGTTTAAATACAGGGAGGGAAAGAAAGACAAGCAGTCTTTGCGACTGCAGTAGGGTCGGGGGAAAGGCCCGTGCTTTTCCCTGACCCTACTGCAGTCGCAGAGACCGCTGCGGGTGGGGGGTAGATTGGGTAGTTCTACCCAAACCACCCACACCCGCAGACCATTGCCTCGGATAATGCTAAGAATAATTATCCAGAATCGTTATCCAATGCAAGTTTTTCCAAAAAACTTGCATCGTTATCCGATTCTAGCGTTATCTGATGCAATCGCTATCCGGGGTATTACTGTATAAGCAGTTTTGGTTGCAGTACTGCAGTTTAACCACTCCACCCCTATGGCTTTTCTACAGGAAGAGGTCATGCAATTCATCCCAGCTCAGTCTTCCACTCGTGTTCAGTGACTGGCTTTACTCCTCTTACAAACATCCAAATATGTTTTTCAAACAAAAATGTCAATGAGAAGTCGGAAGCCAGTAGTTTTCATGTGCATAGATTTGATGCTAGTATGGTGGATGTAGTAAGAAAATGGACAATGTGGTCTATATGGTTGCCCAAGAGACTACGGCAGTGTGTGTGTATGTTGAGGTACTTTTTGGTTTAGTAGACTTACTTTGAGGAATGGATTCTATATTCTCTTGCTAAAGTGCTCCAAGTATTATCAGTTCTGTTTAATGATGTCTCTCCATTTGAGGGGAGAGTATACACACAGCATGTACTATCAGCAGAAGAAAATATCATGACTACTAATAATTTTAACTAATGAATATATTGTTAAAATTTCTTTTAATATGTTACTTTGAAATATTTAAACAGGGGTTCTCAATCTTTTGGCACCATGGGCCGGACCATGCCTGCTTAGACAACAGAATGGGCCAGATACATGAGTTCCCCCTGCCGCAAACTCTGCCGCAAACTGCCATGGGTGTGTTTGTGCATGTGAGAGCACGTTTATGGCTGTCATAAACATGCCCACTTCCAGGGTTTATTTATTTATTTATTTAAATTTATATTCCGCCCTACTCGCACAGGTGACTCATGGCGGATCACAATCGACATACAATAAACAGTTAAAAACTCTAAAAAACAAATTAAAAGATTAAAAACCATTTAAAACAATCTCTCATTCCTTTAACTAAAGGAATAAGCGGCATAAGAGGAATAAAAGGGTAAGTGTAAGGTGTTAAATAAGCCAACGGGGAGGGGTCAATGAACCATCATAACCCCACACCATTCCCGCCATACTCTTCCTGAAAGCCAATAGCTCCGTCTGGGTTGTTGCCATGGACTGGATGGAATGGTGCCAGGGGCCGGGGCCGGCCCATGGGCCATAGGTTGCGAACCCCTGTATTAAAAGAATAAATTTCATTTTGCCTCCTTAACCAAACCAAGTCATGGAATTACCATTAACGTATTAAAATTAATGGTTGAAATTCTGTACTGCTAGAATAGGCCTATTCATTCAGTAAAGATTTAGTAAATGAACACCTTGGAAAGTTCCATTGATTCAGTGAGCCTGCTCATATTGCATCTTACTGTTAGATTTCAGCCAATTTGTCATTCACAATCTCTGTAGCAACCTCACTTTGTAACAGACATTTCAAAGCCAGTTTCTCATAAAACATGGGACTGTACTAAAAAAGAGCTGCATATAACATAAGAATAGAAGAAGGTATGATGCACTGTGGTCATATTTTTCTTTCCTGAAGAAAGTGGGCAGCTGGTTTAGCAGAGAGAGCTGAGCATGGGCAGTCCTGGAGCTGTCTCGTTTTTCAGGAACATCAACACATCCAGGAGCATCTCCAAGCTTTCTGCCACATTTTCCAGAATTAATGCTCTCCCGTCCAGAAAAGATTGTAACCCCAATCTCAAAGTAGCTGCAGAAAGTAGCTGCAGTAGCTGATTATCTTTCAGGTATTTGAATAGTGCTATGATATCCCCCTTCCGTCTCCTTTTATCAAGGCTGAACATGCCCAGTTCTTTCATAGGTAAAAGTAAAGGTCGCCCTTGCTCCAAAGCCAGTTGTATCCGACTCTAGGGTTCAGTGCTCTTCTCTGTTTATAACCAAAGAGCCAGCACTGTCTGTGTCTGCAGACATTTCCATGGTCATGTGGCAAGCATGCCTCAACACCGAAATGCACGGGATGCTGTTTACATTCCCATCAAAGTGGTCCCTATTTAGGTAAAGGTAAAGGTTTCTCTTGCTCGAAAGCCAGTCATATCTCACTCTAGGGTTCCATGCTCATCTCTGTTTCAAAGCCAAAGAGCCAGTGCTGTCTGCTTCTGCAGACATTTCCGTGGTCATGTGTCAGGCATGGCTAGACACTGGAGCACACAGAACACAATTTCTTGCTTTTGAACTGCTAGGTTGGCAGTTCCTTCTTGTCATTCCTCAACTGGCTTGGTTTCCATTCCTCTGATCATCCTTGTTGTCTTACTGAATGATTGCTATGAATGTAAGTGCTTCAACTCTAAAATTAATGGTTGTATTTGCATATAATTTTAAGCTAGATATCCATATTTATTAGGTGGACATAATCAATTTACTCCTGCTTTGCTGTCCCTGCCCATAGAACTGAACTTATAAACCAGATATGAATAGCTTTGTGTTATATCTGAAACTGGATTGATGGTTTATTCTGTGTAAGTAAAATCCCAGGCTGTTTGGCATACTCCTGAGTTCAGATATAGCATATTAGGTGAGGGAAGATTGTAGACAAAAAGATAATAATTTCAGGCTATGAATTATCATACCTAGTTTGCTTAAGTAATCATTTAACTAAAAGCAGCAAAGCAAGAGTAAATGTTGCTTTATGTGGATTGGCATTTAGCTTGTGCATATTGAGATTTAATATGCCACAATGCTTGGTTTTAAGGTACAAGCTTTCCCCTTTATATCTGCTGGTTACATATTTCAAGATCTTTTTCAGATGCATGAAACTGCAGAAAGCAGCAAATCCTGTATTTTAGCACACATACTGTGTGCTTATGAAATGACTCCATTGGAAACACCCTCCATTAGAAATCTGTTTGTTCTCAACATTACATTGTACATACAGGCCTGTACTTGCCTTTGGTAACGTGCTTTGGAATTTTCAGGCCATGAATACCAAACCTGTGTCTATGATGGGACTTCTATATGTGAATTCAACAATTTAGTGTGATCATTTCCATTCTCTGCAAAATTGTTAACAACTGCTTTATAATCCAGTTCATTATTGTCAAATCAATAATGTTATTCAGAACAGTGAACCCCTTGAAGCAAATAACAAATTGTAGGCAAAATAGTACTGTATCCTTGATGAAACCTGCTTTTTTGTTGTTCAATCGCACAGTCGATACCGACCCTCTGTGACCCCATGGACCCCTGTCCGCCAGGCACTTCTGTCCTCCACCATCCTCCGCAACTCACTCAACTTTGTGCCCATTGTGTCTACAATACCATCTAGCCATCTCATTTTTGGCCGCCCCCTTCTTCTTTTGCCCTCCACCCTTCCCAGCATCTTCTCAAGCGAATCCTCTCTTCTCATTTGATGTCCAAAGTACTTTAGCTTCATCTTTACAATTTGACCTTCTAAGGAGCAGTCAGGGTTGATTTCATCTAAGATTGACCTATTTGTTCTCCTCACTGTCCAGGGGACTCTCAAAACTCTCATCCAACACCACATCTCAAAGGCTTAAATCAAAATAATTTAAGTTGTTAATATTAAAATAAACTGAACAAATATTTTTGTAAGGAAAAGGGACTTTATTGCAAAGCTAAATTCTACTTTTTTTTTACATCTAAACAATCATTATAATTATAATAAACAATGTCCTCAGGATGTTTTTTGATTATTGATGTCATCATTCTTTCCTGATGGCTGTGGTTTCTTACAGATGACAGGAATGACAGTTTTTCTTTATTTCTTAATACCATTTCCAGGAACCTTGTTTCATAAGCGTTGACCTCTTACCTTGATCAAATGATTTGACATTGTGCTAAGACTGATGAAATCAGCACTGGGCTTTTCTTGTTAATTAAAAGTTCCAGATCCACCCCAACTTACCCCCATAGTTCCAAGGATACCTTGAGATTCTGTTCATCCAGGGGGAAGCCTTTGGGAACTTCAGATTTTTTTTTTTTTTGGGGGGGGGGGAGATTCTTTAAACTCCAAAAATCAATGGTTGGTGAAACTGCTGCCACAACCAACGATGGCAATTTTCAGGCATTAAAGACATCCCCCTTTCCATCCTGAGATCCCCAAGGCTCCTCCAGGACTAAAGCAATCTCTAGGAAGCTTTGGAAGTTGCTGAGATAGAAGTGGAAGTGTTTGATTAGCAGTAAAAGGCTCTGGCTGATGGCTTCATCAGCCTTACATGTGACAAGGTGTGCCAACAGGATTTCACTCTTGTCTTTAAAGAGCTGAGATGATAGAAATAAATGTTAATAACACAGTATAGCATTGGTGTAGTTACAACAGAAATAAGTACTGTATAAATGTTTTTCTTTAGAATTTATCTGTTATTTGGAAATAATTCCCAAAACTACAGCATACATCTTTGGAGGGAAAAATAATAAAGTACAAGTGTCGTGTGATGAGTTGAGGTTTAGGGAAGAAGCACACCCTCAACTCTGTCCTATTCAGGCAAGGAAGTACTTGATGACAGCTTTGCAGTAACAGCTTGGGTTAATAAGATTACTCTTTGGAGTTGTTTGATAATATTTCAAAGCTACCCAAAATGATCTACCAGAAAGGTAAAGAGTGTGGAGAAAGAGATGAGTCAGTTAAAGTTGGGACTATTGGGGCAATGTTTGATGTGCTCATAAAGGAAAAAGAAAGAAACAGAGGTGAAGGAAATAACACATAGAAAGTCCAAATATGAATGTTTGGCAGGGAACTGAGTAGGATCTAGAGGTTTGCAGTGAATGGCAGTTGAAGACATTAAGGGATGGAGGCAAATATACTGTATATGGCAGTGATGGTGGACCTTTTAGAGACCAGGTGCTCAAACTGCAACCCAAAACCCACTTATTTATTGCAAAGTGCCAACACAGCAACAGGGGAGGAAGGAAATGCTCCGATTGGGCTTCTGGGCAGAGGGGTCAGATGAACTCAGTGCTGAGGGGAGGGAGGAAAAACTCCCATTGGGCTGCTGGGCAGAAGGGCAAACTCTGTGTTGGCGTGACAGCACAGGTGCCCACAGAGAGGGCTCTGGGTGGCACCTCTGGCACGTGTGCCATGGGTTCACCACCACTGGTATATTGCAACTAAGAACATTCAGTTCTGAAAGTACAACATATTACTTATTTCTAATAAACAGAACAATTAAATAGTCTCCTAGTGTGTGTGCCCAATGAATGGTGGCAAACACATCTTGTGCATAGTCACATCTCACTTTATTAGGTACACAAATAATTTTAGGTGAACATCATAAAAAGTGAAACAGATACCAAACATGCTTTCTTTATTCGTGTCAGAGACACCACCAGGATATAATAACATACAAATCTAAAATTAACATATCTAAAACTGGAAAGGAATTAAAAGGACTAGATGACATCTACCCAATATTGGGCCACCTCAACAGCATTTCCTCTTGCCAACATAAGGTCCTCCTCAGTGCATGTTGAAGGGCATCGTGTGCATTGTATTGTATGGACAATTGTTTGTTCCTCTCTGCATTCACAGAGGCTACCATCTACAGGGAAACCCCACTTTATCAGATTAACTCTTGATCTTCCTACCCCTGCACAGTCTGTTTAAAGCTTTCCACATGGGCCATGGTTGTTCTTGGCCAGGCAGTAGAGAATCATATGGTACTGCCCAGTTATCTGGTAGCTCCTTGCTTGCCTTCCAAAGTGCTAGGGTGGTCTGTGGGGGCTGGTTGTTTGAGGGACATGAAAGAAGCCTCACCAAATATTGCTACTTCAGCGATCGGGCGACCCCTGGGAATGGAGATTTATCATTGGCAACTGAGATTTTTCACTGGCTAATCCTTTCAACCTAGAAGCACCAGGAGGAGAAATGACCAAACAAGCTAAGGTGTATTTATGAAGGCATTTAGACTAAGAAACTAACTATGACTGTGACAATGGCAGGAATGAATGACAAACAGGTAAAGGTGTATTAATCAAAAACCGCTTGTTGGAAATACTCTCAAAAAATGAGCATTTTCCATTTCAAAATCCAGTCACAAGGCGTCACTGTTGTCTAAGCAAAGGTGGTGGAAGAAGGGAATTGGAGAGCTCCTCCCTCAGAGTGACTGGAAACCTTTCCCTGTCAGCTTCACAATAGAGCTATCAAAGGACCAAATGCAACAGCCCTGGAGTCTATTGAAATGACAACACCAGCCGCAATTGGGAAGAAATCGAAGAATCCAGCTCTTTCTTCTGTCAAGGAAAGGGGTTTTTTTTTTTAAAGAGGGAAGACAACAGAACATCATTCCTCCATCTGCGATGGTTGTGTGGAAAGATGACTCCCTGGCAAAGCGGCTGCTGCAGCTGATTCTCCTCCACACCGCCTGGGAAATGGGGAGCGGCCAGCTCCATTATTCTGTGCCAGAGGAATCCCAGCATGGCACCTTTGTGGGCCGCATCGCACAGGACTTGGGGATGGGAGTAGAAGAGCTGGTGCCTCGGATGTTCCGGATGGTGTCAAAAGGACACAAAGACTACTTTGAGGTAAATGTTCAGAATGGGATCTTGTTTGTGAATTCCAGGATAGACAGGGAGGAGTTGTGTGGAGAGAATGCTGACTGTACCATTCCCCTGGAGATGATTGTGGATAAACCTCTGAGGGTCTTCCATGTGGAGGTAGAAATCAGGGACATAAATGACAATGCTCCAGTTTTCTCTGCAGGTGAACAGATCCTAAGCATAGCTGAAATAATAACAGCTCCTGGCACAAGATTCCCCTTAGAGGAAGCTTCTGATGCAGATATTGGTACTAATGCTCTTCTCACCTATCAGCTCAGACCTAGTGAATATTTTGGTGTGGAGAAGAGAACAGAGGACGAGCATAACAAACCCTTAGCCATTGTTTTAAATAAACCATTGGATCGTGAGGAAATCTCTGTGCACCGTCTATTGCTCACAGCCACTGATGGGGGAAAACCAGAGCTCACAGGCACAGTTCAGTTGGTGATCAATGTGCTGGATGCGAATGACAACCCGCCTGTCTTTAACCAATCAGTGTACAAAGTGAAACTAAGGGAAAATGCAGCTAATGGAACATTAGTTATGAAACTGAATGCCACAGATATGGATGAAGGCATTAACAGTGATATATCATATTCTTTTAGTAATAACGTACCTCCACATTTTACAAAAATATTTGGAATAAGTTCCAATACAGGAGAAATCAGAGTGGTTGGAAAAGTGGATTTTGATGACAGAAGCATATATGATCTACAGGTTGTAGCAGAAAATAAAGGCATTCTGCCATTGTCTGGCCATTGCCGAGTAATCATCGAGGTATTGGATGTGAATGACAATGCTCCGGAAGTGTCTGTCTCATCTCTTTCTGTACCGGTGCCAGAAGACTCCCCATTGGGGACTGTGGTGGCCCTGATCAGTGTCTCCGATAAGGACTCCGAGGCTAACGGCCAAGTGAGCTGTTCTCTGTGGCCTCCTGGACTCCCTTTCAAACTGACGTCCACCTTCAAAAATTACTATTCCTTAGTGGTGGCTGAGCTCCTGGATCGAGAGCGGGAGGCTGAGTACAGATTGATGGTGATGGTGGAGGACCATGGGATCCCATCACTGTCAGCCAGCAGTAGTGTGGTAGTGCCCGTGAGCGACATCAATGACAATGCACCCAGCTTCCTACAGCCCTCCTACACAGTCTTTGTGAAGGAGAACAACCCACCTGGTGCTCATATCTTCACAGTGTCTGCCTTGGATCCAGATGTGGCTGAGAACAGCCTAATCAGCTACTGGCTGGATGAGAAGCTCTGGCCACTCTCAAGCTACATATCAGTCCACTCAGAGAGTGGGAAGCTCTATGCCTTACAGCCCTTGGACTATGAGGAGCTGAAGCTGTTGGAGTTCCAAGTGAGTGCTAAGGATGCCGGGCTGCCCTCCTTGTGTGGGAATGTGACCATTCAAGTCTTTGTTGTGGATGAAAATGACAATGTGCCTGCAGTATCTTGGAGGATAGAGGAGAAGCCAATTCTTCTTGTGGTCCCTGTGTCTGCTGGGCACATGGTGAGCAAGGTCCATGCGCTGGATGCTGACTCAGGATACAACGCATGGCTCCGCTATGAACTGCATGAGGGGAATAATGGTCCTTGGCGTGTGAGCCCGTACAGTGGTGAGATCAGTACCATCCGTAGTCTGGATGAGTCAGAGGGCAGCAGGAGTTATAATTTGCTTGTTTTGGTGAAGGACCATGGCAAGCCTCAGCTTTCAGCCACAGCCACTGTGAGTGTGTCCCTGATGTCAAGCGTCCAGGCCATCCATACTGATATCCGCCTTCCTAGGACAGGTGAGGGCTCCAAGCCTCTGGCGGACAGTGTCAATGTCTACCTGATCATTGCCATCTGCTCAGTGTCCAGCTTGTTCCTCCTGGCAATTATCCTGTACGTGGCTCTGCGATGTCATTGCCAAGCCAAGGATCCCATGGTGTATGGTCCTGGCACTGCCACATTGGTTTGTGCTAGTGAAGTGGGCAGCTGGTCCTATTCCAATCGTCACAGCCACATCCTAGCAAGTGTGGCAGGTGAGTCTGGTGCCAAGAGTGATCTCATGGTCTTCAGCCCCAACATTCCTGCTTCTTCTGAGAATGGGAAACAAGAGGACTTGCTCTGCGCAACGGTTAGTATTAACCATGGTAGGTTCACAAGTATTATATTTTCTATAATACGGAAAATAGTTTCCCCTTGCAAATTCAGTATTGTATTTTCATTGATTTTTCTACATTACTATTTATAGGTGGCCTCTGTGATCCCTTATGTTTTAAAAATGATAACCCATATAAATTTGTAGATTTCATATTTGTTTTTATATAGTAAATGGCATGTGGGGGTTAATATTGCTATGTTTTAAAGGGTTTTTAATTGTTTTATATTGCTTTTAACTTGTTTACACCACCCAGAGTCCTTTGGATAGGGCGGTATATAAATCTATTAAATTAAATTAAATTAAATTAAATTAAATTAAATTAAATTAAATTAAATTAAATATACAGTGGCACATCCACTCTGGTATCTGTCCTAAAGTCAACAGGTTAATATTTTAAGCAGGATATATTTCTCATGTTTAATACAGTTTTACAACTTCTTTCTTCCTGGTGACTTTTCTTGTCTATCACACATCCATGAAACTAATTTTTCTCTCTGTTACAATTTGTGTCTAAGTCATAAGCTTTCTTTATCAGTGAAACTACTCTGTGAATTGTTTGCTAGAGAATTGCCAGCACTGAAAAATTTGTCTGAGGTTCCATTGGAGGAAGAATAACTATAAAACCACTAGTGGAATCTAGGCTTCTGAAAACTAATGTTTAATAAAAGTTGTTAGTCTTTAAGGTGTTAGAAGGATCTGTATTATTTTTATCACAATAGGCTAACACTGCAACATTCGTGGAAATAAGGTATTATCCTGACTTCCACTTCATACTCTCTGTATTCTTTGAAATTTATTCGGGATTGTGCTACAAACTTTACTGCCTACTTTGTATTTCATCACTGAAACAATGGCGTTTTTATTAGCCACATATCATCACATTATCTCTCCAAATTAAATTTAAATATATTTTCCTTTATTCCAAACACTGGGAATGTTCAAACTATATTTGTGGGTTGTAAAGTTCCTTGCATATATGATCAAGCAAAAAACATGAAAAAGAACAATGTTCACTTACTTTACTTTAAGTAGAAGGTGTTAATTGCTGTCTATAAAAAACCTAGTTAAAATGCAATCCAGATGTGTCTTAATTCCTTTATTAATTGAATGATTCAATAAATACTAATATAAGGTCATTTGGAGCATGCTATCATTTTACAAATACATGATTATGGTAATGATGGTGATGATCTGTTTATAAAAGCCATTCTATTCTGTCATATGCTTTTTCAGCATTAACAAAACATAATAAAGTGAGTAAGAACAGAAAGAAGAGCCCTGATAGATCAGAGTGAAGTTCTATTTGATTTAGAATTCTGTTCATACAGTAACCAAGCTGATGCTTATAAGAAGTCCACAAGCACTAGTGTGCAACAACACCCTCCCATTTGTATCTCCCAGCAACTGACGTACAAGGTTAGTTTGGATATTTTTGATAAACGAGTTATATTAAAACTAGAGATTGAACCTATGTAATCAAATATTATACACTTTTGAACCCAAGGACTGGGTCACTCTCTCTCAGCCAGCTTCAAAGGCTGGGTGGCCATTTTGCCCTTCCTGCATGATGGGGGGAACATTTTGTCCCAACAGCTTCAAAGGTGGTGGCCATTTTGTTTCTCAATTGCCCTTGGGGGGGTGGGGAGCACATGAAATTGTGTCATGGGTCAGATCCAGCCCATGGTCCTTAGGTTGGGAACCTCTGTTCTAGATAGTGGGAATTAGGATAGGGCCCCTGATATTGACAGCAAATGATGAGCAGATTCATATGATATAAGACAGTCTAAAACTGGTTAGGACTTTGTTAGTCAACATTAGAATCTTGAATTTGTGTAGAAACAAAGATGAAATCAGTGATGTTGATCTAAGACAGTAGCAATATGTCTACAAAAGATTATATCCACATTTTCTAACAGGATTTTCAAAATCACCTGCTGGAGTACATGATAGTACTCTAAATAAGAGATGCTTAAGGCATAAAATGACTGTGGCCAGATCTCCTTTCCTCAAGAAAAGGTTCAGCTACCTCAGAAGACAAAGTTAGTCAAAAGTATTTTTGGTCCTCTACAATTTGATTTAGAAAAGGCATTAATATTTTGGTGCACAACTATATACTTGGTCTATCAGGGAAATCCTAACTCATTCAGAACAGTTTGTATCACCCAATCTGATTTACCTAGAGCAGTGATGGCAAACCTTGGCACTCCAGCTCTTCTTGGAGTTCAATTCTCAGAAGCCTTGATCAGCAGGAGTGCTGACATGGACTTCTGGGAATTGAAATGCAAGAATACCTGGAGTGCCAAGGTCTGCCATCATGGACCTAGAGAATAATCACAGAGGAGAAATACTGTTTAAAAGGACCAAAAGATTATCTAAACCAGTGGATACTGAGCTGTAGAAGGTGAACTCCTGACCAAGATCTGTCCATCTACTTTTGGAATGTTTGGTCTGAAAATTTTTTTAAGTGTTAAACACTAGAAATAGGGACGGTTATACTTTAATGATGAGGTTGAAGTGGAAATTATTGGAGCTATTGAATTTACATTATTAATTTGATAATTAAATTGTTAGCTTTAAATTAGATTAGGAATTATGGAGAAGGGCAAGTGAATTGTCAATACTGAACCCTACTGACATATCAAGTAGTGGTGACCTTTATTGCTGTAAAATTCGCTCCACAAACTGGTACTTGTTTCAGGCAGCAAATCCCATAACAATGTAGTTAGTTAGGAATGGTGAGCCCCAAAACTCTACTTGTGAACTTGGAAAAGAATTTCTGTCCTAAAACGTATCTCTACCCTCATCCTCAGAAGAAAATGCCACCAATACAAGAAATTTCCAAAGAAGGTAAAGATAAAACAAACTTAAACCTTAAGCTGCAAAAAAAAGAAAAAAGAAAAAAGAAAAAAAAAAAGAAGAAGAAGAAGAAGCTTACTGGTACTAATATTTAAAAGTGTTTACTGGACTCTGTTCTTGGAGTAACAATAAAAAGAGCTACCTGTGCCAGTTTCTCTTCCATTGATATGTCTGGCCAGACATCCCGGTACAGTAATGGAGGAGACCAGCCAGCTACTCAACACCGAGTGTCAGGTGGTGGTTAGCTAACCTGACTCCCTAAAGGGACCAATGGCTACAGGCAGATAAGCCACTTTGGGTGGGGTGATGGTCTCCCTCAGTGGAGGAAATGACACTGAAAACCATCATATTGGGCCGGAAGGCAAAATGAGCAGAGGAAGAACTCTGATTCCCAATGGTCATGGAGGTGGAAGAGGCCATGCCAGATGGACTGTCCATATCCTCAAGCCTGTGGCAGTCCATTGCAGTCCTGGTGTTAAACCCTGTATGTCACGTTTCATATGTGCCACAGGAGATGGCTCCGAGATCAGTGTGTGTGGGTCACTTCATGGCAAGCTGGGATCCACCTTAAACAAATTCACACCACTGACATTTTTCCTGCTTCAGGAAAAAATGCATTCTTGGATATGAGTTGCAGTCGACTATGACTTCCATTGATGTAATGGAGTTCCATTTTTTAAAAAATGTCTGCTTGTCCTTCCTTTTATAGCTCCCTTGGTCAATAGGATTCTGCTCTTAAATATTTGGGGATGCCTCAGATAGCATGAAGTACATGGCACTGCAACAGAAAGTTTGGACGAGCAAAAATAGCATGTAGTGATTGTGCAAAAAGACCTTAAGCTCCAAGTCCTTGCGAATACAGTAAAACCTCGCATAAAGAGCACCTCACTTTGAGACTAACTCGCTTAAAGAGCAAAATTTTATCTGAATGGTCGCCTCACTTAACAACTAAAATCAGCAAAAAACTCGCTTAACTAAATCGGGGTTTACAACCCCCCACACACCAGAAGTCACAATTGGTCACTTACAATGGAACGCATTATGCTCTTTAAATGAGGTACCACTGTATTCACATTTTAGAAGTTAATTTTGTTTTCTTCTTGTTCAAAGAATTAATTATGTTGACTGCTTTATTATATTGGAAGGCCTTTTGTATTTGCATTATGCTAGTAACATTTTGAAGTTCTTTGTTCAATCTAATATACATTGGAGCATTGCTATTGTTATATACACCGGTTGTTTTTCAACACACTTCTCATTAAGTTGAGGTACTAGACGATATGATATACAGTCCTCAAATGAAGTACGAGCATGGAGGTACTACATTTCCGTTCTCCATAGAGGTATCTTTGATACGACATGCTTTCAGAATGGTCATACTGCAGTGGGAGAACGAAGGATTGAGATGTAAAGAGGGGGAGTTGATTATCTGTTCTCATCAAGACAGTAGTTTGCTAGTCTGAAGGCTAAAAGAAGTGTTCAGAGAAAAGTGTATTTCTTGTACTTGCAGTGTTTCATCTTCAGCAAAGAACTTCCTTTGTTGTTTGTCTCTCTGCAAATAGACCTGGTGGTGGTGGTGGTGGTGGTGGTTGTAGTAGTTCCTTTCCATCCTGCACCGCATCTGTCTCTGCCACTACAACATATCAAGAAAAAGGGTTCTTCTTTGCTTTTGCAACAATAGCATTTTATGGGGCTGATGCCTAACCCTCCTCCTTTATCATCTGGGCTTGGGACTGGCAGTGGAAGAGTTAATAGGTCTGTAAAAGAAGTCAATATATATATTCCAATGAAGAAGTCGTGCTTCTACTTTTCATGTGTTGTTACAATCAGAATATTTTTGCCATTAGAAGCACAGAACAAGTACATCTTCTAGAGCAGTGTTTCCCAATGTGGGGCCCACGCCCCACAGGGGGTCTCCAATTCCCAGAATCCTAAGTCAGTACACTAGCTAATCAGTGCTTTGGGGAATTGACTTAGGCTTCTGGGAATTGAAGTCCAAAAACCAAAAGTTAGGAAACACTGTTCTAGAGACAAGCTTAGGATTTGGTGTAGTGAGGCTCTCAACAGAATAATATTGGAACCAGAGACTCATATTCCCTGCTTCTTTTTGTGATCATAAAGTTACAATGTGTAGATAGAAGATGCAATATGAGATTGTACAAGCTGTCTTGGGCAACATGTGTGAACTTGTGGTGTTTCTATGGCTATTTGAGAACATTTCCCAATAAATTGAAATAGTAATTTGGAAATATATATCAGCATCAATAACAAAAACATTTCAATACGTTTTTAAAAAGCATTGAAGAAACAACAATCACTATCATTTTAATGCATTTCTGTAACATGTTGGAAGAACAAGTATATTCCAGTATACTGAAGGAATCCACTCATTTCAGCAGTCATATGGTTTCATTTAAAATATATATACTGTATATATATGGAATCACAGGACACTTATATTTATCTTTGTGAACCTATGAAAGACTTTGCTGCTAAATATGTCCAACTCACTCATTAAAAAGATTGTTGGGTTTTTAGAAGTTATTAGAAAGTTGATGCTGATTCCTGGATGGAGATATTGGGGGTTAATTTCCATGGATAGAGAGATGTTGAATACTTCCAATAAATTTCTCAAGTGCTTTAGTAAAACATCTCTTGCTTTTTTGTCTAAATAATTCACCACATAGACGCTCATTGATAGCTGTATTCTGAGCAAGAGGACACTTCACCCAGAACTTTGGGGGTGAGAGTTCCCCTCCCCTTTAGACCATAAGTTGCATGAATGATCCACAAATAAGCTGTGATCAGAACAATAAAGATAACCAGGAAGTTCTAAAAGTGAGGTAATCGTTGATCCAGACAGCAATTTTTTGCTTTCTTTTTCATAAATCATATTTTCTTCAGAAAAGGGACTCAAGGCAGGATACAGCAGCTAACAAATACATAGGTTTAAATCAAAATAATTTAGGATATTAATATTAAAATAAACTGAATGTATCTGTTATTTGGAAATATTTCCCACTGGCAAACTACAGCGTACATCTTTGGAGGAAAAATAGATAAGAACAAGTGTTGTGTGATGATTTGAGGTTTAGGGAAGAAGCACACCCTCAACTCTGTCCTATTCAGGCAAGGAAGTACTTGATGACAGCTTTGCAGTAACAGCTTGGGATAATAAGATTACTCTTTGTTTGATAATATTTCAAAGCTCCCCAAAATGATCTACCAGAAAGGTAAAGAGTGTGGAGAAAGAGAGATACGTCAATTAATGTTGGGACTATCTGGGCAATGTTTGATGTGCCCATAATAGAGAAGGAAACAGAGGTGAAGGAAATAACACATAGAAAGAACGAATATAAATGTTTGGCAGGGAACCGAGAAGGATCCAGAGATTTGCAGTGAATGACTATTGAAGTTCTGAAAGCTCAACATATGAGTTATTCCTAACCAAAATTAAATAAACAGAACAGTTAAACAGTCTTTCACATGCTATGTAGCCACAAACCCAGCTTATACTTAAATATCCACAATCTATTATAGTTTCTTAATGTGTGTGCTGAATGAATGACGTCAAACAGAGCTTGTTCATCATCACATCTCACTTTATTAGGTACAGTAAAACCTCGCATAAAGAGCACCTTGCTTGGAGAGTAACTCACATAAAGAGCAGAATTTTCTCTGAATGGTCGCCTTGCTTAACAAATGAAACTAACCCAAAACTCGCTTAACAACTAAATCTGAGTCACAACCCCCCCCCCCCGAAGTCACAATTGGTCACTTACAATGGTGTTTCACTTAAAGAGCAAACTCACTTAAAGAGCAATCCTGTGGAACGCATTATGCTCCTTAAGCGAGGTACCACTGTACACAAATAATTTTAGGTGACCATCACAAAAAAGTGAAACAAACACATGATATTTAATCACCAAACAAGCTAAGGTGTATTTATGAAGGCCATTTAGATGAAGGATATAACTATGATTGTGACAAAGGTAGAAATGTATGACAAAAGGCAAAGGTGCAATAATCAAATGGAAAATGTAGCTTGTTGGAAATGATTAAGTTGGAATATGAACATCTTCCATTTCAAAATTCAGTCACAAGGCGTCACTGTTGTCTAAGGAAAGGTAGTGGAAGAAGGGAACTAGAGAGCTCCTCCCTCAGAGTGACTGGAAACCTTTCCTGTCAGCTTCACAATAGAGATATCAAAGGACTACATGCAACAGCCCAGGAGTCTATTGAAATGACAACACCAGCTGTAAATGGTAAGAAATCTTAAAATCCAGCTCTTCGTTCTGTCAAGGAAAGGGATTTTTGGAAGAAGAGGAGAGAGTGCATAGCATTGTGCCCCCATCGGCAATGGTTGTGTGGAAAGATGACTGCCTGGCAAAGCGGCTGCTGCAGCTGATTCTCCTCCACACTGCCTGGGAAATGGGGAGCGGCCAGCTCCATTATTCTGTGCCGGAGGAATCCCAGCATGGCACCTTTGTGGGCCGTGTCGCCCAGGACCTGGGGCTGGAGATGGAAGAACTGGTGCCTCGGATGTTCCGGATGGTGTCAAAAGGACGCAAAGACTATTTTGAGGTAAATGTTCAGAATGGGATCTTGTTTGTGAATTCTAGGATAGATAGAGAGGAGCTGTGTGGAAAGAATGCTGACTGTGTCATTCCCCTGGAGATGATTGTGGACAAACCTCTGAGGGTCTTCCATGTGGAGATAGAAATCAAGGACATAAATGACAACGCTCCTCTCTTTTCAGTAAGTGAACAGAATTTTTCCATTGCAGAATCAAGATTACCTGGGTCTCGTTTCTTATTAACTGGTGCGTTTGATCCAGATATTGGTACCAATGCCCTGCTAACTTACAAGCTTAGCCAAAATAGGTATTTTATTCTTGATTCAGGAACTAATGAAGACCACAGTAAATCTCCAGTACTTATACTTAAAACCCCACTTGACCGGGAGGAGATCCCTGTGCACCATTTATTGCTCACAGCCTCTGATGGGGGCAAACTAGAGCTCACAGGCACAGTCCAGCTGGTGATCAATGTGCTGGATGCAAATGATAACCCTCCTGTGTTTAACCAATCAGTTTTCAAAGTGAAACTAAAAGAAAATGCAGCTAATGGGACATTAGTTATTAAACTGAATGCCACAGACTTGGATGAAGGCATTAACAGTGAAATATCATATTTTTTTAGTAATAATGTACCTCCACATTTCAGAAAAATATTTGGAATAAATTCCAATACAGGAGAAATCCGAGTTGTTGGAAAAATGGATTTTGAGGACCTTAATTTGTTTGAACTTCAAATTGTTGCAGAAGACAAAGGCAGCTTCCCATTGTCTGGGCACTGTGAAGTTTTTATAGAGGTGTTAGATGAAAACGACAATATTCCTGATATTTCATTGACTTCTCTTTCTGTGCCAGTACCAGAAAACTCTCCTCCAGGGACTGTGGTGGCACTCATCAGTATCTCAGACAGGGACTCCGAGGTCAATGGGCAAGTGATCTGTTCCCTGTGGCCTTCTGGAGTACCCTTCAAACTAGAGTCCACATTCAAGAATTACTACTCACTAACTCTCACTGAGCATCTGGATCGGGAGAGAGTGGCTGAATACACGTTGGTATTGACAGTTCAAGACCAAGGCATTCCACCGCTCTCTGCTAGCACCAGCATTTTAGTACCTATCAGTGACATCAATGACAACACACCAGCTTTCATGCAGCCCTCCTACACGATCTTTGTGAAGGAGAACAACCCACCTGGAGCCCACATCTTCACAGTTTCAGCATCAGATCCAGATATGGCTGAGAACAGCCTAATTAGCTACTGGATAGATGAGAAGTTCTGGCCACTCTCAAGCTACATCTCTGTGCATTCAGAGAGTGGAAAGCTCTATGCCTTGCAGCCTTTGGACTATGAAGAGGTGAAACTTTTGGAGTTCCAAGTGAGTGCTAAGGATGCTGGTCTGCCCTCTTTGTGCGGCAATGTGACCATTCAAGTCTTTGTTGTGGATGAGAATGACAATGCACCTGCAGTATCTGGGCCGACAGAGGAGAAGCCCATTCTTCTTGCTGTTCCTGTTATGCCTGGACACTTGCTGGGCAAGATCCATGCCCTTGATGCTGACTCAGGTTACAATGCATGGCTCCGATATGAGCTGCATGAGGCGACCAATGGTCCTTGGCAAGTGGGACTCTACAGTGGAGAGATCAGCACCACACAAGTCCTGGATGAAGTAGAGGGCAGAAGCAGCCAAACTGTTCTAGTGCTGGTGAAGGATCATGGCAAGCCTCAGCTCTCAACCACAGCAACATTGAGTGTGTCATTGGTAGCCAGTGCCCAGGCTGTTAAAACTGATACTCACCTTTCTCAGACTGGCGAGAATCCCAAGCCGATGGGAGACACTGTCAATGTCTACCTGATCATTGCCATCTGCTCAGTGTCCAGCTTGTTTTTATTAGCAATTGTCTTCTATGTGGCCCTGCGATGCCAGTGCCAGGCAAAAGAGCCCATGGTGTATGGTCCTGGCACTGCAACACTGGTGTGTGCCAGTGAAGTGGGCAGCTGGTCCTATTCCAATCGTCACAGCCACATCTTAGCAGGTGTGGCAGGGGAATCTGGAGCCAAGAGCGATCTTATGGTCTTCAGCCCTAACATTCCTGTTTTTGCAGAGAATGGGGAGGTTAGAAGTGGGAAGGAGTTGGTCCCAGATTCTTCTGGACAGGTAAGTCAATAATTACCTGTAGAATCCTTCAAATGACACATCCATTTTAATTCTATTGCTGTGTTTGTGATATAGATAGTGTCTTATTAAACAATGGTATGTTGTTGTTCCTTCAAAATGGCATTTCATGGTACATAAACAGTAAACAACTGAGTGTTAATAAATGATTTTTTACCTGTTGTAGAAGAAATAGTTTCCACATTCCGAAGAAACTGTTGCTTCAGTCCTATGTATTAGCTTCTCCATGACAAGAAGTTCCCAAGCTCGATTAGACAATCATTTATCCCACAGTTTGGTGTGTTGAGGGGGATTGATTTGGCCTACTGTTTTTGAATCCCTGTGGGAGTCCCCCCGCTTTTAGACAGGTAGGTGCACTCTAGTTTAGTCCATGGTTGCTGGTAATGGACAAAATCGAGCCTTGCCAATGTTGAAGGCTGCTTCCAGTATTAGTTTCTGGTATTGTGAAGTGGCATATTAGTAGGATATTGGCAAACTGAGCACTTCCTCTGCTCTTCCGTGGAGGGCAGGGGAAGTGAAATTAACTCTTCTGCGTCTCCTAGGCTATCACTGATGTGTTGAATTACTTAGATTAATTTTTTTTTAAAAAAAATGTTTTTCTTTGCCTTTGTATGAAGCACAGTCCTCTTACCCCCAAACATCAGAGCTGTAAAGACGAAGAGGAGAGGAGCAAGGATCTTTTAGCGGTGATGTAGAAGGGGAAGGGAGAAAGATCTGAGGCTGGATTTTCCCATTCAAAGAAAGAGCACTTATTCCAGCCCTGGAGAAGGAGATCTTTCTTGTAGTGTCTGAGACAAAGTCCAAAGGATCACAAAACTTCACCTCTAATTCTTCTATAACAGAGATGTTTATTAAAATCAGATTTGCCTCTTAATGATCAATTGCCTAGATTTTATCATTTGCTGTTTCTTTAACAAGGACAACAAAAACAACAACAGTAGCTACATCATCATCATCATCAGCAGCAACAATAGTAGCATGCTGCCAAGTCAATTCTGACTTAGGACGGCCCTTTCCATGATTTTCTGGGTAGAGAATGTACAAAAGTGGTTTACCACTTTTTGTGGGTATCATCTGGGACTGTGCAGCTTGCTCACGGTCACACAGGCTGGCTTTCCTTGTAGGAGGCACAGTGAGGAATCAAACTCCAAACTTGGAGCTCTGCAGCCATATACACAAACCTCTTTGCTATCAAGCTAGCTTGTTTCTCATATATAGCTGCAAATAAATGTCTTCAGATGTGCAAGTGTGTTCTAAATGACTCAGAAATAATTCTCATTGGTTTGAGTGGAAATTGTTTCTTAGTAACCAAACACACACTTACATTACCACTTTGAAAGAAGTGAAAGTTGAATATTCCTGCCTTTAAAGGGGCTACTGAGGTAGTTGAAGTACACTTCAAAGTGGGTACTCCACGGACATTCCTCTCATTTCTCAGGTTGAATCCTGCTTGAATAGGTACTATGTTATGTTGAGTGAGTGGTTGTGTTGTTTGTATACATATGTTTTGTTGCTCTTGAACTGTAAGTGACTGCTCTAAGCCAGAACATATTATAGTATCCAAATAAAATTAAAACAACAATACAAGGATCATCCATAGTAATTTGGAATATCCCAAAATGCATGGAATATATGAGTACATTAACATGTAGTGAATATATGTTTGCAAATGGAATCAATATACAATAAAGATATTAACATCATGTTATACAATTTTGGCAGGTGGCATACAACTGCAGTGATAGTCAAACTAACATTTAGTAACATCGTTGGTAAATTGCTTCTGAAAACTTTATATCTTGAAACCCATATGATGAGACAATCCAAAATAAAACAAATAAAACAAGAGCTTGTGCTGGAAGGTGAAGACTGAAGATCAAAAATGTACAGAATCACCTATTGGAGCTGCGGATAAGTATTAGTGCTATACAGTAATACCTCATATAACATTAGTATCGAATAACACGAAAATCGCATAACATCAAGGAATCTGGGGGGAAGAATTGCATCAGATAACATTAAGATCCTATGGGATGCTTCAGATAACAACCGCGAAAGCCTGTGTGGTTACAATGTATCTCTATGGATCCCATAGAGGATCAGATAACACGAAAAATCATATAACACGAAGACTTGTGGAACCAGGTTTTAGCGTTATATGAGGTTTTACTGTACTTAATAAAGCAACTGAACCACCATTCAGGTTTATAATCCAACTACAAATTTTGAAGAAAAAACTGAAAGCTTTTATGCAAATATCCACAATGAAACTGATAACACACCGAAACAAGTGATGTTGATAAGCATAGATGACTGGAACACAAAAATAAGAAATAAAGCAAAATCAAACATTGGATGAGAGATACATATGAAACAGGAAAGCAAATCGTAGAATTCTGGTAAGCCATGGTAAAAATATGCATTCTTGAAGCAACCAACCAGATGACTGCACAAATTGATATAATCAAATAGCCAATATAGAAATCAGATAGATCATATAATTTGTAGAAATGGAGAAGCTGTAATCAGAAAAAGAACATAGCATATAATAGCACCAAAATATATAAATAATGGTTATGAAGAAGACCACATTGGGAACTGATCTGCATCAGAATACCCAACTAACCATGATCAAGAGGAATTTTGGACTGAAACTATGGGCTAGAGAACTATGGACTGAACCTTGAAGTATATCCAGGAAAGAATAGGAAAAGACTACTCCTGTAGCCAAAGAAAAAGAAAAGGCTAAGGCATGATTGACTGCACTTTTAAAGCAAAGACTCACCATATATGGAGCAAGGAATGCCAAATGTTCAGGTTATTCTGAATGAAGAGAGACGCACTAAAGCTATGGGTTGTTCTGAAAGAAACGGGTGGGCTACAGCACTTGATATAGAGAAATGGAATGGTTCTTCATTGACAAAAGTATCAAACAAGATTGTATTTTATCCCTCCATCTGTTCAGTTTAAGGGCAGGATCCATGATTAGATTCATTTTGAGGAAAGAGTGAAAATTAGTGGGAAAGCGTCAATAATTTTAAACTTTACTGATGGCCCATACTACTTGCAGTGACCTGTAATGACACTGCATCACAACATGATTAGCTACATTTATTAACACAGCTGCACCTACTCATCTTTAGCTCAAAACAGACTCACTATGGTCTAGCTGTATTATCCAATAAGGTGGTTTCAGACTAGAGACAAGCCCTTGGTCCATTTCACCTTATATACCTATTTCTGACATCAGCTCACTGACTTGCCCAGACATGCCCGGCTGCTGCTGGAACATGCATGCCACCAGGGGATGTGATTCAGCTGAGGTGGCAGCAGGCATAGTGGTAGCTGCAACTGTTATAATGTTCCCATGTAAAACTACATTACCCAATTACCTACCATTTGAACAGCTATAGCATGCCTATACCCTTAAGATCTGTACATGACAGCAAATTCTGAGTTCAGATTTGGAATCAGCAGATTCAATATCACGTGAATCACATGTGTTGTTCCCAGCAGCAAAATCGTTGTTGTGGAGCTATTGAAGAAGGTGAAAGAAGAAAATGCAAAGCAGGTTTATAGTTGAACACTAAAAAGACAAAAGCCATGGTTGCAGAAAAGTTACATTAGTGTTGATAATAATGAAACTGAACTTGTTAAAGAGTTTCTTTACTTTCATCCAGTCATCCCAAAAGGGAGACTACAGCTGGAAAATCAGGGCAGGAACTCAGAAAGGCAGCTATGAGGGAACTAGAAAAGATTGTCAAGTGTAAGGTTTTTTGCTGCAGAGGAGATAGGGTTCTCCAAATGATGGTG
This sequence comes from Furcifer pardalis, assembly GCA_030440675.1. Taxonomy (NCBI): domain Eukaryota; kingdom Metazoa; phylum Chordata; class Lepidosauria; order Squamata; family Chamaeleonidae; genus Furcifer; species Furcifer pardalis. Next base: position 148,860,648 of record CP126891.1, read on the forward strand.
CTTTCAGTTAACAATATATGTGTGAAAGCTGAACCATACAGACAGTTGATAAGAAAAAATACATTCATTTGATATATGCTTACTGGATACTGTGAACCATCAGAAAGACAAATAAAAGAGTTCTAGATCAAATGAAGCCTGAACTTTCAATAAAAGCTAAAGTAACTTACCTGAGGATATCATACCTGGAACATATGAAGAGACAAAGTCTCACTGGCAAGGATAATAATGCTAGAAAAAATGGAAGGAGGTAGGAAAAGAGAAGACTTGTGAGTTTATGGATTGACTCAAGAAAGTCATGGTCTTTAGCTTGTAAGAAGGGAAATAGATTGTCATAGATCAGATGGGTACATAAATTAACCGAAGAGAGGCAATCCTTTCTAAGGCCATTCATCCAGAACGTTGTTTAAATTATATTTTGGGACTACAATTCTTTTAGTGTCATCTTTCAATTTTACTCTAAAGTTGAATATTACCACTTCATATTTGGTATTACCCTCCCGTCTTATTTTGGCAGAGAGAATACAGTTTCTTCATCTTCTACTTCCAATTATGTAGTCTATTTGATTTCTATATTGACCATCTAGTAATGTCTGTCTGTTCAGTTGACTGAAGCAATTAAGAGGTTGCTGGCTTTACAGAATTTTATGATTTATTCTTCCATTTTATTTCTGTTCCTGGGGCCAAATTTTTCAACAACATTTGTGATCAATTTCCTTTTGGATGGCTGCATAAAAGTATTCAATATCATCTTCAGCATTAGTAGCTAGAGCATAGACTTGAATGATGGTTGCACTTATAGGTTTTCCACAAAGTTTAAATTATATTATTTGATCAGATTGTCCATTATAGAATCTAACTGCCTCAATACTAGAGCCACTTCATTTCTTCTGAGTTTGTCATTTCGAAAGCAGACCGCTCTGTAGTTATCTGATTTAAAATATCCCATTCCTCTTCAGTTTCACCAGGCATTGCAATGTTTATAATGTTCAATTTCTTGTTTTACAATTTCCAGTTTACCTTAATGCATTCTTCTCATGTTCCATGTTTCAATTGTATGTGTTTTGCAGTATTGGAATTTCCTTTCATTTCTGTGCATATCAGTCACTAGATATCCTTTCAGCTTTAATCTAGATGCATTATTAGCAACAGACCTCCTCGCACTTGACCTTTGCTCACTCCCAGTAACTAATTGAGTGCTTTCTGAGCTGTATGTCCCATTTTCCAATGCTATCTTGTGTTTTCTGGACTATTTCATCATAGAGTTTTTACAATAAGGAAAGTTCAGTAGTTCTTCCATGTGGTCCTAAAAAAATTAGTTGGAGTGCCACTGCTGTTGCCTTTTCCACCAGTATCAATTTAAGCTACTGCTGTTGTCCAGCAGCTGTCTTGAAGTCTTGTGGTGCAATGATTAAATTGCTGTATTGAAGCCAAAACTGCTGACATTGGGAGTTCTGTCCCGATGGGGCTCAAGATTGACTCAGCTTTCCATCCTTCTGAGATCATAAAATGAGTAACCAACATTTTGTGGGCAAAATGGTAATTACCTTGTGAACTACCCAGAGAATGCACTAAGCACTATGGAGTGGTATATAAATGTAATTGCTATTCCTTGATGAGGGTGAATGCTTCTTATTGGACTGTCTTATGTCTTCACACTGAAGCTGTTCTACTATCCATACATTTATATGGTTTTCCCCCATGTTGATTCTTTGATTTGATTGTAGATGTCCACTCCAACTGAAGTTTTTGTATAGTTTCTCCATTCTGCCCTTACACATTTCCTTTCCTGTCTGAATTATCTTATGGTTATTAAAGGAATTCGCAAGCTGAAATTTCTCCCAAATTCCATGCATTTGTATGGTTTCTGTAAAGTCATAGGAGGGAAAAAACCTACTCCATTACAAATTTCAGTCACGAGGGGTCACTGTTGGCCAAGGATCTGTTTAAGTATGACAGAAAATTCAGAGCACCACCCTCAAACCAGACTGCACACTCAACCTGCAAGATCAGAGAAACCAGACAGATGCAGCTTCAGTGGAAAAAATTCAGCCGGTTTCACTGATGCCACTTCTGATGAACCTTCTGGATTTTGCTCTTCACTCCTTTAAGGAAGAGGACTTATAACATCAAGAAACATAAGGAAAGATTTTGTGGCTCCATTTGCCATGTTCTCTTGGAAAGCAGAGTCTGTGGAGAAGCAGATACTGCAACTGCTTCTGCTCCACACTGCCTGGGAAATGGGGAGCGGCCAGCTCCATTATTCTGTGCCGGAGGAATCTCAGCATGGCACCTTTGTGGGCCGCATTGCCCAGGATCTGGGGCTGGAAGTGAGTGAGCTGGTGCCTCGGATGTTTAGGATGGTCTCCAAAGAACAGGGGGAGCATTTTGAGGTAAATATACAGAATGGGATTTTATTTGTCAATTCTCGGATAGACAGGGAGGAGCTGTGCCCCAGCATTGTTGTGTGCATTATTCACCTGGAGGTCCTTGTGGACAAACCCTTAAGGGTTTTTCATGTGGAAGTAGAGATTGTTGACATAAATGACAATGCCCCCATTTTCCCTGTTACAGAGCAGCTATTTACTATTGCAGAGTCTAGCATTCGTAATTCACGCTTTCCGCTAGAGGGAGCCTCTGATCTGGATATTGCCGCAAACTCTCTACTCAGCTATAAACTTAGCCCAAATCTACACTTCACCCTAGAGGTACTGGAAAACCCTGAGCACAGTGCATCTTTATTTCTTGTTCTGCACACACTTCTTGACAGAGAAGACTGTGCTGTTCATCATTTATTACTCACAGCCTTTGATGGCGGCCAACCACAGCTTACTGGCACAGTCCAGCTGGTGATTAAGGTGCTGGATGCAAATGATAACCCGCCTGTATTTGACCAGTCAATTTATAAATCCCGGGTATTAGAAAACTCAGACAATGGATTATTAGTAATTAAACTAAATGCCACCGATTTAGACGAAGGCGCCCAAAAGGAAATTACATATACATTGAGCCACACTTCTCCTACAAATGGAAAAGAAAAATTTATTCTTGATCAAAAGACTGGGGAGATCTATGTGAAGGGGAATCTGGATTTTGAGGATAGGAATTTTTATGAAATACAAGTTGAGGCCAAAGACAAGGGGATTCCTCCATTATCAGGACACTGCAAAGTTTTGGTTGAGGTTCTGGATCTAAACGACAATGCACCTGAGATTTCAGTGATGTCTCTGATCACACCTGTACCAGAAGATTCTCCTCTAGGAATGGTGGTGGCCCTTATAAGTATCTCAGATAGGGACACTGGTTCTAATGGACAAGTGAGCACTTCCCTATGGCCTCAAACTGGAATACCTTTCAAACTGGACTCCACAGTCAAGAATTACTATTCACTGATACTGGCTGAACATTTGGATCGGGAACAGGTGTTTGAATACAGAATGGTAGTGACAGCACAAGACCAAGGGGCTCCATCGTTGTCAACCACCAGCATCCTTGTAGTGCCAGTGGGTGATGTGAATGACAATGCACCTGCTTTTGCCCAATCTTTATATACAGTCTTTGTGAAAGAGAACAACCCACCTGGTGCTCACATCTTCACAGTGTCTGCTTCAGATCCAGATGTGTCTGAGAATGCCCTGGTCAGCTACTGGATAGATGAGAAACTGTGGCCACTCTCAAGCTATCTCTCTGTGCACTCAGAGAGTGGGAAAATCTATGCTTTGCAGCCCTTGGACTATGAGGAAAGGAAGCTTTTAGAGTTGCAAGTGAGTGCTAAGGATGCTGGGCTGCCTTCCCTATGTGGCAATGTGACCATTCAAATCTTTGTGGTAGATGAAAATGACAATGCACCTGCAGTGTCATGGTCAGAGGATAACACCATCTCTCTGTCAGTCCCTGTGTCTGCTGGTCATGTGGTGGGCAAGGTCCATGGCACAGATGCCGATTCTGGATACAATGCATGGTTATCCTATGAGATGCTTGAAGCAAACAGTGGCCCTTGGCAGGTGGGACTACATAGTGGAGAGATCAGCACCACCCATGCACTGGAGGACACAGAAGGTGGCAGCAACCAGAATCTGCTGGTTTTAGTGAAAGACCATGGCAAGCCACCACTGTCATCTACAGCCACATTGACTGTATCATTGGTACTGAGCTCCCAGGGTGTCCAAAGTGATGCTTACCTCTCTAGGATAGCAGGAAATCCAAAGCCACTGATGGACCCTATCAACCTCTATTTGATCATTGCTATCTGTTTAGTCTCCAGCTTATTCCTGTTGGCAGCCTTAATATACATGGTCCTACGTTGCCATTGCCAGGCAGAGAAGGCAATGGTCTGTGGACCTGGCACAGCAACACTGGTATATTCTAGTGAAGTGGGCAGCTGGTCGTATTCAAATCGTCACAGCCATATCCTGGCAGGAGTGAGTGGGGAACCGGGCACCAAGAGTGATCTCATGGTTTTCACACCCAACATTCCTGCTTGTGTGGACAGTGGGGAAGTGGGAATTGTGAAGGAGGCAATTCCGAATTCGTCTTGGCTGGTGAGTTAGGAAGATTAACTTAGTCCTTCTGTTTTGGCATATGTGACATGATTAGGCTTTCCCATGTGAGTGTTTTTTTTAATTTTTTTTTGAAAATGATGTCCATTTATGATGGTTGTAGTCTACCAGGGTACCTGCAAATGTTGCAGAAGCAGTGGTCGTAACAACACTATTTAAAGATAAATAAAAATGGCTACCTATGTAACAGAATTCACTAATAGCAGCTATTCCTTTGAAAGTGATATTTTGTGTATGTAGGCTTACATGTAACTTTTCTCTAAAGAGCAGAACAAACCAGGTTAAATAACAGTACAGTAAAACCTTGGATAACGCTAAAACTTGGTTCCACAAGTCTTGGTGTTATCCGATTTTTAGTGTTATCCAATGCATGTTAAAATCCTATGGGATGGATCGGATAACGTTAAAGCTCCATAGAGATACATTGTAACCGCATAGGCTTTAGCGGTTGTTATCTGATGCATCCCATAGGATCTTAACGTTATTCGATGCAATTCTCTCCCCCCTCAGATTGCTTAACGTTATGCGATTTTAGCGCTATCTGTTGCAAACGTCATCCGAGGTATTACTGTATATTCTGAAACATGTCTCTTGTTCTACCAAATGATCTAGGCAACCAAGGTGTGAATGCGTTGAAAACTGAATGTTGGGTTTTGAATGAAAAAAGAGTGAGGTGTTTTCTGTTTTTTTTTTTGGGTAAATGATGGTCAAGTTTAAGTTAGTGTGCATAATGGTTTAGTTTTGGTTGTAACCAAAATAATAGGCTATTTTAATTACTTTGTAGGTAAATAACAGTAAGCCTTTAAGTTTTGATTTAGTGCCTAGCTATTTCCATGTTTCTAAAGAAATATTAAACTGTAGTATGGTGCATAAGTACTGTTTCATAAACATATGTTGAATGGTTGTCTTTGAAGTTTATTGTGCTGAGTGCAGGATGATTTATTCATTATCTTACTTTAAACATATCTTTACTAGAGCAGGCTAAGGCCAGCATAACACTAGCTTTTTTGGGCTTTTTGTTGTTGCAAGTATCATATTAGGGAAAGAAAGGATGAACTCATAGCAGTTAAGAGTCACATGGTTTTATAATTCAAATATTATGTTCTTGTTCTTTACATTTCACATATGCATGAAGGAGCTTTGTTGGTTTTTTTTTTAAATGGCACTATGACCATGGTGAAAATAATGTTATGGCAATGGTATTGCCATAAACTTAGCCCAAATAATCTTATGGCAATTGTGATTTTTACTAATGGGTAAAGTCCAGTTCCTTAGTGTGCATTGTAGGAAGACAATCAGCTTGGGTACTTGTGGGAAAGCTAGATGGCCCCAGTGTTTTAACAGAAGAAGTAAATGGAAACCCATCTCTGAATATATCTAGAAAATTCTGGAAGGTATTTATTTATTTATACATACCCCAACCATCTAGGGGATTTTCCTACTCTGGGCGGCTAGCAGCACAGTATTGTTATAGAGTCACCATAATTATACATCATCATCATCATCATAAGACTACATTAAGGATCTCCAATTGTTCAGAAGAATGATAAAGTAAAATTAGTAGATAAAACAACTTTGAATGTATAAGGACTACATTTTTGTGTTCTTTTGGTCATACTTTGCTTGACTAATACCACTGTGGAAATTATTAGAACTCTTGAAAAAGTCACAAAGGTGCAGCAGGGTAAAGTGGTTTGACCCATTTGTATGAATCCCTTGGAGTATTACTAATATGTAGTAAATTAAGCAGGAGCTGAAATATAAGCAGGCATTTTTGAAGGGTTATTTTGGTTGCTTCCATAGGTCAAACTTCCAAAAGAGTCAGATCTTGACATAGCAAAGCTTGACTTTACCAAAGCCTTTTGGGAGTTGCCATATTAGAAGTGCAGCTAGTCCAACAAAAACATCCTGTCTTTCATAAACATCCAGAGTGGAGGAGAAAGAGAATGAGTTGAGTGCTTATTGAACTGCAAGAAAACCAAAAGCCAGCAAAAGAAAAGCAGTTGTTTAGCATGTAGTCTTTGTTGTTATTTAGACCTATATACATATATTTATGAAGAAGACAAAAACCAAGCAGGCTAGATTTGGTTTTACTACTCATGAAGCTTTCAAAGCATCACCAAAATCCCAGGCTGTTGCATTTGTCAGAGTTTGGTTTGCTTGACAGTTTCTGTTTGGTCTTGATTGATCTACTGCCATAACCATGAGGATTGATTGACTGATGTTTGATCTTTCAATTAGCCATTCTACACCAACAGACTGTCTCATTGTTTTTCCAGTCGTTGCTCTTTATAGTCTTCAAATCTAATTTATATGTTGTAATATTTCTACTGCTAATGACCATACAATTATAGTATAATAATTTATTAATTACATTTGATTTTAGCCAAAAGGCCGAGAAGTGATAATTTACTTATTTATCATATGATGAACTTCAGTTGTCTACATTAATGCTGTTATATACAGTGAGCACAAAACTGACCATCTCAAGTTCCTAACTAGAGTTCCACATCTAGGTTTGAAAGCCATTGAAGGGCTTCATCTGTGGCACTATGCAAGTCTTCCAATGTGCCTCTAAACACATGTAAGGGACACTTAAATATAATGTAGTCTATAGTTTGGCCTTCTTCTCCACAATCACATTGGGAAGAGGACTTCCATCCCCATGTGAACAGAGTGACTCCATATATACCACAGCTGGTCTTCACTCTGTTTAGCATCTGGCTGGCTGGCCATAGAGGTTCTTGACTATGTGGTGGTGGGGAATCAGGGATAGATGTTGCCAAAGTTCCATCCAGGCATCTGAGATACTGAAACGGTTATTCTGTAGTTTAATTGCAGTGCACCAAGGAGGGTGTCTAGATTTTAATTGTTGGGCAATGGGGGTGTTATTTCAACATGGATTGAAAGGAGAGGGTTGTTTACTATTTATAATAAAAGTAACTAATAATAATAATATAAATAATCCAAGTAGTCATTTCTGTAATTTCCATCTGTGTTTTTCATGATCACCTTTCTAGAAGTCTTTGTTTTTCCTTTCCATTTATTAGATTGATTGGCATGCCTTCCAATTATTGTGTGTGTTTTTATACTGGCTCTCAGGTCATTTTTCTGTTAAGGAGAGTTGTGGCTTAATTAAAATATCTAGGATTTTTATCTTTTCTTTCCATTCACAGCATTGCTCTATTGTAATGAGAATATTCTCCAGTGAGGTCTGTGTAATGATGAGCTTTAGTTTTGTTATTTTTTTTTGTGACTCTGTTATTCTTTCCTTGGGGAAGGAGGGTGAATTTAGGAGAGAGAATGAAAGAGAGTTTTCTGTTCATCAGAACTTCAATGGTGTCTTATAAAGGAAAACAAGAAGGAGAACTTTTGTTTTATCTGTTCTAAGTTTTAGTTTATTACCCTAATCTAGTTGATTACCAATATCAGACTCTCAATCACCTTTCTCCCTTTTGGGAAGAAAAGAGAAATAAGGTGGATGTCATGAACATATTGGAAACACTAACTACCAAGATATCAAACAATCTCACTAAGCAATTTCAGAAGACACAAAGAGAAACCAAGGTGAACACTATGTGCTAATGACCAAGACTTTGAACAAAACTTCCTCTGAAACCAACACTCCAAGAAGGACCAGAATGGATTAAGGCAGTGCTTCCAACTCCCATCTGAAAATTGCTAGCAGCACTGAAAGCAACAGAATCAATATGATCAAGTTCCATATTCAGTTATAGAAAGAAATGAAAAGAATGGTTGATATACTGCCAGGGAAAATAAATAGCACACACCATATTATTTACATGCACCTAATGACAAGAACAATTTTTCTAATAAGTGAGAAAGAATACTATATTCTGAATACAGGAAATTCTCATGCATAGAGGAACAGACTCATAGAGAAGTGCAACCAGATACATGAGGAAACCCAACTTGAATTATGTATACAGTTTCTGATCACTCGTGGTGCAGAGTCTGGCAACCAAACTGATTAGAGGACCAGAGCAATTCCTCTATAAGTAAACATAACAACATATAAAGTTAACTATTTTTTCTAAACAATAAGTGGTTAGGGAGATATATAAACTTAAAGATGCCATTGATTTTTATTACTTTTCTGTGGCCTGTAAAAGTATCCAAAATGCACAAATTATTTTTGCATGGAATATTATTAGAGAATAATACAAGCAAGCTCCACATATGTTTCCGAATAAACTTATTAAATTCATCTATGTTTGAAAATTTTAAAAAACCAAAGCCTATGTGGCATTTATATTGCTTGTCACAAGATGTCGCTACCTGCTTAAAATTAAAATACTCTTTCCAGACAAAGATCAAAGCCCCTCCCAGAAATACAGTAAGAAGAAGAGAGTGTGGAAGAAGCTCAGGATGGTGGCATGGATATGGCAATATAACAACTGGCTATTTTATATCACTTACTGCTGACCCTGGAGTGTGGATTTTGTTTTCTTCTTTTTTCAAGGGAGTAAAACCTACCATTAGCCATGACTGTTTTGCACCCATGGCCCCTGGTGAAGAGCTGGATGCTGCAGCTGGTTCTGCTCCAAACTGGCTGGGAAATGGGGAAGAGCCAGCTCCATTATTCTGTTCTAGAGGAATCTCAGCATGGCACCTTTGTGGGCCACGTCGCCCAGGACTTGGGGATAGAGTTGGAAGAACTCATGCCTCGGATGTTCCGGATGATCTCTCAAGGCCGTGGGGACTATTTTGAGGTAAATCTTCAGAATGGAATTTTATTTGTTAATTCACGGATTGACCGTGAGGAGCTGTGTGCCAAGATCCCTAGATGCATGATTCACCTGGAGATGATCCTGGATAAACCCTTGAGAGTCTTCCATGTGGAGGTAGAGATCAAGGATATCAATGACAATGCTCCTATATTTCCAGCAGCTGAGCAAATCCTGATGATATCTGAATCTAGACTTCCGGATACATCTTTCCCACTAGAGGGAGCCTCTGATGATGATATTGGTTCAAACTCTGGACTCACCTACAAAATCAGTCCGAATGAATATTTTACTTTGGATGTTCAGAACAATGAGAAGATTGGTGAGTCCTTAGTTCTTGTATTAAGAAAACCTCTCGATAGGGAGGAAATTCCTGTATACCATTTATTACTTACAGCCACTGATGGGGGTAAACCAGAACAAACTGGAACTGCGCAGTTGGTAATCAGTGTGCTGGACATAAATGATAATGCACCAGTTTTTAATCAGTCTATATATCAAGTAAAACTTTTTGAAAATACAAAAAATGGAACATTACTCATCAGTCTCAGTGCAACAGATCTTGATGAGGGAATTAACAAAGACATTACATATTCAATTCGAAGTGTTAATCCACACAGTTTAGCCACATTGGTGAATTTGGATCCAAACAATGGACAAATGAGATTAACTGGAGACATTGATTTTGAAAGCATAAAGTTAGGTGAAATTGGTGTAGAAGCAACAGACAAAGGTATGGCCCCAATGAAGGGGCACTGCAAAGTTCTGATTGAGGTGTTGGATGTGAATGACAATGCTCCAGAGGTGTCAGTTTCATCCCTCTCAGTTCCAGTGCCAGAGGACTCCCCACTAGGGACAGTGGTGGCTTTGCTCAGCATTTCTGACAGAGACTTTGGTGCTAATGGGCAAGTAAATTGTTCCTTACAACCTCCTGGCCTCCCCTTCAAATTGTCATCTAATTTTAAGAACTATTATTCTTTAGTGCTGGCTGAGCTCTTGGATAGGGAGCAGCTGGCTGAGTATAGGCTGGTCATAATAGCACAAGACCAAGGGGACCCATCACTTTCCACCAGCAACAGCCTGATTGTGCCCATCAGTGACATTAATGACAATGCACCCACTTTCATGCAGCCTTCCTATACAGTCTTTGTCAGTGAGAACAACCCACCTGGTGCTCACTTCTTCACAGTATCTGCCTCGGATCCAGATGTGTCTGAGAATGCCCTGGTCAGCTACTGGATAGATGAGAATCTGTGGCCACTCTCAAGCTACATCTCTGTGCACTCCGAGAGTGGGAAGCTCTATGCTTTGCAGCCCTTGGATTATGAAGAGATTAAGCTTCTCCAGTTCCAAGTGAAGGCCAGGGATGCCGGGATGCCCTCTCTCTGTGGTAATGTGACAGTTCAGGTCTTTGTGGTGGATGAAAATGACAATGCACCTTCAGTATCCAGGCCAGAAGAGGCCCTTACCCTGGTAGGTGTTCCCATCCCTGCTGGACATGTAGTGGGGAAAATCCATGCCTTTGATGCTGACTCAGGCTACAATGCATGGCTGCGTTTTGAGCTACATGAGGAAAGCAATGGACTCTGGCGGGTTGGGTTGTACAGTGGAGAGATAAGTACCACACGGGCTCTGGATGAAGCAGAAGCCAGTATCAGCCACGATCTGCTGGTGCTTGTGAAGGACCATGGAAAATCTGTGCTGTCTGCTACAGCCACATTTAGCATATCACTGATTGCAAGTGCCCAGTCTCCTCACATGGATGCCCGTCTTCCAGGGTTGGGAGTGAGCCCGAGTGTCTCTGTGGACAACCCCAACATCTACCTAATCATTGCGATCTGCTCAGTGTCCAGTTTGTTCCTGCTGGTGATTGTTGTGTACGTAGCTCTGCGGTGCCAGTGTCAGCCAAAGGAGGGAGTAATGTACGGCCCTGGCACAGCCACTTTAGTTTGTGCCAGTGAAGTCGGCAGCTGGTCCTATTCCAATCGCCACAGCCACATTCTGGCAACTACAACGGGGGAGTCTGGTGCCAAGAATGACCTCATGGTTTTCAGCCCCAACATCCCTGTTTTCTCAGAGAATGGGAAGGAGTTGGTCCCTAATGCATCTGGGCAGGTAAGTTACCAGGAAAGTTTCTGCACTATTTTCTCTTGTCCATACATTACCCCATTAAATCACAATCTCTAAATATAAGTATCAGCCCTAGGACTGTATCCAGGGAATGAACAAGTTTCCTTCTTCACACCAAAAGAATTCTGCATTCATTTTTCATGAATTACTTTCCAGACAGAAATGAGCATACTTATTTATAATGCATGTGCCCCCTGGCAAAAAACCAATATATCTTTTTGTATCTTAGAAAGTGTAGACTTTTTTTGTTCCTGAAATTAGGAATTACATAAATTGAAGAGCTTGTTTTAAGGGATTAATGTTAACACTATAAATTTGTTTCTGGATCTTATTTTTTTTAAATACCTGGTGCTTTGCTTACCTTTCTATTATATCACTGTTGATATCTTAATAAATAGTTATTGTACTCATTGTAATATAGTCTTTAAAGTGGTGGGCTAGGATTCAAGAGTCTTGGATTTTACCAGTGCCATGTCGAGTGGGTTGCGGGGAGGAGGTAGATAACCAATCATTTAGAAAGGGTATAAGGAATTCCATGTCTATGTTCTCTGCATTCATGTCTTGCTAATTTTAGGGCAAGTGCTGCTTGATAAACTTCAGAAACTGCACTCAGAATCAGCAGCACCATGGACAGCATCCTGTTGCAGAAAATCACATGCATCTATGTTGATTACATAGATACATTCCATCTATGTTGATTATGAAATAGATTTCCCCCAAAAAATATTTCCAGCAATCCCTTCAGCAGGTTGTCCTTTGTGTCATTGATCACCATACAGGCAACCCATCCCCAACCAAGTATGTGAAGAACAAGCCACTGGAAGAATAATCTCCTTCTATGGTGGACTTTGCATTCTATTCCTCCCTAACAAGATTCTGATTTGCAACATGAATGTATGATCCACTGATGAGTGACTTCTTTAGTGCTGACTATGCCAGGGCCATACGTCCTTTTAATTATTTGCTTGTTTAGGTAATGCTAAATTAAAGCAAATAATTTAAAGCAAATATTGTATTATTCCAATACTGCATTAAAATGCATGCTTACTGCTTTGAGTAAGCACACATTTTAATGAAGTACAGTTGTACTTGCTTAAAGAGCATAATGCGTTCCACAGGATTGCTCTTTAAGTGAGTTTGCTCTTTAAGCGAAACACCATTGTAAGTGACCCATTGTGTGTGTATGTGTGCGTGTGGGGATTGCGAACCCCGACTTATTTGTTAAGCGAAGCAAACATTCAGAGAAAATTCTGCTCTTTAAGCGAGTTACTCTTTAAGCGATGTGCTCTTTATGCAAGGTTTGACTGTATTGGAATAAAACAAATTATCAGGCTCAGCCCCCAAGGAAGCAGGAAAACCAAAGCTAGGGCATCTGTGACAGGTAACCATCCAAGCTATGTTTAAAATCCTTTCATGTCTTCCAAGCAGTTAGTTCCATTGTTGAGCAACTTACATTATCAGGACATTCTTCCTAACATGTAATTAAAATCTCTTTTCCTGTTACTAGAATCCGTTATTTAAGAACTTACCCTCTTTAATTGGGGGGGGGGGGAGAGAGCTTGTTTCATCTTCCATTTGACAGCACTTAATTTTTTAAGGATGTCTGTCATATTATCTCCAGGCCTTTCCACCCCCTGGAATAAACATACCTAACTCCTTCGAGTAATAAACATACCTAACTCCCTCAAGTAATTAAAAAGAAAAGAAAAGAAAAAACCCCACTGGGGAAGGGGTGTGGAAATTGAGACAAATGCCACATGACATTGACCCACTTTTAAAAAATAAGAATGGAACCCCAATTCTTTTATCGGTTAAGATGCAGGCATCAGTTTCTTTTTAAAAAGCTTTTCAGCCTGTTTGGATCTCTTGCTTGGAAGAAATGAGATGTAGAAAACTAAACAAGGAAACAACCAAATAAACAAACAACTCTAAGCTTTCTCTTACATTGGTAGAATAAATCTCAGGAGACCATTGTCATTTCAACCATTCCCACCTCACTTACCATTTCTTCCCTGTGTGTAATGATCAGATCCAGACTAGCCAATCCTCTTGTTGCATCTTCACTTTCTGGAAGATTAAGTTATTGGCAAGACAAGTGAGAAATTTGTCAGGTCAATATGTATTATTGATCTTAGTGTAAGCCTAAATTACCGGGTTGCAGAGACTATTGTTAACACCAATGATGTTAAGCTGCCCTTTCTCTTATCTTTCTTTTCTTTTTGTTTTTAGTTTTCAATGTAGGCAATGTAAAATGTTCTATTTTCAAGACGATTCTTTCCCAATTGCCACAACATGTTACAAGCGTTCATTTTAATGACAGGCCTGTATATGGGTTCTAGTTTCATAATGCAAATGGGAAAGAAATCTAGGGATCTTGGAACCTTTTATCCAGAAAGAATAACTGATATTGACCCACAGCAAACATGAACAAATGGGGAATTTTTGGAGGCTGGGGGAATAACTAGAGATATGTATAAGGATGAAAAATGAAGAATTCAAATATTACAGATTCAAAATATATCTTCAGTTAGTTACTTGGTGGCCATACAGCTAAAAGCTTTGTACTAATGTTACATACCTGTATTACATTTGTGATTATCTGAAAAATGTAGAAGCACCTCTCCTGTATTTGTTACATTTTATTTGTTTGTTTGATTGTTTCATTACAGTTATATACCACTCATTTTGATACATTGCATCTATGTTGATTATTAAATATATTTTCCTCTAAAATATATTTTAAAAACCTGTTCATGTTTAATATTGCATATCTGCAAGGAATTTGTCCAGATTTTATATCCTTAAATTTAAATAACAAATTTATTTCTTAAAATTTAAAGAAAGGGAGATGGGACTAACTAGAGATGATATTACTTGGTTTATTATTTCTCATCTTGAAGGAATAAAAAGGAGTTGGTTATGGTTTGTGCATTATCTCTTCTTTATGTGTCTGTGATCACTGTTTGTAATATGCCTATAGTTGCTCACTGGGACAAATCTGGTAGTCTGAAAATCTTCAGTCAGAAACCAGCTACCTCTTGCTTTGGAAATTTAATCTTTCAACAAGTGGCAGAGTAATGAATGTTACTGTGCTGGTAGTAACTTTCATTTTAATTTTCCAGCTTCATATGTTTATCAACTGGTGAGTATCTAAAGAACTTCATATTTCTAATTTCAGTTTTTGGTAGCTCTTGTACCTAATGCTTCCTTCAAAAAACATGCTACTGTACTTTTATCAGGAGTTTAATTTAGTTTAGTTTTCATAGAATAAAGGAGTTGGAAGGGGCCTTTTAGGCCACCATGTTCAACCCACTGTTCAATGTAGGAATATGAATCAAAGCAAATATGACTGATGGCTGTCCAACTCTCTGTTGAATGCTTTTAGTGTTAGAGCGCTCGTCGCCTCTCAAGGTAGTTGGTTCCACTGTATAGTAGTATTGCTCTAATCATCAATATGTTTTTCTTAATATTCAGCCTATATCTGGCTTCCTGTAGTTTTGGACCATTATTATGCGTCCTGGACTCTGGGATGTTGGATCATTCCCTTCCTCTTTATGATTATATTTCAGGTATTTGAAAAGTCTCCTTTTCTCAAGGCTAAACATGTCCAGTTCCTTAAGTCTTTCCTCATTTGGCTTGGTTTCCATTCCTCTGATCATCCTTGCTGCCCGTCTCTGTATCTGCTCTTATTTGCCTGAATTTTTCTTGAAGTGTCCAGAATTGGACACAGTACTCTAGACATAGTCTAACTTAGGCATGCTTAAACTATGGCCTGTGGGCTGGATATGGCCCCCAAAGCCATTCCATCAGGTCCATGATGCCCTTGCCAAACCAGGAAGTGAATACAGACACTTCTGCGCATGTGCAGATGCATTGATATTTACTTCCTGGTTCAGCATAGACATCCTTGTGCATGCGCAGAACCATCCATATTTACTTCCTGGTTGTGCGCGGACATCTTCGTGCATGTGCAGAATGGTCCACGCTGAACCAGGAAGTGAATATGGATGCTTTTGCACATGCCCAGAAGGGTCCACACTGAACTAGGAAGTGAATATGGATGCTTTCACGCATGTGCAGAAGCGTCCGTGCTGAACCAGGAAGTGAATATGAACATGCATGCGCAAAACATCCCCTGTTCTGGGGACGTGGTCTGGCCCACCCAACTGTTCCAGGGGCATGGTCTCTCTCACTCAAGTCATTTATGAAAATGTTGAAGAGCCCAGAGCCCAGGGCCAAGCCTTGTGGTACTCCACTTGTTATCCCCTCCCAAATTGAGAAGGAGCCATTAATAAGAACTCTCTGAGTATAATTCTGTAACCAACTGTATCTCCACCTGATGCTTGTGCTAATCAGAATATCATGGGGCACTTTGTCAAAGACTTTGCTGAAGTTGAGATATAATGCATCAACAGCACTCCCACTGTTCACCATGGAAGTTACTTGATCAAAAAATGAAATCAGATTTGTCTGGCAGGATTTGTTATTGATAAATTCAAGTTGGCTTCTAATTATTACTGCATTGTGTTCTAGTTGTTTGCAGAGTGACCACTTTATAATCTTCTCCAGAATTTTTCCTGGGACTGATGTCAGGCTGACTGGTCTGTAGTTCCCCAGTTCTTCCCCTCTGCCCTTTTTGAAAGTAGGAACAACATTACCCTCCTCTAATCATCTGGTACTTCACCAGTTCTCCATGATTTCAGAAATCGTTTTGCTTTGGACAAATTAAGATTCTTTGTATTAGGGATTACATTTATACAACAACATCTAAATCTCTCCAGTTGTTTGGTGAAGATAAAACTGTAACTCTTTAAAAACCAAACCTAAGTAAAAATCACTTTTACTCTGATTAGTGAAGCAGTCTAGTTGCATCGATGGAGACCACTTGAATACGGTGTGTTTTTTGTTCCTGTTTTTCATCTTATGTCTATGTGTGCAATGCATTTGTACCTTGACAAATGATAAAAATTTACCAGAGTTGTATAATAAATCTATGGTTTTTCATACACAACTGTTATTTCAGCCATTGGGTTGATTGTTATGACATTCTGATAATTTGCCTTAAAACCAACTTGCATGCAATAACTCTACTATAACACTATTTAGTCATTAAGAGGAAAACATATTAGTCTCACCTCTCCTCCCACAAAATAGAAAGGCTACCTCTTCCTTGCTTCAAGAGTCACACTTCTGTGTTCAGCATTACAATAGAGAGGGAGAGAGTAGCATGCTTTACCTAACGCATGTGGGCACCACATCCTTCCTTACTGACAAAACAGTGCTTTCCTTGCGTAAGAAACAACTCTGTTTTCACTTTCAAGCCACAACTAAGTAGTGGCTAGGGATGAGATTTTTTTTTATTTTTTGGACTATAAATAGTATACCATTCTAAGAATTCTACCTTCCTTACAAACACCCTATAAATACCTAAACATGACACATCTCAGAGAAAGGCCTTTATGGGAAGGCTTTCAGACTTAGCTAGGTCTCTTTCCACCCACACTTCTTGTCCCTGCCCTGATGATAACATGGATTTTTTCCCTTCAAAACAGGACACTTGGGCAGAGTTAGGCTTGGCTAAGCCTCAAAACCTTCCAATGAAAACCATGCACTGGTGCTTAACATTTTGGTTTTGTAAGATGTCTGTAGGTAGAACTCCCAGAACAGAGAACTATGGCATATGTAGTCAAGAACATCCAAAAATTCAATCTCTAGTAGCAGATGCACTTTTAAACTGTCCTAGATAATTTCATAAGTATTTTGGTATCCTAGTTAGTATTCTGTCTGAACTGCACATGACAGATGGTATAAATATGCTAGTTTGCAAGTTGAATATATTGTTCAAAATGTCTAAATAGATGGACTGGAATATTTAAATCAAGTAAAATGCTAACTATTTTGAGAAGTCAGCTTTATTGATGTGATATAGTCTCTGGACCAAGGAGTCTGGTTTGTGATGAATCATAATTAGCCTTGTCATTAAATGATTAAATTTATTCCAGCCAGCATCAGACTGTTTGATTATATTCTGACCCATAACTGTAGAATTCAGTGTGTCTGGCATTCTCAGACAAGGTTGTGTCTTCTGAGTTGGCCGAAACACAGGCACAAAGTAAATAATTACTTTTGTTATCAAATTTCTGGAAACTGGCTAATGTTAGCTAATTTAATTGGACCAATCTAAGTACAGACCCAAGATGCGGAAGAGAAGAAAATGTTTATCAACTGTAAGATTTAAATCTGGCCATATTCAGAGGCCAATTGTGTGTTCTGTCCATGTGCCTGTTTATTACTAGTTTTATATAATGCATGTTAACTCTTCTTTTCTCACAAAGATTCACAAATGACACATAATTCATCCTTTTTTTTTTACACATCACCAAGCATTTTCTTGTAATTTTTGCATTAGAGTGATCTTGTGACTACAATCTGTAGTATCATGTAAACCAGGAGTTCTCAACCTTTTAAAGCTGGCTTATGTTTGTTCACACAGCTTCGGAGGGCAGATAGCCATTTTGCCCTTCCTCCTCCATATGGCACTTCCTGATTTGGTGGAGGTGGGGTGCACATGAAATGGTGCCACGGGCCATATCCAGCCCACAGGCTGCAGGTTGATAATCCCTAATGTAAATCCATCCTTTCTGTGTTTCCTTGCATGCTGTTGCAGCGGTTCTGTTCTGTTACAGTAGCATTAAACTGTCAGATGTTTTCAGTATGTTGTAGAACCTTAATGTCATCCCTTCCCAATGATAGAAATCAAGGTTTGTGGTAACTACTTAACATAAGAGAGCAACTATGTTTTCTTTGCTCCAGTCAGTTTCACAGGCAACAATGTAAGGCCAGCAATGGGGTGTGTGAATTTAATTTGTTGTAGCATGAATATTTCCTTTCTTTTCAGTGGAATTTGCTTTTGGTTTTCTTTCCGTGCAGATGCAAGGGGTGACAACCTAGCTTTACAGTACCAACTTTGCCCAAATGTCTGAGTCATCTCAGCTTCACAGTGTTTCCTTGATATAATTCCTCAAGCAGCTCTATGTACTTAATTCAGGATTCATAGAATCCAACTACAGAAAGTGGCTGTGTGATCCATTCACGGAAACAATGTACAGTCAAACCTCGCATAAAGAGCACCTCACATAAAGAGCACCTTGTTTAGAGAGTAACTCGCTTAAAGAGCAGAATTTTCTCTGAATGTTTGCTTCACTTAGCAAATAAAACCAACCAAAAACTCGCTTAACAACTAAATTGGGGTTCGCAATCCCCCCCCCACTAGAATTCACAGTTGGTCATTTACAATGGTGTTTCACTTAAAAAGTAAATTCGCTTAAAGAGCAATCCTGTGGAACACATTATGCTCTTTAAGTGATGTACCATTGTACAGTATTAGGAAAGGCAAGCACTGAAAAAAACTACATGAAATGGAGACAAAACAAATTCCTTTAAGAGACATAATTGAAATTCAATAAATAAAGCAAGTTTTCCACATATTCTTATCTGTCAGGAACCTAGCCAATATACTACAAGATTGGACAATATTATAGAATCAATAACAATTTATGAGTAGAATAAGCTTTTAAGTTCTGTATTAGTCTTCATGATGCGAAGATAGTATAAAACCTGGTATTAAGGTGCAGAGTTAAAAAATGGGGCCAGAGGTGATGCCCACAGCTCATGAAGCTAAGGCAGGATTCTCAACCTATGGCCCGCAAGCCAAATCCGTCCTCTGATGCCAATTCATCTGGCCCCGCTGCCTGTGCCTCTCCTGGAAGTGGAGGTAAAACACACACACACATGCAAACGTTCCCATAAATGACCCACAGCTGTCGTAAATGCATTTTATGATAGCCGTGCGTCATTTATGGCAGTATTTTGCACATGCATGGGTGCATTTTACTTCCGCTTCTGGGTGGGAGGAACCACATGACTCTGCCATGTGACTGGCCCATGGCCTGAAAAGGTTTGGGAACTCCTGAGCTATACTGTCAACAAAACAAAAATGAAAGTTTAGATTCTCTCTCTCTCTCTCTCTCTCTCTCTGTGTGTTTTGAATAGTAGCCGTGTTAGTCTGTGGTTCAGGCACATCAGAAAACAAAACAAAATAAACAAAATAAAATTAAAATTAAAAACACTGTAGCACTTTAAAGGCTAACTGCTTTGTTTTTATTGTTAGCTTTCCTGGATCAAGTCCACTTCTTCAGACAAGGAGTGAAACTTTGAGGCATGGTTTTTATACACCAAATTCAGGGGGTCAAAGGGTATGTGACAGTGTGTGACAGAGGTGTCAAAAGGCCCATCCAGACAGACAATGTGGCTTGGATCAATGGGACTTGGAACTGGGATCCCTTTACCAGATTGATATGTAATTACAGAAGATCACCCCTGTTCTAAACTAGAATAGGGGAGGTTGCCTACTGCTTCCATAAAGGTAAAGGTTTCCCTTGTTCGAAAGCCAGTCAAGTCTAAGGGCAGTCATGTCTAAGGGGGTGGTGCTCATCTCCGTTTATAGCCATAGAACCAGTGCTGTCTTTGTCTGCAGACATTTCCTTGGTCATGTGGCAGACACGATTAAACACTGGAGTGCACAGAACACTGTTACCTTTCCCACCAAAGCAGTACCTATTTATCTACTTGCAATTTTTTTTGTTTTTGAACTGCTAGTTTGATAGGAATTGGGACAGATGATGGTCGCTCAATACTTTGCACAGCACTCCGGTCTTGAACTATTGATCTGCTGAGGTCATGTTGGCTTAGTGTTTGGGATTTCTGTAGGAAAGCCTAAGTCTTGGATAATTGAAATATACATATCAGTTTTATGTTGAATAATTTAAGGATGGAGGCTTGGACCTTGCTAGAAATGTTATTATCTGGTCCTTCTTGATACTGGCCTCTGAAGTCTTAAGAACAGAAAGGGTTTGTTCTGTTTTCTCCAGTGTTTCCCAATCTTTGGCTTTTGGACTTCAATTCCCAGAAGCTTAAGTCAATTCTCCAAAGCACTGATCTGCCAATGTACTGACTTGGGCTTCTGGGAATTGAAGTCCAAAAACCAAAGGTTGGGTAACACTGGCCTTGTCTATTCTATCCCCTTTCCCAACACACACTGCCTGTGATTAGTCTTCAGGCACTGAGTGCAATTAACCTCAGTGTGCATCCATGCTTCTTCTGAGAATAGCAGATCAGAAGTGAGTGGCTTGCTCTTGGCTTTGGAAATGTAACCTCCTGGCACAAACCAATGTAATGATTTTGCTACACCCTTGGCCTTGCTTACTCTTGCCAGCTTCACTTATTGGTTGACTGGCAAACATTTCTTTCTTATTATCTTAATTCTTACAACCCTTGGGCCTATATTTCTCATTTCTTTAAAATAACCTGGGCTACCTGTTTTTTTCTTTTTGTTTTTGTTTGTATGGTACTTGTAACAGTGTCCTATATCCCACAGGTCTTGAAATTTTGTTGTTCAGATGCACAGTCTGACCCTTTGCGACCCCATGGACCATTGCCCTCCAGGCACCCCTGTCCTCCACCATCCTCCTCAACTCGCTCAGCTTTGTGCCCATTGTGTCTACAATACCATCTAGCCATCTCATTTTTGGCTGCCCCCTTCTTCTTTTGCCCTCTACCCTTCCCAGCATCAAGGTCATGTATTACCAAAGGACTACATGGTGAATATACAGAGGAAAAGCCATTGTGGTGCTATAGGTTGAGTTGAGAGACCTGGCTTGAATAGGTGGCAGCTTGGGGCATTTAGTACAATGTAGCTTGGTTAATTTTTTTTAAAAGTAACCTGCCACAGTTTGAGGGCTGGATATGAATAAAAGAGGTCAGTAACTCCCAAATGCTGCCACTGAGATTGTGATAGCTGCATTAATACCTCAGATTTAAGTGTATTTTCCATGAGACCAACTTAACCGAATCTCCGCTCAGAAGTATTATTTATAGTACTGTATATTAATTCTACACATGCAGCTTGTGATAATTCTGAACCAGCATGCACTTTACAGTCATGCAATGATGGTGACAGGAGACTGTGCTCGGATTCTCTTATTCTGTTTTGTACTTGTGGAATTTCTATTTGTAGAAACTGAAAGATCTATCAAGCCTGTTACCTCAGATGTCTCTCCTGAATGCCTTCAAAGTTTTTGGGTGTGTCAGTTTTATGTGAACTTCTTTATACATAAAACGTCTTACATATTTGTATGTGCACTTTTGAAATGGATGCATTGATGTACCGTATGTAGTCCTGCATTAACTAAAGTGTGGGTCCACATTTTAGTAATGTCCAGTGTTTTCTGTGCATTTTCACATGTGCATATGACATGAAACTCTTCTCTCTCCCCCTCCCTCCCTCCCTCCCTCCCTCCCTCTCTTTCTTCCTTCCTTCCTTCCTTCCTTCCTTCCTTCCTTCCTTCCTTCCTTCGATGAAACATACTGCAAGTCCCACCCATTGTTTCTATTTCTGTGCTCCCATCAATGCAGAAGTGGGTAGATCTGGGAGAGGTTTGTATGTTTTTTAAATTGATAGTGGGAATTTCTTACACAACCCTGTATATAACTTTAGGACAGTGGTGGCCAATGTTTTTGCACTACGGGCCTGACCATGCCCCTGGACAGCTGAAGAGGACTGCACACCCCAGAAATGGAAGCAGGCATACAGCCAAACCTCACATAAAGAGCCCCTCGCTAAAAGAGTAACTTGCTTAAAGAGCAGATTTTTTTCTGAATGTTCACTTCGCTTAACAAACAAAACCAACCCAAAACTTGCTTAACAAATAAATCAGGGTTTGCAATCCCCCCCTCCCCCGAAGTCACAATTGGTCACTTACAATGGTGTTTTGCTTAAAGAACAATCCTGTGGAACACATTATGCTCTTTAGGCGAGGTACAACTGTATTTACTGCTTTTGTAAATGCACCCACTTCCGCGTTTACAACAGCCATGGGAGAGTTTGCACATGCGAGTTTGGCAGCTGATGTAAACACACCCACTTCTACTTCTGGGTGCAACGGAGGTGATGACAGGCCAGATGGAATGGCACTGCAGGCCGGGTCCGGCCTACGTGCCATAGGTTGGGAACCTCTGCTTTAGGAGTTCTATAAACAGACCCAGATTTTATTATTAGTTTGCCAACATACCTATGTGTGGCACATACCTGATTATAATGGGAAAATATATATGAGGTGAGTGGCTTGGTGGGAATGAAGCAGAACAAATTGTATCTGTTCTGGTTTTGGGGGAAGAATAATGTTTATTGTTCTATATATTACTGCAACGTCTTTCAGATGGTGACTTTGTGCATAAAATGTACCATTTCAGTGTTGATCAGTTGGCAGTTTGCTAGGGCCAAAATGGGATACTATGAAATTATATTGTGTTCCTATCTTTTCCTAGCATGCTTTGAAATGCACATCTAAGCAACAGACCATCTCTAGGCTCAAACTATTGCACTAGGAATTCATACTCATTGTTTCTCAGTTCCTTTGAAGGTTGTAAAAGGCTTCGCTGCTCCAGAGTAGCTTCTTTACCTCTTCACCGGCATTAAGCGAGAAATAGAAGCATGGAAATGCAGTTATAAATTGTCTTCACATGCTAATTTAAGAGATAATTGTTTTAAGCTAGTACCAACCTGATATATTATCATGTTATTTGTTAAAAAGCACTGTAAATCAGAGCTTTTTATGTGGGAAGGGGGAAGGTTGTCTTCCATTTGTGCTGAAATTACTAATCAAGAGATCTTGGCAATTTAGTGTCCCTCTCAATTGGGAAAAATAGCATACATAATGTTATCATTGGATCCTCTAATATTTTTGCTGATGTGTGCAAAAGAAATATCTTTCAGCCATCTTGAACAGATTTTATTTAGGATCACTGGAAATACTTCAGTGGAGAAATACTGCTTCCTCCTGAGTGGTTTGTCTGGGCATCAGGGAGACCATTTCCCACCGCTACTGGCACCGAGAGAGTCTGGGGACCTTATCCACTCAGTTCTGGCCTTCCTCCCAGCTCCCTGAGCAGTGCTGCAGCCAAAAATGCACAGCTCCCCCAGGCACGGGGGTAAGAGGGTTGATCAACTAGTGTTGATCAACACAAAGAAACCTTAAAGACTAACTCCTGTACATGGCTGTAAAGGGGGGGGGGAAGTAGGCACCACCCTGAGTTAGCAATTTGCCCACCCTGGCAAAACATGGTTTCCCATAGGAATGCAATGAAACGTGGCTTTGTTGCCCACCTTAAAAAATATCCCCTCCCCATGTAGAATCCTGGCTCTGCCCCTGCTGCTCCTGTATTTTAATGTGAGCTTTCCTGGATCCAGTCTTTCCGTCGAGACATAAGAGTGAGACCCCTCATGGCATCAATTTAAAATTAAACTTTTTTAAAAAAATGAAGTCGCTCCTCAGGCGAGGAGACCGAGGAGAAAAAGATCCCCACCTCCTGGTCAGAGCTGTTCTTGGTGCTGAAAGCGCGCTCGCGTGGGAAGCGCCGCAGTGGCAGGCAGGAGGCAGCAAGGCAGACAGAGTCTGCTGTCAATGGAGGAGGAGGAGGAGGAGGGGAGGTGGCTGTGGAGAGCGCAGCCAACAGGTAGCCAGTCGCCGCCTCTCCACCTCCCTCTTCGCCTCCATTGACAACCGCTCCATAGAAGATCTCTCTCTCTGCGGGCGTCTGGGTTTGACAGAGACAGAAGGCAAACACTAGGACTGAGGAGACGGGACATTATCCTGTGTGAACAGTGCCATAGCCAGGATTCTAGATTGGGGGGGGGGGGTTGTTTCAGGAGGGACAAAAAATTTTTTCAGGAGGGTCAACAATGTCACACTCACATATATAACATTGGCATCCCAGGGTGGTTTTTTTTTTGGGGGGGGGGGGCTGTTAGCTCAGGAAGGGTTTTGCCCCCTCTTCCCCCTCCCTATGGCCCTGTTTCTGTGGACATGTGGCAGACAAGCCTAGAGACCGGAGTGCACAGAATGCTGTTACCTCCCCACCGGAGTGGTCCCCGTTTATCTACTTGCAATGTCTTGCTTTCGAGCGGCTGGGTTGCAGGGCTGTAGCCAGGGTGGGCATGGCCCTCCCTGATTTACAGGGCCGTAGCCTGGATTCTAGATTGGGGGGGGGGGGCAGGAGTGGCAACAATGTCACACATGCATATATAACATTGGCATCCAAGGGTGGGGTGGAGGGAGCGGTCCTGTGTGGAAAAACGCCTCCTCCCCACTGCTGAAGCTTTCGGTAACTTGATGTCCCAGTGTGAGGAAATGAACTGGCCCACGGAGCTCAGGGGCCACTGAGCACTACCCCCGCCACCTTCTGAAACTGCCTTTAAAAACCCTCATTCTCGGTGTGTTTTTACTGGAATGCAAGACCTCACTAAGTTCAGGGCAACCTAGATTTTGGTCATTGGAAGTGACCCCATCAAATTAAAGCAGTGGTTTCCCACCCTTGGCTAGGATGGGCCACGAGGACCTCTTCCTTTTCCCTCGTGGCAGCTGGTCAAGGCAGAGTTGTTCAGGATGGGGCCAGGTTGCTGGCAAGCATGGCAGGGACAGAAGGTGGGGGTGGCTGCGGGTTTGTGTAACAGAAATTTTGATGTAACGTTGGGAGAGACATATCAAAAAACAAACAAAAACACTGTAGCATTTTAGAGACTAACTGCTATATTTTTACTGTGAGTTTCGTGGATCAAGTCCACTTCTTCAGACAAAGGAGTAAAACTTCTAGAAAGGACAGTAGCCAGGATTGTAATTTTTTTTTGGGGGGGGGGGTTCAGGACGGGCAACAATGTCACATGCACACACATAACATTGGCATCTCTGG
Organism: Furcifer pardalis; assembly: GCA_030440675.1. Taxonomy (NCBI): domain Eukaryota; kingdom Metazoa; phylum Chordata; class Lepidosauria; order Squamata; family Chamaeleonidae; genus Furcifer; species Furcifer pardalis. The sequence goes on from CP126891.1 coordinate 148,885,891, forward strand.
GGTGACATGGGGTGTGGGCTGTTAGCTCAGGAGGGTTTTTGCCCCCCCCCCCCGACTACGACCCTGCTTCCAGTCATGGTTTATATACACCAAATGCAGGGGTCAAAATGTGACAAGGCAAATGTCTGTCATTCTGCTTGATTACTCTTTACCTCATTGCTTTGTGATCCATTTGCCTTGTGACATCATGACCCCTGCATCTGGTGTATATAAACCATCTCTGGAAGTTTTACTCCTTTGAAGAAGTGGACTTGATCCACGAAAGCTCGCAGTAAAAATATAGCAGTTAGTCTTTAAAGTGCTGCAGTGTTTTTATTTATTTATTTATTTTTGTTTTCTGATATGCCTGAACCACAGACTAACATGGCTACTATTCCAAAAAATTCAACTATGTTGGGAGAGAGACAGCCAAAGTGACGTTTTGCTTATAGGTGTGGAATGAACGTTTGTTTGTGGGGCCTGGTTAGATGCAATTGGGCACCTGAGGAAGTGATGTAAAAAAACTGGAAGAAAAAGAAGAAGCTAGGTTCAGTTCCAAAGGCAAAGATGGCTGGAATAAATCGGGACAACTGGCATGGCCTGCTTCACACCTGTTGCATGCCTGCCCAAAGAAGAGGAAAGACCATCACCTTGACCGTTATTCTGGCAAGAACACAGAAACGAGTCTGGGACTCAGGGCCATAGCCAGGATTCTAAAATGGGGGAGGGGGGGATATATTTTTTTCAGGATGGGCAATAAAGCCTCTTTTCAATGCATTCCTATGGGAAACCGCACTTTGCCAGGGTGGGCAAACTGCTAGCTACGGCCCTATCTGGGGTGGAATATTGGCATGGTTGTTCTTTAGTGGATAAATTGATGGACTAGGACTCTGGAGACCAGAGATTTAGAATCCCCACTCAGCCAAGGAAACCAAGTGGGTTTGCATGTGGAACTGGTAAAACCAATTCCTAAATATTTCCCTTGCCTTAAAAGGTTTTGTTAAATCGGTTCCAACTTGCCTGCATACCACAAAACGTGTTCTTTTTACACCATCCTCTCTGATGTCTTCCCCTGGACTAAGGGGCCTTTCCCACACTAGAGGTTTGCAAGCGAACCTGCTTCAAATGTCTCATGTCTCAATATCACAATCTGAAGTTGGAAATGCTGGTTTCATCATTGAGGCAGAATTAGTAGAATGGAGAGATTGAGATGAACTGAAGCTCCTTGGTGAATGGAAGCTTGGCTGCGAACCCAGTTTTTTTGGCTGCGAAACAAAAGGCAAGTTTCTTGTTCAGGAGGGCTAGAAGAAAGGAACTTCACCCAGAATGCCAAAGAAGACAGAAGATCAATGTTTGAAACTACATCTGTGAAATAATTTCTTCCAGAGCAGTCTTGCTGGCAAAGAAGCTGGCTCTCTTTAGAAGAGAAATTGGGACTGCATCCTCTATCCTTGAATAATTTGCCTTCGGTCTCCCCAGCTCTTTTTTCCCCTTTGCCAAAGGAGGTTTCAAATGTCTACTAGGCCACTGAGCTGCTCAGGTCTGATGAACCCAGCATGTATGGCAGCCAAAAATCTGGACGCTAGAGAACTGTATAGGTAACATCAGCAAACTGAAGTTATGGGCATCGAAAGTATCCACGTTCTGTTCTTGACACAGGAATAGTGGATCTTTAATAGCGCGTTATCTGTTTAGCAAATCTGCTTTAATAGACCTCATACTGGGCACTAGAGAACTGTATAGGTAATGTCAGCAAACTGAAGTTATGGGCATCGAAAGTATCTGCGTTCCATTCTTGACACAGGAATAGTGGATCTTTAACAGAGCGTTATCTGTTTAGCAAATCTGCTTTAATAGACCTCATACTTGGCAATTTTATAGTGAAAAGTTTCAACAATCTAATTGCCACGCCTGCGCCCCTTATTTCAGAGAAACTCAATTTTGCACTCCCTCCTGGCATAAGATCCTGCCTCAAGAAAGAGCCTTTATTCAGCTGAAATCATGAATACTGTACTTGCTGCTTGAGTAAACAGCACCAGAGAGAAGGCCTTCTAGCAGAGACACAAGAGGAAGCAGCAAGGGGGGTATTCTGCCTTCTCTGTTGCCTATACCTGACGACCTGGTTTCCCATCCAATATTATGAAAACTTGGAAAGGAGAGGGGAAGCCAGGTGTTTTTATTTGTGGTTGGAGGGTTTAAAAATCAAACAAAAACAAGGCTTTGGTCCCAACTCAGCATCTGCCTGCTGACACTTCCTCTTTTATCTTCACTCCCAATAACATTGATTTGTACAACCTGCAGCAGCGCCAGGTAGAAGGAAATTAAACCACTGGAATCTGTAATATGTCTCAGGTAATTTTTGCATTCTTTCTGCACGTGACAACAAAAGCAACACTCCTGGGTTTATATTGTGATTTTACTTTGAAAAGAGGATGGAAACACACTTTTGTAGTGGAATGCTAGACAGTGATTTAATTTTGTTACTGTTTATACTCATTTTCTGTTCTATTTGTCTTATTCAACTGTAATTCACCTTGAGTTATATTCATTGGAGAAAGATGGGATATAAAGAAATGCCTACATGCTCTGACTCTCAGGCCCTATCCGTTCATTCAGTAACTGCCATCTGTAGTAGTGGAACAGTTAATATAACATCAAATCCATCCATTACATGGACACTATCTTCCTAGGCCAGGGATTCTCAACCTGTGGTCCACGGCCTGGATGTGGCCTGTGGCACCATTTCGTGTGCCCCCCCCCCACTACTTCCACTACACCAGGAAGTGCCATGTAGTGGAGGAAGGGCAAAATGGCTGTCTGGCCCCCAAAGCTGTCTGAGGGAGTGTGACCTGGCCCTCGGCTTAAAAAGTTTGGGAACTGCTTTAGGCAATGGCTAAAACCAAGGAAGAGTTTGTTTTCTGCACATCTCTCAAGCTCTAAATAGTAAATCAGAAGAGGTAGTCTAAACCTACGGAGAGTAAAACTAAAAACACATTGCGCAGTGGATGAACACAGAAGAGTGTCTCTCACCAGGACAAGATTCTGGCTGGACCATCTGGAAATCATTTAATAGACTTTGAAGCAAAGGAGGAAGATCATAGAATAATGAAGTACAATGGGGGCTGCTTGGATACAGGACAAAATTTCTATGAATGTGGAGAAATTCAATCAATGCAGCATTTATGTCAGTGCCATTTGTTCCCCACCATGTGTAAACTGAAGAGCTAATAAACACTGGAAGTATTCAAGAGAGAACTGGACAGCCATCTGTCATATCTGCTTTGATTCTGAATCCTGCATTGAGCAGAGGGTTAGACTACGTGGTCTAAAAGGCCCCTTCCAACTCAAGTATTCCAGCTGGTGCTGGAGAACACACTGGAGCTTTACAAAATGCAGTTCAAGATCCTGGATGGAGTTGCTGCCCTTTAGAAAAGGAGTGAAAACCTGGCTGGCAGATTTGGTCTGGGGAGTGGATGGTGCAATTTCCCCAGCCAATTGGTTAGTTTGACCCCAGTATGCCTGTGTTGTAATTTTTGGCTTTTAATACCAAGTTTTTAAAAAAGTTTTTAGAGTTTTTAATTTTTAAAAATGATTTTATAATTGTTGTAAATCGCCCTGGGTCCCTTTTGGGAGGAGGGCGACAAACAAATTTAAATAAATAAATAAAATAAATCTATTGAAGTAGATATTTTGGTCAAGAATCTATTGAAGTAAATCTTTTGGTCAAGAATAGCCTACTCATTCTAATATTTAAATTTGTTTGAATTGTGTGTCCATCATTTTAAACTCTTGACAAAAAGGCAGTGGAACTGGGGAAATGGTTTAGGACAATTCAAGACTCTGAGGAAGCCCTACCCCAACATCTCAAAATCTCCTTGAATCCGTCTCATTGGATGGTCGTTCCAGAATGTCAATGTAAGACCTTTCGCCATCACTTCCTAATTGATGTCAATGAAGACGCTGAAGCGGATTTCGATGTGCGGATCCAGCGAGACCCCTTGGGCCAGGTTCTCAGAAGATGGCCACGGCGAAAGCACATAGGTAGAAGTGGGGAGGAGACAGAAGAGTAGCATGCCTTGGCGGGGCCCCGTATAAAAATTTGTTTGGGGGCCCTTAGGAAGGGTAAAGATTTGTTTTGCTTACGCACGTTGGGGGCCCCCGTGGCCCGGGCCCCCCGTATAATTGATACGGCAGATACGGTGGTAGCTACGCCTCTGGGAGGAGACAGAAGAGTAGCGTGCCTTGGCGGGGCCCCGTATAAAAATTTGTTTGGGGGCCCTTAGGAAGGGTAAAGATTTGTTTTGCTTACGCACGTTGGGGGCCCCCGTATAATTGATACGGCAGATACGGCGGTAGCGACGCCTCTGGGAGGAGAGTTAGCAGTACATGGCGAGGAAAGCCCATGGGTCCTAAAACACTCTTGCCTAGCGCTTCGGTCTGTGGTCATCGATTCCCCCTTCCAGGTACGTGCCGCCTCTCACACGCGCAGCCCTCCCCGGCTGCAGACCACGGCTGACCGGGAAGCGGCGTGGTTGGCTTGGGCGTTTTCCATGGCGAGCAGACCAACAGACGGGGCGGGAGGGGAGGGGGTCGGATCGGCGGCTCTTTCCCCCTAGGAAAAGCATGAGGTGTCTGTACCTCAGTTCCCGGAGGCGGAGAAAGACGGAAGAGGCCGATCTCCACCCCCCCCCCGACCCCCGCCCTTCGTGTCCCTGCGGCTCCAGCAGCCGCCGCCCGTCAACGGTGGCGCGCCTCTCCCTCTCTCTCTGTGTGCGCTCCAACGTGTGCGCCTCTGTGTGTGCGCTATCCAGGCGTTCCCTCGTTGCCGTTCGCGCCGAGGCCGCTGTGCGGCGCTGTGCGGCAGAGCTGCGGCCGCGTGGAATCGGAGCCGCTTCCACATGATCTCACCCGTCGAACCAAAGGCAGCCGCTGCCTCCCTTCGCGAAAGGGCTCGCTTTCGCTGGCTCAGCACACACGGGAAGCGGGCGGCGGCGGCGAGCCATGACTTGGGCCGGCGCCTGGCAGAGCCGAGGCTCTCCCTGTCCGGCGTTTTAGCCCCCCCCCCCCTCCAGCCTGCTTGCTTCGGCTCCTGGCGGGGATTATGCTACCCTGGCCTCGATCTGCAGGGAGCTGAGCAGGAGGAAGCCAGGGAAAGAAGAATGCGGGTCTATGTAATGGTGTGCTGCCTTATTTTCCACACCGCGAGCGGGCAAGTCGAGTACTCCATCCCCGAGGAAACGGAGCGCGGCGCGCCCGTCGGCAACCTAGCGCAGGATCTGAACATCGATGCCGCGACGCTCCCCTCCCGCAAATTCCGCATGATCTCCGGCTCCAGCAAGCAATATTTCAGCCTGAATGCCAGCACGGGGGCTTTGTCGGTCCTGGAGCCCGTCGACCGGGAGCAGATCTGCGCCCTCAAGCCCACCTGCTCTCTCAGTTACGAGCTGGTGCTGGAGAACCCGCTGGAGCTTTACAAGATGCAGTTCAAGATCCTGGACGTGAACGACCACGCGCCCACCTTCCCGCTCCGGGAGTACCATTTGAACGTGGCCGAGTTCCTCGCCCCCGGGGCCCGCTTCACCCTGCCCAACGCCCAGGACCCAGACGAAGGCATCAACGGCGTCCAGAGCTACGCGCTCAGCGCCAACGAGCATTTCCGTCTGGAGATGCAGACGCGCGGCGACGGGAGCCGCTACCCGGAGCTGGTGCTGGAGAAGGCCTTGGACCGGGAGGAGCGAGCCGCGCACCGGCTGGTCCTCACCGCCAAAGACGGAGGCAGCCCCCAGGGGTCCGGAGAAGCCCAGGTGGTGGTCACCGTCCTTGACACCAACGACAACGCCCCTGCCTTCGAGCATTCGGTCTACCGGGCCAGCGTCTCGGAGAACTCCGCCAACGGCACCCTGGTCACTCGGGTGCGAGCCACGGACTTGGATGAAGGCCAGAACGGGGAGGTCCGGTACTCGCTCAGCAACAACACCCCGGCTCAGCTCCGGCAGATGTTCCGCGTCGACCCCGAGACGGGGGAAGTCCGAGTCAGCGGGCCTCTCAACGTCCGGAAGCCCCAGCTGGAGATGTTCATTGAGGCGAAGGACAAAGGGGTCTTCGGGATGTCCAGCGTGGCCAAACTGCTGGTGGAGGTGACCGATGTGAATAACAACGCCCCTGAGATCACTGTCACCTCTCTCTCCAGCCCCATCCCGGAGGATTCCTCGCTAGGAACCGTGATCGCCCTCTTGAGCATCAGGGATGAAGACCCAGGAGAAAATGGGAAAGTGATCTGCCAGACCCCCACCAATATCCCCTTCCAACTCAAGTCCTCTTTCGACAATTACTACAGTTTGGTCACCAGTGGTCTTCTAGACCGGGAGCGGGTCAGTGGGTACAACATCACTGTCACCGCCTCTGATCTGGGCTCCCCTCCCATTGCCACTCAGAAGACACTTCAGGTCCAAATCGCAGATGTGAATGACAACCCCCCTAAATTCCTCAACCAGATGCGTGAAGTCTCTGTAACAGAGAACAACCAGCCTGGGGTGTCCCTTTTCCACGTGTCAGCCACTGATCCAGACTTGGGTGAAAACGGACGGGTCTCTTATCTACTCAGGGACATTGACATCCAAGGCAGCTCCTTGTCCAGCTATTTGGCCATTGATGCTGAGAGTGGCGTTGTTTATGCAAAGGGCTCTTTTGACTTTGAGCAACTTCAGAGCTTTCACTTCCAGGTGGAGGCCAAGGACAATGGCTTGCCACCTCTGGCTTCTGCTTTTATTGTCAGCATTACCGTTCTAGATCAGAATGACAATGCCCCCATCATTTTGTACCCCGGGGTGAGGAATGGCTCCATGGCAGTAGAAATTGTGCCCCGCCTGGCAGATGCCGACTACCTCATCACCAAGGTGGTGGCCCATGATCCAGACACTGGTCAGAATGCTTGGCTTTCTTATCACCTCTTACAGTCTTCCGACACCAGTCTGTTTCGGGTTTCACCCAATGCTGGAGAGCTCAGGACTAGTCGCTCCATGAGGTCTAGTGACCCCATCAAGCACAAAGTAGTGGTCATGGTGAAGGATAGTGGTGAGCCCCCCCTCTCCTCCTCTGTGACAGTGGGCATCCTGTTGGCTGACTCTCTTCCCCAGGCACTTCCAGACTTTGATGACAGCTTTGAAGCACGTGGACAGCCACTGTCCAAATTAAACTTTTACTTGATCATAGGTCTGGCCTGCCTTTCTTGTGTCTTCCTTGGGTTTATAATCTTCCTTCTTGCCATTCGACTTTTCCACTGTAGGACTAGCCCTTCCCGCAGGTGCTGCTGTTGCCCCATGGACGAATATGAAAAATACCGCTACAATGTCCGCATGCTCCCAAGCTCTCATTTCACACCAGAAATGGTTGAGGTGGCAGGAATGGGGAAACTTACACACACCTATTTGTATAGGGCAGCTTTGGGTGTTGGGCCTAGCAATAACAACTTGATGCCCAATGGAGATGTCGGAAATCTTTCCAAGGGGGCAGGATTATTACAAGTGCCAGCATCTTGCATTCAAGTGCAGAAGGTGAAGAGTGACCACTTTAATGCTATTCTGGTGGTAAGCAGTTCTTTTTTTATTTGGTGTTTGTCTTGCTTATGGTGGGGAGATGTATAGCAAAAGTGGTGTTTTAGTATACTTCTGCATGCCACAGTTGTATACTGGTCCCCTCCCCTATATCCACAGGTTCAGTATTGGTTGGTTCAGTAACCATGGTTTCATTTTCCAGGGGTCTGAAAATATTCAATTTTAAAATCCTTGAAATACATAGTACAGTACAGGTATACATGTATTTCCATAGGAAGATTTTGTGATCTAATAAAAGCTTTTGCTATGTATTTCTAAGGTGCATTACCAAAGGTGGCCATTAGAGGTCACTGACCACAATGTAATTTTTACAAGGAATGGAGGCAGACATTTTGGTAGCTCTTATGTAGAATGATAGAAGCATTTGAAATCATTCCTCCGCTTCCATGACTCAGGTATATGTGTTAAATATAAGGTTCACTCTGATTCAAAACTGAAGATTAAAGTGATTTGAAGAAGGAAGGTGAGAATTAACACTAGAGAGCACATTCTGGAATAATCAGAAAGAACGAAGTAAATGGGATGTGTAATTAATTTGTAGAATTATGCGGTTTCAGTTTGCAATTTAGATAGTTTTATTATAAAGATGTTAGGCAAGCTCATGGAGGATAGGCCTGTCAACAGCTATTAAGTATGACAACTAAAGGGAAATATTAAAAGGAAATATTCAAAGGAACACCAGTTGCTGGGTACCAAAAATAATTGGGAGGGTTGCTATTTTCATACCATTTTCAGAGGCTTCCCATTTATTACAAATATTTATTTGTTACATCTATATCCTCCTTTTCTTTTATATTTTGGCCAGTCAAAATTTTGGTTCACACATTCTCTTATTCTGTTAACCTTGGTTAACAATTCATTCCCTGGGGCCTTTTTGCACTACAAAAAAATTTGTAAAGTGAATTTCCCATAGGAATGTATTGAAAATCAAATTTTGTTAACCAAAATGTGGTTTCCCATAGGAATATATTGAAAATCAATTAATCCATTAAAAAAATTGTTAACTGAGCCACTATTTTCTATGGATTTTCTTTCGTTTCTGTGATTTTTGTTAGAGCTGTTTGTTAAGCAAGGTTTCACTGTACTGCCAATGGCTAAGCAATAGGTTGTAATTAACTTTTCCCTTGTCAATAGGTGTTTTGGTTGCTTCTTTTTTTTATAGCAGGCTATTATTTGTATTCTTGCTGATCTTTATAATTTATTCAATTTATTTTAAACATTTTATTATAAAGATATATTTTTCCTTTTTAATATGTTGTACGATGCCCAGAGTGCGAAAATATCCCAGATAGGTGTGCGAGAAATGCAATAAATAGTTTTCTTTGGACTTTTACCATTTTACTTCATATTCAAGAATGATTTAAATTATTTGTTTTGCTTTATTTTAAATAAAAATGACTATATATTGTGCAATTCTGTCAACAGAGATGCATGTAGGTCATATTTTTAAAATCTTGTACAGTATAATGTATTTGTGTGTGTCACATTTCTAATTTAATTGACTTTGCTTAGTGAAATTGCTAATATGCTTCATAAATTCCAATTCAAAATTAGTTTTTACCTTTAAGGATAAGATTGGTCCAAATGTAGGTTGAGGACCATCAATGGAGCACAGCTCTTGTGATTTTTGAGATTCAAGCAAAGAATTATGTACACCACACTGATCCAAAAAATCATGTATTCTTACCATGCCTTACCTTTTTTCTCAAATCTGAGCTTTGGGTAGGCAAATTTTCTGTAGACATTTAATACACATTGATGAAGCACAGAAATTCTAGTGAGGAAAAAATGCATGTAAGATGGAAGCCAACAAACTCTTTCCTAGAAGTTCTATAAGATACAGATTTCTTATCTATTTCTCTGAACAATATACAGTATTGTGTTTCCCTGCAAAAGAGTTAGCATATGGCTTTCAGGAGTATAAATAACAAGGATACAGTAAAACCTCACATAAGGAGCACCTCGCTTAGAGACAAACTCGCTTAAAGAGCAGAATTTTCTCTGAATGGTCTTCTCACTTAACAACTAAAACCAACCAAAAACTCACTTAACAACTAAATCAGGGTTCACACACACGCACCCTGTCACAATTGGTCACTTAAAGAGCAAACTCGCTTAAAGAGCAATCTCGTGGAACGCATTATGCTCTTTAAGCGAGGTACCACTGTATCTATGCTAGAGTGGCTGAATGTAGGTGTCTGTGGTTTTGTTTTGGCTGAACTAAGAACTTGATGTTTGCAATATAAATCATACAATATATGTATGATTTATGTTTATAAATTTCAAAGCAAGAAAAGAGAGGGAAGAAAGTGGTCTAAAGCAGCGTATTGACTTAACTTTGTTTCTATGCTGTTGCATCACTAGAAGTATCACTATAGGAATTCAACACATCAGATAATCTCTAGGCCAAACTAGTAGACATATCCAGCTTGATGCCTTCTGGACACGTTGGGTCAAGTCTCCCATGCTGCCCAGTTACCATGCCTAGCTATGGTGGCAAGAATAACTAGAAGATATATGAATTTGTTTGGTTTCTGAAACCCTGAATTCTCCATTCTGGGACCTCCACTTGCTTTGTAGTTTGTGCTGTAGTCCATCGCACCTGGAGGAGCTCACATTGGAGAAGACTGAATTGCCTTACTGATGACTTTGAAACCATTTCCCACAGTCCAATTGGACAAACAAGAGATCATTATATTGTACTTGTGCTTTTTTACATATTAAAATTCCTCTAGAACACCCATCAATGATTCAAAAATAATCCCAGGGAGACCTAATAATAAATATCTCACGTCTTGGTCTTTCTGCCATTGGATGGCATGAATTTACAGAAACTAAGATGAACTGATTTCCATGGAATGAAGTGACTTGATCTATGTGTATGCACTCAATTCCCAGTAAATTTCCTTTGAAAAATGCTATGCTACTTCCAAACAAACATGCCTAGAATGAAATTGCAACCTGTCTTTACCACATTCTTATAAAGAAATTAAGAATGTATCTACACAACACCATGGCAGCATTTTGCTATCACTGTAATTGTCATTGCTCGGTTATCCTGGGATTTGAAGTTTAATGAGATACTGTACTGGGAAATATGTGCTGGGTAGCTCTAGTTGTTTGATTTAGGGAAGTGCACTAAAATTGTCTGGCAAATAATTTAAATACATCACTCACAAGTGTTCCGAGAAATTCTTCTAAGGATCCCACAATAGTTCAAATCTTATCAAATAACTATTTTATACCTTAACATGTGCTCTGAGTTGTTATGGTTAGCTTACTAACAGGAAGGATAATGGCAAAAGCTAGTTACAGTGGTACCTCGCTTAAAGAGCATAATGCGTTCCACAGAATTACTCTATAAGCGAGTTTGCTCTTTAAGTGAAACACCATTGTAAGTAACCAATTGTGACTTCTGGCAGGGGGGATTGTGAACCCCGATTTATTTGTTAAACGAGTTTTTGGTTGGTTTTATTTGTTAAGCGAAGCAAACATTCAGAGAAAATTCTGCTCTTTAAGCAAGTTACTCTCTAAGCAAGGTGCTCTTTATGAGAGGTTTGACTGTATTAATAAATAGAGGACAGAAGCCTTTGAATCAAATATGTATTTTTTTGAATGGAAATAGAATGAAAATTATATTAGCAATAATACTTGCCATATTAAAACTATGCGCTATCTTTATATACAGAACCTCGGTAGCTGGTTTTACGTTTTTAAAAGAATTAAAATTCCTGTGGGCCACCAATGTGTAACAAATTTACTACATTTTAAGGCATGGCCAATTTAAAAAAATGTTTTGCATTTGTATGATACTTTAATATTTTTAAAAGTACATCGCACACATTGTCTTGCAATGTGTACAATTATAGTTATCCTAGGTGACAGATTGTTGTCATTTCACATTGGGAGTCATAGTGATAGTGGTGCTAAGAAGGACTGGCCATTTATGGGGATCAAGAGATTTCATGGCTGAAATGAAATTCAAGCCAGGGACAGTCTGATTCACAGTCCAGTGTGATTTCAGTTGCCAATATAGTTTTAACAGTTAGGGTGACAGAACACACTACTTTAAAGACAATGTTATGACATATTTTTAATCCTTGCTTAAGGGCTAATTCATACTGAGAATCCATCACACATAGATCTTTAGCTGTTTGCCCTCTCTACAGCCCTAGTTTGAAATCTAATATCATTTACAATTTTCATTGTCAAAAATATCACATTAAATAAATGGTTCCCTGTTTTGACAATCTAAATTGCTATCACTGTGGGGTTGTGGTGTAGTACAGGTACAAGTTATGAGATGGAAAAATAGTAGTAATGTCTCAGTGGAGTTCAGAAAGAACATCTATCTTCAACATTTAATGAAGCTTGGTGCTCTGAAATGAGGGGCATCATTATCATCAAAACATCAGCACTTCAGATATGTTATCTCAATATCTCATGCTGCCATGCCCGGGTGGCCAACCTTGGCACTCCAGCTGTTCTTTGACTTCAATTCCCAGAAGCCCTCATCAGCAGGTGCACTGACTTGGGCTTCTGGTAATTGAAGTCCAAGAACAGCTGGAGTGCCAAGGTTGGCCTCCAGGGTGCTATAGTGTGGTGAAACTGGTTAAAATTAATATCTCCATATTACATGACTGGGAAGGGTTTGAGACTAAATGGGAAACCAGATGCTAAGAGTAAAATGCATTTCCAGCTATAAATATATTTCCTCTTAACCGTGGGCTTTTCTGAGACATAGACATTTGCAAGTCTCAGCAATGAGACTTGCAAATTCAACATATGTTTATGTTCTAGTAACCAATGACAAAACACCTATCCTTTTAAGATGTAAAGGTGAAGAAAAGCATGTGCTTAGAAAATCAGATTATTATTATTATTATTATTATTATTATTATTATTATTATTATTATTATTATTATTATTATTATTATTATTATTATTATTATTATTATTATTATTATTAATATAATAATATATTATAATAATTATTATAATATTATAATTATTATATTAATAATATAATATATATTATTAATATAATAATATAATAATAATAATAATAAAATCAGATACCTTCCATCTCATAATGGAGTACAGTAAAACCTCGGATAACACTAAAACTTGGTTCCACAAGTCTTAGTGTTATCCGATTTTTAATGTTATCCGATCATGCATTGGATAACGTTAAAATCCTATGGGATGCATCGGATAACGTTAAAACTCCATAGAGATACATTGTAACTTTAGCTAACGTTATCCGATGTGGATAACGAACATTAGCGAACGTTATCCGATGCATCCCATAGGATTTAATGTTATGCGATGCAATCCCCCCCCCAGATTGCTTAACATGCGGTTTTAGTGTTATCTGATGCAAACATTATCCGAGGTATTACAGTTAAATACATGGCAAGCTTTTCATGTAGTTTAGCACCTGAGCACGTATCTGTTCGAGTGAATTAACCCTCAAGGAGGATATTAAAGCAGAGTTTAATTATTTTCTTTTCTTATATAGGGTGTTTACAAAATACAAATTATGGAATAAATATTAACATAGTTAAAGGTTGGGAGAGATAATCTAATTAAGATAATTAGCATAAGGTGTCTTCATAGTGTGTAAGTACCTAGTTTATTTCACAACTGCTGGGCTAGTTCCAACCAAAAAATAAAGGGGGTACACCACCAGGGTGTGAGGAAATGTTCAACAGAGTAGATTCTGCTTTTGTTGGTGATGCAGAAATTTTGTGTCTTCCCACTTTCTCTCTAGTACAAATTCATGCTCCTGTCTCTAGAATGAAAGCAGACTGAATGCGGGGAACGGGAAATTGACAAGAAAGTACACCACTTATTTTCCTCCAACCAGTTAACAGAATTATCTGATTGCAACAGATGTGAGGAGGTTGTGGCCCTCCAGCTGTTACAGGACTCAAGTTCTCATCAATAAATATCATTTGTGTGGGACTGTATTTAACCCCATGCTTACACCACACTCTGAAATCATTGGGAAAAATATTTTCATACCTGAGAGCAAAAGCAGAAATGATAAAAAACACATGGTTGAAGCCCTCAAACACTAATTTCAGGCTGCATTCTCCCTCCCACTCTGTAACATCTAGATCAACTTACCTTATATCCTGTTGTTATTGCAATAACTATTTACAGTATTTGTTGTTGCTGGCATAGACATGTAAATGCCAGGATATGAGACCAGCGGAACGTTATCTCCATATGGCTGAAATCCTCTTGCCATAAATTACGCTCTGAGGCTGATGTCGTCATCAACTGTGGAAGTTTCTTGGAAACAGAAAGTTTCTGATCTTTCTTGAAGGTCTTGAGATTCCCTATCATTGAGGGAAAACCATCAGAAACCATGGAGATGAGGGTGATATTTAATTTCTTTAAATTGTTGCTGGATAGCTTTATCAAAGACAGTGTTTTTTAGACATTAAAGCTTCTCCTCCTTTCCTGCAGCTTCCAAAGACTTTGCCAAAATGAGAGTGATTTGATAGGCACCTCAGTACTTTCAAGGGCAGAGTCACAAATACTTTATTTCTCCCAAAATTGCCATGGCTGATAGTAGTATCTTTATGATATTATGGTAACAGGATTTCACCTTATGAGTAAGATTACAGTATATATCTTGTACAACTTTAAGTGTAGATTTTCTCATAGGAGAAATGAAATAAAGAAGTTCAGAAGTGGCTGCAGTGTTAAATATGCATTCATATCTTCTAAGGAAGAGCTACCAGTATTTATTACTCAGTGAATATTATGACAGACGGACAGACCACTCACTCACACACTCACTCACTCAATAGTCACAGTGGTAGTGATGATTGCACTTATGGAAGTAACAAAAGCTAGCCTGGATCAATACAGAATGTTATACTATACAGTCAAACCTCACATAAAGAGCACTTCGCTTAAAGCAGTGGTGCCCAAACTAAGGCCTGTACGGGCACATTTTACTTCCGCTTCCAGGAGTGATGAGGGCTTCACGGGCCAGATGAATTGGTGTTGGGGGCCACACCCGGCCCCCGGACCTTAGTGACCAGCTCCCTAAACCGCATGACCGGCCCACGGCCCAAAAAGTTTGGGCACCCCTGGCTTAAAGACTAACTTGCTTAAAGAGCAGAATTTTCTCTGAATGGTCGCTTCGCTTAACAACTAAAACCAACCAAAAACTCGCTTAACAAATAAATCGGGGTTCTCAATACCCCCCACCAGAAGTCACAATTGGTCACTTACGATGGTGTTTCGCTTAAAGAGCAAACTCGCTTAAAGAGCAATCCTGTGGAACACATTATGCTCTTTAAGCGAGGTACAACTGTATTTCTCTATGTGTCTCTGTGGAAATCAAATAACCTTTAGCTTTTTGTTCTGAAATTTGCACATGCGTTTTAGAGATGCAGTCCTAAGTATAGTACAGTATACTTATTTGGGAGGAAATCTATTTTAACAGTGGGATATGTAAGTAAATATTAGGATTAGACTGGAAATATTTGTTCACCTTTGATACCTCACTAGATCTTATACTTTTTCACAGCTCTGTGAAGGATAAAACAAGCTGCAGTCTATTTATCATAAACAGTAAATGAATTTTTTTGGAATAGTAGCCGTGTTAGTCTGTGGTTCAAGCATATCAGAAAACAAAACAAAATAAAAATAAAATAAAAATCACTGTAGCACTTTAAAGATTACCTGCTATATTTTTATTGTTAGCTTTTGTGGATCAAGTCCACTTCTTCAGACAAAGTGAAACTTACAGGCATGGTTTTTGAAATCAAACAATGGCTGAAATGCAGTTGGCACAATGTCTTGTAAATGGTGACAACCTTCTACCATTTATGTTTATGTTTATTTTTATTCCTACCTTTCACTTGAGCTTCCAAGGTTCACTAGGGATCACCTTTGCCCTGGGCAAATTTTCGTGAGCCTTGGAACAGAGGAGAAAGGCTTTAAAATCGGAAAATCACCACCAGATTTCTGGCAGCGGTCTCAGTTCCATGGCAGGACTACAGGCAGCAATTTTCCTTGGAATATGAAGATGGGGGGAAAGCAGAAGTTTCAAGTTGAATTAAAATATAATAATAATGGCACCGGGTGATGCCACCACCTTCATTTAAGTGGCTTAGGAGCACCAACATGATTTCAGCTGTAATGTGCTGTTAGGTAGTTTGAGATTTTAGACCATATAGCAGCGTCACTTGCAAGAGCTTCAGTTCTGCTTGCCGAAACAGAATGTGTGATCCTGCCGTGTTTTGTCTCTGAAAATCAGGCCATCCCTCTAAAAATAGAACTGTAGACTTTCAAGGAGAGGAACTGAGATGGAAGTGAACTACATGTCATGGTTTTTTCTCTTCACTTTGTGCCCTATGGTGTGGGAAACAGCAACACAGAGAGTATGTCACACATTCTGAGCTTAAAACAACGACAAAGAAAATCACTTTCTATGACAAGGAAATCTGAATTCTGTGACCTGGATGAATTATGTAAATTGGTCACATTTGCATGGATTGGCTTATTTTTCATAAGATGCTTGTCCTGGTGGGCAAGAGGAGGGAAAGATGTTATGCAAGGCTCAAGCATACTCACTCTGAGATGTATGTGCTTTCCTCTTCCCTAGCTTCAATAATTTTAGAAGCCATCCTCAAAATTATCGGAATGTTTTTCACCATCACATTAGCAAGAAACTTTATTTATAAAAGGCAAAAGGACACTTGAACTTCTGGGGAACTTTGTCTCATGGTATGACAATTCAGCGCTGATTGTGATCCACATTATGGCATTTTCTGTTCCATCTCTGAACTTCTGAAAACTCCTTTGTTCAGATTAATGAATCAGGTCTAAAAAGGAAGATCCCCAGCTCAATGGCACATCACATATAAATTCTCAGATTCCTCACTTCTTCTGTATAATTTCAATACTTCCTCTCAGGATTTCTAGCACTAGACTCAAAGATATCCCACAGCTCTGTTGATTTTTAGGAAATTCAAGAAACTGCAGTTACATAAACTGGCTCCTCTTCCATTAGGCAGAGGCAGGAGATTTATCAAGATGGAGTTAAGGTGCCATTTTACTGAAAGGCAAAAAGAAGCATCTTTTAAGCAAATGTTTTGTTTAGTTCTAACTTGTGCAGTCCTCGCTCTTCCCGTGTCCTACCATCTGTTTCTGCATTTCCAGCTGCCTAATAGTCCCTTTGCTTTGCTTAGTAGTCTTCTTTTCTTTCCCTTTTAACAGTCATCTAGTGTTGTTTGTTCCCATCCATATTCTGGCATAGATTAATTTCTACTATTTATAAATCATTTCCTCCCTGGGAGGGGAAAACAACAACAACAACAACAACTTCTTCTTCTTCTTCTTCTTCTTCTTCTTCTTCTTCTTCTTCTTCTTCTTCTTCTTCTTCTTCTTCTTCTTCTTCAAAATCAAAATCAAAATCAAAATCAAAATCAAAATCAAAATCAAAATCAAAATCAAAATCAAAATCAAAATCAAAAATTAAAATACAGCTAAAAACACAGCTAAGAACACAGTGTGGGGTTTAATAGGGAGTCAAATGAGCCAACCGGCCTGAGTGACCATCTGGCCCAGACTCCATACCTGCCCAGCCAGCCAGGTCTTAACACCCTTCCTTTTGGACAATGAGGGTCCTAGTTGTTACTTCAGCCATAAGATTTTACTGGAACGGGGTGCTACTCTGATGCCCAACCTTCCTCCTTTCTCATGTGGGCTTGGGACCAGCAATGGCAGAGTTCCTTCAATGTGACAGGTCAAAATACAGAAGCACAGAACTGAAGTATTATACACACAAATCTGGGTGGTTCCAGGTCCTATTACTGCGATGATCATAAATGCTGATTTTCGTCTTAAATATTTTTGAAGTCCAGTCAAACTTCGCATAAAGAGCGGTTCGCTTAAAGAGCAGAATTTTCTCTGAATGTTCGCTTCGCTTAACAAATAAAACCAACCAAAAACTCACTTAACAAATAAGTCCGGGTTTGCAATTCCCCCCACAATTGGTCACTTACACTGGTGTTTCATTTAAAAAGCAAACTCACTTAAAGAGCAATCCTTTGGAACACATTATGTTCTTTAAGCGAGGTACAACTGTCTTTCAAACCTCACCCCATATATGATGGCATATATAAACAGGGTTGCTTGGTTTTGTACATGTGTACATGACTACACTTTGTATTTACTTTGTTGTCTAGTCATAGTACAGTAAAACCTCGGATAACACTAAAACTTGGTTCCACTAGTCTTAGTGTTATTCGATTTTTAACATTATCCGATGCATGCATCGGATAATGTTAAAATCCTAAGGGATGCATCGGATAACGTTAAAACTCCATAGAGATACATTGTAACCAGCACAGGTTTTAGCGAACGTTATTCAATGCATCCCATAGGATTTTAACGTTATGCAATGGAATTTTTTTCCAGATTGCTTTACGTTATGCAGTTTTAGCGTTTTCTGATGCAAACGTTATCCGAGACATTACTGTATTTTATATGAGAGGGTGTGACTTAAAAAAAAGATATGGTCAGCTGTTTCATGTATAAGACATCTCTGATAACCTGGGTAGCTTGCTATTAATGGTATATTCTAGAAAACTGATGTTCTTTTCCCTATCTGAATATATGGCAACCATTTACTTATTATGGAGAAGATAACTCTCTTTGCTCATAGACAGCAGTAAATATGCTTCGTGCTCCAAGAGATTTTGAACATTAAGAATTACGGTAAGGCCGTGCTTTGAGAGTATCTGGCTGTAGAACCTGAGGCCAGGAGGCCAATTCACCATTTTCTTGTAGAAGAGCCGTTCTATATGGCCTTGGGCAAGCTACATAGCCCCAGGATATCCCACAGAAGGGGGAAACCACTAGAAAATCCTGGAAAAGGGTCACCATAGGTTAAAATTAGTTCTTGATTAACTAAATCATTGACCTAGGCATGCTTTTCTTGGTTAGACTTAAAATGTAACAGATGCTGCAAACTGGCAAATAGACGTAATCTGTAAGCACAGCAAGCAGATGTAATTTAGAGTAGGAACTGTCTTCTCTGCAGGGAGGCAAGTACATGTGTAGATGTATACTCATTGCTGTCACCATCTCCAGTGTTGCCAGGAGATCTGTGACTTTGTACAATCCATTGCCTTGTTCAGATCAAATCCTTTACAAATCATTTTATAATTCTTTTCCCTTCCTTCTTTTCATGTATGTCTTTCCTCACCTCCCATGTTACTGATCTCCCAGCACCCATTTTGCTTGTCCTTGCTTGTAACACTTGCAGTATTCCACCTTGGCATGGGCTTCCTTCCAATCTTGCTTCCTGGTCCTCCAGCTGAAATATCTCTTAGCAAACAAATAATGAAACTTGACAGTAAAGTGTCATCACTATGTTTTAGAGCTGATACACCAGTGACATTGGTGGGGACAAAGAAAACAAAAATTTTGCAAGCTCAGAAAGAGAACAAGTATATTGGATTACTCAGAAAGAGAACAAGTATATTGGCTAATTTTTAGAAAGTTGTGTTCAAAAACTAAGAACACAAGGCATTTTGCTGTCCTTAAGGCATTTGCTCTATGTATAGCAAAATTTATCTTCTAACTAGAACATTGTGAGCTATCTGAATATATCCTGTGAATGGTATTCAATCCTCAACCAATATATTAGACACCCTGGACTAGAACAGGCAGTAAGGTAAAAAGGATGTGAAACTTTGTCATTGGTGATTGCTTGTCATGGTCCCCAAAATTTGAAAAATTATTCATGAGATGCTCCTGTTCCCCATCATTTCCCCACTCAACTCAAATTGTGTAAAGCAAAACAGCAAATACAACAGCCAGTAGTTGTAGGTTCTAGAACAGAGATAGTTTGTAACCATAAGCCAGGGAAGGGCCTCCCAAAATTCTGCATGAGGCACCCCACTTCTCTGTTTAAAAGCTGCCCTAGTTGGTGCAGAAGAGAAGGGGGCTAGTATCAGTGGTGGGCAGCAACAGGTTTGCACCCACCTGGGAAGGGGGTAGCAAAATTGGGTGGCCTCTGGGAAAGGGTGTGGCAAAATTGGGTGGCCTCTGGGAAAGGGTGTGGCAAAATTGGGTGGCCTCTGGGAAAGGGTGTGGCAAAATTGGGTGGCCTTCGGGCAGGGGGGAAAGCGAAATTGGGGCCCACACCCACCTCTCTGCCCTGCCCCATCAGGTTTTGTCCCTGCAAGTGGTTCAAGGTCTCCATTGCTCAAAAGCCAGTCATATCCAACTCTAGGGTGCAGTGCTCATCTCCATTTACAAGCAAAGAGCCAGTGCTGCTTGTTTGCAGATGTATACATGGCCATATGGCAGGTATGACTAGATCGCTCATGATGTAGGCTCCAGCCATGATGTAGGCTCCAGCCATGATGTAGGCTCCGCCCACAGTGTGGTAGCAAATATTTTTGCTGCCCACCACTGGCTAGTGTCCACTCTTCTGTTCCCCTCCCTTGTAATTTCAGCAGTGGTCAGTCAGGAATTCGTTAGTAGTTTGTGATAGAGGTTTATGAAATTATAAGTCAAGAACACATGGAGGAACATTTCTTTTTGAACATTAGAATTCAGGTTTACCTGCAGGTATTGACTCAGAGTCGATTTCTGGCCAGACAAAGGAAAGTAAACATGCAATTAATATATAGAAATCATTCCCACAAGATGTGATTGTGGTCACTAGCTTAAGAGGCTTTTATAAATCTGGAAACTGATTTTTGTGTGCTCTTGTCTTCAGAAAGAGCTCTTATCTCTACACACCAGACACTGACAAAAAACAAAAAGAGAGGGCTGTAACCTTTTTATCTTATTTGTATATTTCCCGAAGTATCTATTTGGCTGGTGTGTAGGTACACCATGGGGCTAGAGTCCTGATTTAAGCAGATCATAATGTGGAAAAGCAATATAAAATTCAACTGCAGTGACATAATTTGAATTGGGAAATATTTTTTACCAGTTCACTATGTTCCTTTAGAGCTTCTTCACCAGCTTTCTCAAGACACATTTAAGAAAGGTGGTTTCTTTAATACAGGTTTAATATAATCTTAGTTGTTTGATGGCCATATACTTATACTAAATCCTTGTACATTTGAATATATTAATATATATTAGCAATCATGTGGCAAAGGAGGATGCATGTGTGCCGCCTACTTTAATGTGTATGTTTACCAGGATATGGTAGTTATGTTGGTGGCTGTTAGCCCTGCATAGACAGTAAACTGGTGAACAAAAGCTTTGTATATGGTCACACATCTGGCTGGTCAGTGTGGCTGAGAGAGAAAACTGAATTACCAACACAATCTTATAATTTCTTTCTCTGAAATAGAACTTGCTGAGTTCAGTAGGGCTTATCCTCAAGTTAATGGTGCAGCGATGATTCCTCGATGACTTTTTGGTCTCCTCTGCCAGAGTTTTCTTTAATATTCTGAATATATGCATATTTTACTTCTCCAATAGAAAAAAAATATCTGCAGTACATTAAGATACAGTACATCTTTCTGGATATACTGTAGTCTCCACATCTGACCTTGGTGAGTCTGATTCCTGTGGCTCAGCTTATTCATCTGAAAGTTTTGTGGATTTAAATAATTGATTAAACTCTCTGGTATTTAGCCTATTTATTGAGTAGGAGCTATAGTTTCCCTACGTTTGCTGAAGTAAGTGAAAAGGCATTCTTATGTCCTTGTGTTTACTTTACAAAGGATGTTGATTACATTTATACACCCTTGCTTATTCTCAGTGTAGGATCTTAATTTTTTTAGGCACATCAGGAAACAAAACAAAATAAACAAAATAAAATAAAAATAAAATAAAAAACACTGTAGCACTTTAAAGACTAGCTGCTTTATTTTTATTGTTAGCTTTCGTGGATCAAGTCCACTCTTTCTTCAGATCGAGCCCATTCTTTCTTCAGATCAAGTCACTCTTTCTTAGATCAAGTCCACTTCTTTCACTCTTTGTCTGAAGAAGTGGACTTGATCCACGAAAGCTAGCAATAAAAATAAAGCAGTTAGTCTTTAAAATGCTACAGTGTTTTTTATTTTATTTTTATTTTATCTTGTTTATTTTGTTTTGTTTCCTGATGTGCCTAAAAAAATTAAGATCCTACACTGAGATTAAGCAAGGGTGTATAAATGTAATCAACATCCTTTGTAAGGTAAACACAAGGACATAAGAATGCCTTTTCACTTACTTCAGCAAACGTAGGGAAACTATAGCTCCTACTCAATAAATAGGCTAAATACCAGAGAGTTTAATCAATTATTTAAATCCACAAAACTTTCAGATGAATAAGCTGAGCCACAGGAATTTTGTTTATTTTGTTTTGTTTTCTGATATGCCTGAACCACAGACTAACACGGCTACTATTCCAAAAAATTTAAGTTTTTTTTTTTAGTTTCTTACTCGCTTCTGGCTATGAGTACCTCTACCTCTCTCTTATAAGACAGCAAATTTTTATCTCCCCTTTGTTGTAGGTGTTAACTCAAGCCACAATAATAGCTGCTCTATTGATATACTTCTCACATTCTTGACCATGTAGGATCAAGCACAAAATCACCAGTCTGGGTACAGCATAACAGCTATGCTCAGTATTTTAAATCATCCCCCCCTTTTTTTCTGTTTTAGCATTTGGAATCCCATACTCTATGAATGGCCAGCAGAGCTATTAAAGTAAAGGTAAAGGTTTCCCTTGCTCGAAAGCCAGTCGTATCTGACTCTAGGGGTCAGTGCTCATCTCTGTTTCTAAGCTGAAGAGCCAGTGCTGTCTGCTTCTGCAGACATTTCCATGGTCATGTGGCAGGCATGACTAGACACCGGAGCGCATGGAACGCTGTTACCTTCCCACCGAAGTGGTCCCTATTTATCTACTTGCAATTTCTTGCTTTCGAACTGCTAGGTTGGCAGGAACTGGGGCAGAGCTATTAGGAGGCAAATAAATGGGTGGAGAGTACACATTTGCGGAGATGGCAAGGTTTCCTTCCCTATCTTGGCCCCCAGGAGGACTAAAATCTCCCAGGGAAGGTGCAGAACTATGGATGGATCCCATCAGGCTCACTCATTGCCTTTTTCCAATAGGCTTCGCTATGTTGCAACTCATCCTTGCAGATTTTTCTTGTAAATTCATAGATGGGGGCCCACGTAAGCAAGGTGTAGGAACTAATATCCAGAGAAAGAGGCAGGATAGAAAAAGCTAATGTTAGCCTGTGAATTAAAAAAAATCATGAACGGAGAAGAAATTTGCATGTGAAATATGGACATTGGTAGAATATGTCCTTGTGTTTACCTTACAAAGGCTGTTGATTACATTTCTACACCCTTACCACCGCTCCGAAATCAGTAGTCCAGGAGCTGAATCTTTTTCTGCTGCTTAAAGCAACAGCACATACAGTGGTACCTTGCTTAAAGAGCATAATGCGTTCCACAGGATTGCTCTTTAAGTGAGTTTGCTCTTTAAGCGAAATACCATTGTAAGTGACCAATTGTGTGTGTGGGGGATTGCGAACCCCGATTTATTTTTTAAGCGAGTTTTTGGTTGATTTTATTTGTTAAGCGAAGCAAACATTCAGAGAAAATTCTGCTCTTTAAGCGAAGCACTCTTTATGTGAGGTTTGACTGTATATGTCAGAAATTCAGACATACCTGTACATAAAATCATGATAGTTTTGTACATCATGAAAATCATGTACATAAAATCGTGATAATTTTGTAACATATTCCATTGCACTAATTTTGAATTCATATTCTCCTTAAAATTCATAATCTCGGCCAGTGTTTCCCAAAGCACTGATCAGCCAATGTACTGATTTAGGCTTCTGGGAATTGAAGTCAAGCTGTGGGGTGTGGACTGCACGTTGGAAAGCACTGATCAAAGGCCCTAAATGGCCTCAGAAAGAACGGTAACCTACATCTGAGTACAACTAAAACCAACCAAAAACTCGCTTAACAAATAAATTGGGTTTCACCCCCCCCCCCAGTCACAATGGGTCACTTACAATGGTGTTTCGCTTAAATAGCAAACTCTCTTAAAGAGCAATCCTGTGGAACGCATTATGCTCTTTAAGCGAGGTACAACTTGTACTTTGTACCTAGGAAATCGTAGAAGAGGCCATTGTAAGTTGGTATTGACTTGATGGCATATTGTTATTATTGTGTTGCATTTGCATTTCGCTGAGCTGTGCCAGATCTGCTTGAAAACAACCTGGCACTTTTTGAAATCTTACTGGCATCTGCTGGGTTACACTGCAGTTCAGCCAAGCAAATATAGCTTCCAGTACACATCTAAATTGACTCCACTTTAGAATGCAATTTCTTTCCCTACCATCACACAATTTAATAGTGATCTCTGAGCTATACTTGGCCAGATTGTCCACATTTACTCAAGTTCTTTAATTGTATCCTCAGGTTGGGAGAACATTTTGACTTACAGGTAGCAGTGGGAGTAGAACCAGTGGTGGGATGTCAAAAATTTTACTACCCACTGTGACATCATCACAGTGTGGGCAGAGCTACTGTCATGATGTCATGACATCCTGGGCGGAGCCAACATCATGGGCGGGGCCAAAGAAAAATTTAAAAAATAAATAAATGAAAAATAATGAAAAAATAAAATAAAAATAAGCACACACACACTCATCCCACCCACCCACCCACAACACAAACCCATAAATAAATTAAATAAAAATACATTAAAATACACCCACCCACCCACCCCAAACATAAATCAACCAGAGCTTTTAAACCAGAGCTTAAACCTTATTCTGGCTAATCTTTCTCACACTAGGTCAGATGGAAGGAACTACAGAATGAACTCACCACAAGATGGCTTCATTTTGGCACTTTTCAACTTTTCAACAGTTAAAGAAGTTAGGTACTAACTCTTTGCCTAACCAGTTCTCTAGGATAATATGCCTTAATGTAAATGTAAAACAGCTGTACTTCCTTAAGGGTTCTCCAATTGGAACAGCACAGGTGTAGCTTATTGATGAGGTAACTCCAAGACTTTACTTAAAAACCCCAAGCCAGGCTGCCAGGCCTTTTTAGGAACTGTGGTAGTACGTCAATATAGGTAAAGGTATTAAATACACATTAAAATACACACAGACACACCACATCCAAAGGTGAGTCACTTACTCTGGGGAGCAGGCTATAGGGAGCTTCAGGCTAGCAGCTTCTCTTCCTCCTCCCCACTTGGGAGGACAGCAAGGAGGCCGTGCATATGCGCCAAGCACTGTAGGCATGCATGCTCACCAAGTGCTTGGCACGCATGTGAAAAGGTAAGCCCCAAAGGTGGTTCCCCCCAAAAGCTGCTATCGGTTCTCCTGGACACTGGGAAAAGTTACTACTGGTTCTGGCGAACAGGTGCGAACCTGTTACATCCCATCACTGAGTAGAACCCAGCCATGGAGAAATACAAGACAGCAGAGTCAACAAGTGCAGACTCACAACATTCATCTAGGATTGTTCTTTGCCATCTTTTTTTTGATGATGCCTGTACACTAATCCAAAAGTGGGATTATTTATTTTGATAGGGAGGGGTATCCCTGCTCAATGATGAGAAAGATTTCATTTTCTATCTCTGCTTTCTGAGACAGCAGCAGAACGATGTGTGTGGAAATTTTGTATCAGAAATTTCAGAGCAAGTAACCCCCATGCTAAATAATATTCAGTAATAACAGAGAGCTGTCATATAGCTTTGAAGATTTCCCTACGAAGAGGCCTTAAATTTTATCTGTGGGAGAAATAAATTTGCTTCTCCATGGAAACAGCTGAAAAGCCTAGTTTCATTTTGGCTCAAAGAAGGCACAGTGGAGGATGATTGGCATATGGGCTCACGACCTATATTTCTCTAGCAACACTTGTGGAAGGAGAAAGCATGATTTTAAAAAAAAACACCAAAGTAAGTAGAGTAGCTAAGAGAGGAGGCAAAAGATCAATCGACAATGCAATTAAGTGTTTAATAATGGTGCCCTTGAGTAGTGTTCTTGATCAAGTATAATCTACAGAGCCAGTGGCTACTGTCCAAGCAACAGTTTTAGTACAGATAGCATGAACTGCATGTTAACGGAAAGGTGTATTGCTTCTGAATGGCCCGTTTTCCTTCTTGCAGGGAAGGGAAATTGCTTCTCATGTATGAGTTTGAGGCTTCCTGCTTCCAAGCCACTAGGGCACGGGTGGCCAAACTATGGCCCATGAGCCAGCCCTGCCCTGCAGCACCATTTCATGTGGCCCGCTGCTGCCCTTGCTGCTGCCGTAAGCAGAAGTGGGTGGGTTTATGATAGCTGTAACACACACCCGCGCGTGCCTTAATGCACCCATGCCTGCTGCAAATGCTGCTATAAATGCACCTTGGCTGTTGTTTATGACAGCCGAGGGTGTGTTTTACACTAGCATTTATGGCAGGAGGAACCACATGACTGGCCTGCTCAACCATGTGCCACCCCTGCGCTAGGGCCACATCAGTTCCTCCATTATTTTCCATTTTGCAGAAAAATAATTGTACTCAATGAGGGAAGAAGACGTTTTGATGCCAAGCAGAAAATCAGAATGGTGGCCTTCTCCAAGTTGTACCATTCAACTAGACTACTGGCATTTTACTGGCCTTTTAATGTTGCCATTCAAAAATATTATCAAGAGATGTAAAGTCAGTGGTGGGCATCAGCAGGTTTGCACCAGTTTGCCAGAACTGGTAGCAGAAATTCTGGCTGGCCCCGTCCATCCAAGTTTTGAAATAAAGTACACTAGTCCTAATTTGGGTGCAATGCAGGGCTTTTCCCCTGGCCACACCCACCATAACACACCCACAGTGTGGTAGTAATTTTTTTGAGCCCACCACTGTGTAAAGTCAATAGTAAAAATCCAAGATTAGACTCCAGACCCCCTCCCCCTGGCAATCATGCAATTTACAGGGTAAATTAATGCAGCCTAGCTAGAGGTTTCCCATCATTATGAAAACGAAAAGTGTATTTGAAAGGGTGGCCACTTATTTTAAGTGATCAGATATTTTAAAATGACATTAAAGAGGTCCAATTCACATGAGCAGTTTCATTTAACAATGTGATAACTGTATTAGAATGTTCATCTTAAAACCATCAACTACTGTACTAGAAGCATTCATTGAGGTTAAGTACAGGAAGTTAATGTCATTCCTTTGGAATCTTGCTTGAACCTGGGCCTGTGTATTCTACGCAGGACAGTCAAATTCTGATTAATTTGGAACTGTGGGGCTTATTAAAAGAAAGCTAATTAAGCACATTAAAAACCTGGCTGGCGGGACAAGTGTGGGGACCAAGGAATGTGGGATCCCACACAGGGTGGCTAATTTAAGGGACAGCCTCCCTTTCTGTTCGGTTTTATCCTGTGGGGCTGTTTTATTTCCTGTTTTTTATGAACTTTTAAAGTTTTTAATTATTAGTACTCCATTGGTTTAGCTTATGATCGGATTTTATCTTGTAAACCGCCCAGAGTTGGGTATACCCGATTGGGGCGGGATAGCAAATGTGAGTAAATAAATAAATAAATAAATAAATAAATAAATAAATAAATAAACATCACCCTTCAGTCATCGGCATGCTGTTGCAGGTGTTTTTCAATAGATCTGGTGATGGGAAACATCTTTTCTGAAAGGTGGTTGGGAATCCAGACATGTTTCCCCATGTCCAAATATTTCATAAACTTTGCTACCATACTGCAGCAAAGTCCAAAACACAACCAGTTAATTTAACAGAATGTACTTAATAGTCTACAACATGCAAATATTATAAATTGTACTATATAACAGGCACTTCCTCCTGCCATCTTTTTCTTGGTCCCCAAACAAAAATAATTGTGATGCTCCTGGGAAATGGTCATGATCCCTCTGTGCTGATTTGCCAAGGGAAAAGAATTACAAAATTCTCTGAGTAGCAATTTTATCTGGGTTCAGGAAGTGGGCCACTGTTACTGCTAGGATAAATGTGAGAGCATCCTGTAGCTATGACCTTATGTGACTTAGGAGAGGGCAAGACTATCATAATGAGTGTCATTATCCCCTCTGCCAAGTGTCATTACCTCTGCCTTGTCTATGGTCAGCTTTAATTATTTTGTCCAAAGCACAGCCAAAATACATGTCAGGAGCATTAGATAATCTGGACATTATAGAGCGCTATATCTGAGAGAGATGAAAGAATGAAGGCACTAGGATTTGGTTCTCACTCTATAATTGTGTCTGTAAGTCATACTATGTCAGATTGGTGGTTGGGGGTTCAACTGAGGGAATGCTATTCCCTTCTAAAAAATCTATATACAGTACATTAAAAACTAATGGGAAAATGTTTAAGCCTGACCTCCTTTGACACACTTTGTTTAGCAGTAGTTGTTACTGTTCTTTTGAGAAAGACTTAGCCAAGTCTGCTCACAATCAGCAGAATGATGCACAGCTTTACCACCCTAGTCACAATAAAGCTTTGATATCATTAGTTCAAATTCTATTAACCTTTCATTATATTAATAATCTATAGCTGCTCCAAACATAAATCCAAATCTTATCAGAAGCCCTTTCGTAGAAAACAAGCTGTTAAGAGTTAATGGTAAAATCAAATGATTTATAGAACAAATAATGTAAATACAGTGGTGGGCAGCAACAGGTTCGCACTCTCCCCCAGGAGGTTTTTTTTTTATTTAGCAAAATTGGGTGGCTTCTGGGCAGGGGGGTGGCGAAATTGGGTGGCCTTTGGGCAGGGGGTAGTGAAATTTGGGGGGCATGGCCACCTCCCTGCCCTGCCCCATCAGGTTATGCCCCTGCAAGTCATTCAAGGTCTCCCTTGCTCAAAAGTCAGTCATATCCGACTCTAGGGTGCAGTGCTCATCTTCATTTACAGCCAAAGAGACAGTACTACCTGTGTTTGCAGATGTATACGTGGCCATATGGCAAGCATGACTAGATCGCCCATGATGTAGACTCCGCCCATGACATAGGCTCTGCCCATGATGTAGGCTCCGGCCATGGCATAGGCTCTGCCCACGACATAGGCTCCGCCATTGTGGTGTGGTAGCGAAAATGTTTGCTGCCCACCACTGTATAAATTGGTACTGTTTTACCCAGATTGAGTGTTGACAACATTTAATTTAAACTAATGGAAAGCTCCTTAAGGGAAAAAATATCCCTAGGGGGTCTCAGTGGCTGAAAGGTATGTGTGGGGTACGGGCGGGAACAGGAAACATTAAACATTTCTGGCGCATGAACCTGGTTATGCTGTTGCAAATTTAGGCCAACAGAATGTTCCCCATTGTGTACTTAATCAGGCCTTTGGTCCTGGTTATTTAGCGCATGGCATGTGTGCCTTATACACATACACAGAGACAATGCACACAGACAAACATAGCAGAGGAGTAATGAAATTTAAAAACCCAGGACTATTCAGTGAGATTTGAACTGAAACGCAGCATGAGGTCAGATTAGGACAAATAATCAATGTAAGAAAAATCCATCTGCAAGACAAAAGGTTGGTATAAGCTCCAAGCAAGGAAAGATGTGTGTAAACAATCTGGTTCAAGAGGATTGATGCATGAAACAAAATGTCTAAAGCAGAACAAGAAATACAAACCAGCTCAAGAGAGAGGCTTAGACGTATATTTAGAAAGAGGAAGAACCAAAAGCTTTATGAGGAGATTATCAGCAGTGAAATTCCATACAGTTCAAGACTAGCCCATGGAGTTTAATGCTCTGTGGACCTTACTCTAGTCCAAAGATTTATCTTTTTATTTATTTATTCAATCAGGACGTTTGTTTGTTTGTTTAGCATATGGCAAGCATGTTGATAGTCTGTTTACCTTTTAGATTAACTCCTTACAAGATGGTTTGCCCAAACAAATGAAAAACTAGTAACAACAAATGATTCTGACTCGAAGGCGGGAGGTCAGCAGTTCAATTCCTGAGTACTGCAGGACGGAATGAGCTCCTGTCTTTGTCCCAGCTCCTGCCAACCTAGCAGTTCGAAAGCAAGACATTGCAAGTAGGTAAATAGGGAGCACTTTGGTGGGAAGGTAAACAGCGTTCAGTGCGCTCCAGTGTCTAGTCATGCCTGCCACATGACCACAGAAACACCTGTGGAAGCTGATAGCGCTGGCTCTTCAGCTTTGAAACAGAGATGAGCACTGAACCCTAGAGTCAGATATGACTGGCTTTTGAGCAAGGGAAACCTTTACCTTTACTATGCTGAGTATAGTGAAATTTTCTGGGTTGATTTGGATTTGACAGCATGGAGAAAATATAGGCCTAATTCTAATTTCTCCTAGTGGTGCTTAAACCTCTGTCCAGACTGCAGTACTGTATATGTGATGGTTCCCAATGTGGGGCACATGCCCCACAGGGGACTTCAATTCCCAGAAGCTTAAGTCAGTGTATTGGCTGATCAGCGCTTTGGGGAATTGACTTAGGCTTCTGGGAATTGAAGTCCCAAAACCAAACTTTGGGATCTGATACTACTAAATGCTTCTCAGTACAAGCAAACAAACAAACAAACACATACATATTGAAATGTAAATGTCAAGGAAAGGCTAGACTATACCTCTTAAGGGACTTGTTTACGATGTAAAGATTTAAATATGTTATATATATATGATCTCTAATGTTATCCCAACCCTAACCATAAATGTAACCCCAAACATCCCAGACATTGTCTTATTACTTTTATGGGAAAAAGATCACATAGATGATATTGTAAATTTATTTAACTTCTCCTAGCATAGTATCCTTGGTATAATAACAACTACATGTTCATCTTCATTTCCAGTAAGATAGATAGAAGAAATGCAGAAAATGGCAGGAGGTGATTGAGTCTCATAGTTAAGACAGTTATGAACTATGGCACAAAGTCTTGAGTTTTTGATGGCAATTGTGTAATTTTTCTTCTGCTTCATTATTGCTGAAACGCTGTAAGTCATGATTTTTTTTTAAATAGTTGTTTAAAATGATTGCGACTTAATTGTGGTTTTTATATATATAGTTAGTAAGCAAAAGAATGTCCAAAAGCTGAAATGTAAGGGTTTGAAGAGGTAAGAGAAGGAAGAGCAGGGGAAGAAGAATTCCATTCTTTAAAAGTGGCAAGTGCAGTGAAGGAGAACTGCAGAAAACATTATTCCGTATGCATAATTCACAAGAAAGATACAGTAAAAATGTCATTTTTTTTCTGGACATCCAGAGAGATTTTTCAGGACCTGTGCCAGAATGGAGGAATTGTCTTACCTTGTAAAAGGGAGCAATACAAAGCTGGTAAGACTTTCGCTGTTAGGTGGGGTCTGCACTCAGGCATCTGACCATGTATACTGATGTATAATCTACAATATAGCATCTGTCCTATCACTTTTAATTTGGCTGTTATTGTCATTCATTAAGGAGCTTTACAGATCAGGCACCTTTTAAAACACATAAGCCCATCAGTCGTTCATTCCTACCCGCCTCTCGCCCACACACCTTTTTTTTCTTTTAATGGAGAGGAAGAAGAATGAGCATTTGGGAAAAGCCACGTTGGCAGGCCTGACTTTGATTCATCTTTCCCTTTGCTTGGCATTACAGCCTGGGTGGAAGAAGAGAGAATGGAGCCATTGAGCTGGAAGAAGGGCCCTCGCTTTTCTACGTTTGGGGGACTGACATTTGCAGAGAGAAAGAGAGGGAGTTAATTGCTACATAATTTTATAGAGGGTGGCATATCCGAATGTAGTGGTTAAGAAGCTCGTCTTGTTAGCTGGAAGGCCGGCAAGCCGGCAGTTCGAGACCCGGGTACTGCATGACGGTTTGAGTGCCCGCCTCTGTCCCAGCTCCTGCCAACCTAACAGTTCAAAAGCAAGAAATTGCAAGTAGATAATAGGGACCACTTCCATGGGAAAAGATCTTGGGGTCACGAAAGGAGCCTCCTTCGGGCGTCTCCAGCAAAGATCCTTTCAACCCAGAATAATTTCTGACTCTAAATTATTATAATTAATAATTTGGAATCATGTTGGCTGAAGAATTCTGGGTGTCGCACTCCTTAGATTAGGCGAATGGGAACACAGAAAAAGTACACACAGGCCCACAAACTATTTAGACTAAGCCAGTGTTTCCCAATCTTTGGTCTTCAATTCTTAGAAGCCTAAGTCAATTCCCAAAAGCACTGATCAGCCAATGTACTGAACTGGGGTTCTGGGAATTGAAGTTCCAAATCCAAAGGTGGGGAAAGACTGGGGGGGGGGGGACCCTTCAGAGGTGCGAGTGGATGGCTCGTGTGATGGGTCCTCTCCAGAAGAGTAGCGTGCCTTGGTGGGGCCCTGTATAAAAATTTGTTTGGGGGCCCTTAGGAAGGGTAAAGATTTGTTTTGCTTATGCACGTTGGGGGCCCCCGTGGCCCGGGGCCCCCGTATAATTGATACGGCAGATACGGCAGTAGCTACGCCTCTGGTCCTCTCCAGCCTTTCCCAAGGAGAGAGGTGGGTACGTGGTGGATTTCGCAGGAAGTTTCGAGGCCACCCCTCCCCACCCGGGCCTCTTCCCCCGCCTTCCTTGCCCCTCGCCGCGCTGCCTGGCGAGTGGCTGCTCTCGGCTGCCAGTCTCGAGGTCCGCTGTCCGCCGATCCAGGTGCTGAAAGGCAACCAGCCCCGCTCTGGGCGCGCCCCTCCCCGCCTGGGCCGGGCCACCGCGTCAGCCCCGGAGGAAGGAAGAGGCGGAGGAAGAGAGCCGCCAGCGGCGCCCTTCCCAGAGGAGTAGGACTGGTCGCCGCCGCGGGCCAGATCTGGCGGCAGGGCGCCGGAGCCATGGCGGCGCCCGGGACTGACGGGAGCGGCGGGTAGCCGGCCTCCCGGCGCTCTGCAGTGCTCTGCCCTCCCTCGCCTGCCATGAGGCGCCGCGGGGCGGAGGCGCTGCTGCTGCTGGCCCTGCTGCTGATGGCGGGGCTGGCGCGTGGGCAGCTGCGCTACGCGGTGCCGGAGGAGCTGCCGCGGGGCGCGGTGGTGGGCGACGTGGCCGAGGACCTGGCCCTGGAGCCCCGGCGCCTGGCCTCGAGGGGGGCCCGGCTGACCTCGGGCAGCGGCACCGCCTACCTGGCGCTGGAGGAAGCCCGGGGGCTGCTGGTGGTGAAGGAGCGCGTGGACCGGGAGGCGCTGTGCGAGGGGAGCCCCGCCTGCTTCCTCGGCCTGGAGCTGGTCGTCGAGCGCCCCGTCGAGGTGCACGAGGTGGAGGTGGAGGTGCTCGACGTCAACGACCACGCGCCCCGCTTCCCCCGGCGGGAGTACCGGCTGGAGATCGGCGAGTCGGCCGCGCCGGGCGCCCGCTTCCCCGTCCAAGGCGCCGAGGACCCCGACGTGGGCTCGAACTCGGTGCAAAGCTACCACCTCAGCCCCAGCGAGCACTTCGGGCTGGACCTGGGCGATTTCCAGCGGGGCAGCAAACTTCTGGAGCTGGTGCTGCTCCAGCCCCTCGACCGAGAGCAGAGCGCCCACCAGCGGCTGGTGCTGACCGCCGTCGACGGGGGGCAGCCCCCCAAGTCGGCCACCGCCCAAATCTACGTCCGGGTCCTGGACACCAATGACAACCCGCCCCAGTTCGACCGCACCACCTATACAGCTACCCTGGTGGAAAGCGCGGCCCCAGGCACGCTGGTGGTCCGACTGAATGCCTCCGATCCCGACGAAGGCTCCAACGGGGACTTGCTCTACTCTTTCAGCAGCTACACTCCCCAGAAAGTGCGGCAGCTTTTCAGTGTGGACCCAGTATCCGGAGAAGTGAGGGTCAAGGGCACTTTAGACTATGAGGAAGCCTCCTCTTATGAGATCTTTGTGCAAGCCACGGATCAGGGTTCCGTTCCCATGGCTGGGCACTGCAAGGTGCTAGTCAACATCCTAGATGCCAACGATCATGCTCCACAGGTGGTGCTGACTTCTCTCTACAGCCCAGTACCGGAGGACGCGGAGCCTGACACTGTAGTGGCCTTAATGAGTGTCACTGACCAGGACTCTGGCCTCAACAAGCAAGTCAGCTTGAGCATCCCTGCCAATCTCCCTTTTAAACTCAATTCCTTCAAGAACTCTTACACCCTGGTCACTCAGGGTCTCCTTGACCGTGAAAGGACTTCATGTTACAATGTTACCATCACTGCTACGGATGCTGGGATTCCACCCCTGTCTTCCCACAAAGTCATCCAGGTTGACATCTCTGATGTCAACGACAACCCACCACAGTTCGAAGAGCCTACTTACTCTGTTTATGTCCCAGAAAACAATGCGCCAGGGGTTTCTCTCTGCACTGCTAAGGCCATTGATCTAGATGCCAATGAAAATGCCTACCTTTTCTATTCTTTGCTAAACGGAGAAATCCAAGGGCTCTCTGTGACTTCCTATGTCTCCATTAAGTCGGATACCGGCAACCTTTATGCCATCCACTCCTTTGACTATGAAAAACTGAGGGAGTTCCAGGTTGTTGTTCAAGCTGAAGATGCAGGAATGCCACCTCTCAGTAGCACAGTCTCTGTGCATATCTATGTGGTGGATCAGAATGACCATGCACCACAGATTCTGTACCCTACCTCAGGAAATCGCTCAGCAGCCATGGAAATCATCCCCCGCTCAGCTGGTCCCAGATTCTTGGTCACTAAAGTCATAGCCATTGATGCAGACTCTGGACAGAATGCGTGGCTGTTTTTCCACCTGGCCCAGACCTCAGCTCCAAATCTTTTCAGCGTGGACATCCACAATGGAGAAGTTAGGACTACTCGGAAACTGGGGGAGGACAGCGCCCCTGCTTTTAACCTTACAGTTGCGGTGAGAGACAACGGAGACCCATCCTTGTCTTCCTCTGTGTCTATCAGCATTGCAGTGGTGGACAAGGTGTCCAGAACTATTCCTGGCACCCACAGGCATATAAAAAGTTCCAAAAATTACTCAGAGATAACCCTGTATCTCATTGTTGCTCTAACCTCTGTTTCATTTATATTTCTCTTGACAGTCATCGTCCTTGCTGGGATCAGGTGTCACAAATATGGCATGTATAGCAGCAACTCCTGCTGTGGGGGATTCTGTGGGACTCCCAGAGAAAGGTATCCCGTTGAAATGTACAAGCAGGCAAACTACAGCCTTGATACCAGAGTGCCAACTGGTTTAAAAGCCAAGCCCCATTTTGTTGAAATCCAGGGCAATGGCTCCCTCTCAAAAACTTACTGCTACAAAACTTGCCTGACTCCAGGCTCTGGAAGTGATTCTTTCATGTTCTACAATTCTGGGGTCCCACCAGGAATCCATCCCCCGGTTGTGGTGACAGACAGACATCTGACAGGACAGAGTGGGCAGAGCTCTCAAAACCTGATCATACTTAAGAGTGAGCCCATTACTCCAAATGAGGTGAGGAGATCGCTGATACAACCTAAGGCAAGACCTAAATTAAGCCACTGGCCTTTTAAATGTAAATAATTTAATGTGCAGAATTATGGGAAAGTGGGATGTTTAAAAAGTGAGAAAGGAATAAGGTAATCCTTTCAGTATGTTCCTTGGCAAAATCTATGTTTTTAATTTCTGCTGGTAGGCAAACTCAGACATAGAACTACCATGAGTTGTCCATAGTATTTAAAGCATCTTTAATTCAGGTTCTTCTATCACTTAAGGACAGACATCTAATGACAGAAGATTATGGGGTAACAGAAAACATTAGTATGAGATTGATTGCATAGAAGAAGAAGAAACAGAATAAATAACAAATAAATAGAAATATGTATGTATAATAGAAATACAGTATGTATGTTTACTTAGATGAGCTCTTCATTGAGGGTTACTCCCTGGGCAAGCAGCTTTGCTCAGGATTATGACTTAAAATACTAAATAATTCACTCCTAAATTCCATTTTCTAGATCACTTGTAAGATATATTTGGCTTTTATGCTCATGTTTTTTGCAGATCCCTGAGACCACATGAAGGGAAAGTAATATATTGTTTTTACTTGGAACATAGAGTGTTCCCTTGTTTTCCCCTCTCCTGCTTCCCTTCTTATGTTGTAAGTCTAGTGATATATTTTGGTACGGTGACCCAGTTAACCAGATGACTCTGCTTATCACAGTAAGGTAGCCTGTTTCCCACTCATGCACAAGTGAAAACTGTTTGGTACTTTTCACCTGATCATTAATTGATCATGTTTTCTTGTGTTGATGTTCATTTTCACTAACAGATACTGCAGAGCAGTTTGTAAATATGCCGGTACAATAGTTCCATTTATATTTTCTCAAACACAGAACTATTGATGCTCTGTGTTTTCCTTGGTAGCATTCAGTATTTTTGTTCTGGAAAGTCATCTTTCTTGTTTATTACTATTGAAGTGAGTGAATAACTAGGATGAAAATTAGCAATTTTAGGCTATGCTGCAACATCCATTTATCAGGGACTTTCACTGCCTTGAACCCCACTGATCATTCTTTATCTTTCAGTCAGATATTTTTGAGTAGATATGTTTAGGACTAAGTTGTGAATCAGCTAAACTCTTTAGAATTAGAAAATGTATTCTATTTCAATATTTAATTAAAATTAAAGTAAGGCCAACATTTCCTGAAAATAAAATATGACCAATTTTTGCTGAAAATAAAATTAATTCAATTGAAAACGTGCAATCAGATTTTAGAGCATACAGATTAATATAAACACACAAAAGAGATCTTAGTGGCAGTCTGAGATGCAGTTGATTTAATGTGATTGTTCCTTGCCGCAGACATTTGTATCTTAAATGCATTTCTGTTACATTTTTTGGAATATGCACCATATATTAAATTAGCATTGTGCCTGCAATGAAATAACAAAGATTGTACCACAGACAGTTTTAATGGGTTTAGTTTGATGAACAGTCTACTGAAACGAGAACTCTAGGTTGCTGACTTCTGTATTTCTGCTATGCATCAACAGGTTTAAGTTATTTTCAGATTATATATAATAACTATGTAAAACAGTTTTCTGGCACAGAATTAAACATTCATCTGAAAGTAGGGGTCAGTTTTGGTGAGATATTCGAGACTCATCGTCCAAATTCTAGTCTCTATAAATATTGACAAAAAGTAGAGATTGGGGTTGAGCAAGGGATTTCCATAATGCTGAGAGCGAGAATATCATTTTCTTCCTATCTCATTTTCTTTGATAGAAATGC
Source organism: Furcifer pardalis (assembly GCA_030440675.1). Taxonomy (NCBI): domain Eukaryota; kingdom Metazoa; phylum Chordata; class Lepidosauria; order Squamata; family Chamaeleonidae; genus Furcifer; species Furcifer pardalis. The sequence continues at coordinate 148,922,629 of CP126891.1, forward strand.
TATTTTTAACATTAGGTATTATATAAGGTTCTTTTCTACTATGACGGAACTGGTTTGAGTTGGGCCTTCAAGAGCTGCATTTTTAAAGAATCAAGAAGATGGTTAATCCACAGGTAGCTAGTGCCCTGTCTAGTTAGCTGCTGTTGTATACCTGCAATCGTTCAGTTGGTCTGGCCATTACAGAATTGTACTAAAACTAGCACACTGAGAATCAGGAGGGAAGTATCAGCTGCTTTAGGGAACTTTAGATTTTGCAGAAGAAATATTTAAGGGTGGAGGGGACCTTATGGAAGGAAATCCCTTTCTGTCTCATGGTGCTGTTTTGCAGAAATGATCTATAGATCCATAGAGCAACAAACTAGTATTTCCATAGGCATCTTGTTGTATACCTGAATGAATATAGTAATATAATTTTATCAGATCTGCTGCATGTTTTCTTTTTTTGTTTGCCTTCTTGTTTGTTTGTATATAAAGAATGCCATATGCTGTTAAGAGCACACAGCCAATTTCCTCAGCAGGAATGATAGTACCGTATAGTCACCCTTGATCAGAGTCCCTAAATGTAAGACCAACATGCTCAAAGGGGGGGGGGGGCTGCTGGTGGAAAACAACATGCAGTGTGAATGCAGAGAGATACAGGATCCAGCTCATTTACTGGTCTGCCGATTACTGTAAGTTTGGCCAACAACAAAGCCGAGAAAATGGCTCCATTTTGGCAGTCCAGGGTTTGATCAGGACACAAAAGAAGACCCTTGCTCATATCTGACTCTAGGATGCGGTACTCATCTCTGTTTATAGCCACCGTCTGCATCTCCAGACATTTCCATGGTCATGACTAGACAGTGGAGTGCACAGAACACTGTTTACCTTCTCACTGAAGTGGTACCTGTTTATCTACTTGCAGTTTCTTGCTTTTGAACTGCTGGGTTGGCAGGAGCTGGGACAGAGATGAGGGTTCACTCCATTGTACAGCACTCGGGTCTCAAATTTCTGACCTGCCAGTCATCAAGTTCAGTGTCTAATAACAATAAATGTTAATGCTAGGTACTGTCAAATGTGAGGGACTGCAGTGGCTCAAGTGGTTAAGATGCTGACTGGGAGGCAGAAGGTCAGCAGTTCAAAACCCGAGTACTGCAGGACGGAATAAGCACCCGTCTCTGTCCCAGTTCCTGCCAACCTAGCTGTTCAAAAGAAAGAAATTGCAAGTAGATAAATAGGGACTACTTTGGTGGGAAGGTAAACAGCATTCTGTGCACTTTGGTGTCTAGGGCATGCCTGCCACATGTCCATGGAAATATCTGCAAACACAGACAGTGCTGGTTCTTTGGCTATGAACAGAGATGAGCACTGAACCCTAGAGTCAGATATGGCTGGCTTTCGAGCAAGGGTGACATTTACCTTTACCTTATTGTCAAATGATCCACATATTCTCAACTGTCTATATGTTCATCTGTATATGTTAAAATAATCTTACTCTTAGTTTTTATGTTTGTTTAGGATTAAACTTTTAAAATCAAAATAATATTTTAGAGACTATCATATGGAAGTATTTCTTATAGACATCAACATCTTAAGTGACAGGCATGTGATCTGGTAGCCTCTCCTGTGCTTACCATCCACATATATTCCAGGCTCAGACAGAACTGCAGATCTAAGCTATTATGTCATATTTTGACAAGCCTGGACATCAGTGGCAGCTTCCTTCCATATAGGGTTTTTGAATGAAGGAACTAGTTTTTTTCATTCATGCACTATGATATCATACTTGTTTATTTTACCACTTTGGGCGAATAGTAGCTGTAACTCTAGGAAACCTACGATATTTTTGATTGCTGTGTACCTCTTTTACAAGAACAAATCATTCCTTTCAGATTAAAATACATTAGCTACACACTAAGGAATAAGATTTTTTTGGTCTTGTATCATTTTAAAAGACAAATGGATGATTTGTATTGCATTTTAAAAGGAGCAGTTCTGCTTGTTTTATTTGGTTTTTAGAGATCTGCCATTGCTCTGTGGCTTTGGGGATTGTTTTCCTATTCTGCATTGCAGTATTTTCTTGCATGGGTAGGTCAGGACAACCAGTGGGTCTCAAGCTCATTCACAGGTGGGTCTTGGATGTCAGGTGGGCTTTGGGTGAAAGGCCACCAGTAAATCCAGATGAGAAAAGGAATTAATTCAGTATTGGAGGTTGGCTTATATGTGAAGTGTGAAAGAGAGAAGTGATGACCATAGATGAGTAAGAATTCACTCTGGGTTGAAAGGATTTTTTTTCTGGAGAAACTCCATTCAGGGGACACCTGAATGAGGCTCCTTTTATGTCCCCAAGTGCAGCCCTCCAGCATCGAAACCTGACCTTTCAGTCTCCAGCTTAGCTTCTTAACCACTAACCCACCCGGTGACTCCAGAATACACTAAGAGGCATGTGTAGGCAGGAAGAAGAGGAAGGGAAACAATAATGTAAAAATGTCTTCTGTACTTAGAGCCTCTGGAGCAGCAAAATTTGCTTAAACAGTGAGGCTGAACAGGGTCATGATGGCGAACCTTTACACTCCAGCTGTTCTTGGAATAACAGTCCAAGAACAGCTGGTATGACCTAGACCCATGCAAGTCCCAGAAGCCCAAGACCCTGTGAATCCACATGAATGGGTGTACTGCGTGAATCAAATCCCCCCTTCTTCTCGGGGCACTGTTACTGTGTACATGCAGTAAATCAATTCGTGTGGATTCACAGGGACTTGGGCTTCTGGGAATTGAAGCCCAAGAAGAACTGGAGTGCCAAGGTTTGTCATCCCTGTTATAGGGAAACTACTTTCACATCACCAAAAAGAAGAAGTGAGGACACTGACGTGCTAAAATTCATCTGCCAATATATATGTACAGATGCAAAACTAGCAGATAATTTTAACATTTGCAATTTGAGTGAGGAATGATTCTCCCCTCCAGGTGCTGATAACCATTGACTTCAAGCCCTCTGATGATATTTTACCTTCAATCAGATGGGACCGCACAGTCCTTCAAATGAGGACTGTTCTCCCTAAAAGAGGACATATGCCTATCTCTGGAGTCAGTGTGTCTTGAAGTAAGCTAAATTACGGAACACCTTTATTTATTTATCTATTTATTTGTTTGTTTGTTTGTTTGTTTGTTCATATTTCTCTACCGCCCTTCTCACCAAAGTGACTCAGGGCGGTTTACAAGTAATAAAAAGACATCACAACAAAACACAAACACTACCTAAAAACCTCAAATACAAAACTGTTAAAATTAAAATTTAAAATTTAAATCTAAAAAGATTAAAAGCACACCAAATGCTACACCTTACTAATTAAAAAGTAGAGGGGGACTCAGATCATCCAGCAAGCTGGGGTCCTTGCTACAAAGAAGGCCCTTTTGCAAATAATATTGCAAATTCCAAGGAGGATTTTATAAACTTCTATTGATAATGGCCAGTAGATTTTCCCACAATTAGCCTCCAAAATCAACCGAGAATTCCTCTTATAACATTTTTTGTATAAAGGTTGATGAGTGTTCCAGGAACGTAATATCTGAGAGATACAGAACACTTTAACAAGGGCCATATAATTATGTGCCATCAAATCAATTCCAACTTATGGCAACCCTTTCCAGGGTTTTTCAGTTAAAGAATCAGTGATGGGCAGCAACAGGTTCACATCCCCTGGAAGGGGGGGGGGTGTAGCAAAATTGGGTGGCCTCTGGGCAGGGTGGTGGTGAAATTGGGTGGCCTTTGGGCAGAGGGGGAGCAAAATTGGGTAGCCATGCCCACCTCCCTGCCCTGCCCCATCAGGTTTTGTCTCTGCAAGTGGTTCAAGGTCTTCCTTGCTCAAAAGCCAGTCATATCCAACTCTAAGGTGCAGTGCTCATCTCCATTTACAGCCAAAGAGCCACTGCTGCCTGTGTTTACATGGCCATATGGCAGGCATGACTAGATCGCCCATGACGTAGGCTCCACCCATGATGTAGGCTCCGCCCATGATATAGGCTCCACCCAAGACATAAGCTCCACCCACAGTGTGGTATAATTTTTTTTTGCTGCCCACCACTGTAAAGAACACACAGAAGTGGTTTAACATCTCCTTCTTTTGGGGAGCATTGTTTGGACTGTGCAGCATGTTCATGGATACCCAGGTTGGCTCTTCTCCTGGGAGGTCATATTGGGGAATCAAATTCCCAGCCTCTAGCTTTGCAACCAGATACCTAAATCACTAGTAGCCAGCTTTTAGCAAGAACACTTTTTTGTTTGTTTTCCTTGTGTTCTACCTCTGGAGAGAGGTGCGACAGAGTTTAACATGATCAGCAATCCCGATCAAGGTCATGTTTTCCACCCCAGAAAATGCTGAGCAGTCTCCCAGCATGGGATTCTTGTTCAGATTTTCCAGAAACACCTTTGCAAGCTAAGAAGTTGGAAGGTGAGCAGAATGGGAAAGATAGCATACAGGATGCAGTATTTGAACAGAAATATGAAAACTGGTTCAAAATAAATTACAGAGACTCACATTTGCAACTGGACTCTAGCAATAGACTTTGTTGTCTGGATATACAGTAGTACCTCGTTTAAGGAGCATAATGCATTCGACAGGATTGCTCTTTAAGCGAGTTTGCTCTTTAAGTGAAACACCATTGCATGTGACCAATTGTGACTTCTGGTGGGGGGGATTGTGAAACCCAATTTATTTGTTAAGCGAGTTTTTGGTTGGTTTTCGTTGTTAAGCGAGGCGACCATTCAGAGAAAATTCTGCTCTTTAAGCAAGTTAGTCAATAAGTGAGGTGCTCTTTATGCAAGGTTTTACTGTGCAGTATCTCTACTGTCTCCTCCTTTCCTTTCCTTTTCCTTTTCTTGGAAAGCTTTAAAGAAAGGTCTTGACAGGCTTCTCTGAAGAATGCCGGATATTGAGGTTTAAGGTAATGGATGGACCACACAATTTTCTGGCAGCATTTCCACCTGAGCTGTATTCAAAATGAATATGTGCATGGGGAGTTATGCCACAAGTAACTCCCCTCTCTGAAAACCACAGGCGTAAAGCCAATGTCAGTGAGTACTGCTACTTTGCATGTACTGTATTGTTCTACCCATAAAAGTGTAAATGTGGTCTGGAACCTTGCATGGTTCCAGGTCATACCAAACCTTTTCCTCACGCAACCATGTGCACACGCCTGAAGATTCCGCTCTTTGCAGATGTTTATGCTATTTGAACAAGTGCTAGGTGGAAATATAATTAGAATACATGATGTTTGGATTGAACAACGCAACACAGTCCCGACCCTGCTCAGACTGTGACTTAATATAATGTAGCAAAAACAAGGCTGATTGATGATATTTTAATCACTCGGGATATGCTTTTAGCTTCAGAAAATTGTTCAGAATCTGAAGCAGAGATATTGGTCAGTTTTTGAAGCCCAAAGTGGTACTCCAGGAAAACCAGAAGCACCAGCTATTGCTTTGGCATTCCACATGCTTTAAAAACAGAACACTTTTTTAAAAATTAAAGCACTCACTGGGGACATGAAAGTAATTCTGTAATGGAAGAATTAGGAAGCACAAAGCAGAAAGATTGTCTTTGCTTATGTGCCAAGGAAAAGCTCAAGGTCTCCAGGAAGCTCCAATCCCAGGGGAATATTCCCTGTTCCTGTCATCAGTAGTAATTTTTGAGGGAAGCTTGTTAGAATGCAGCAAGATTACTAATTGGATCATTTTTCATTTTCAGTCAGTAGGGTGAGTGTACAGTGGAGATTTCTCTTCTTTGGTTTTAGGCAGCCGCAAATCTCATTCCAATCATCTGAGTACGTATTTGTATGAAATGTATGCTGTCATTTGGGATACGAGTGAGGTAGGTCACAGTAGCATTAGGAATAGGACCTAAGTCAGGGGTGGCTAACCTTGGCACTCGAGCTGTTCTTGGACTTCAATTCCCGGAGGCCCTGATCAGCAGGAGGGCTGACTTGGGCTTCTGGTAATTGAAGTCCAATAATACCTGGAGTGCCAAGGTTGGCCACCAGGGACCTAAGCTATCTCTGCCCGCTCTTTTCTTTTTCTCTTTTGGCTGCTAATTTTTGGTTTTGCAATGCCTTTTCCCTTTCCTTTCTCTGTGCTTGTTCTGGATGGATTAGTGGCAAATATGACAAATGTGAAAGCAATCAGGTATGTTACACACTGGGGCAGAGTATCTATGAGTCCTTTTCCTTTCTATAAATATTTACATTCTATAAATTTGAGTAAATTGTATGGTTCCTGATGAAGGTGAGATAAGGCAGAAAATGGTTGAGATTTTCATTGTCCTTCCCCCTGTTCTTCAGACACATACTTATGTGTAGAAATATTTTGAAATATTTCAATAAAATTTGAGGGGCTACAATTGTTTCAAAGTGAATTGATTGAGATTTGTTCATTCTTTTTCATGTCAGAAATTATTCTGGGTTGAAAGCTTTTTTGCAGGGGATGCCCGAATGAGGCTCCTTTCATGTCCACCATAGTGTGAGACAAATAATTTCAATTGAATTGAAGGGGATAATATTTGAACACCCCTAATAATTATCAAGAAGGCATTAATAAGCAATACAGGCTTATCTGTAATACAGTCGTGTATCTGCTTCATACCTGATCAAGACTTAACGTTTGCTAAAACATATTCTGGAGTATCGTGAGCAGTGATGGGATGTAACAGGTTTGCACCAGTCCGCCAGAACCGGTAGTAACTTTTCCCAGTGTCCCAGAGAACCGGTAGTAGCTTCTGGGGAGAACCACCTTTGGGGCTTACCTTTTCAGTGGTTCCCCCACTGCACATGTGCGCCAAGCATGTGGTGTCCATGCACGCCTACAGTGCTTGGCACGTATGCACAGCTTCTTTGCTGTCCTCCCAAGCGGGGGAGGAGGAAGAGAAGCTGCTAGCCTGAAGCTCCCTATAGCCTTCTCCCCACGGTAAGTGACTCACCTTTGAATGTGGTGTGTCTGTGTGTATTTTAATGTGCATTTAGTACGTTTACCTATATTGACGTACTACCACAGTTCCTAAAAAGGCCTGGCAGCCTGGCTTGAGGTTTTTAAGCAAAGTCTTGGAGTTACCTCATCAATAAGCTGCACCTGTGCTGTTCCAATTGCTGTTCTAATTGGAGAACCCTTAAGGAGGTACAGCTATTTTACATTTACATTAAGGCATATTATCCTAGAGAACTGGTTAGGAAAAGACTTAGTACCTAACTTCTTTAACTGTTGAAAAGTCAAAAAGTGCCAAAATGAAGCCATCTTGTGGTGAGTTCATTCTGTAGTTCCTTCCATCTGTCCCAGTGTGAGAAAGATTAGCCAGAATAAGCTTTAAGCTCTGGTTTAAAAGCTCTGTTTGATTTGTGTTTGGGGTGAGTAGGTGAGTGGGTGTTTGGGTGTATTTTAATGTATGTATTTATTTATTTTATTTACAGGTTTGTGTTGTGGGTGGGTGGGTGGATTGAAGTGTGCATGCTTATTTTTATTTTATTTTTAATTATTATTTATTTATTTTCCTTTGGCTCCACCCATGACATCATGGCATCATGTGTTAGCTCCGCCCACACTTTGATGACATCACGGTGGGGTAGTAAAATTTTTCACATCCCACCACTGACCGTGAGACCACCAGAGGGAAGGTGGGATATAAAGTTGATGAATAAAAGGGCAAAAAGAATGCAGGAAAATTTCCTGAGGATAAAATAGGCAGGAATTGGAGACATCTCAGTGAAGATTTAGTGCACAAACAGAACACTAGGAATAGCAGTGAGAAAGTTAAATGGGAAATGGCCAAATGTCTATATTTGATCAAGACTGCTAGTTCCTTATTCTTGTAACCACCTTGCCCAAGGCAGTCTGGACTACTTTTGATAAGTTGTCAAAGAGAAGAGGCAGCAAAAACACTTGCTTTCTAGAAAATAAGTTGAGGCATTCTGATTTGACCAGAAGGTGGACCAGTCTACACCCTCTGGACAATATGCAGAGTGTAACTTAGCTATTCGGAGGGGCAAAAGAATTCTAGAGGAACAGAAGACCCTGAACAATGAAGACACAGTCATAGGTTTTCTCTTGAGAAGGATAAACAAGGACATTTTAAGAATCTCAACAAAACCCGGATGAGGTGTGCACAGAACTAGGGCATTTTCAAGTTGTATAGTGTATTGTCAAGATGTTGCCAAGAAAGCAAAAACGCAAAAGCAGCTAAGTCTTGCAGGGGATTCAAAACCAACAATTATGCTTTTCTTGGCTACCCTAAGAGCAGGAAAAATTTCAAGTTTGCTCTTTGGGAGAGATGGTGATGAAAAGAAGGCAAAATCACTCTTGCCATTTATCTCAATCTTCTTCCATAAGAGCAGTTGTTTTAAATTTCCAGCAAGTAGAACAAACAATATGAGACAACTGAAGTCGATCAGCAGGTGATTGAAAAACATATGACTACTTTATGTCTCAAAAGGTAGCTTAATTACATCCCCGGGTGTGGAAGGTACATTTGCAAATCACTTCAGAGTTCTTGCCTGCAATCTATGAGAATTCCTGGAGAACAGGTATGTGTCAGAAGACTGGAGACAGGAAGAGCAACGGTTGGATCTAGGAAACAACAAACCACTCAGTTTGACATCAACACTGAAAAAATTACAGAATGAATCATTAAGTACAGTACTGTACTTACTTGGTGAGCATACAGAAGGAGGATTCTCAACCTGTGGCCCATGGGCCGAATGAAGCCCACAACACAATTTCATGTGCTCCACCACCACCTCCACCACACCAGTAAGTGCCATGGGGTGGAGGAAGTGCAAAATGGCCATCTGCCCCTCTAAGCTGTCTGAGGGAGTGTGACTCGGCCACCATCTTAAAAAGGTTGAGAACTCCTGATATAGAATATAATATATATTACTAGGGAGGAGTCAATAGGACTTTTCCAGAAATAAATAAATCATGCCAAATCTTGCAACATTTCTTAACAGAATCACTCATTTAGTAGTTCATGTGTGTTGCAAACATCTTGATTTCTGCAAAGGATTTGACAGAGGATGATACCTTTTTTGACAAGATGGTCAAATGTGGGTGGGATGATATAACTCTTTGATAGATCCACAGCTGGATGGGCATCTGTACTTGGTGAGTGCTGATGAATGGCTCAGAGCCCTCCTGAGAGATCTTGAATGGTGGGCCTTGAGGCTTTGTCCTAGGCTCTGTGCTATTCCACTTGTTTGTAAATGATCTGGATGAGTATATAGGACCACTAAATATGTGAACAACAAGAATGGGGAGACTTGGCTTGGCATCAGCACATATAAAAAAGAAATCCAATGTTTTAGTATTTCAAATACAGTACTGTAGTTGAAAATGACCCACCAGTTTTTAAAAAGTACAGTACAGTGCGGTCTTGTCCAACATTAACAAAAGAATAGTACAGTATCTAGGTAAAGGTAAAGGCTGCCCTTGCTCAAAAGCCAGTGTATCTGACTCTAGGGTTCAGTGCTCATCTCTGTTTATAGCCAAAGAGCCAGCGCTGTCTGCATCTACAGACATTTCCATGGACATGTGGAAGGCATGCCTCAACACAAAAGTGCACGGAACACTGTTTACCTTCCCATTGAAGTGGTACCTATTTATCTACTTGCAATTTCTTGCTTTTGAACTGCTAGGTTGTCAGGAGCTGGGACAGAGATGGGAGCTCACTCCATTGTGCAGGACTTGGAAATCAAACTCCAACCTTCCAGTCATCAAGTTCACACTTGAGACGTCGCAGTCCTTATATCTAGTATCTAGCTCATGGGAAATAACCATTCCACTCTGTTCTATGTTAGGCCCTATTTGGAGTTCTGTTTTCACATCTGGGCACCAAATTTAAGAAGAACATTGGGATGTTAGAAGATTGTACTGTAGAGAGAAGAGCACTCAAGATGCCAAAGGACCTGGAAACCAAGTTCCATGAGAAAGGGTGGAAAGAACTTGGTATTTTTTAGCTTTGGGAAGGGAAGATCAAGGAATCACATTACAGATGTCTTCAAAATTATGAAGCAATGCATATGCCTCGAGTTACAGAAAATTCAACTTACATAATGATTTTTGCACTAAAACCATGTCCTGATTTACATAAATGTTCTGATTTACATAACACAGTTTTCTATAGGTCTTTGAGTTACATTAAAAATCAATTTTTCCTACGGGGTTGCTTCGATTTACATAAATATCATTTTCTTTTGGGTTTGCTTCAAGTTAAGTAAAAATTCATTTTTCCTATGGGTTTGCTTTGAGTTAAGTAAAAATTCATTTTTCTTATGGGTTTGCTTCGAGTTAAGTAAAAAACTGATTTACATGAAAGCCTACGGAACAGACTTTTTACGTAAGTAGGGGTTTTACTGTACTTGTGTGTGCCCATGTACTGTATTTAGTATGCTATTGTCTTAAATCTGGGACTTGTGGTGCTATGATTTTTATAAAGTAACTAAAATATCAATGTTGATACTTTCAAGTAAGGAGAAGTAAAAAGTTGGCTGAAAATCAATTGTAATAGTAACTACTTTTTGGAGGTATTGGAAAGATAGCTGTGTAGGCAATCAGAGTGATTTACTAAGCTCAGATTAGTGTGTACATCCTTGGTAGTGATGCTGTTTGTGTGAGAGCATAACAAATAACAGATATAATTCGGTGACTTTCTGAGGACAGCATCCTCACTGTGCCCATTAGAAGTGTCTTGTGTGTCTGGAAATGACTGTTTTTAATAGACCCAGTTACTTATGTGCTAAGAGAAAAGAAACACTCTGGGGCATTTCAGCAGCATTCCTAGCCTGATGTCCAGCAGGCAACAGAGTGATTGTTGGTGACACTGCTGGGGCAAAAGATCAAGGCACAGGATTTAATGAATGTCTAGTGTTATAATTCATCACTGCTGGATGAACAGGGCAGCCAGGGCAGGATAATCACCTAAGGGAACAGCAAGCTCTGGCAAGCTGTCTTGGCTTCACTGCTGAAACACTACAAGATTAAAACTAGCATTTCTTGCAGGAGGAGAGAAGTAATCTTCTCTTACTCTTGGGCTTCTAAACATTGCCAATGGGCTTGCCCCTTCCAGAAAATCAGTGCCATAGCTTGAGTGCTTTACACTTTCTCTTCCATCAGTGAAGTGCTGAAATAATTTATGACTACAGGCAACATCTTCTGATTGATTGATTTATCTTACCTTTCCTGTCCGGTGCTGTCCTCACCAATAGTACAGCTTGCTCAGTTCGACTTGGTTGTTGTGACAATTCTTACAGTTCAGTGGAGGAATAAGCCAGCAGAATCGCACCTCACGTCACAACATAGCCCTCAGCAAGAAAGGAAAATGGAATATTATTACTGGCCAGTTGGCAAAGCGAGATTTTGCCTAGAAACTGTAAGATTGGTTTGGACTTCTGCCTACTTGTGCCACCATTTTGAATTCTCAGAGCAACTGCTTGCTGTAAGAGGGGCCCAGCCATTTTGCCACTGTGGAATATTATTTACATGAGTATCTTGCCTTTCCTTCACCGAATTCAAGGCAATGTACATTGGCCTTCCTCTTTACTTTATCCTAAGAAGAACACTGTAGGTCAGTGGTGTAGCGTACTGGGGTGGGGGTGTTGATACTGAATGTGCTTGATACTGAATTATTTAATAATTGTGATGGGTCTACTCTTGTCTGTAGCACCAAGAAGGCCAAATCTCAAGGCGTCACTGAAGTCTTAGAGAATTCCTATACTTCTTAGGGTCTTTAGGCAGGAAGATAAAGATAAAGGTCACCCTTGCTTGAAAATCAGTCATATCCAATTCTAGGGTTCAGTGCTCATCTCTGTTTGCAGCCAAAGAGCCAGTACTGTCTGTGTTTACAGATGTTTCCATGGGCATGAGGCAGGCATGCCTCAACACCAGAGTGCACCGAATGCTGTTTACCTTCCCACCAAAGTGGTACCTATTTATCTACTTGCAATTTCTTGCTTTCAAACTGCTAAGTTGGCAGGAGCTGGGACAGAGATGGGAGCTTATTCCATTGTGTAACACTCGGGTCTCGAACTGCTGACCTGCTGAACTTCCAGTCATCAAGTTCAGCATCTTAACCACTTGAACCATCGTAGTCATTTGAAGACAACTCTCCAAAGAAATGGTGTAGCATAAGAAGAAAGTATGATATTTGTATATAGAGGCCTTTAAAGTGCAAAAATGCTTTTAGTATGTTTTGCTTATGCAGGTTTGTGTACTAAACAGCTAGGAATGTGCATGAAATAGTTGAGAGGAGACATTTGGTACAAAATGGTGAACAGAGTACCAATGTCATGACCCATGAGCCTTCTTGTTGCTTGAACCCTGACAGTAGTGGCACAGAACCCAAGAATGGAGGGGAAAACTTTGCAATGGGTTTGTGATGAAGCTCTTTCAATCTCTAGAAGGAGCATAGGGCCTGGAAGGACTCTATGATGTATGTGCTTTGTTGGCTTGACCACAGGAAAATGTGTCAATCCTTGGTTGTGGCACTAGGCTTTACATGAATTAACTAGGCTTTACATAAATTCAGAGCACATTTATTGTTGGAGGGATTTGGAATTTGGTATTCTTTTTTTTTCCACACAGAGAAAAGTGTGGAGAAACCTGCTCTGTTTTATCCCTTTCTTTGGAAAAGAAAAAAGATCAGCCTGTATCCTTCTTGGTCAAAGAAAGGAAGCAAAAAGGTTTACTTAATGTTTACAAAGGAGGAGGCGCTCTCAAAGACTCTGAGCTGTGTGGAAAAAGCCTGCTAGATTTAGTGGCAAATAAAGAACATGATTCTCCCCTCCCCAGTGTCAAAGGAGAAGCATGTGGGATTGTATTTTTCCAAAATTCTCCAGCTTGCATGTAAAACTCTTAAATTCAATCTGGACACAATGGTTCTCAAACTGATCCTTTGCTAAACATATGATCAGGACACAGGTATTTGCTACCATCTCTGCAGTAGACAGTGAGTCATCTGGATTACCCCTTTTTCTATCAAGTCCATACTAAAAGGTATCTCAAACCAATGTATTTAGTGCATTTCTCTTCCTACCTCTCAGTTTGATGCAACTCTGGTTATCTTACATCATCTCAGTTGGCATCTCTTCATTCATTCAAAAGTCCTTTAGTGGCTATTGCAGCCATAACAATTCTCTGCATGTTTCTGCTGCAGCATGTGCTCTGATTCTGTTGAAGATAGAGCTATAACATCTTCTTTACAAGTTACATATCATCATCATCACCACCACCACCACCACCATCATCTTCTTCTTCTTTTCCTCCTCCTCCTCCTCCTCCTCCATGTCTAGGACAGACATAAAGCTGCCACAATGAATTGACATATTAAATAGGTCTATCTCAATAGATGAATGAGAATCTAATAGTGTACTTGTAATCTGTGCTCTCCTGTGCTTAGCTTGAATCTATATACCCTTTAAATTGTGGGTTGCTGCTGGCAGGTGATCTTTGCTTGAAGTCCATTTTTCCTTTCAAACATTTAGCAACTCTTTTAACAGTGGTCCAGTGACTCTGTGGTAATGAATTAAGAGTATTCCTACAGCAGTGACTATTTCAAGGTCTAGCAGCAGCAGCAGCAGCAGCAGCAGCAGCAGCAGCAGCAGCAGCAGCAGCAGCAGCAGTGAGGTATAGATGTTTTCCTATGTTTCATACATTTCAAGGCGTGTTTTCTGTGATTGCTATTTGACAGAGATTTGCCCTTCTCTTTGACTTTTAGACAACTTCTTATCATAGGTGTTGTCAAAGTGTGGTTCAGGCATATCAGAAAATAAAACAAAATAAAAATAAAATAAAAAACACATTTAGCGCTTTAAAGACTAACTGCTATATTTTTATTGTTAGCTTTCGTGGCTCAAGTCCACTTCTTCAGACAAAGAGTGAAACTTACAGGCATGGTTTTTATACACCGAATTCAGGGGGTCAAAAGGAGAAGGGTGTGGTCAAGCAAGATGGGAGACAAGCAAGCACAACAATACAGCTTCACACAGCCATAATAATGAATAATCTATTGTTGCTAATGGCTGTATGAAGCTGTACTGCTGTGCTTGCTTGTCTGTCATCTTGCTTGAACACACCCTTCTCCTTTTGACCCCCTGAATTCGGTGTATAAAAACCATGCCTGTAAGTTTCACTCTTTGTCTGAAGAAGTGGACTTGAGCCATTAAAGCTAACAATAAAAATATAGCAGTTAGTCTTTAAAGTGCTACAGTATTTTTTATTTTATTTTTATTTTATTTTGTTTATTTTGTTTTCTGATATGTATGTACTTAGTGACCCTTGACTTTTTTATTATTGTTTGTAAAACTTTCATCCACATTTTCTATCTTGAAATGTGAGTCATATGGTTTTAAATCTGCTGCTATTAAATCAGGCACAGAACCCCTGTTCACAGGGTTTACAAAAATAATAATAATAATGCATGGTGTAGGAGGGAGTTCAGCCATGCCCCTAGACCCTACCTGTAGTGCTCACACATTGCAGCTTATGTTTATACAAAGAACCCATGTGTATATACCCAACCTTTGGATTCTCCTTTTCTCCTTACTTCACAAACGTGAGCTTGCTTGCTGAATATAGTGACCAGCTGCATGGGACTTCTGTGAGTACTATTCCAAGGATGAGTTGCATCAGTCAAACATTATTAGAAATGCTATGAATTGTCATGCTAATTTTATATAGTTAATACTTTTCCACAAGTGTTTTTTGATACCAGGGCCTTATAATAGGGAGGCAAAATTATGTTTGGACACATTCATACTGAAACAGGGAGTCTCACAGTGTGTGTTACGTTGCCAGGCCTCAAGCCATTTGGAGCTTGAAAGGTTAAAGCCAACGCTTTGAATTGGTCCCAGAAATCAATTGGCAACTACTGCAGGACTTTCACTATCAGAGTAATATGACCTGAATATTGCAAACCAGTTAACAGCTTAGCTGCTCTACTTTATACCAGCTGAAGTTTCTGGACACCGTTCAAGAGTAGCCCCACATAGAGTACATCACCATACTCAAGTCATAATGTAACCTGCCGAGTCAGTTCTGCTCAAGAAAGATGATAGCTGGCACGCTAAACGAAATTGTGCAAAAGCATTGCTCATTAGTGCTACTACTTTGGTGTCTGGGGAGAGTGTAGGTCAAAGTATATTCCTAGATTACAAGCTTGGTAGGAAAACAAATCCTTCCAGAACAAGTTGAAACCCAATTTCATAGTCTGTTCACTAGTCAGCTGCAACTCCATTTTGCAAGGTTTTAATTTCAGCTCTCATTCTCCTCTAGCTCATAATTGAATTTAGGTAGCATCCAAGGGTACTAAATATTCTTTGGTGTGAAGTAATGAGGAGCAAGAGTTGTGTATCATAAGCATTTTGATGATGTATTACTTCAAAGCTCCAAGTGACCTCTTCTAGGATCTTTGTATGTTTATTAAATAATGTGGGGGACAGACTAGAACACCATGAGGGTGAGAATCACTTTGCTACCATGCCACAATATCCATTTCACCCAGATGGTTCAGAACAATGCAATGCCAATAGCATTGAAGTCCAACAAGAAGGCCATGGAAAATAATGTGCTAATAGTCCTCCTCTCATACAGTCCCTGGCATACATAGGTCTTCTACCAAGGTGGCCAAATCAGTGTCAGACCTTTATCCTGCTTAAATTCCTGACTGAAATGTGTCTACATAATTGGTAGCATTCAAAAGTGTCTGGAGCAGCACTGTTACCACCTTCTCAGTTATTTAGCTGCAAATGAGCTGGGCCTGTCATTCATAAAAATTTCTGCCTCAGGGAAATGTCTGTTGGAGACAGCCTCTTCCCGTATAAAGGCATTAATCACACCCCTTAGCCACTTTTTGTGTACTGATACTATACATATTATGTGCCAGAAATGCAGGTAATATTTGTATATAATCTATTAGGAACTGACATGGCAAATATTGACTTGCAGTATTGAACACACATAATCATGCATGAGAATTATTTAATTTATTTTATCATGATACGACTGTGTTTTGTTTTCCTTGGGGTTTCTGTTATGAAAGTGGTAATTCTACATCTCAGGAATGAACAGCAGTAGAAGAGGAAATGTGCTTGTCAGGGAAAGTTCATCTTTCTTCCTGGAAAAAGACCATAATCAAAAACCACTGAGAGAATTCATGCCTCCAGAGGGAGAGGATGGGAGAGATTGGCAGAGACATTATGATTGAGAGAAGGGAAGAGAAAATGGATCTGTAAAAAATAATGTTAATAGCTAGCTATTCTGTGGTATTCAGCAGAGCTACAATATTTTGATAAAAGAGAACTTTATTGTCAGGTAACAACAAAAACAACACTTTGTTCTTTCTTTGTTCAAGTCAGAGGCGACACAGTACAGTTAATACAATTTGACACCCAGTGCCTCCTAGCTACAATGCCTAGTTTTTAATGCTAAGTTTTTAAGCTTCTTTTAAAACTTTTAATTTTTGAACTGGTTTTAAATTGTTGTCAATATGCTATTGTGTTGGGAATCGCCCTGGGTCCCTTCGGGGAGGAGTGTGATAAACAAATTTAAATAAATAAATAAATAAAAATAAATAATAACTGGATCAGATATTTTTGCTCAGTAACAGGCAACATAAAGAACATTTGAGCCAGGTAGCACCAGGTATTCCAAAAAAAAAAAAAAAAGTAATACCTCAGATAATGTTTGTATCAGATAACACTAAAATCGCATAACATTAAGCAATCTGGGAGAAAAAAATTGCATCCCATAACGTTAAATCCTATGGGATGCATCGGATAACGTTTGCTAAAGCCTGTGCTGGTTACAGTGTGTCTCTATGGAGTTTTAACGTTATCCGATGCATCCCATAAGATTTTAACATTATCTGATGCACGCATCGGATAAGATTGAAAATCAGATAACACTAAGACTTGTGGAACCAAGTTTTAGCATTATCCAAGGTTTTACTGTATAGTGGTACCTTGCTTAAAGAGCATAATGTGTTCCACGGGGTTGCTCTTTAAGCAAGTTTTCTCTTTAAGCAAAACACCATTGTAAGTGACTAATTGTGACTTCTGGCGGGGGGGGGGGGAGGATTGTGAACCCCAATTTAGTTGTTAAGCAAGTTTTTGGTTGGTTTTAGTTGTTAAGCGAGGTGACCATTCAGAGAAAATTCTGCTCTTTAAGCGAGTTAGTCTCTAAGCGAGGCGCTGTTTATGCGAGGTTTTACTGTACATGTATAGGGGCATGGAGTTAAGTGATACAGACATGAACTAGCCTGTTCTTCACTGAACTCACAAAGGACTGTCAGATTGGGGGTGGGGGACAATTTTCTTAAATTTGCTTTGGTTTTGCCAACCCAGCTCTGTAGACTTTCAACTCTAGGTTTTCTCATGGTTCCATACATTTTAAGAAGTAGATAGTTTTTTTCTTTCCACATTACACTCTCAAAAGTCTGTGTTCTTCCTTCAAAATCCATAGGTGTGCTGAAAAAACCTTTCTTTGATTTTAATCTGAGAGGGACAGAATGGTAGCTACATATTCAATGTGGATGATTTCAGCCTTTTGCTATTAGTTGCTGGCCTCTTTTCATATGTCACTGGGTGCAATTCCTGCTAAGTAATGATTCTACAGCCTTCACTGAGTGCTATGTCTACCTCTGAGTGGGTGGCGGGGGCTGAATTATACCATATTAGACTGGCATGTTCACCTGCAGGGCAACATAGGGTCAGAGCTGTAGTTCTTAGGGATTGTGGCTCTGTGCCACAACTGGTTCTTGGTAGCTTTCTAAGAATATTGTTCATTGGAAAGATTTTCGCCTTGGATTTTGGCAGTGCTTCTTATAGATCAGTGCAAGAGCCAAAACAGCATGTAGGTATTTGGAGACAAAACAGTAGAAGTTGGATCCATTTTTGGGTCAGTTGAAATTTTTGAGATGCTTGCTTGTTTCTTGGAAGGGAATCACAGTTTTCAGTTTTAATGGGGTTGAATTTAAGTTGATTTCTATAAGAATATCTGCCAAATTCCTCTCATCCATATGTGAGACTGTTCTGAGGTTTTCTGGATCTGTGGGTTCTTTGCATGGTTTCAAAAGAGTAATCACTTGTTCCTTTCTCCAAATTTTTGGAAATCCGAGAAAATAAAGAGAATTATTAAAGAACTTAAGGAGGCCATTTTTTTCTTTTTGGGACAATTTTTTTCAGGAATTTTACATGGATTAATCTAGGCCTGCTGCCTTGTAATTTTTATAGCTACAAACAGCTGTCTCCAGTTTCCTCAAACTTATTGTTCTTGTAAAGTCATTGTTCTCCAGTTGTTTGTTTGTTTCAAGTTTGATGCCTAATTTCCTGTGACGTTCAGATCTGCCATAATGATGAGGCCTGCTTGATTTGCTAAAATGTTTGTATGAGTAACACCTTTAGATGAGTCATTGTGAAGATGCTCTAACAATTCCCAGTTCTTTTTACTGTTTTTGCCAAATTTATGTATTCTATGAGTTTAATCCAATTTTGTTTAAGACGAAAGATATTAAACATTGTCCACCCAAAGTAGTCTATTCACTGAAGAATTTGTATTCTAATGGTGAAAAACAATTATTTATTTGGGTGATCATTTATAGAATTAGGTCTTGGCCTAGCTGGTTCTGCATCTTAAGGGAATGACCATTAGGATGATTCTCCCCCCCCCCCACACTTCTTCAATGAACTGATCATAGGATTCTGGATCTAGGAAGATCTTCACCATGAGTCCATCCAGTGTTGCAGCAAACCTCTGCCAATCAGTTAAAAAAACTCCTGTGAAATGTTACTGTTGATGGCTGGACCACTGACATTTGAAATCAAAACAAAACCCAACATTATAGGATGATGTTATATATTTGAAAATGTGGTACAAACTACAAGCTTGCTAATAAATATCAAGCCTGGGTTATAGCCACATTCCCATCTGCTATTGAAAAAAGGAGGAAGTATGTTTCTTGGGAAGTTTCTGCCCATTTTAACACAGCTTCTCCATTGTTATCATTGAATGCCTATCCCTAATATCTCTGTGTCAATTGAAATATTTGATCATAACATTTATTTGTTGTTAATGAAAATTGATATGCATGCATGTCTGTCATTCTGCTTGATTACTCTTTACCTCATTGCTTTGTGATCCTTTCCCTTTTTTCCACTTTGTGATCCTTTTCCCATGTGACATCTTGACCCCTGCATCTGGTATATATAAACCATGCCTGGAAATTTTACTCCTTGTCTGAAGAAGTGGACTTGATTCACAAAAGCTAACAGTAAAAATATTGCAGTTAGTTTTTAAAGTTCTGCAGTGTTTTTGTTTTATTTTATTTATGTTTTTATTTTTTTTATTTGTTTTTCTTTTCTGATGGCTGAACCACAGACTAATACAGCTGCTATTCCAGAAAATTGTCCAGGGATTTAAAGGAAAACGTTGCATTAGTAAGCTTTAAGTAGAGGACACTGTGCAGTTACTTAGCTCCACTAATATGATCTCTGTATCATTTTGTACGGTGACATTAGTAGGTGATATTTAGAAGTCAATTTGACTAATACTGTATAGCACTTCTGTATTGTCTATGAAGTCTCTCAGCTGCAAGTCTTATCCTGGGGCATCGCTGGTGGCTGTCTCTCTGTTTCTTCAATGCAGCGTATATTACAGTCATATGTCTGGCAAAGCTAATAGAGACACCCTCTTTGTTAACAGAGATTATAGTTAGCTTTGGACCTGACAAGGGCCTTTTTGTTATTAGTGGAGACTTGAAGGTAATTGTTAATAGACCACCAGATACTCAAATCGGTCACCAGATACCCAGTAACCGGCCACCAGATACTCAAATATTTTCATGTTCTTTGGAGAGGCTTCTGTTTCTTGTGAATAGCTCTATTTTAATGAATAGTAGCACAATCCTCTTTAAAATCTGTTGTGTCTAAAGACAAGGAGAGTGTGAAGACAGTCTGTGAGGGAGGAGTGCTTATCTCTCAATTCTCCTCAAAGAGGAGGTATAATGTTGTACAGTACTTTGCCCACTAAAAAGGATTCTACAGTAGTCACTTAACATGCTTTCTGGTCCAAAATCAGCTCTTGTAATGTTACAGGGTATGGCCCCTTCAGCAACAATTGCAAAATGGTATCTGTGACAAACAAATCATACAGAGACTCAATGGTGAATTTAAAAGTCAGAGTATGAACCTCTATAATAGCAGCAGAGCCTTAACACCTGCTAGGAAATCATATGAGTGCTTGCACACATGTCAGTGTGGTGTGTCCTGAAGCCATAGGAATGAATCCTAAGATTGCCATGTTGCCCATGAGTTCAGGTCCAGAGCCTGAGATTAGAGAATGAACCCAACAAATGTACTCCTTTGCTTTGAGATCTGGTGCCATTTTACAAACCTTGACCATGTTGGTTGAAGTTAATGGGAGTTCTGGCCCAGCAACATTTGGAAGGGGCATAGTTTCTGCACCCTTGAAAGAAAGTAGGCCTTGATTCAGGTGTTAGGAACAATTCACGGCCAAAGAAACTGCTCTGGTATAGTGTCAAAGAACATTTCTGAAGCCTGAAAGGTCTAGTTCTGCTTCTGTATACTCACTTGGGTGCTTTTCAGACAATACAAATATATTCAAGAAATGTATAGAAGAAGGATTGAAATTACAGAACTGGCCCACTTTTTTGCTCACCAGAATGGATCCAGATGGCTTTTTGAAAGGTTTCCAGTGATGCAAAGCTATGAACATATTATAAGCAGATTAAGATCAATTTGGTTAACCAACTAAATATGTGTTGGTTTACAGTGAGAGTTGCAAATACAACTTCACCTCACATATTTCTTATACAGTACATGTAATATCATCTGGCCTTTTGGAAAGAATTGTCTTATGGAATGATGTGAATGAAAAGTTGTCTTGGGCCCTGTGTTGGAAGAAAGGTAGGATATTAAAATATTAATTAACTTGTACGTTAATTACGGTTAATAATCAGGTTTAGTCATGATCTGAGACATGTGTGGTGCAATCATGACTTTTTTTCCATTTCAGGCATTCATTACTGGACTAAGAAATCGTAGGGTCAAATTCTGTGTCACACAGAGTCTTGTGATTTCTTGCTTCTGGGAATTATTGTCTTTTTCCTTAAGAGCTACATAGTTAAACTAAGTGGTGGATGGGATCATCAAAAGAGATTTGATTGTATCAAAATCACCTATCAAGCAGCATTCCCATCCATGAATGAAGAGATACCCCTCACCGTCATCTGTCCATTCCTTCAGATTTCACAAAGACTCTTTGTTATACGATGAGATATAGGAAGTTATTATCAGAACTGAGGTTTGAAATTGTTCCTAGGGATTTGTTTCCCATTTCTTCCTTCCATGTGTCTGGCAGATTTCTGCTAACATACAAGCTCTGCAGATATAATGCTGGCTTCTGACAAAAATCTGCTGCAGTCGGCAAGCCTGACAGAATCTAATGCGATTCTCTGCAGTCCATAAACCCCAACAGAAAACCCATCACAGGCAGAGTGTCTCAAATTCACTCTTCACAGGAGGCTGCACTTAATGGGAACTCAGAGAGACAACTACCAGTGGAAAAAGATTGTTTTCTCACTTTAACAGGATAAACAAACAGTGTTTTTAATCTATATTTCAACATATTTTGCTGTGCTCTTTATAGTTGAAACCTAGCTATATTTACTTAGAAGTAAGTTCTGAAGTTGCTTTGAGACATCATTTCTTAAGACACCATTTTCATCTCCCCATTGTGTACTATTTTATTTTTGCATATAGTAAATTACTCATAGCACATATTTGTTTCCCTCTTGTAATTACTGGATGTTTTATTTGTTTGTAGTGGGTTGCACTCCACTGAAGAACTAATGAAAATTTCTGCATGGTGGAGGTGTCATTTATTATTCTGGTTGTCTTTAACAGTGGTTTATAATGAAGCTTCATCATCTGGAACCCAGGAGGCTGCTTGCAGTCTTGATAGCTATGGGCCAATTTCTTCGTTGTGTTGGAAGAAGGGCAAAGTAGATGTGATGGGGGCAATCATATTTCATTTCCCCATAGATGGACATGGACACATTTATAGGGGGAAATAAACCCAGGTGACTGAAAAAAGCCGAATGGATTAGTAAACATAAAGGTCACCCTTACTTCCAATTGTCAAGTTCAGCGTCTTAACAACTAAGCCAGAACAGTCCCTTTTGAATGCTTTACCCTCCTATATTCCTATGTGCTGTTATTTTAAGCTCCTTTTGTCCACCTAGCTGAAAGTGACTAGGATTAAAAGTAAAAAGTGCCTGAAATCTCATGACTGGAGCAAGGGAGGTGCCTCTACCCAAAGGTTTGGGAGTAAGACCCTTGTCCTGGTCCACAAGCTGCCCCTGGACTGTCATGATGGCACCTAATGAGGTCATCTAGGAGAAACAGCTCACCTGCACACCTCTTATATCAGGACTTCTCAACCTTGGGTTCCCTAGTTGTTCTTGGACTTCAATTCCTAGTAGCCCTGATCAACAGGTGTGCTGACTTGGACTTCTGGTAATTGAAGTCCAAGAATGCCTGGAGGTCCAAGGTTAAGAAACCCTGTCTTATATTGTTAAAAGCAGAGCCTTATTTGACATCATAACTGTGAAGAAGGTACAACATGAAGAGGACTGCCCCATCACATTTTGTTTGCCCCTTCCACCTATATCTGGGTCATAACGTGCTTAGAATCTGCTAGTCCTTAGTATGCCTGCTGGTATGGGCAATCTCTGAAAAAGAAGTGGCAAAGGTTCTTTATCTTTTTCCCCATGGGAATAAGTTTAAATGTGGTTGTTAGTTAATAGATTTTTGTGGTATCAGTTTGGTTTTTAAAATAACATATTTCTATAAAATAAGCTAAAGAGGCTGGGAAAATGACCAAATTAAATAGAGTTGTAGACCTTGGTAGAATATTTGGTCTTAATCAAACTGCTAGTTCTAATTCAAGTAGACCCACTGAATGAGCTATTGATGGTTGTGTCAACACTTAAACCTCACTAATTTGATGGGT
Source organism: Furcifer pardalis (assembly GCA_030440675.1). Classification (NCBI taxonomy): domain Eukaryota; kingdom Metazoa; phylum Chordata; class Lepidosauria; order Squamata; family Chamaeleonidae; genus Furcifer; species Furcifer pardalis. The sequence continues at coordinate 148,945,667 of CP126891.1, forward strand.
TGGTTCTAGTCAAGACTAGCCACTGGATTTTGATTATCAGTTTTAGAAGCCTGACAATCACTGTTATAAACTAAGGGCAGTGTAGCAATGTTAACATCCTGTGGAAGTACAGTAATACCTCGGATAACGCTAAGACTTGGTTCCACAAGTCTTGGTGTTATCCGATTTTTAGTGTTATCCGATGCATGTTAAAATCCTATGGGATGGATCGGATAACATTAAAGCTCCATAGAGATACATTGTAACCGCACAGGCTTTAGCGGTTGTTATCCGATCCATCCCATAGGACCTTAACGTCGATCCAATTCTCCTCCCCAGATTGCTTAACGTTATGCGATTTTAGCGTTATCTGAGGTAAACGTTATCCGAGGTATTACTGTAGTAGGTTAAGAACTAAAATCAGAAAGAAAGATGCATAGGGTGGGCCTTGATGTTATGGACTATACAAGCAAAACATAAGATATTTTCTAGATAAATAAGCACACAGCCTTAAAAAAGTATTGATTTAGGTTAAAACGTACTTGCAGTGACTTCTGGTTACATTTGCAGTGCCTCTAGCTAATAAATGTGTCACACACACCCTTTTTTAAAAAAATTGTATCAGAAGCACACAAAGATGCTTTCTGGGTTGAAAGGATTTTTGCTGCAGGCTCTTTTCATGTCCCCAAGATCTTTTCCCACCAAAGTGGTCCCTCTTTATCTACTTGCAATTTCTGCTTTCAAAATGTTAGGTTGGCAGGAGCTGGGACAGAGACGGGCACTCATTCCATCATGCAGTACTCGGGTCTTGAACTGCCGACTTGCCGATCTTCCAGCTAACAAGGCAATCTGCTTAACCCCTGAGCTACCACAGTCCTGTTTGACATATATAGAGATGAGAGTTTGGCAGCTCTTCCTGCATTTTAACAAGAAATTCAAACAATGTGGGAGAACTTTGGATGGAACCATAAATTGGAATGCACCACTTTTTAAATATGTTTAATGACATTAATATTGATGTCTCTTGTTTTGCAGCCAAAACCACCCAATCCTGACTGGCGTTACTCTGCATCTTTAAGAGCTGGGATGCAAGGGTATGTATTCCTACATCCTCATTGTAAGCCTCTAAACCTTAAATAGCATCATTTCCCTCTTTAAATGTAATATTTTGCACAACTAAAGAGCCAATGGAACAGGGTAGGCTAGTGTTCTCCTTTCTGTGGTTGCAACCCAGCAGTAAGCTGCAACTAGACTAGACCCTTTGAGTCAGTGGGCATTTGTGGCTTCAACTCCTATGTAAGTTCCTTTGAGTTAATGGGTCTACTCTAGTTGTGACTTACTATTGGATTCCAGGCAGCACGCTTTAAAACACAATTGGAAAGGGCATCTGTTCTGCATGGCAACTAAATGGGGTTTGGTACCAAAAAAAGAGCATGTGAGGTTTGATGGGAATATTTTTGAAATATGTAACTAACAAAGCCAGGGAACTGGGTCAAAAATTACCGTTGCTTAAACAAAACTGGTTCAGAAATCAAGGAAATGTTTTTGTCAGCAATGCAAACAGTTGACTTCCAGGCTTCTGGCTTCTAGTTCTCCATACAGTTAAAAAAAATATGCCCTGAAGTGTAAACATGTACCTGTCCCCTTGCCATTGTCACTTAAACTTATATCAGTATGAAGCACAGCAACTAAATTTGCTGTTCCTGTGACAGAGCGTTTGCCGTATGATGTGTAAAGCAAAGATTATGGGAAAGGCTTCCTGCTGTTCTCCCTTTCTGCTTGCCAAGAGCATAAGGTGCAAATCACTGCTGGGGATTGTAAATTACAAGAGAATATTTTCTGTTTGCGCATGCTGAAGGATGTCTGAAACTGGCAGGGCAGTGTTTCATTATTTACTTCCAACAGGAAGACATAAACACTGCTGGGAGTTAGTGATTTCCCAACTATGTTAGGAATGTCACATCTTATTAATGGAAACAAACCATTCTGTAAAGGCAACATTTGTGCAACGCGATGACCCCCAAATTAAATTGTGGAAGTCAAACGTGCATTGAAAGTCCACTGTTACAAAAATTGGAAAATCTGGAGCGTTAGACGTATCAGCCATACTTTTGTAGCTAACCCACTGCACATTCTTTTTTTTCTTTTTTTTTTGGAGATCTATAACCCAGTAGGATGGTGTTAATTATATGGCATGGGGGACAGTCTGCTTTTGTGAGAACTGTGTAATCTAATCACTGTGCAAATTTATTTAGTGCTGTGCACATGGAGGAGGCGGGAGGCTTACGTGGAGGACCGGGAGGACCTGAACAGCAATGGCCAACAGTGTCCAGTGCAACAACAGGTTAGGGAATGAGTTCATTTTTGTACTAAAAAGACAATGAGAAGTATGCATCCTTTAATAAGAACGTGCTCTCTATCTTCATTGGAACCGCTCGTCCTTGCCTGATTGTTCATAATGCTCTTTCAGCTGCACATTTGCAACCTGACTATGCTGTTCACATGCCAGTTTTAAAAAAGGAATACAAATTACATGGAAGCAAGGAAGGAAAGGAACAGCTGGGTAACGGAAGGATGTCAGATAGGAAGCTACATTGGGAATATTCTCAACAGGACATTGAATATTCTCAAGATCAGAACCTACGTTGGGATTACTGTATTCTCAACAGGAGTTCGGGCTTGAAGAAAAGATATCTGTTGGTGATAGTGATAACAACTCATTTAATTGATTTTTTAAAATAACAGATAATATTGAGGGTGTTTGTCTCTGTCTATATATAAAAGAATATTTTTTTTTATTTATTCAAATAAAAGAATAAATAAAAATTGGATTTACAAGTCCCCTCCCCATTGGAAAAATAGCTGTTTCATACACGGGCACAAAAGAACTATCCAGAATGTCATTTATGTTATCTTCCTTATTGTATAAACTCAGTTAAAGTGTTCTCTCCCCCCACCCCCTCTTTTCTCTGAGGAGAATTAAGAGCAAGATTGAGTTGAGTACAAATCTTTCTTGGCTATTGGCCGAATGAATTGGGACCAACATGAGCTAGACTTCAGGAGCATCTGGAGGTCCACATTAGAGCATACCAGAAAACAAAACAAAATAAACAAAACAAAACAAAAACACTGTAACACTTAAAATACTGCTATATTTTTATTGTTAGCTGAAGAAGTAGACTTGATCCACGAAAGCTAACAATAAAAATATAGCAGTTAGTCTTTAAAGTGCTACAGTGTGTTTTGTTTTTTATTTTGTTTTGTTTATTTTATTTTGTTTTCTGGTATGCCTGAACCACAGACTAACACGGCTACTATTCCAAAAAATACATTAGAGCAGAAATCCTCCACCTCTGCTTGAGGACATAATCAGCAGGATACTGTTTCCTTGAGTGAAGAGAGGAGGATAAGCTGCAGATGTTCCTTACACACACTGTGGGCCCCCATCACCCAAAATCATGCAGCTTGTTGGGTCTGCATCTATGGCTAGTTCATAATTGTAAGTTCCGGCACATGAAAATCCCAAACCCCTCTCTTCATTCCTAACTATAAAATAGAAAAAAAAGATTGGCTGTCTTCTAGGATATCCCAGAGTTTCTGCCTCAGGCCCTTGGGCAACCCTCCTCTGCTTATTTCTTAGCAACTCATTTCTTTCTTTGCTCTTCAATGTTTTAAACCTTTCTTTCTTGGCAAAGACACAAAGAGTGAATGGCAGCAAACAAAGCCAAACGAACAATTTGTCTCCAAGTGTACACTATACAATTACGGCCAAGTACATCTAGAGACACAAAAAACAAGAAGTGGCAGAATCAGAGACAGAGATGCAGATCAGGTATGAAAACTGTTGACCAATAAAGTCAGTTAAGGGGGGAATGGACATCAGAGAGAGCCTACATTCAGAGCTGAAGGCACACTGAAAGTAGACTTCCAAAGGAATCCTGCGCTTGAAGATCAGGTGCCAAACTAAGCAACCAAATCGATGCAATCCTGAAGACAAAACATGCTCCAAATGCTTCTTCTTTCATGTCATGATCAGATCCTGCTTACATTAGTTAAGAAGTTCCTTCCTCCAGTCATGGGCTGTCTCCAACATGTCTTTCTGGCCCGAGTGACAATCAGTTCTAAAAATCAGGCTGAACTAAGCATTTCCCTCCAATGTACTCTTCCCTTCTTTGGGAAGAGGCTTTACAAGGTATAATACTGCCATGATACATAATTTGTTTGTTTATTTATTGCATTTTTATACCACCCATTTGGGAAAGTTCCTGTTCTAGGCAGTTTACAATACATATAACTATCAAAATAACATAATAAAACAAACAACACATTAAAATAAAAACTAACCAAATAAATACATCCTAAAACAAAATAACTAACATCGATGGTATCCTAAAATACTGAGTGGTTAATTTATTGCTAAGAGGGTAACATTCTGGAAAGCTTCCTTGAATAGGAAAGTTTTTACCAGTAATTGTTTTTTGAAGATATCCAGGGTTGAGTTATAGTTCACAGACTACGCAAGCCACCCAGTCCCCTTAGTCCAGAGGGGCTGAATGCAGTTACATTTCTTGGCCTGTACGTGGAAGAGAGAGGACAATGTCGCCAGAGGCGCACCTTCTCTGCCAGTGCAGGGCACTACAGCTGACTGAATTCAGCAGAAAGGGCAGAAATCCCCAACAGCTTATGCTTGGTGACAGAATTGCCAAGTGCAATATAGAACTCTGTTTTGTTTATTTGGCTTTTCAGGGTTTTTCCCCCCGCATCACAGTGGAAAATATAACCTTTTTTGCAATTATTTATTACATCAAAGGCCTGTCCAGTATTAAATCTGGCAGCAATAATTGGTGAAGAGATTAAGGCTCCAAGCGTGTCTACATATGGCTTTGAATAAGTAGCACAGGACTCAAATGGGGCTTATTTCTGAGTGAGCATGTGTACGAATGCACTGTTAGATGCAAATCTGAATCTGTTTTCAAGGTCATCAAGGGACTATGCATATGAAGGGCTATTTTCAGAGCAACACTATGGTTCATATTTTAAAATATACCCAATTATTCATAAATTATAGCATTATTTTTTTCAAAAGGCATTGTCTGCTTCTGTTACTTCTTTTTGCTTTGCCGCCCAGGTTCATGAATTCATCCCCTCCTCCTTCCCCCGCCAAATAAAGATGCAAAGACACACTTTTCATAGATAATTGACCCATTTCACATAATTGCACTAAAACAAATGAATCCAAAATGTGCTTTCGCTGTGTCATTTCCACTGGCACATTGCTACACCTGTGTCTCATCATGCATTAATTAGCTGCTCATTTTTAGCAGCCATGTACAGTTCTCTGCCTCTAACTAGAGTTAAAGTGCATCAAATTCCACCTTTAAATATGTGTGCACCATGTAATTAATTTGATCTATGCATTTCTAATCAGTGGCTCACTAGATCATTCATTTAATTTTGTGGTCCACAAAAGCTTGGGCCAAGGTATTTCATGCTGAAGGAATCAGTGAGTTAATCAATGAGAGCTTCAAAAAGATGATGTCATAATAAGTTTTAAGAAGGATAAAGAAGTTAATCGTTAAGCCATCAAATCCTTAATTCCTTGCACACAGATGCACTCTGAATTCATGTGGCATAGAAGCACTACTGTACCTTTAGCATTAAAGCCCATTCTCAGTTACATGGATCAAACTTACATCGGATTCAATGGGAGATTCACCTAAGCAAAGAAGTGCAGAGTATATCCTGTTGATGCTTATTCCTTTTAAGCTAATGCCATGCCCTGAATTTCACTCTGGCATAAAAAGAGTGCTCCAAGCTGAAACGAACGGCTGATCTGCCTTTTAAATCCAGTGGGCTGAAATGTTGCTGCCAGAATATGAAGCAGAGAAAGCAGTTAAGATCAACCCTCTCTAATTGATTTATTGAATTACTGATTTTCCTCCATCACTCTTAAAACATTAGGGTCAGCAGGAGTGAGGCTGTTTTCTGAAATTGTGTTCTATGGCTTTGGGATATTAGAAAAAGAATTCATTAACATTCCTCTCTGATAAAATGCACCTTCTTCGGTAGGGAGGACTGTTAAACAGGCTTGATTGTGTTCTGCCCAAGAAATACTTGAAATATACCAAGCTTCGATGAATAAATTTGTTTCTTATGCATGCTCTGTTTTGATTGGATTTTGCACATTTGATCTATTTGGTCAATTGAGCTAAGCTTAGAGAATTAAAGGGAAATCAAGGAACTAGGAACTACAGAGTAAGAGAGAAACAAAATGTTCAGAAATGGTACTGCTAAATAGAAAACTGCTTTCCATTTTTCACCCAACAAAATTGACGTTGTTGTGCCCCCACATTAAATAGCAAACACAGGGGAGGGGGGGATTTTTTCCTTTTCCTTTCCTTATACCAAGACAGCCATTTTGTCTATCACCCATTAATTCTTCTCCCTAACTTTCCTGCACGTTCCCCTATTATAGTTTTGTGGCCTTTCTGTCCTCGTTTGTACCAATCCAGTATCTATCAGGAAGTTATTTTTAGTAGTATTATTTTTAAACCTTAGAACAGGGGTTCCCAACCGTTTCAAGCCAGGGGCGGGGTCACGCTCTCTCAGTCAGCTTCGAGGGTCGGATGGCTATTTTGCTCTGCCTCTACAATGGGGGTGGCCATTTTGTCCCAACAGCTTCAAAGGGGTGGTGATTTTGTTTCTTGAATACCCTTGGATAGGTGGGGGGGGGGTACATGAGGGGGGTACATGAAATGGTGCCACAGGCAAGATCTGGCCCAAGGGCCTTAGGTTGGGAACCCCTGCCTTAGAATATTCTTTTAACATACAAGCATACGAGTACTGGGTTTTTTAAGGGTTACTCATAACATATCTATCTATCTATCTATCTATCTATCTATCTATCTATCTATCTATCTATCTATCTATCTATCTATCTATCTATCTACAGTAAAACACCGGATAACGATTGGATCGGATAACGCTAAAATCACATAACATTAAGTAATCTGGGGAGGAGAATTGGATCGAATTTATTTATTTATTTATTTATTTATTTATTTATTTATTTATTTAGATTTATTATCCCGCCCCAATCAGGCGAACCTGACTCTAGGCGGCTATCGAATAACGTTAAGGTCCTATGGGATGGATTGGATAACAACCGCTAAAGCCTGTGTGGTTACAATGTATGTCTATGGAGCTTTAACGTTATCCGATCCATCCCATAGGATTTTAACATGGATCGGATAACACTAAAAATCAGATAACACCAGGACTTGTGGAACCAAGTTTTAGCGTTATCCAGTGTTTTACTGTATCTATCTATCTATCTATTTTATTTCATTAGATTTGTATACTCACTGAAGCGACTCAGAGCAGCTGACAGTGTTACTTATATCGAAATACAAACACATGAGAATAAAAATACCATACAACTCAAACAGACAGACCCATAATGTCCCTGACGGAGCATGGGCTCAATGTCCTTGATGGAGCCCGGGGCTCAACGTCTTACTTTGTGGGTAGTGGGACCCCCACCGAACACCTCTGCTGGCTGTTGATTATTCTGGTTCAGATGCTATTTGCAGCATTATAAACTGCATTAAACATGTAACGGTGATATTATACAGTTCAGGTTTGCTTGTTCAGATGAGTGTGATGTATCCTGATCCAGTTCAGGACTACCATGTGGATAGTTTGGGGACGCTAAAATGCCTATTGACTAAAATGGGGGAAAGTGCTGCGAGTTAAACTAGATGATGCAATTCCACCCCGTATTCCATTGGTAGTCTTTACTAGAATAGACCCAATGATTTAATGAGATTGACATTAAGGGTTCAGCATTCAGCAGTTGATTCAATGCATCTGTTTCTTAGCTGAGATTGGCAAAAGAATAACTAAAGGAAAAAGAATGGGCTGATGCCAAGGCATAAGCATTTTATTTAACATGCAGACTGAATAAAACCAGACTGGAACAGAATGGAATGGGCTAGAATAGAGATTTCTTAATAAAAATTGATTCCAAAAAGAGTGAGAAATTATGGACCAACATCTAAATAATATTTTAGATCTCAAACTCAATGAATATTTATTTCTGTAAAGCCCACAATAATAGAACACAACGGCTCAGCACAGCAAATTCTGAGTAAGAAAACCAAACAAATTCACAACACACATATGGCTGGATGAGATGAGTGCAGTAAGACACAAATCATTTTTGTTTGTTTGTTTGTTTTTGCTGTTGTTCAGTCACACAGTTGATTCTGACCCTTTGCAACCCTATGGACCACTGTCCGCCAGGCACCTCTGTTTTCTACCATCCTCCTCAGCCCGCCCAGTTCTGTGCCCACTGCATCTACAATATCATCTAGCCATCTCATTTTTTGCTACCCCCTTCTTCTTTTGCCCTCCACCTTTCCCAGCATCAAGGTTTTATCAAGTGAATCCTTTAGCTTCATCTTTACTATTTGACCTTCTAAGGAGCAGTCAGGGTTGATTTCTTCTAGGATCGACCTATTTGTTCTCCTCATTGTCCAGGGGACTCTTAAAACTCTCCTCCAACACCACATTTCAAAGGCATCTATTCTTCTGCACTCAGCTTTCCTAATGGTCCAGCTCTGACAACCATAGATTGCCACCAGGAATACCATTGCTTTGACTATATGAATTTTTGTTTGCAAGGTGATGTCTCTACTTTTCACTATGTTCCCCAGGTTTCTCATAGCTTGTGTCCCAAGCATCAGTCACCTTTTTATTCTGTGGCTGCAATCACCATCTGCAGTGTTCATTGATCCTAAGAAAGTAAAATCTGTCACTGCTTCTACTTCTTCCCCATCTATTTTCCAGGGACTAATAGGACCTGTTGCCATTATCTTGGTTTTCTTGATGTTGAGTCTCAAGCCAGCTTTTGCACTCTCTTCTTTCAAACTAAGCAGAAGCTTCTTTAGGTCTTCCTCTCTTTCTGCCATTAGGGTAGTATCATATTCTACGTATCTCAAGTTGTTGATGTTTCTCCCAGTAATTTTGATCCCAACTTGTGATTTGTCCAACCCTGCATTGTGCATTATGTGCTCTGTGTATAAATTGAATAAACAGGGTGACAAAATGTCTTACTCATTTGCTTGACCAACTTTCAAGTACCCATTATGGACAGAAAATCAATATTGTGAAAAACAGCCTGAACAGTGATGTATGACAACTCAACCCAATTCTCCCATTCCTTCTGACTGGAGGAAACTGATGCAACCAGCCATAAAATGTCCCCAGGAATAACATTCCGGTATTTGTTCTAGGCAGAAAATTGATTTTGCAAAAAATAGCCAAGAACAGGAACATCCAAGGAGGACTGCTTGACCAGATTCACCAGCCCCATCCAGGTAGAGAGGACTGATGCAACCAGTGTGAAAATACTCTCAGGAAAAGCATTCCAACAGAATTAATAGTCTTTATTTCAACAGTACATTTGTTACAAAATCAATTCACAGTAGGCCAAAATAGCAAATAGCTATAAACATGTACATGTAGTTGTTTGCTTCCAAAATTACAGAATTTTACACAAGAAAATTTTAACCAGCTTTCCTGTAATCTCATTTATCTCGTATATAGAAAGATAACAATACTTATGCCTCATATGCCGCTCAGAGTCGGGCTTGCCCGATTGGAGCGGGGTAGCAAGTACGAATAAATAAATAAATAAATAAATAATAATAGTTTCTTTGGTTTTTGCTTTGAGTCTTAATGACTCCCTCTCATTCTATTCCTCCAAAATAGAAAGATATACCCTTTTTCAATCAAACATTTATGGCTTGGGCATAGAGTCCCACTGCCCTTTCAAGGCCCCATTATTGTGTTGACGACATTCCAACCCTCACCTCAACCTCAACCCACACCCCACCTTGAGTTCCCATATAGTTTGCTCCTCCAGGTTTTTGCCAGCCTTCCCAGGCACATCATTTTGGTAAAGAGAAGACTGAGAGGGCACTACTATTATTGTTGTGTGTCTTCAAGCTAATTCTGACTTATAGTGGCTCTCCAATGTGACATCCCCCAGTAAGTTTCCATGGCCAAGCAGGGATCAGAAACTCATTTTTGTATTGAACTTTAGTCTGATTCTGTATCCAGTGTGTTACAATGACTAGCTATTGTCAAATATTTGAGACTAAAATGTGGCAGATAGACCTAGCTTGTTAGAAATTGAACCAATGGGTACAAGTTACAAGAAAGTAGGCTGACTCAACATTATGAAAACTACCTAGATGGTAATGTTTATATGACAGTAGGATGGTAATTTTTTGCATTTTCTTATTCAGTTGTGTTTGACTGATGAATATGTTTTCCTTGGTCTCCCCATGAACGATTTACAATACAGAAGACATATCTTCCAGCCCAAAAGCAGATCCCACACATTTTTCCTGAGGATCACCAACTTGGAAGCTGCCATTCATGTATGATTTCATGCAACTTAGGCCCAGAGTGGTCTTTGGAATGTGGTTCCTGGGGCGATTTTGTGGCTTGATATATCAATCTCTTCTAGTCGGATGGGAGGGGTTAATATTGTCATGCTAGCTTGGAAGTTGTCATTCCAGGTTGTCTTTTACAATGTTGGTTTCTTCCCTGGAATGGATACTGGAAAGGTCCCTGAGGATGTTTTGTGTAATGATATATGGTAGCACTCCTTTCTCATTTGATGGAAAAGGTGAATATTCTTAGAATCATAGAATGATTGAATAACTGAATTGGAAGGGGCCAATGAAATCAACAAATCCAACCCCTTGTTCAATGCAGGAATCCTTCTGGGCTGCTTCGTACACTATCAGTTATCTACCTGGAATGGGAAGTGGAATGTGGTCCCTGAAGCTGTTTTCCAGCTAGTTGCATCTGTGCCTGCTAGTCTGGTGGAATTGGTGAAGTTTGTTGATATTTCCTGCTTAGAAGCCACTGTTTTTCTGTAATTCACAAGATTGACTTTCTGTATGCAATGGGTATGGAATATTGTTTCAGTAGGAGTTTTGCAGCTAGCCACATCTGCCTCACCTAGACAAATAGGATGAATGAATTTGATTGGGATATTATATTCGGAAGTCACCATTCTGCAAAAATTGTCTTCGGCCATGAACAAGTACTAGAATATTATTCTTTGTTGGCATTTTGTGGCTGGTTACATCTGCCCCATTTAACTGAATGAGGTTGGTGAATTTGTTTGAGAGTTGGGCCATTGTGTTCTGTTCTGGTGGGTTTGGGAGCCATAAATGGTTAATGAAATAATAATATTGATTGGATTTGAACATTGTTTGGATGTTTATCCATCACACCCCACTATTTTTGGCCTCAATTAATTATGGGAAACAGTTCCTTCAAAATAAAAAACCACCCTTTGCTGTGGTTCTAATACAAATTGGGTCTTTGCCATTAACACAGAAGGGGGAATAAAGCTTTATGCTCCATATTTAATGTAGTGTGTAGATTAACTCCAAGTTCAAACGAAATTTTTAAGGCAGTCCTCCTACTGCTTTCCTGACAAGTCTTCCCTCCAATATTTTGAGCATTTCTCCTGGGAAGAAGATCTCTCTTGCTTTCCCAGCTTAAAAATGAGGTCATGAAAGAGAAAAGCCTTTTTCTATCCAGTTTTGAGGAACTGGCTTGCCCACCCTACGCTTATGCACTGTTTGTGTTCAGATTTGTTCAGTGTTTCTTTGCAAAATGCAGAATAGAGTTTAGGTACACTGGGCAGAATCCAGCTCTTTGAAACACTTCTTCTCTGTTCTATAACTTAATTATGTACACAGTATTGATCTAAAGATGCCGCATGTGCTGTGCACACGTCAGACAAATGCAGTCATTACTTCTGTTCACTTTGAGAATGTAATCAAGGATTCAGAACAGTTGCAATAGCACTCAGTATTATCCGCATCATTATTGGAATTTAGTTCCCAGAAAACTAGACAACGCAGGTCTGAAAGCACTGTCTCTTCTGTTGCCTTAAGTAACTAGATTCAGACACCTTTCATACTATTCCTTTCCAGCCTGAAGATAGCAAAGACCGAAAAAGCTTTTTGATTGAGAGGTGTGAGATTTTTGGGGCATAAATTTCAGGCATGAACAGGTATATTTGATGAACTGAGGTGGAATCAATTAAATAATACAATCCTACTCAGTACTTAAAGAGTTTAGCCTAGTATAGTAGACAAAAGTATCAGATTAGGACTCATGAGGCCTGGGTTCAGACCCTCACTCAGTTGAAGCTTCTCTCTGAACATCTCAAAGCCCTCATAAATCCCATTAGGACTGCCATAAGTTGGAAGTGACTTGATGGTGCATTACCGTTTCATTTTTGAAAAAATCCAATGCCTAGTACCACTCCATCACCACTTTATTCACTTGCTAATGCAGGAGTTTGATGAGAGGTATTCCTGCTACATGTATGAAGCTTCCACGTGAACAGAAACTTTTCATGTAGACTCCCATCTTGTTCCATTTAGGGGCTCAAATATATATATATATAACAATCCCGGGTGGTTACTACCCCCCCCCCCGGAGAACCACCCGGGATTGTGATTGTTGCTACCGGTTCAGGTGAACCGGTGCAAACCGGCAACAACCCACCACTGCATTAATGCCAGAATAGGGCACATGTCAAGCATAGCATATTAGTTTATGCTGTGACAAACGAACATGACTATTCAGTACAAATATTTCCAATGTATGTACACAGCCCAGGAAAAAAACCCCAGAGTAGCTTCAGAGAGGAAGAACCCAGGGCTTGTATGCAGTTGTGGAAATTGTCTGGCTGACAGCAGTCTTTTCCCACAAGCATATAGATAAATGTATCCAACAAAAAGGAAATATGGCTTGTTTGGTTTCTGCTTATTTGTCACCTTGCTTCTGTTTCATTTTTTTGTTTAGTGAACAAATTAAAACAGATTTAGACCATCTGGCATGGTAAAACAAAACTGTGAACAGCTTCATTTCATCCAGGACATGACAATGGCACAGCTGGAATAAAGTTTGCGGTTTGAGCTTTGGAAGCGATCCAGTAAAGTTACTTATATTTTAAGGCATATGCCAGTGTATTTTAAGCAGCTATGTAAAACAACAATAAATAGTGCAATTTGGTTTCTGTTTGTTACTGGGGAGACAAGTGCTCTAATATTACTGACCTTGTTTATTAATTTGTCTGTTTGCAATTTCTGTTCTGTTTTTCATTTTGAGTAAAGAGTCGGCATGCTCAAGGCGGTCCCTCACATTAGGTACTGCAAGGAAGCCATTTCTGGCAGCTGATTTAGAATCTCATGAAAAGGCAGTCAATTTTTAGTTAATTTAATTGATTATTTTCATATTTTTTTAATTCCTGAGAGGAGGAAGTTGCTATTTCCTTTTCCACTCTTATATAGAAAAATATTTAGATCTGGATTTGGGTATGTAGACAGTGTGGATGGATAGGATAGAAGCCCCCAGAAGCAGCTGTGAAATGCAGGCAGCCCCCTCCTCCCTTTTGTATGTGACTGGGACAGACCCAGCTTTAAACAAATACGTCGTCTGTGTGCAGCTTGAGCATCATATTTGTACATACATTTGGGTTATTGCAGCAGGAAGCTTTTTAGTCTAATCACTTTCATGAGCATCTCACGAATGATGCTTCTGTGACCACATTCCATACAACACTCAAATCACAATATTATATTCTAGCTGGGTGGGTGGGGGGATTACATTTTGGCCAGAGGAACATGTGACAATTTTAGCAATGGCAAAGCAGAGAATGGGAAAATATAAGTATTTTGGTGGGAAAGCATGTCTGGATTAGACACAAGAAATAAGCCGTAACTGATTTTCTGAAAAGGTCATCAGACAGTGAACGAGCAGAGGTCACCTGTCAGAACAAAGAGATGAATAGCAGGAAACAGTAAAATGATTGGTTTTTTTTACCACAGGCTTAAGAGACACAATTTAATTCAATCCTCTGTCTTAAAATATGATGTTTCAGTACTAGAGGGTATTGGCAGACATTACTGGTAGGCACAGTCAAAATGCTAGAATAATGTGTTATGGGTAGCAAAATACAATTCTTTCCTAGTTAGAACAAGCCATTGTGTTTATTTAAAAGGCACCAGAAATACCAGAGATGTAATTAGAATGAGGCATCTGGGGCTTTGTTTTAAAGCAGTAGAAGTTAGCGGATGCAAAAATTTGTTGCTGGAGTATTATGGACCTGCCCACCCCTACTGCCTTCACTCTTTATTGCAGGGGTGCCCAAACTTTTTGGGCCGGGAGCCTGACCATGCCCCTGGAACAGTTGAGAGCGCCAGACCACAACCCTGGAACAGGGCGTATTTGCGCATGTGTGACCATTTTAGTTCCTGGTTTGGCACAGATGCATCGGCACATGCATTAAAAGCAGCCATTTTACTTCCTGGTTTGGCATGGACACTTCTGCACATGTGCAAAAGCGGCCATTTTACTTCCTGGTTTGGTACAAACACTTCTGCACATGCGTGAAAGTGGCCATTTTACTTCCTGGTTTGGTGTGGACACTTATGTGCATGTATGAAAGCTGCCATTTTACTTCCTGGTTCAGCACAGTTGCTTCTGCGCATGCGTGAAAGTGTCCAATTACTTCCTGGTTTGGGACACTTCTGTGCATGCATGAAAGCAGCCATTTTGCTTCCTGGTTTGGCACAGATGCTTCTGCACATGTACAAAAGCAGCCATTTTACTCCCTGGTTTGACATGGATGCTTCTGCACGAAAGCATCCATTTTACTTCCTGGTTTGGCTCAGATGCTTCTGAGCATCTGTGAAAGGTTCCATTTTACTTCCTGGTTTTGCACGGATGCTTCTGCATATGCATGAAAGTGACCATTTTACTTCACAAAAGCATTTGCGCTCAACCAGGAAGTAAAATTGCTCCTTTTCACACATGTGCAGAAGCATCTGTATTTACTTCCCGGTTTCACGAGGGCATCACGGGCCTGATGGAATACCTGGGGGGGGGGGCGTATCTGGTCCATAGGCTGTAGTTTGGGCATGCCTGCTTTATTGGGCATAAATTGGGTGTATCCAACAAGAATATAACAGCAGCAACATACCTCACCAACTTTTAGGTCCAGGGATCGGATTTGAGCAGTGGGATCCCAAAACACCAGTTGAAACAGTTGGTGACCCATGTATACCTTTGATGATGATGATGAGGATGAGGCTCAAATAGTCACCATCCTCTGCGACTTCATGCTCACATGTAACTATTTCACATTTGACTATAAAACCTACCTCCAGATCAATGCAATCGTCATAGGTACTTGTATGGCTCCACAGTATGCAAATATATTCATAGTGGAACGAGAACAACACTTGTTAAACTGTTGTACCCATTCAAAATGTGCTCAAAATAAGACAGTCTCAGCTTCATCATTTGTGCCTCCAGAGACTGTTCAGGCTTCATGTGCTCCAGCATCCACCTGTTTTTTTCTTGGCACTCCGTCCAGGGTATCCATAAAGTTTTCCTCCAGCACCATATTTCAAATGAATATTTTCCCCCAGTTATCTTTCCTTACCATCCAGCTTTCACATAAATACATGGTGATAGGGTCCACAATAGTGTGAATGATCTTGGAACTGGTCACTAGTGATACAGTACACTTACACTTCAGAGAGTAAACAAAACAAAGCAAAACAAAAAAGAAAAATGCTGTGACACTTTACACTTGACGATCTCTTCATTGCTACTCTTCCAAGTCTCAGCCATCTTCTGATTTCTTGGTTGCAGTCCCCATTTGGATTGATAATTGACCCAAGGTACACAAATTCTTCCACTATCTCAATTTCTTCATTGTCAATTTCAAAGCTGTGTGGTTATTCTGTAGTGTTATTTTTTTCCTTAATGTTCAGCTTTGGCACTTTTTTCTCATTTTCATTAAAAATGAAAATCATTGCTGTTTTCTGCCAGTAAGATGGTATCATCTGCATATCTTAAATTATTGACGTTCCTTTAACAAGTTTTTACTCTTTCCTCTGAATCCAGGCTGGCTTTCTATAGCATATGTTCTGCATACTGATTGAACAAATAAGGGGATATAATGCATCCTTGTCTGACACCTTTGCCTACAGGAAACCATTCTCTCTCTCCATATTCTATCCTAATTGTAGCTTCAGATCTACAGTATAAATTATACAAAAGGAGAACCAAGTCATTTGTTTCAGAACCACCCTTAGATTTTCTTGATTTGTTATTCTTGTCAGGATTGTGACAGATTCAGTCTATGTGGCTTGAAATAGTTCTATTAGTGTTTCATCTACCCTGAAGATTGCTTTCTTCCTAGTACTTCCAGAGCAGCATTCATTTTATTTGCCATGAAGTGACCCACACAATATAATCTCAGAGCCATCACCCACAGTACACATGAAGCGCAACATGTAGGATTTAACACCTGGACTGCAATGGACCACCACAGCCTTGAGGATATGGACAAGGTGTGCCTTCAGAGCCAGTCCATCTGGCATGGCCTCTTCTACCTCCATGACCGTTGGGAATCAGAGTTCCTCCTCTGCTCATTTTGCCATTGGGCCTCATCATAGTATTCTTCATCATCCGATTAGAAAAAATTAACTGGGCTAGACGAATATCCAGAAACAACCTATTGCAAGACTCAGAGGAAAATCGATAGAACATGACTAGTTCTCACACAAATAATAAATTATCTCCACCAAAACTATCTTCAGGGATGTAGATTCTTACTTGTCCTTGAAAATGAAGACCAGGAACCAACACATTTTCTTCCCTCCCCAAAAGAACTAAATACAGTACTCTGTGGAACTCTTGACTGGAGAAGAACAAAAACCAGTTCTTTTATACTTCATAAGCAAAATTCTGGAAGTCATGCTTGACACAGATAATGCCAGTTGCTAAAAATGGTATCTATATTGCCTTTTAAAGATTGGTAGTTTCAGAGGGTTTATTTTTATATGTTTTTAAAACAACCATTCAGTCATTTTTGTGCTTATCGTGTGAGTGTTGCTTGCTTCTTAAGGTGGGAGGGCTTTTATTTTATGAAAAAATAGTTTGCGCAAATTGCAGAAATGTTGGCAAGAAGAAAAATCTACACCTGTGGTCTTGTTCTCATCTAGCAGGAGTTTTAAAAGTCCTCAGAAAATGACTTCACAGACATTTTAATATCATTTTGCCAAGCAATAGGGTATTATCAAAGAGGAAAAAGGAAAGAATGACCACAGTCTGGATTGACCCCATTTTTAATGTGTCTCCTCACATTGAGACAAATTTATGACCGTGAAGAATGAGTCCCAGCAGGTAATGCTCAGCTTCAGCAGGCCGTCTGCCTGCATTGTGTGGCTTCAGAAGCCCTGCCTGGCTTTGCAGGCATGCCATTGGGTCTTGTGAGAGGAAATACTCCCATATAAGCCACAATAATTGGCAGTCTTAGTGGGAGGGGAGCCTGAGTCTCTTGAAGGTTGAATTCAGGTCACATTTGAAGCACAGCTGGATGGCCTAGTGATTGGGGAAAGGTGCATTTCAATTGCCATGTTTTGTGCTTGTCAAATGGGCAGACTTTTGCAGTAAGAGAAACACAAAGGAAAGGTATGTGGTAGTTCTAGAGCAGTAGGTCAGAATTTTTAAATGCACAGTTTTCTAGATAATTTCAGCATGTGCAGAAGCCAGTATAGAATGAAAATACGAACATATGAAACACTGTAATTAACTTCACTGCTTTTTAAAATCTCCCCTCCCGACTGATCACACAGCAACTGAGAGAGGCTCATATGATATCACGTTTGTCTCAGACAGCTCAAAAGCTGCATCTGGGACTTTTTAAGATTAAAAATGGGGTCAATCCAGACTGTAGGCCTTCTTTCTTTCCTTCCCTTTGATAACACTAGTTGGGGGATTGAGCTTGCCAGAATGATATTAACTTTTGAGATGTCTATGAAGTCATTTTCCCTTAGATGAAATGTCCTATTTGTGGCAACTAGCCCAATGTATGTTTCAGGTCAGTGGGATCAAGATGTAGATGTTTCCGCCTCGGGTAATTCTTTGAGAGAATCCTGCACTGGAATATGCTGACATCATACAAGACACACTTCTTGACTCTTGTGTTAAAATATATGTTTAATCACTGGCTGAAAATGGTTTTCAGTGGAATAATAACAGCATTCTAAGGCAGGGATTCTCAACCTGAAGCCCATGGACCAGATACAGCCTGCAGCACCATTCCATGTGGCCCACCACCACCTCCACCGCACCAGGAAGTGCCATGTGGTGAAGGAAGGGCAAAATGGCCATCTGGCCCCCAAAGCTATCTGAGGGAGTGTGACCTGGCCCCTGGCTTAAAAGGTTGAGAACTCCTGATCTAAGGCATCTGTGTTGAGGGCAGAGATATATGTGATATGTTCATATCATTTCTACCACCCTTGTAACAACTGTCTGCAACTGAGAAAAGCTATCAGTCTCAACCAGTGGTAGGATTAAAAAAATTATTACCTACTCTGTGGGCGTGATATGGTGGGCGTGGCCAGGGGAAAAACCCTGTGTTGCACCTAAATTAGGACTTTGTTGTTGTTGTTGTTCAGTCGTACAGTCGATTCTGACCCTTTGCAACCCTATGGGCCATTGTCCTCCAGGCACCTCTGTCCTCCACCATCCTCCTCAGCCCACCCAGCTCTGTGCCCATTGCATCCACAATACCATCTAGCCATCTCATTTTTGGCCACCCCTTTCTTCTTTTGCCCTCCATCTTTCCCAGCATCAAGGCCATTCTCAAGTGAATCCTCTCTTCTCATTTGATGTCCAAAGTACTTCAGCTTCATTTTTATTATTTGACCTTCTAGGGAGCAGTCAGGGTTGATTTCTTCTAAGACTGACTTATTTGTTCTCCTCACTGTCCAGGGGACTCTCAAATCTCTCATCTAACACCACATTTCAAAGGCATCTATTCATCTGTGCTCAGTTTTCCTAATGGTCCAGCTCTCACAACCATAGATTGCCACCGGGAATACCATTGCTTTGACTATGCAAATATTGGTTTGCAATGTGATGTCTCTACTTTTCTCAATGTTCCCCAGGTTTCTTGTCGCTTGCCTCCCAAGAATCAGTCACCTTTTTATTTCATGGCTGCAATCACCATCTGCAGTGATCTTGGATCCTAGGAAAGTAACATCTGTCACTGCTTCTACTTCTTCCCCATCTATTCTCCAGGGACTGATAGGGTCTGTTGCCATTATCTTGGTTTTCTTGATGTTGTCTCAGCATTTTGTGTTCATTAAGGGATAAAGGGATTGTGCCCTGAATAGAACTGGGCTTCTTAGCCCAAAATGGTAGTGTGAGATACACACACCCTCCTTGAGTTGAGTCTCAAGCCAACTTTTGTACTCTCTTCTTTCAACCTAAGTAGCAGCTTCTTTAGGTCTTCCTCACTTTCTGCCATTAAGGTAGTGTCATATGCGTATCTCAAGTTGTTGATGTTTCTCCTGACAATTTTGATCCCAAATTCTGATTCATCCATCCCTGCATTGTGCATTATGTGCTCTGTGTAATTAGGACTACTGTACTTTATTTCAAAATTTGGATGGGCGGGGCCAGCCGGAATTTCTGCTACCGGTTCAGGCGAACTGGGGCAAACCTGCTGAATCCCCCCACTGGTCTCGACCTTAATATTCTCTACTTGCCTCTGAAAGTAAGTACAATAAGGATGCAGATAAACCCCGTTTATACAGTATTTCATTCTCCAATCAAGGAGGGTGTGTGTGTCTCACACTACCATTTTGGGCTAAGAAGCCTGGTCCTATTCAGGGCACAATCCCTTTACCCCTTAATGAACACAAAATGCTGAGACACTACATATCTCAAGAGGTGCTAAATGAAAATTATATCACTGGTTTTAGCCAATTACTTTTATGGTTTCTTTGATCTGTCTGTTTAAATTCTATAGATCAGTGGTTCCCAACAAGGGGTACACAGCCCACTAGTGGACTTCAGTTCCCAGAAGCCTAAGTCAGTACATTGGCTGATCAGTGCTTTGGGGAAATGACTTAGGCTTCTGGGAATTGAAGTCCAAAAACCAGCATTTGGGAAACACTGCTATAGATAATTGTTTGTGCAATTTATGTTCTGCCTTTACATTGAAAATGATTCAGAGTGACTTAGGATAAAATCTGCAATTAAAGGATAGTCTACTCACTAGAAAGTATTGCAATGAAATCTGATAAACAAAAATTGACAGGCAGTTAGAGGCAAGATTGAATGTAAAATACTGAAACACAGACCATCAGAGAAAATAAAACAGGACAAATCTGCCCAGTAGGCTAAACAACTGTTTAAATAAATATTTTTAGAGGATTGAACATGATGTATTGCAAATAACATTTTTTTTGTAATTGGTAACTTTGGAGAATAATGAGATTTCTTATCAAGTAATATACCAACATGTTACACCATTACTTTTTCCTGTGTAATTAATGAGATCTACTTGTTACTTTCAGTTGCTATTTTGGAGGACATAAATACTTGAAGGGCATTCTGAAGGGATTTCTTTTCATCCATAACAGATAATGAACCTTTAAATACCCACTTTTTACAAGTAACTGTATGAAGTTAACTCTATCAAGTTAATGACTCCTTTCAAAATGTAACTTTCAAGCTGCATTTCTTACAAGTTTGTAGAAGACTCTTCAGTGAAGTTGCTAGACAAAACTTCCCTTCATGAGGAACGTTCTCAAGCGTTTTGAGCTTAAACCTCAGGCTTAACAGTTTTCTCTTCCCAATAATGACTAGGATACTTAACCCAAGGCAATGATATGATCCCACTGTATCTCCCTCAGCTTCAACGCTACAGAGTTAGGGGATTTATTTGTTTATATTTATTTATTTATAAATATAAATATATATTTACAACATATTTTTAAAATGCTGATTGTTTTGAAGTGGGATAGAAGTTCCATTTAAAAAATATCCATAACATGTCTTTGTTTGAGTAAATATGGAGGACTGAGGAGGACCATTTTAAAAATCCCTTCACAAGACACACGTGGACACAACCTTCCATCACATAAGAGGAGACTTACTTTTAAGACCTGGGGCAGTCACTCTTTTCTGTAGAGTTGATAATTTTCCCATCAGAATGATAAATGACAGGTTATTACTGCAATGCATTTTTGTGACATGGAGCCCTTGTTCTATTTCAGCCAAATTTGATACCATCCTACTAACCTTTGTTTCCTTAGATCGTGGATGAGAAGGGACATGAGACAGTCTTAGCATTCGGTTGTACTCAGGCCTGTGATCTAAAGGTGAAAGGCTCCATATCACTTGAGCTTCTGAAATCTGTAGAGACTTCGGCACAGAAAACACACCCAGTAATTCCAGACAGTGCCCCCCCCCCCCAATAGCTGGCTTACATGCTCTGTACTGAAATAACAGTCTGCCATGTACAAATGGAGCTTCCAGATGAGAATGTCATTGCCTAATCGGGAGAAACATATTCAGGTCAAGTGCCAGATGCAGTTATGCAGGGGAATAGTGTAGGTCCTTGCAGCCTTTGGGGAAGGAACATAATACCAAACTGTTAAAAAAGAATGGAGAGGTGTCTGAAGAGATCTGAAGGAAGCTTTTGTCCGATATTTCTTTCTGATTACTTGGGTCCAATAATTCTGGTGTATAAGCTGTCCAGGCTCTTCTTAAAGACATAATTCACAATTTGACAGGCAGCTTCACCTTTGACAGCAAAGCAACAGAAAAAGCCACCTCATTTTTGGGCCAGAGAGAAGGACTGCCTGTCAAAAGAGACAACAGTGAGCAAGATAGAGCCATAGTCCAATTTGGCAGAGAGCAATTTCATATGTCTACATTTACAGCACATATTAATCATGTTGAATTATCACATCCTGATTTATTTAACCCTCTCATCTTTATTCCTACAGAAGAGTGAACTGTTAGTAGCTTCTTTTTGTTAGTATACAGTACTGTACAGTACTTACATTTCATGCCAATATGGTTTCCAGTCACAAATGAATAATACACATATATTTTCCACTTCTACACCTGGAGTTTCTATAAGTACAGGATTAAACCATTGCCACAGGCAAAGATATGCCTTTGAAGAAAAAAAGCCAACCATTATTAATGTAATAGGAAACAAGAAATGTGATAGTGAAATAGGTGTACAATAAAAAGGTAATGTAAAGGTTGACCTTGCTCGAACACCAGTCATATCTGACTCTAGGGTTCAGTGCTCATCTCTGTTTATAGCCAAAGAGCCAGCACTGTCTGCATTTGCAGACATTTCCATGGGTGTATGGCAGGCATGCCTCAAATTCAGGGTGCCCAGAACATTGTTTGCCTTCCCATCAAAGTGGTCCCTTTTCATCTACTTGCAATTTCTTGCTTTCAAACTGCTAGGTTGGCAGGAGCTGGGACAGAGACGGGAGCTCACTCTGTCATGCAGTACCCAGGAATCAAACTCTGACCTTCCAATCAGCAAGTTTAGCATTTTAACTGCTTGAGCCACCGCAGTACCTTACAATGAAAAGCAATGGCACAAAAGATAACTCTTAAGTATAAAAGACAAGCTCTATCACAAAAGGATAGAGTAAAGCAAAGATACAACCTGAAAACTGTTCTTTCTATCTCTCAAGTCACCATATACCTTTGGGGCCCACAACCATATGGACTGTACAACATCTTTCAAAATGGCCCATGCCAGTGCTCAACAGATCCTCATAATCCTCACCATGTTATACAATTAAAGTAGCTAGCATCTGTCCCCTAGGATCACAGCATGCTCCTCCTTAATTGACAAAATGTTTGAAAAGTAACTCACTAATTGGCACATGAATAAGGAGATCACACACTAATTGGCACAATGATACAGTAGTTGGAATACTCTACTTTATGAGTCTAGGTTGGCCCCCTCCTTATGGTTCTTCCACTTGTAGATGAAAGCTGATGTTTGATTTCTGAATCCACTTGCATCCATCCATCCATCCATCCATCCATCCATCCATCCATCCATCCATCCATCCATCCATCCATCCATCCATCCATCCATCCATCAATTTATTAAAGTCAAAGACCAGAACAGAACATAAACAAGGCATTCACAACATGATTGAACATACTGTGGTGGGACAACAAAGAGATTATAGAATGTGCTAGTTCCATGATGGTGAACCTTGGTGCTCCAGGTGTTCTTGAACAATTCCCAGAATTCCTGTTCAGCAGGAGCGCTGACTTGGACTTCTGGTATTTAAAGTCCAAGAACACCTGGAGTGTCAAGGTTCGCCATCACTGCTCTAGTCAGACTCAACTGAATAGGATCCAGTATATATCATGTAAAAACCACAATATATGCATAGTATAATAAAAGATAAAGAGATATGATAGAAATATAATAACATCTAAGATTGCAGTGTATAAAAATGCTAAGACTTTCAATGTCAGTAAAAAAGTAACATCAGTAAAATGGCAATATCTGTAGTTTAAATATTTTGCTACAAAGAATACATTGCAGAATATTGGCCCAGCATGCTTCAGCGGATCTTTTGTACTGCTCCGTCAGTCACTTTGTTGCAAACTATGACCAGAACCATTAAAAACATGAGATATATATTTTTTAAAAAATTAAAATTTAAATGCTTTAAAATGTAGTTAAAATATCTTATTTAAAACATATCCATACAAAATTAGAACCGTAAAATAAAATGAGTTTTAAAAAATATTACTATGGTGACTGGTACTGTAATATAACATTTGTGGTTTGTGCCACTGAGGGGCCTGCTAGAATTGTTCTTCTAATCTTGATTGCTGTAGCACAAAACTTGGCGGTATTGCGGGTACAAGTGGGATTTTCATCTGATAGTAGCCAGAGAATGTAATTAGTCTTGGATCGACCAGGATATTTGCAAAGCATTTAGGGATATGAGTTTTTCCTCGAATAAATTTATAGTTTAATTTTTTTAAAAATAATTTTGAACCTTCAGGTTTCAATCTCTGAATTTGTTGGGGTGTATTGGGATTGTTTAGTTTGTTTTGTACTCATAATGTATAATCTATTTTTTCTGTAAGCCGCCTAGAGTCAGGTTCGCCTGATTGGGGCGGGATAATAAATCTAAATAAATAAATATCCCTTATAAAAAGGCCAGATGCATAGAACATGTTCTATGGTTTCAGCTTCACCTGTGCTGCCATGGCACAATCTCTCTGGCATAGGCAACATTTGAAACTTTCCCTCCAGAACTGCCGAAGGAAGCGCATGACAGAGGGCCAATGTGAATGCCCTTAGATCAGGGTCCTGAACCTTTTAAAGCCAGGGATGGGTCATGCGTGCGTGCCCCTCATGTGTATTACTTCAAAACTGTTTTGTTGTTTTTCCTCTTGCATTTTAAAACATCTTCCACATTAAACAGAAAAAATGACAAAGATAGTTGATCTCCTCATTGAGCTATCACAATTGGCTCATTTCTCCTTCTGTAAGTAGAAATTAGTGGTGCCATTTTATCTGTCTACATGTATAATTATCACATGTGCCTAATGGCATAACACATAGCAGACTTAAACATCTGTTGATTATGTTCTTGCTGTGTATAAGGGGGATTTACAATTACTATTTTTCCCTTATTAAATGTTCAGTTGCTGGTTGCTTATATATAGCTTTCTGTGAAGTATTTCCTATTCTTTTTGTCAGCAGGAAGTGATATAAATACATTTTCTTTCATTTGTTAAGCTGTTGCAGCATGTGTATTCAAAGTGAGAATCTGAAACCACAGCTTGCCAGTTTACCATCCTTATTCATTTGTCTTGGGACTTTGTCCCGTTATTCTTCATCTGTTGTAATCATCTGTAAATATAACTCAAAACATCAGGATGTTCATAGGTTCCCTACACTACTCTGTGCCCAATTAAAGGGCACACAGGTTAGAAGAACCTTTTCAATTGTTCCTGTTTGACACTCCAATTAAATTCTTATCTGGATCACTGAGATTATTTGTGTGCTTCTAAATTTCCATGGAAGACACAAAAATCCATTCCTGGGAATGAAGAAAACACAAATGGTTATGCACTGGGTGGAGGCTGCACAGTGCTGTCAGTTTTAAGAATGTAGTAGATAAGGTGAATTTTCGTTCTGCCCTCAGAAACCTTCCCGAAAGTTGCACTAAGACTAGCAAGTGGTGGGATTTCTATCACCACAAGGAAGAATAAAGGAGAGAATGGAGAAAAGACAAACCCTCGTGCACATATTTTGACCTATTTAGTCCAAATGCATAAAAGAAGACAAACATAGATATGTTCAATTACAGTAGCATACAAAGTTCAACAAAAAAGGAAAGAAAAGAACATTCTAGAAAGTCCTTCATTGCACTATAATGGCTGGCAGAGTAGCTTCAAAGGAATGTATGGTGAGCTTGGTTTGAGCCCTCCCTTGGGGTATGGTGGTTGAAGTCTTAAGGAGCAAAGCACAGGTTTTACTGCAGGATTCACTTTTTATTTTCCCTTTCCTCGCTTGAAATTGCCAAGGGTTGAATGTGGAGAAATTCTGTCAATGCAAACTTTATGTGCATGTAATTTATGTCCCATTACAGAGGAAAATCTAGTATACAGCTAATACTACTGAAGTAGCCCACTTCTGGTCAGAAATCATCTAATTAATTGTTCATTTATTGATAGTTTTACCTATATTTTAAATATTTACATAATTCTAA
Source organism: Furcifer pardalis (assembly GCA_030440675.1). Lineage (NCBI taxonomy): Eukaryota > Metazoa > Chordata > Lepidosauria > Squamata > Chamaeleonidae > Furcifer > Furcifer pardalis. The sequence continues at coordinate 148,971,346 of CP126891.1, forward strand.
ATTGTGCAATGCTCTAATACAAATAAAGAAAGAAAAGAAATTCTATGAACGCTAGGTGAAATAACCGTATGTGAACATCAATTGCAAAAAATTTAAAGGAATGTGTTTTTGACCTCACTTTTTTCTGGCTCTCCTGTTCAGTTGAAATATAGTTAATGCATAGATTTGGGTTGTCATTCAGCGAGGTGAAGCCAAAAATCAGGGCTGGCCCCAGGATTCTAGGTGGAGGGGGGGGAGATTTGATTTTTTTCAGGAGGGGCAAAAAAAAAATTCAGGAGGGGCAACAATGTCACACTCACATTTATAACATTGGCACCACGGGTGGGGGCTGTTAGCTCAGGAGGGGTTTTTTTTTGGGGGGGGGGCTGGCCCTCCTGGCTATGGACCTGCCAAAAATCCTTACAACTTAACTCCAGTTTGACAAACAAAATTTTTGATGGAGAACAACAACGATATTCTTTTAGTTGGTTAACTTCATTCTCAGCTTCCAGGCAAGCACAGGATTTGAGCAAAGACTAAGAATTTTTTAAAGCATGGATTCTTGTCATTTTTGCTAATTACACCAGTTAATATAAATTAAGAAAAACTATAGCCTAATATGTCCACTAACGTAAATACTTACATATACATCCATAATAATAACGAAATGTGCAATTAAAACCAAAATTTTCACCAAAGTGGAACATAGAAACTAATCAGCTAAGTCATGATTAAGCAAACAGATGCAAAGGAAATAGCAAGGGCAGAAACAAAGAGCCCATGATTAAAGATAACATCATGTTGGTGAGACCCTTGCAGAGACAGTCCATTGATATCTGTGAAATCATACTTCAAAGCAACCCTGTGCTTAAGTCCTGAAGACCAGGTTAAGCAAGTTTAAGTGCAAAGTTATTTAAGGTTTTAAAAAGCTCCAGTTGAACGCTCAGACCTTTCATCAGCTGAAAAATTCCATCTTGGAAGCAAAGGCTGATATCAGTAATGTCTTTTTCTGCCTCAAGTGATGTCACTTATCTGAAGGAGAAGTAAGGAATCTGGCCACCTGTGGCATCCACCATTTCTTTTTCATCCCAAGACTATCTAGAACCGTGATGGAGAACCATGTGACTCCAGGTGTTCTTAGACTTCAATTCCCAGAAGCCCAAGTCAGCACTTCTGCTGATCAGGGCTTCTGGGAATTGAAGTTCAAGAACATCTGGATTGCCAAGGTTTGCCATCACTGATCTAGAATATGGTTTTTATGTGGTTTGGAGTCACTGAGATGTTAGAGGCCGTGACCATGTGGCTTACCAATTCCATATTTGTACAGAATTGGGAATACACGTGAGAATTTTTTCATGCACAAACCATATGGGATAATGCTTGCAGGTGGCTTGTACCTTCCACACAAACTCCTACATTGCTATTAGCCCAAAAGGATTTATTTTGAACAACAACCAAACATTCTGGTCATTAGAATATGGGGATGGGGCTATGTGGAAGAATATAGCAAATTGCCTCAGTTACCCTCTCATCTTTGGGCAGCCATTTTGAGAGGGAATTGTGAAAGCCTCAGGAGGTGGCTATGGTGAAACAGGATATCAGTGCTGAAAATCAGTGATAGGAGGAAAAATGATATCAACCCTATTCACCTCACTACCCTAACTTTTGCCCGAAAGTTCTGAGAACACTGTAATTCTGATCTTAAATCAGGATGAGAGGCTGAAGGACCATGGGAAATGTGGCTGCAGAGTTGAAGCAGGTTGAATACACTTAGCATTCATTCTGTTAGTTTCCCTTGACACTATTTTTCACTGTACTAGAGATGCTACCCTTTTTGTTTTTGTAACTTCACCCCTCCATTACTTAGTGTTTTTCAGATAGTTTTAGATCTACTTTATCATAAAATACTGCTCTTTAAATCAGTTTATATAAGAGTCTATACAGAAGGCTGCCCTTTTTTTACCCAGGTTTATCCCTCAGAATGGTACTGCAGTAAGGCTGCATAGCTGAGAGGGATTATGGAAAATGAAAATCATTGCTGGTAAGAAGACCAAGACGAGCATGGTTTGCACATTCTGATTTTGACTCCAACTTCTAAATAGCTTCATTTCCCTCCCTATTTCACTGCCTGAAAATGGTGCAGTGGAAATCAGTCCAATCCTAATTCCAACAAGGGGGTTTAAAAATTCATTTAACTGCACAATGTTTCATTTGGTACCAAGAGATTTCCAAGGCTTAGTTTTCATAAGAACAACATGAACTGCACTATTGGAGAGTGCCATGGGTATGCCTGTAATTGATTATCCTTGTGAAGCCTTCTCTATGCACAGAAAACTAGCATGCCATTAAAAAAGAGGTCTACATTGCTTTCTCTCTGCTAGTTTTCTGTAAGGGAGGGGATTAGTTTACATGAATATGCACTCAGTAATGTGAAATGCTATCAACAATATGAAATACTGTACCACAATTTTTTTCACAGATTTGTCTTTAGATCTGTGAAGGCTAACTAGAAATGTTGCTTATTTATGTATCTGCTCCATTTGGGGCTGGGGACATTTTGACTTTCCAGATGTTGATGAAGTACCATTCCCCTCATTGCTCTCCATTGACACTGTTGTCCATCTGCTTCTATTCCCATCAGGTCCCCTTATTACATTGGGTTGAGCTGATGGGAACTGGAGTTCTGCAACATCTGAAGGGCCACAGGTTCCCTACCCTCTAATGCAGGGTTCGACCTTTGGTTTTTGGACTTCAATACTCTGAAGCCTAAGTCAGTGCTTTGGCTGATCAGTGCTTTGGGGAATTGACTTAGGCTTCTGGGAATTGAAGTCCAAAATTCAAAGGTTGTGGAATACTGCTGTAATTTATGAAAAGGCAGTGGAGGCAGGAGTTTAATATTAGTATAAGTGGTGCCCAAACTTTTTTTTGAGGGCCGGTCCTGCCCCCGACACACAGCTGCGGGGGCCGGATGTGGGTTGCTCCCGCTGCTGACAGTTTTGGTGGTGGCGGTGGTGATTCCGCTTTGTCCCAGCTGCTCCAAGCAGCCTCTGGCTTGGATCCATCCCCTCTGCAGCCTTTGCCAAAACCAATCGCCATATTGGGAATTTTTTTGGAGCCTCCTGTTTCAAAATCCGCAGTGCTGGAAGGGTTAAACTGGCATGCTGCAGTGATGTCATCCTGGGCACGCCAGGGGGCTCTTCTAGTGCCACAGATTTTGAAACAGAGGAGGCTCTGAAAATTTCCCCAATGGGGCAATAGGCTTTGGCAAAGGCTGCAGAGGGGATGGGACCAAGCCAGAGGCTGCTCGGAGCAGCTGGGATAAAGCTCGGCCACCGTCACTGACACCGCTGCTGCTGACGTCAGGCGGCGGGGGTGGATAGAGGGGCGGTACTCACCGTGGGCTGCATTAATGATATGAATGGGCCTAATAGGGCCTGTGGGCCATAGTTTGAGTGCCTCTGGTATAGGATATGGTAAACCATGCTCTGTTGGTTTAAAAAAATGAGCACACCTCCATTCACTTCTAGCATTTGAACCAAAGTAGGAGAAAACATTTTAAACAAAATAAATAAATAGATATTACATATTAATTGGACATAACGAAGAACAAATATGCCTGCCGTATCACATTAGGTTTCGCCATGAAAACCAAGCCTTAATCTAGTTGCTGGTCTCACCTGACTAAAAGAAATTCATTGCACCAATGGAATTTACATAGATGTTAGCTTACCCTTCAGTCAATGATTCAATGGGTCTACTCTGACTAAAACAAGCAATTGCATTTAACTCTCTCTGTCACTGAGGAAATGCATTCTGAAGCTGGGTTGCATATTCATTATTAAAAATTTTATAGAAATTCTGCTGCAGCCACAGCAACACAGTGGATCGAAGCAGAGGGTTCCTGGAGTGTTTAATCTATGGAGAAGCCATCGTCTTCATTAGCAAACATTAATTAGGAAATTATTTCAGTGCCTGGTGGGATGGAAAAGTCACTCAAACAGAGCCAATAGATAACCAATAAAAAAATTCTGGCTTAGACTGATGTGAAGCTATTAATATACATACAGGAAAAAGTGAATCAGGAAATGGACTAATTTGAATAAGAATAGAAAATTCTAGAAATTGGCTGAGAATAAAAGGACATCAAACAATCTAGAAGAAAAAAAATTATTTACTTCTGCATGAGAAAAGAGTGATAGATGAAAACTGAAAATAAATATTTGGGAAGTGAAGGCCAGATTGAAACCATGGTTGGCACTGTCTTGGGCTAGTACAATATTGTACTAGTAAAGTAAAGTAAAGTAAAGTAAAGTAAAGTAAAGTAAAGTAAAGTAAAGTAAAGTAAAGTAAAGTAAAGTAAAGTAAATATTGTAGTTAGGGAATCTGACCCTTTGTGACACCATGGACCACAGCGTACCAGTCTCTTCTATTATCCGCCATCCTTCAGAGTCTGCCAAGATCCATGCCCACCATGTCAATGATACTGTCAAACTATCTCATCCTCTGCTGCCTCCTTCTCCTTTTGCCTTTGATCTTTCCTAGCGTCAGAGCCTTCCCTAGAAAGTCCTCTCTTCTCATTTAGTGGCCAAAGTACTTGAGCTTCAGCTTTAATATCTGCCTATTCAAGGAGCAGTCAGAGTTGATTTCCTTTAGGATTGATGGGTTTAGAATACTTGCAGTCCAAGGATCTGAGCCACAGTCAGCTCCAGATCTCATTTTTACTGGCTGTATAGAACTTCTCCATCTTTGACTGCAAAGTACGTAATCAATCTGATTTCGGTGTTGGCCAGTGGTTGGATGTCAAAAATTTTACTACCCCACTGTGATGTCATCACAGTGTGGGTGGAGCTAACATCATGATGTCATGACATGGGCGGAGCCAAAGAAAAATAATAATAAAATAATAAAAATAAATAAAAATAAGCACACACACACTCAGACACACACCGCTCAACCCACCCACCCACCCACAACACAAGAACAGCAAGGAGGACAACAAGAAGGCCGTGCATACGCACCAAGCATTGTAGGCATGCATGCACACCAAGTAAAAAGGTAAGCCCTGAAGGTGGTTCCCCCCAAAAGCTGCTACCGGTTCTCTGAGACACTGGGAAAACTTACTACCGGTTCTGGCGAACTGGTAAGAACCTGTTACATCCCATCACTGGTGTTGGCCATCTGATGATGTCCATGTGTAGAGTTGCCTCTTAGGTTATTGGGAAAGAATGTGTGCTATGACCATTGACTTGACAAAACTCTTTGATCTGCTTCATTTTGTACTCCAAAGCCAAACTTGCCCATTATTCCAGTAACCTTTTTAAATTAAATTAAATTAAATTAAATTTAATAGATTTATATACCGCCCCATCCAATGGACTTTGGGCAGTGTACACAAGTTAAAACCAATATAAAACAATTTAGAAAATCTTAAAAACATAGCAATATTACTCCCACTGTGCCATTTACTATCTGAAAACAAATATAAAATCTACAATACCTTAATATTAAAAAATTAATTACAGGAAGGGGAAGTCTCAGATGAGCCAGAAAGGGGAGGTTGTTGACAATCCTGGCCCCCAGACCCATTTTGCCAACCACGTCTTCAGCTCTTTCCTAAATGGTAGTAACTGGGCCTGGAGGCGTAGTTCTACCGGGAGGAGGTTCCATAGTGTGGGGGCTACAACCGAGAGGGCCCTTTTCCTTGTGCTGGAGAGGCGAGCCTCCCCAACAGATGGTACCTGAAGGGTGCCCTCTTGGTTTGCTCTCATGGGACGGGTCAATGTCCTAGTGACAATGCGGTCCCTGGAGTATCCTGGTCCGCTACAATGAAGGGCTTTAAAGGTGACAACCTTTGCCTCCTACTTTGCCATTCCAGTTCCCTAGGATAATATGTACAGTGAAACCCTGGGTTACAACCACCTCAGTTTAAGTTTGCTACAGTTTACAATGACAAATCCTACGGAAATGCTGTCCCGGTGTACAAATTTTAATGGGTTTTTTTCAGTATACAATGATCAATTCAGGACCATTTTTTAATTTTCTAATGCATGCCTATGGATGTTTTGGTTTACAAATTTTTCGGGTTACGACAGAGGCTGTTGGAACAGACCTCTGTTGTAAACCGGGGTTATACTGATTTCACTCTCTTCTGCATTACTGTTTGGGTCATATACTTGGATTGCTGCAATGTTGAAAGGTTTGCCTTGGATTTGGACTGAGATCATCTTGATGTTTTTGAGGTTGTATCCTATTACTACTTTCCTCTCGCTTTTATTAACTGTAAGGGCCACTCCATTTCTTCCAAGCGATTCTTGCCCACAATAGTAAGTAGAATTAGTTTTTTTAACTAGTAAAAAAAAACTGGACAACATCCAAGAAATGCAGTTATTAAAGACAGCTTTAAATAAGTCTGTCTTTACCAACTTTCCAAATGTGATGAGGGGAAAAACTTGGAATATGTCTGACAGCATTTTGTTCCAGCGAACAGGGGTCCCCACCCCTGAAAGCCCCGATTCCTTTTATTTGCCTTTTTTGGCTTCCCCCGCTCAATGTGACTACTTTGAACAACAGGGATTGAAATCAGTGGTGGGCAGTAACAAGTTTGCACCCCCCGTGGCGGGGGGTGGGAGCAAAATTGGGTGGTCACACCCACCTCCCTGCCCTGACTAGACTAACACAGCTACCATTTTAAAAGTTTTATTCTTTGAAAGCGTATCAGTGAGTAAACAAAACAAAAAAGACAAAAATGTAGCGCCTTAAAGACTAACTGCTGTATTTTAATGTGACCTTTTGTGGATCAAGGCTCTTTGGCTATAAACAGAAATGAGCACTGAACCCTAGAGTTGGTAATAACTGGCTTCCGAGCAAGGGCAACCTTTACCTAATAACAGAAGATCAATTTGATGTCAGGTTTTGTCCCTGCAAGTGGTTCAAGGTCTCTGTTGCTCAAAAGCCAGTCATATCCGACTCTAGGGTGCAGTGCCCATCTCCATTTACAGCCAAAGAGCCAGTGCTGCCTGTGTTTGCAGATGTATTACTGGCCATATAGCAAGCATGACTAGATCGCCCACGACATAGGTTCCACCCACAACATAGGTCTACCCACAACATAAGTCCACCCACGATGTAGGCTCTGCCCACAGTGTGGTAGTGATTTTTTTTGCTGCCCACCAGTTATCGAAATACATGGGTTTTGTACCTTACATCTGCTAAACCAGTGACAGTGAACCTTTGAGAGACCAAATGCCCAAACTGCAACCTAAAACCCACTTATTTATTGCAAAGTACCAACACAGCAACAGGGGAGGAAGGTAACGCTCCCACTGGGCTACTGGACAGAGGGGTGGGCTGAACTCTGTGCTGGGGGGGGGGAGAGAGGAAGCTCTCCCATTGGGCTGCTGTGTATTGGGGCAGGGTGAACTCTGTGCTGGGGTGACTACATGGGTGCCCACAGAGAGGGCTCCAAGTGCCACCTCTGGCATGGATGTCATAGGTTTGCCACCACTGTGCTAAACTGTGGGAGAGTTGCCATTAGTTGGTATTAATTGCATAGCACAGAAGAAGAACAAAAAAGGATACAAAGATACTCCTTTTAAGAGAAGATATAGCTTTTATTATATGAACAGTTAAACCAAGCAAAGGAAACTACTGATGGCAGGAAAACAAAGCATCAGCCATTCAAAAAAAGCAACAGAGATTACTATAATAGAGTCCCCTCCCCCCCATAAAATAATACTGATTTTATTCTGAAATGTAGTTTATAAAACTCTCTAGATATTTGCATGTATTTCTGAGTATGATTAATAATAAGCAACTGCATCCCAGACAATGGATTATTATTATTATTATTATTATTATTATTATTATTATTATTATTATTATTATTATTATTATTATTATTATTATTATTATTATTATTAATAATAATAATAATAATAATAATAATAATAATAATAATAATAATAATAATAATAATAATAATAATAATAATAATAATAATAATAATAATAATAATAATAATAATAATAATAATGCCATTGTCTTCAGTGAATAAATTTGCACGGGGATTTATCTTCGCTTTTGTCAGAAGTGGGAATCAAGAGGCAAAGGCTAGGAAAGTTAATGCAACAGATGGGTTTGCTCCCAGAGGAGTCATTTAGTTCACCCCCCTCAGATATACAAGAGACTACAATGTCTGCTTAGTATTTTATGCTTACTGCACTGTAGCAACAGCTCGACTTGGGAAAAAGGGGAGGGAAGGAGGAGGTATATTCATCTCCAAATGAAAAGGGAGAGACGTTTTCCCCATACTGCATGAGGAAACCTTCATGGGGGTCCTTCAACTCAGCTTACAGAAGAGGTTCCTTATTAGAAGGAAGGAGCCCCAAACTACAGCCCATGGGCAGGATGTGGTCCCTGATACCAATTCATCCAGCTCTCATTGTTCCTGGAAGCGGAAGTAAAATTCACCTGTACAGAGCAACGAGGGTGGCGTGGGCTGGATGAATTGGCGTCGGGGGCTGGATCCAGCCCATGGGCTGTGGTTTGGGCACCCTTGGTTTAAGTAGAGAAAATGGCAGCTTAAAATCTATCCCATTCTGTTTCAAAACAGGTTGCAAGGTGTGTTTTACTTCTGCTTCTGGTGGGAGGAACCACGTGACCGGCCCACTGAACCCCATGACCAGCCTGCAGCCCGAAAAGTTTGAGCACCCCTGGCCTATGCAGTTCTGTAGAATCAACTGTAATCAATTCCCATGATTACGGAGGCAGTTTCCCTGTTGCTGTGACCATGGAAATTGCAGCCCACTGTATCTGCAAGCCACAAAGATCTGTGATTGGCTCATGTACAGAAGAATAATGTCTTACCCGCCCTGAAGGAATCACTGTCTGCCCCACGCCTGCCCTATCCCTACCTGCAGCCATAACAGCATCGGATAGGCTCCTGGAATAGCAGGATTTCAGGCCTTTTACTTAAAGCCTGGTGGGAGTCATTAGAAAAGGTCACATACTTTAGATCTTCACTGTTTCTGGGAACTAGGGTTGCCAAGTGGCATTCAGCAAAATTCTGTGATGCGGAAATCTTCAGCTGAAGCGTTTAGCAACAGAATGAGAAGCTGCAGATTAAGTCACTTTTAAAGAGATGGCTTCAAAAGCTGGCAACCTTATGATGCACAAGAACAACTCCTTTATGAAAAGATATGATCATGTTTTTATACAGTTTAATGTATTTCCTTTATTTGAAACTTTTCAACCTATAAGAATCCATTAGTTTTAACATTTGACCTTAGAATTCTGATAGGCTATGGCCACCTAGCCCTGTAGTTAACCTTATTTGTAGTGATGGGATGATAAAAAAAAAATTCTACCCCACCGTGACATCATCACAGTGGGGCGGAGATAAAGTCATGATGTCATGACGTTATGGGCGGAGCCAACGTCATGACATCATGACTTTGTGGGCGGGGCCAAAAATAAAAATAAAAATAAATTAAAATAAATTAAAATAAACACACGCACACACACATGCACACACACCTCAACCCACCCACCCAACCAGACAACCACAACAGAAACTCATAAATAACTTAAAGAAATAAAATAAAGAAATAAAAATTAAATAAAAATGCACCCCCCCCACCCAAAACACAAATAAATCACCCACCCACACCAAACAGAAAACCTTCACTTACTTACCTTCCTTGGGGCAGATAAGCCCCCATGGCCTGGGGCCGCCCTGCAAGGTGCGCCAACCCTGACTGCGGCCTCCTCCTCCTCCAAAGGCCGTGGCTGCTGGCTGCCATGGCCGCAGGAACCACTGCCTACCGCTGCCAGCCACAGCCACCGGTGGAGCCGAAGTGGCTGCCGCTTGCCACCACCGCCAGAGCCAAAGTGGCCGCCGCTTGCCACAGGAGCCGGAGCTGCTACTGGCCACTGTCAGAGCCACCGCCTGCCAGTGGTGGCCAGAGCCGCGGCCGAGCCGAAGCAGCTGCCACCACCAGCGGAGCCGAAGTGGCTGCCTCCGCTGCCAGAGCCGAAGCAGCAGCCGCTTGCCACCAGAGCTGGAGCTGCCGCTGGCTACCGGTTGAGCTGCCGCCTGCCGCCGCTGGCCACAGCCACCAGCAGAGCCGAAGTGGCTGCCGCTGCTGGAGCCACCGCCAGAGCCGCCAGAGCCGCTCCGAAAAGGTCCGTCTCCGGCGGCAATAGGCAGCAAATGGCTGCCTCAGTGCGCAAGTGCAGAAACTGAATCTGATGCATGCGTGATTCAAAATTGCAGTGCGCATGCATCAGATTCAGTTTCTTCGCATGCGCACTAAATTGGAGCCATTTTGGCTCTATTTTTTAAAAAAAAATATATTCTTTTTTTTGAGGCCTCAATAAAAGGTCTACCTTCCTGGAGAACCCTCCAGGATTGTTCCTACCGGTTCTATGGAACCGGTCAGAACCTGTAACATCCCATCACTGCTTATTTGATTAGGCCATCATATTTCCAGGTGGGACATGGGGGTGAAGTGCATAATGCTAGGGAAAGTCAATATCCTCCCATTCCTATGTTCACTTAAATGTACACGAACAGCATGTTGTTGGGTTTTGGGTTTCAGTCCAGAAGCTGTATTCTCTCTAAGCAAAAAGGGGGAAAGATAAAGGAATGATTTTGTTTCCTTCTTTTCTTTCTGAGTGCATGAAAGTACAGTGGCACCTCATACAGCGATTTTAATCCATTCCATGGGGCTCGTTGTTGCACAAAACAATTGCTATACGATGCATGCATTGTATAGCGATTTCCCCTATGGGATGCATCATACAATGATTTTTTTTTGTTAAGTGGTTTTTCCCATTGAAAAATTGTTGTACGATTTTTTGCATAGGGAAAATTGTTATGTGGGACACCATTCCCCCACCCCCCCCAAAAAACCTAATTGTTTTGCGATTTCGTTGCTGTATGGGGCGATTGTTGTATGAGGTTCCACTGTACATGATTTGTGTCTCTACTTTAATACTTGGGACCTTTGATACATGAGGGTAGCCCTGTCATTAGTCAATCAGGAACCACCGTCTCTGGCAGCAAGAGGCAAGGAGTGGTGACAGCCACCAGTTTCATCATTGAGAGAGTCTCTGCTGCCACTCTTGCAATGTCCTCTTCATGGCCCACCTCTCTGTTTCACTTGGGCTTCACCAGTCATATCTCCTCCTGCCAGCTAGTTTGTTCACTTTAGGGGCTGAAGCTTTTCCTTTGTCCTCCTTTCCCCACTCCACTACTCATATCATTGAAGTTTCCTCCTGGATAGGCAGCCTACTCTCTTTGCTGAAGCATCAGGCCCTCAAAGCGGCCAACACATTTTGAACTGCTAGAGCTTCTGCAAAGATTGCTGGAACTAGCAACAGGAAGGAAAAGGAGCAGCTAAAGGGGACAGTAGGTATAGAGATGAAGAGGTATCTGAGGATGGGGTAAAGCAGTGATGGTAAACCTTGGCACTCCAGGTGTTCTTGGACATCAATTCCCAGAAGCCCAAGTCAGCACTCATGTTGATAAGGACTTCTGGGAACTGAAGTTTCAGAATGCCTGGAGTGCCACGGTTGGCCATCACTGGGGTGGAGGCTGCAATGTTATTACTAGGCATAATGAAAGCCATAGTCCAGGGATGGCGAACCTATGGCACACGTGCCAGAGGTGGCACTTGAAGCCCTGTCTGTGGGCACCCGTGCAGTCATCCCAGCACAGAGTTTGGCCCACCCCTCTGCCCAATTGCCCAATGGAAGCACTTCCTCCCTCCCCCACCACAGAGTTGACCCACCCCTCTGCCCAGCAGGCCAGTTGGAGCATTTCCTCCCTCCCCTGTTGCTGTGTTGGCACTTTGTGATAAATAAGTGGCTTTTAGATTGCAGTTTGGGCACTCAGTCTCTGAAAGGTTCGCCATCACTGCCATAGTCCAACAATGGCTGAAATCCTTTTGCAAAGATATGCAAAAGGCATAACTTTTGGAAGTGAAATGCTGCAAATCACGGAGTCTCCTTTGGTGTTGTCTGTTGTATGCTGCATTGTGTGACTTAGCTTTTGGCAGTTTCTCAACTTACAGCAATTCATTTCCAAGTTTTACACCTTTTGCCTAACTATATCACAGGATTCCAGACGGTATCTGGATGATCACAGATTGCTCGTCCCTACGGAGGTCCATGTCTGAGAGTGTGTGTGAAATGCCAAAGACAAAAGGTGTTTTCACATTGTGAAAGGGATCTCTAGAGGAGAGACTAAGTCTGGAGAAAGTAGACATGCCAGAATAGATGATGACATTGTGTTGTCTTCAGTGCAAAGCATAGTTTCCAAGGTGGCCAGATGGTTTCTTCTGTCTACTTCCCAAGCTAGAAGTATACTGTGCCTTCATTTCCAATTTGACTATGTCAAAAATAACAATATCAGGAAACTGGGAAAGATTTCACCTTCTAAATTTGTTTGTGGATCAGTTTGATATTCAACATGCTACAATAGAGCTTGTATAATGTCAGCGATTCTAATCCTTTTCATTAGAGAAGACAGTAGTTATTGTGGATTAAAGGGCATTGGCACTGTATTTTTTGTGGACTATTGGAACAAACCAGTCAATTCCTTACTTATACTGCAATATACAGCTTAGGTTGCAATTTTGTACATACAGTAATACCTTGGATAACGCTAAGACTTGGTTCCACAAGTCTTGGTGTTATCCGATTTTCAGTGTTATCCGATGCATGTTAAAATCCTATGGGATGGATCGGATAACGTTAAAGCTCAATAGAGATACATTGTAACCGGACAGGCTTTAGCGGTTGTTATCCGATCCATCCCATAGGACCTTAACGTTATTCGATCCAATTCTCCTCCCCAGATTGCTTAACGTTATGCGATTTTAGCGTTATCCGAGGTAAACGTTATCCGAGGTATTACTGTACTTACAAGGGAGTCACACTGAATACAAAAATACTGCTTTATGAGTTGAGAGAGGTATAAAATAGCATTGTCAAAGAAGTGCAAATGAAGCAGCACCTAAAAGCAGCAGACTACCTTGAACAAAGCAATGATTCGTCTTTTTGCTTATTGCATCTCTATATCAAACAGAGGGTGTGCAGCAAGCAAGCAAGCAAGGATTGCTTCATCTTATTCCTGACTTGTTATTTAAAGCTGGAGTTAGCAGGGTGTAATATGAATTTTCAACCTCCCTCACATCCGCTGCTGTCAGTTCCAATATTTATTCTTCTTCTTGATGAACAACAGCAAAAAGACTGCATGGATACTTTAATCCAGTAAAGGCTTAGAGAACATCCATACATTCAGAAAATTTGCAGAGAACACAGAGAGACATTCATGCACGCAGCACACGCACACATGCACACACAAACATTTCTCAGCATGCATATAATGTTAGTGCTCTGCTAGCTGTTTCAGAATTAGTCGGCAGAATGTTGAACTCCTCTGTAACTGTAACTGTGAATATTCATCATGCCAGCCAGAGGGGAAAGCCGAAGCCAGCACAGCAAAACAAAGACGGGGGAAATGAGAAATCAGACTCTTGCCTCCATTTGCTCTCCAGCCTAGTTCCCACTCTTACGTTTTAAAGAAGCATGTGTATTTCACAATGGCATTATTTTTCACTGACCCTTGAGAAGTCCCATTTATAGTCGATTCTGGTGATGGCTTAAGCAGTTGGGTTTGCCAAGAAAATTCCTCTTAAAAAGCAGAGAAGGCAAAAGCATTGCCAGAATCTGTTAAAAAGGTAACGAACAGTGAATGTAGAGGTGAAGCTCCATGTGAAAAAGCTGCTGTCACAAACGTCTCCCAAATATCACTACAACTGAAAGTAGAGCTTACATAGTGGACCCTGTTGTGTGTCTCTCCTTGAAATGATCTTGTATTTAACAAGGCTCCCTTCTCATGACAAAGATTTATTGAAGCAAGGCAAGGGAAAGACATGAGGCAGAGTGTGGTATTTACAATTTAGTCTTTATTGTGGAGGGGGAGCCCCACCTGTTCTTGGCAAATGACAGATTGTGAACGCACGGCTATGTGGAGAAACAAGAGCTTGTACGCATTGCGAAAAACCCCACCCTACCCCCTAAAAATGGGCCCTGTCAGTAAAAGGAGGAGGAAGAAAAGACTTGTTCAAGCGATGCTGCCACAGTGCTGAACTGCTGCTGCCTGAGTGACACATTGCTTTGTGTTCAGTAAGTAGACATCTTGTTCTGCCTGTTGAAGCATCTCAAGTCTGGGCGATTTTTAACTGTCACTCCATATTGTCAGCTTCTGTCTACTCCCACTTCATTTAAAATGGATTACAAGCCAAAAAAAAAAGTCCAACAACAACCCTTGTCTCCACTGAATAAAGTTACAGAGTTTGAACTTGAAACAAGAACATTTTATAACCGGGGCAAGTGTTACGTTTGTACAAAAAGACTCCACAGTTCTATGCCAAGAAATTTATTTGGGCAGAATCCAGCAAGAGGTTATGCACTCACCCTGATGAAACAAGGAAAAAGGCAGCACATGCTCAGATGCACCAAAATTATACTAACTAGTCTCAAGGTCCAAAGCAATGTCTGCTTACAGTTTGGAGACTTTAAATTTTATTTTGATTTTCAAAATGATCAGATTTAAGTGAAGGCATGTCATGAGTTATTTTTGATGGACTTATATGTCACCCAAACGTATTTGTATATACACACACATACACACAGGCATAGCTTTTATACTAATTAAATTATGCAGTGACTCATTGGCTGAAGCCCTGTTGCTTGGCGTAGTAAATTTGATGTAGCGACTAGAGTGGGCTCATTTGAATCAATGGTGCTTATAGAGGAGTTGATCTACCAAATCTCCATTGATTCAAATCTCTGCACTACTCTAGTATGACCTACTGTAATAATCAACAGGATTTCAGCCACTGTTAAGATTGGCTTTTTCATCTCATTTTGCATATTTGCACCTCAATGGGAGGTGTGATGTAATGTAAGCATTAATTCATTGTTTAAATGTTACAACAAAGAATACTAACATCTTTTGGTCCTACAAATGGGAAAGGACTGTATACTTACAGTACTATCCTATCCATATAAACTACCCACTCACCACAGCACATCTGGACTTGGCAGCAGTTTACTTTTCATTTGGTTGCTAACAAGAAGGCAGGTAGATGGGGGAATGTCATTGGACTAGATGAGCAGGTAGACAGTGCGTAGACAACAGGTTGTATGTAGTCTAAAATCTATCTTTCGTTGTTGTTGTTGTTCACACATTTATATAATGCAACAATTCTTTGGCAAGAGAGCAAATGTAATGCCATAATGTTATATTATTTATTTATTTAGTCAAATTTATATTCTGCCTAACTCGCACAGGTGACTCAGGGCGGAGCACAATCGACATACAATACACAATTAAAAACTACAAAGAAAACAAATTAAAATATTAAAAACCAATTAAAGCAACCTCTCATTCATTTGACTGAAGGAACAAACAAAATAAGAGGGATAGGAGGGCAGTTGTAGGATGTTAAATAAGCCAGCGGGGAGGGGTCAATGAACCATCACAACCCCACACCATTCCTACCAGCCAAGTTTTCAGACCCCTCCTAAAAGCCAGTAGCTCCATCTGGAGGTGCAACTCCAAAGTGTTATAGTGTTATAACCATAATGATCAACGAGGGAACCCATTTCAGGCCATGGGGAATCCTGTACACTTTACTGGTCAAACAATATGTGCCAATACACACGTGCATACAGAAAAATACAGCAGTTCAGGAATTAGTGTAAAATAAGAGAACCTGATGGTTGGTTGAAAATAATCCACATTTCAGCAGGTTAATGTGCATTTCTGCTGTGCATTGTGTAGTCCTTTGAATTGATTTCAAACCTGGTAAAACCAATGCATATGTAGGCTTTTTTACAAATCAAGATGCAGACTAAATCAATTAAAGTGAGCTGCTGAGAATGAGCTGACATGGCAATCAGGCAGGCATATGCATGTGTTTAATTATTTTATTCTTTTTTAAAAATTCAACTTAGCCTCCAGAATGCTCCAGGCAGCATATTAGATTCTCTTTCCTTTCCTACCTCTCCACACAAGAACTTTTGATGTGGTTCATGCTGGGGAAAAGTGGTTGGCCCAAGGTCACCTGATGAGCTGCATGGCCAAGTGAAGATTATGAAGCTTTTTATAGACTGAATGTTGTTGACACCCAGAGAGATGTCTGAGCCAAAGGAGTCATGGTGATCTCTGATGAGTTCAAAGCATTGCAACAGACAAAGATGGAGATCCAGCATGTCTGTAATTCCTCTGTAACTTCTTGGGCTGCTTCATGCTTTGATAAGTGCGATGTATTGAAGGAGAGAAGAGAGAAGGCAATGTCCATCCATCTGTACAGATTTAATTTTGATGTGCTAATACAGAGACTTCTTTGGGGGAAAAGGTGGTTGCCCAATTCTGAGCTACTGTAGGAATACATTCAAAACCACAGAGATTGTGTTTGAGGAGCATTTTGCGCAAATTCTTTCTTCAAAAATGGGTGGGAAAACAGGACACTCAGATGGAGTTGATGCCTTATTTATGCATGGAACAGAATGAGATGGTAAGATGAATTTGTAGCAGTTTCATCAGACCACAACATTTTTGAATGCTCCTTGGTGTTAAAACTGCCTTGGAAGTATGTCATATTCAGGTGCTCTCTCTAAATGCACAAGAAGCAGAACTGTATTAGCCCCAATCTCCTCTTCTGTGTGTTTTATTGGCCTCAACATTTGACAGACAACTGCCTGAAAAGGGGCAGTTGTCTGTCACATGGGCTGTGGAGGTGAGGTGCCATCAGACTTGCTCTCCATGTGTAGAGGACAAGAGGTCTGAGGATGAAACAGGACTTCTCCTTCTTAATGTGTCTTTTAGAGGCATGTACCAGCTTCAGAAAAACTTGTCCAAACAGAGTGATGCAGACATGTTTGCACATTGACAGAGCAGGTAACAGAGCAAATCCAAAAGCCTCCATTCATGCTTGGGTCAGTTAGGGGCAACTCGACAAATCAATGGAATGTTCTCCTGCAGTTTGGGGTTAAAAATGCTAAATTTTCTCTATTAAAAGCAAGAAGGAGATCAACAGCTGAAGCCTCAATTAAAACCGAAATGTCTCCTGGAAACTCCAGTCACTGAGGAAGAACCTAGAATTAGATCAAGGGTGGGGAACCTTCAGCTTTCTAGGTCCTTAAGTGTGGCCATTTGCCTGAAGCCACATTTTGCAGAGCAAATCCTTTTATTTGTATTAATGCATTTTTTGTTAACCTTTTATACTTTGAAATATGTGTGGCCTTCCAAAAGGAAAAGGTTCCCCACCCCTGGCCTAGATTGACTTACTGGACTCTATTTATTCTCCATCCACCCCACTAGCAGTTCTTTTGTGTCTAGGCCTGGCAAGGTGAGGATGATATATCACTTATTAGACATTATGTTCCATAATTTTCTTACAGTAATACCTTGGATAACACTAAGACTTGGTTCCACAAGTCTTGGTGTTATCCAATTTTTAGTGTTATCCGATGCATGTTAAAATCCTATGGGATGTATCGGATAACGTTAAAGCTCCATAGAGATACATTGTAACTGCACAGGCTTTAGCGGTTGTTATCCGATACATCCCATAGGACCTTAACGTTATTGGATCCAATTCTCCTCCCCAGATTACTTAACGTTATGTGATTTTAGCGTTATCGGAGGTAAACGTTATCCGAGGTATTACTGTATTTTTATTTATGAATAACCATCACATGTGGGAGTGCGTATATTGTGTGTGGGGATTGTGAAGAACTGTCTTGCATGGACTTTGATTAGATAGGCCAAAGAAGGAATAGGGACTATCCCCTCCTTTTGTTCTTCTATTTCCTTTTATTCTTTACATGCTTGCTTCTAATTTCTCTCCCCACCCCTGTGTATGTTCCAGAGTAGATGGGTGCCAAATGCACAGAACTCTGATTTCAACTAGACAATGAGCAGGCTACACTTGGACAAGCCAGTCTACTGATTAGGGACAGTAAGGCTCCATTGTCCCAGTGTACATTTTCTCTGAATATAACTCCCAGGAAAGGAGTGAAAGGAAGCTGATAGTAGCTTTGCTTACCAATTGCAGGTCCACCATATTCTCAGTGCATCCCCTATCTCATGTGATAGCCCTTTTCCTTATTTATTTTCTCGTTGATATAGAAACATATAATTGTATACATATATGTGCAGAAACTGAAGGACAAAGGGCTCATAGGCATTAGTGACCTGCTTCCTATTTCAAAATGAACAATAGACATAACTGACATAATGAGAAAACAAAGCCAATATTGACTATCCTGTGGGTGAATTAAGATGTCTGCTGTTCTAATTACTTGGGTCTTTCCCAGTGGTGGGATTCAATTTTTTTTACTACCTACTCTGTGGGCATGGCATGGTGGGCGTGGTCAGGGGGAAATCTCTGCATTGCACCCAAATTAGGACTACAGTAATACACCGGATAACATTATGACTTGGTTCCACAAGTCATGACGTTATCCGATTTTTAGCGTTGTCCGATGCATGCATCGAACAACACTAAAAAAAAACCCCTGACTTCAGGGACAAATCGCTTTAAAGGCAGGCAGGGGAAGAAAGAGACATCCCTGCCTTTAAAGCCACCCCCCACCACTGTGACTGCAGTAGGATCGGGGAAAGCGCCTTTCCCCAGAACCTACTGCAGTCAAAGTCTCTTTGTCTCTTTATTTTCCTCCCTGTATTTAAACTACAGGGAAGGGGGAAAGAGACAGAGGTGATTGGTTCTCTAGAGAACCAATCACATCTCTCTTTCCCCCTCCCTGTAGTTTACATACAGGGAGGGAAAGAAAGACGGAGCGAAAAAGACGCGATCATGTCTTTTTTCCTCCCTGTAATTAAACTACAGGGAGAGAGAGAACTGCTCCGTCTTTCTTTCCCTCCCTGTATGTAAACTACAGGGAGGGGGAAAGAGTGATGTGATTGGTTCTCTAGAGAACCAATCACCTCTCTCTCTTTCCCCCTTCCCTGTAGTTTAAATACAGGGAGGGAAGACTGCAGGCTGAACTAGGGTCGGGGGAAAGGCAGGCATCCACGTTCCTTTCCCCCGACCCTAGTTCAGTAGCAGTGATCCATCGCTAGGGGGTGGGTGGGTGGATTGGGTAGATGTTCTACCCAATCCAAACCCCCCCCCCCCCACGATTGGCTCGGATAATGCTAAAAAGATCGTTATCCGATGCAAGGTTTTTTCAAAAATCTTGCATCGTTATCCGATTCTAGCATTATCCGGTCCAAACGTTAGCCGGTGTTTTACTGTACTTTATTTCAAAACTTGGATGGGCAGGGCCAGCCAGAATTTCTACTACCGGTTCTGGTGAACTGGGATCAACCTGCTCAATCCCACCACTGGTTTTTTCCTTTTTCTTCCTCCTTCCCTCCCCATACACTGAGATTAGTATGGCTATCCATGTTTGCCAGATTAAAAGAAGGGTGTAGTGATTCACTCTCAGTGGTTGTCAGTGAGGAAAACCCAAGAGTATGTCGTCTCACAGCTTGGTCTCTCCTCGCTGGCCAACTTTGAAGCACCAGTTTTCTGAGACGTTCCTGAGATTTACCAAATTTTGCACAGAACTCCAAGTGTGGGCGACCAGTGCCAGCTGAGGGTTTTCCACTTCTGTTGGTCAGCTTCACATGTCACATTTCATCCCAAGTCTTTTCAGACACATCAACAAAGAAGCTGTGAATGTTGGGCAGGGTTACTGTTGCTAGTTAGAGAGGCTATGAACAGATGCACTATTATTTGTCAGGGAGAGTTCATTTAATATTCATAGCACAACAGTTTCCATTTTTTGTACCACAGGAGAGGGGATTGACTCATGGTTTGTCTTAGGCCAAGATACATAATGTTCAGCTGTGTGATTTATTATTTCAAAGAAGCAAGGTGGATAATGGAACTAAGAAGGATATGCAATCTCCAGTCGAAAATATTTAATTAAGTTAAAATAAAAGACAGAAGATACATGGCAGACTTTTGTGTGTTAAAAGATATTTTTTGAATACTAGAGTCACCAGAAAGGCAAACATTAGCAATGTCAGGTCCGTTTTATATATTACTTATACTATATAAAAACAAAACATTAGATGACATATTAGGAACGTGGGGGAAAAGATAATTCACCGTACACTAAGCAAAATAAATGCTACTGGGTGCCCTGGTAAAATCTAAACTGTAAAGAAACTTTGCTTTCAATGTTAAAAATGTATAAATTGTCACCTATATGGATATATATTTTCATGACTCAAAATGGAGGATCTCTTTAATCATTTATTGGTAAAATAAATTTTTTAATAAATTGCTTGCTCCAAACAACAGAAGAAACATGTCACACTTCCCTCCCAAGACACAGTAAACTGAACAAACTAATTTCTTTGCATTCATATAAAATAAATAACCCACCTTCTCATTAGAAAAAAACCCACAATGCTATATAATCCTTTACTCAGGTGTAAACTGGATGTTCAGCAGATCTCATTCTTTTGAAGCTCTATGGCCAAATAGGCAATTACGTATATTAAGGTTGCAGTCTTGCTGTGTGTAGTTCTATCTCAGCAGGACTTATTTCTCAGTAGGCATGGAGATTTCACTGTTATGGAATGAATGGGTATAGAGGGGTTAATTCCCCCCCCCCCCTGAAAACTCTTATTCCTGTGTGCCATGGTTTTGGTTTCTTAAAGCCACTTCCTCCATAGCAAAAAGAAGACACATAAGTTGGATTTGTGCATTGAATATCACTCTCCTGGCCCTTCGTGCTGCAGGAGTGAACCAGGCTGCAACAGCTATCAGGACCTCAAGTTCTCATGACAAATGGTCTTTAGTGCAATGAAGAAGGTCTCTTGATGACTTGCCAAGAAGAATGTCTTATATTCACTCAGTAGGCTGGCTAATTGCCCTAACACCAGTCTGTTGTTTTTGTCTATGTCTACCAAAGGGACTGTCTTTAGTAGGGCAGGTAGTGCCATTTTCAAACTACCGCCTTTTAAAAGTACTTCTTTCAAAGCAAGCACCATTAATCTTCATGAGGGAGATAGGAGTGGAAGTGACATAAAGTGCAACTGGTTTCATATAGTTCTATGAGCTGGGGCCCAATTTGACAGGTACATGAAGATAACATTAGTTAAATATGATATTGGATATGTAGCTCTATGTCCTGAGAGATACAGTAGTATTGATTCAAATGCTGAGAAAAGATATGTTGCCTAAACATTAGGAAGACCATCTTGACAGCAATGGGTGTTGGTGGATTGGCCTGATTTGGAGAATGATGGGTTATCACTCATTTCATGTTTTTATAGAGAGGCTTAATGGCCACCTGTCTAGGATGCTTTAGTTGTAGATTTCCTGCTTTGGCAGGGATGGAATTCAATGACTGTTAAAGTCCCTCCCTACATTACAGTTCTATGAGTCTATGCATGTCATGTCCCAGTTGTATACTATAGTTGTACTAAAACTTTTTCAGTTTTTCCATTCACAGAAGTCATCTCCAAATCCTGTTTAATCTGGCATCTGTGGTCATGACGGGACAACATAGCATGCAAACCGTTCTTCCTTTCATCTTCCAAATTTTCTAAAGAACACTAAGTGATATAATATTTATCTTTAAAATAGAAAGGTGACCTGTCTCTGTGGAAGAGTCTCTTTAAGATGACCAGTATTTAAGATGAGCCAAAATGCATGATATACTTTGAGCCAGGGTTTCTCAACTTTGGTGCTCCAGATGTTCTTGGACTTCAATTCCCAGAAGCCCAAGTCAGCACACCAACTGATTCAGACTTCTGGGAACTGAGGTCCAGGAACATCTGGGTGCGCTAAGGTTGAGAAATCCTGCTTTAAGCAGTAGGTTGACTTTTGTGTAGATACTGCAATAAGACTTTAATGTTTATTTTTATTTTATTTTTTTAGACCCTGAAGGAGGCGAGGTGTCCCCTCCCGTGGGAGCTGGTGTGAACAGCAACAGCTGGACCTTTAAATATGGACCTAGCAACACAAAGCAGCCTGGCCCCGGTGAGATGCCAGACAAATTCATCATCCCAGGATCTCCTGCAATCATCTCCATTCGCCAGGATCCACCAAACAGCCAAATTGACAAAAGTGACTTCATAACTTTTGGCAAGAAGGAAGAGACCAAGAAAAAGAAGAAAAAGAAGAAGGGAAACAAGGCTCAGGAGAAAAAAGAAAAAGGAAACAGCGCTACTGACAACAGTGACCAGTGAGGAGTTTATACCGAACACTCTACTTAGCCAATTTTTGTAATCTTGGAAGATCTCTCCTATGTAGCAACTCCCATCTTCTTCCCAGTGTTAACCAATTTCCTGTATGTGCAAGACTTCAAAAATCTGCAGGGAATTCACAATGTCTGTCTAGATTGCTTAACAGTTTTTTTTTTGTCTTGAAAGCTTTATTAAGCCTGGTGTTAACACTTTTTCTCTCCACTCTGGCTTGTTTTCAGAATTTAAAAAGCAGGCACAAGTTTCTTTTTCTTGTACGCTGAAAAGGTGACTCTTCACAATACAGCCAGTGCGAGGTTGGACTCTTTGCATTGTGGTTCCTGTGATCTTGTCATGATGACACTTATGTGGGGGTGGGGGTTGGGGTTGGGGGAGGTGAGTTAAACATTTTTGGTATTGTGCACCCTATATCTGATTGGAAACTCTTTTGTGCTGATTAATGGCTAGGTGATGCAAGATCAGATTCATACGACGCAAGAGCTGTTTGTAAAACACAAACGGCGCTTCTTGTGAAATTAATTGTGCAATGCTGTATTGCCTGGAGAACTGCCTTGAAATTTGCAATTAGATTTTTCATACTCCATCAAATTTAGTGTGTAGTGTACTGGAGCTTTTATATATTTTATATGCGCACTCCAGCAAAAAAAAAAAAATTACTTGGACATAGTACCTTCTAAGATACTTCTAAGCTACTATGAGGTATAACTTCTTTCCAAGCCATTGGCCATATTGCCACAGAAAGTAAGGCCTTTGTTCTCCTAGCAAGGATGTCCCTCAGGGAACGTCTTCATGGCAACCTCCCACACTCTCAGCTCAGTGCTTTACTGAGGCGTGTGGGGAATCTTCTTTTGAGAAACAAAAATGATAATAATTGTGCAACAGGAACATTCTGAGATAGGGGGTTCCCTTGCTCACATCTGATATTCAGCTGTGTAGACAGAAATGGTCATGCAACCCAGACTTTGGCATGTATGTCCTGTGAGGAGTGGGATGTCGACTGAATGCACCTTGAAACCACTGTGCAGACATGCCCACAGAGTTTAAGAAGGGAAAGAAGGGCTGACATCTCAGGAATGTGACTGACTGTGATGTTTCCTTTATGTCCTTGTTTCCACTCTATTTAACATTCTTTTGCACATAACATCTCTGAAAAGGTCAGAGTGTTTTCCATAACACATATGCAAAATTATAGACAAAAATAATAAGAGAGAAAGGAAAACTAAGAAACCTGATCTATGCTATATGTGATTTGATATCTTTTTTTAAAAAATAAAAGGAATATAGCTGTAAATGAAGAAGAAATAGGATGTCCTTTTAGCCCAAATGAAGTAAATTTACAGCCATTAGAAAACCTAACTGCTGCTATTAAAGTGCTTTAGAAAAAATTGCCTGAAAACATCTGTATTATATCTGCCAATCACAGCTTTATTCTGTCAGATCACTGGTTGGGGGAGGGGGGGTCTGCCTCTTGCATGCATTAAGAAATACAAGATTTTCTCTTCTCTTTTTGCATTACATATTCTGCACTTTGAGTACACAACATTTGTAAACAAGTTTTCATCCGAGGAAGCTGAAGCAAACCCTTTTCTCACAGAAGCAGACCTACTAACCTGCTAGCTCTGTTTAGTGTCTTAGTGTGATTATCTCCCACTTGACCTCCTTGGGTTTAGTTTGACTTCTCTGGAATTTCTGACCCTACGACTAACTATCACTCATTATGTAAAACTCAAGTACTGTATGTATGCTATATGCTCTTATAAGTATCTTGAAATATTTATTCTGTGCTTGTGTATGTGAATGTCAATGAAACTATTACCTAGCGTGGACATTAAGCTTTACTGTTGAATGTAAATCCATTATTAATTTTTTTGTATGCTTGTGAACATGTGGAGTAGTGTTAATATTTTTAAGCACTGTTAGTTACCAGTTTTTTGTGTATGAATTGAAACACAAGTAAAATATCTTTCTTTAATCAAGAATTTAGTAAATCATAGGATATTATTTGGCTCCTGATAAACATGCATTTGATATCTAAACTGTGCTGGACTAAAGCCATTGTGTAGACAACATACATACAGTATATGAGGGAACGTTATAATATGATCTAACTACAGTTTTACTCCACAGAATAAAGCTGGTATCCAAAGTACAGTCAAACCTCGCATAAAGAGTAACTCGCTTAAAGAACAGAATTTTCTCTGAATGTTCGCTTTGCTTAACAAATAAAACCAACCAAAACCTCGCTTAACAAATAAATCAGAGTTCGCAATCCCCCCGCCAGAAGTCAAAATTGTTCACTTACAACAGTGTTTCGCTTAAAAATCAAACTCGCTTAAAGAACAATCCTGTGAAATGCATTATGCTCTTTAAGCAAAGTACAACTGTATACATCTTAGATTAGCGATTCACAACCTACAGCCAGCGGGCCAGACTCAGCCCATAATGCGATTCCATATAGCCCTTTGTCACCCCACCCAGAAATGGAAGAGGGTGCGTTTACATCAGCTGTAAAATGCACACACACATGCATAAACGTGCCCGCAGCTGTCGTAAACACGGAAGTGGGCGCATTTATGTCAGCCATAAATGCACCCACTTCTGCTTCCTGGGAGTGTGACTCAGCTGGCTGGGGATGTGGTCAGGCCCATGGCAAAAAAACATTGGCTACCCCTTTCTTAGATATTTAGAAATACCCCAGTTTAATTTCTCTCCATAGAGCTTTTTGCAAATGCCTTCTGAAAATTGCCATTCTTGAGATGCCAGCCCTCACTCCATCTCTGCCTGCCCCTAATTGGCTGCCTCTTTCAATTCTATAAAGGTTAGGTTTGTAGTCTTGTGTGAATATAGAAGGGAGCAATCTCTAATGAAGGGGACTGCAGTGGCCTAGTGGTTAAGGTGCTGAACTTGATGACTGAAAGGTCAACGGGTCAGCAGTTTGAGACCAAAGTGCTGCACGACAGAGTGAGTTCCCGTCTCAGCCCCAGCTCCTACCAACCTAGGAGTTCAAAAGCAAAAAACAAACAAACAAAAAACCAAACAAACAAACAAGTAGATAAATAGGTACCACTTCAGTGGGAAGGTAAACAGTGTTCTGTGTGCTTCGGCATCTAGTCATGTCTGCCATATAATCATGGAAACATTTGCAGATGCAGGCAGCACTGGCTCTTTGGTTATAAAAGGAGATGAGCACCGAACCTTAGAGTTGGATATGACTGGCTTTTGAGCAAGGGTGACCTTTTCCTTCACCAATTGCTTCTGAAGTGGGCGGACAAGTGGGATGGGAAAGGGAAAAGAAAAGAAGTTAAGAATCTGAGTTACATTGAATCTATCATAACAGTGGCTAGGACTACTGAGAAATTTAAACAATTAATGAGTGTATTTAAAACAAGAGCAACAAAAACATCAATAACATTATTATGGGTGTTTTTACTAGCATAGCATTCATCAGCAAATATGATTAGGTGGAAAGGGTAGGATTCAGGGAGTGTTCCCTTGTGTGGACATTGGTCGTCTATGCTTTTATTTCTAGAATGTTGGATGTCTGTCAAAGTTGTGGGGTTTAATATATGAGATGCTTTCATTGAGCCTCATTTTATGGTTGTGTTTCTACTGTACACTGCCCTATTCTTTCTGCTGGTGCTATCCCAACTTTGCTTTGACAGAGTGCCAGAATTTACAAGTTTTACTTGTTTGGACTACATCTGCCAGAATTACCCAGCCAACATAGACAATGCTAGGTGGGGGATTTGCGGGACTGTATCCTTACACCTCCCTGATTCTAAGGATTGAAAAAGTAGTTAGGGACGTTATGGCTCTTGAATACTAGCCTATAGCTCTCTTTGTCCTATCTACGGAAACTTCATGGTGCAGGAGAATTCTTAAAGTTTTAATGTCCATTCATTGTTTGACCAAAGAGAACAGTATGTCAAGTGTTTTAATACGATGTCAAGTTTTCTGCCCATTCAGTTCAATGGTTTCCTATTTTTAAAATACATGTATTAGCTTTGTGTGCAGTAAAACCTCACATAAAGAGCACCTCGGTTAGAGAATAACTCGCTTAAAGAGCAGAATTTTCTCTAAATGGTCGCTACGCTTAACAAATAAAACCAGCCAAAAACTCACTTAACAAATAAATCGGGGTTCAGTTCACAATCCCCACCACCAGAAGTCACAATTGGTCACTTACGATGGTGTTTCGCTTAAAGAGCAAACTCGCTTAAAGAGCAATCCTGTGGAACGCATTATGCTCTTTAAGCAAAGTACAACTGTATTATGCATTATGCTCTTTAAGCAAGGTACACCTTCATTCCAGGCACATTTGGTTGGAAATAGATTCCATTTAAATCAGGAGTTCTCAACCTTTTTAAGCCGGGAACTGGGTCACTCTCCCTCAGACAGCTTCAGGGGCCAGACGGCCATTTTGCCCTTCCTACACCACATACCATTTCCTGGTGTGGTGGAGGCTGTGGGAGGCCCACATGAAATGGTGTTGTGGGCCACAGCTGGCCTATGGGCTTCAGGTTGAGAATCCTTCATTTAGATCATCAAGGACATTATTATGATGAATAAGAAAATTAGGTTATTTCAAAGCAGAAGAGAACAGTCTCAAAAAGCCTTGCTCTGTTGCCATGCCGTTGCAGCAAGAAATCTATGTTAGACATTTTTAAGTCCATTTTTCCTATAATTATATGGTGAAACTTCTTTTAACTTAATTTCAATGCATATTAAATGAAATGTGATCCCTCTCAATTAATTACTTATAAAATCTGAGTCTTAAATTCTTTAAAAAAAAAACATCTGCCTCTTAACTCTTATCTTTTGGGACAATGCAGTGCAGCTAATAGCTAATTTAAAGCATGGTAACATAAACAAGTCTTATCCTTAATATTACAGAATTATTTCTGTATACAAATTTGTGTAACTTATAGCAAAATAATGAATTCTGGAAAGTATTCAACCTATCTGTATTTCCCTTCTTCCAGACCTGCAGAAGCAATAACATTAGCAATGTGAACCTCTACAGCAGGGGTGGCCAACTGTAGATCTCCAGATGTTCTTGGACTTCAATTCCCAGAAGCCCTGATCAGCAGGAGTGCTGACTTGGGCTTCTGGGAATTGAAGTCCAAGAACAGCTGGAGATCTACAGTTGGCCACCCCTGCTCTACAGATATATATACAGTGGTGGGCAGCAACAGCTCCCCCCCGGGAGGGTGGGTTGCAAAATTAGGTGGTCTCTGGGTAGGGGTGGTGGCAAAATTAGGTGGCTTTCGGGCAGGGGAGGGGTAGCAAAATTGGGTGGCCACACCCACCTCCCTGCCCTGCCTCATCAGGTTTTGTCCCTGTAAGTGGTTCAAGGTCTCCCTTGCTCAAAAGCCAGTCATATCTGACTCTAGGGTGCAGTGCTCATCTCCATTTACAGCCAAAGAGCTAGTGCTGCCTGTGTTTGCAGATGTATACATAGCCATATGGCAGGCATGACTAGATTGCCTACGAGTCAAAAATGCTGAGCATGGGAATTACACCATTTCACACATGACTGGGGAGCATAGAAGCAGGTCTTAGGTTCACACTTCCTACATACTGTATGTTCAGAGTGAATACCTGAATAGGGCTTTTAACTACCACACCAGACAACTCAGTGGCTGTATTTGATTATGTTCATAAGGAAAATGCACCACTATAGTCACTTCAGTAAACATTCTTTGTAAAAAAAAAAATCATATTTAAGAAAAATGTTAAGTTTTACTAGTATGCAACCAGATTATAAACAGGCATAATCCAGTGGCAAATAGAATGTGAAATTTTTTTGAGGCTCCCCTCATTGTGACTACAAAATACCTGACTTCTTCATCTGTTTCCTGAGATAGATTTTGTAAGTATGAAGACAGGCAGGAACATGTGCTCAAGCCCTGCCCTCCTGCCCATGCTGTGTAGAACAATGCTTCCCAACCTTTGGTTCTTGGACTTCAATTCCCAAAAGCCTAAGTCAATTCCCCAAAGCACTGGTCAGCCAATGTACTGACTGAGGCTTCTGGGAATTGAAGTCCAAGAAGCAAAGGTTGGGAAACACTGTAGAATAAGAAGCCCTGCAAAGGCTTGGGAAGCTCTCTTTGGTGAAAGTCCAAATGCAACATCACACAATGTTATAGATCACCTCCCTCATCCATGGGGTTTACATTCCAACACCTTCTGTGGATGCCTGAAACTGGAGATAACAGTGGACCCTATATTTAACCTATATACTGTACCTAAATCATAGAGGCAGGGGAGAGGTTTCAAATATATTACACAACAGTCAGTGGCCTTTAGCTGGCAGCTGTGGTACTGTGTCATATAAAAACAGTAAAACCTAGCATAAAGAACAACTTGCTTAAAGAGTAACTTGCTTAAAGAGCAGAATTTTCTCTGGTCACCTCACATAACAAATAAAACCAACCAAAAACTCGCTTAACAAATAAATCGGGGTTCACAATCCCCCCCACCAGAAGTTACAATAGGTCACTCACAATGGTGTTTCGCTTAAAGAGCAAACTTGCTTAAAGTGCAATCCTGTGGAACACATTATGCTCTTTAAGCAAGGTACCACTGTACTTATATATCATGTATTTCAAGGATATTTTTAGATAATATTTTTAGACCCAGAGAAAACTGAAACTACAGATTCTGAACCTGCAGATAACAGCAAAACCTATATTTAACAGAGGGTGAGCAATCTATATTAATCTATCGCTTGCCAGTTCCATTTTGAGAAACATGTTAATGGAAAACAGCTACGGAAGAAAATGGTCTCGCCAACAATTTTTTTGTAAAGACACAGAGGCAAAGCTATTGGGCCCATAGCACAGAAGTAAAGATAATGTTAAGGGAAGCCCTATCCGATGCTTCCCTTCATAAAACCAGCCTGAATGCCATTGTCCTACATGTGACCAGTAGTAGTAGTGGTGGTGGTGGTGGTGGTAGTCTGGGTTCCATGGACCCAGGTTTTCCCCCCACCATACCAAGTGCCAATGTACCAGACTTTCTCAGTTATCACACTATCACACACACACCAAACATTCAATAGATTTATTTGAATGCTAAGAGAAAAATAAAAGTAACTTTCTCCATTGATTGTGCAATAAAACTGTAGTAATCATTGTCAAAGGACAACCGCAGGAATCATTTGAATCCCAAAAGCACACTAGATAAAGGTAAAGGCCACCCTTGCTCGAAAGCCAGTCGTATCTGACTCTAGGGTTCAGTGCTCACCTCTGTTTATAGCCAAAGAGCCAATGCTGTCTGCCTTTGAAGACATTTCTGTGGACGTGTGGCCTCAACACCTGAGTGCACGGAATGCTGTTTACCTTCCCACCAAAGTGGTATCTATTTATCTACTTGCAATTTCTTGCTTTCGAACTGCTAGGAGCTGGGACAGAGACGGGAGCTCACTCTGTTGTGCAGTACTCAGGAATTGAACTCCGACCTTCCAGTCGTCAAAGTTCAGCATCTTAACCACTTGAGCCACCGCAGTCCCTAAGCACACTAGCAATGTGCTATAAACCCCATAATTATTTTATAGTAGTGGGATGGGAAGTCTTTTTTTTCAGACTTCCTTCGTTTTTAGACACCTGAATTGGGCCATCTTTTCTAACGGATAACAAAGCTAATGGATGTCTTACGGTTAGCTTTTGCCTCTCTGAATCCAGGGGTGGGCATGTGAGGCACCCAGATCTCTGGAAGAGCTCAAGATCTAGGGGAATGCAGCCTCCTTCATAAGGCACAGAAAAGCATTTACAGTATCTTGCAAATGGAAGGCAGCAAAGTGGCTCATATGGATTGTTTTCTTAATGGACCCCTGGGCCAGGCAGCCCCTGTTGTTTGCTTCACTGCCAGATATATTATGAGACTGACTGCAGCAGCAACCTTGCCTTGCAAACAAAGCAAAGTATTATCTGGCAAAGCAAACACAGCCATGCCATGAGATACCTGCTGAATTGAAAACACAATGAATTTCCACACCATGCTGTGGTCATGAGTGTCTTTCTATAGAGATGATCCCACAAAAGCCACTAGAAATAAATCAGTACGCAAGATGCTATAGCTATCAGCTCACTGCTGCATTTCACAAAGTCACGTGCTTTTTAAACCAGATCGTTATTAACGATGTGGTATACATTGATTACGTTGAAAACCTCAGCAAGCAACTTCATGTTGAAATAATTAATGCCATAAGATATGCACAGGATTTAGATGGACTTCCTATAAAATAAATAGATTTTCTTCTGGGTAGCCCAATTTGTCAGTTCCATGGAGTACAGTCCTCATTTTCAGTACAGAATTGAGATTTTGCTGGGAATCGTTGTGTTAACTTTACAAACACCAATAAGATTCCAGCCAGTGTTTCTTTACCTCTGCCAACTGGCCAGTAACAGGAAGAAGTGAGGACAGGCAGTGACACCGAGCCCATTGCAGAAAAATAAAGGCAGTGTTCGCCCAACACTTCTATTTACTGTTCTAAGCTGAATTCCCTTCCCCTC
Organism: Furcifer pardalis; assembly: GCA_030440675.1. NCBI lineage: Eukaryota > Metazoa > Chordata > Lepidosauria > Squamata > Chamaeleonidae > Furcifer > Furcifer pardalis. The sequence continues at coordinate 149,002,147 of CP126891.1, forward strand.
AATGTGATCAGCATTAGCCACAGTTAGACCCTCTGGGAATCTATGTCCCTGGTATTTGCCCTACTGTGCCAAGTGCTGACATCAGACCTGCTTGGGTACTATACCTGTACGCAGACCTGGACAGAATAGCATCAAATGAAAATGGGTATGTGAAGCCTGGGACAGAGCTCAGTTTTATATATGTCATATACTGTATATGGGACCATCCATGATAACAGTGATGGGATGGAACAGGTTCGCACCACTTTGCTAGAACCGGTAGTAACTTTTCCCAGTGTCTTGGAGAACTGGTAGCAACTTTTTTGGGGAACCACCTTGAAGGCTTACCTTTTCACTGGTGTGCATGCATGCCTACAGTGCTTGGCACATATGCACGGCCTCCTTGCTGTCCTCCCAAGCGGGGAGGAGGAAGAGAAGCTGCTAACCTGAAGCTCCCTATAGCCTCCTCCCCACAGTAAGTGACTCACCTTTGGATGTGGTGTGTCTGTGTGCATTTTAATGTGTATTTAATACCTTTACCTATATTGACGTACTGCCACAGTTCCTAAAAAGGCCTGGCGGCCTGGCTTGGGGTTTTTAAGCAAAGTCTTGGAGTTACCTCATCAATAAGCTACACCTGTGCTGTTCCAATTGCTGTTCCAACTGGAGAACCCTTAAGGAGGTACAGCTGTTTTACATTTACACTAAGGCATATTATCCTAGAGAACTGGTACGATGACCATATCCATCTTGCAACATGGTGCTGCCCAGGCACTTATACTAACAGGTAAGTGACAAGTTTGTGTTTGGGGCGGGTGGGTTGATTTGTGTTTGGGGTGGGTGTGATGACGTCACGGTGGGGTAGCAAAAAATTTGACATCCCACCACTGCATGATAAGCTTCAGCTCACCTATAGATCATTGATTTGCAGTGCTGATTTTTGTTGTGATCTTACACTAAAACTGTTAAACTTTCATCGCAAACGTTGGAAGTTCTAGAAAACAAGAATTATATACACATTGGGTGTGAATATTTTTTCCTAGCAAAAGCAATTCTTCTTCTGTATCTAGGCCAGACATGAAACTGCCAAAATGAAGGCACCTTTTGGTGAGTTCATTCTGCAGTTCCTTTTGGCTGACCTAGTGTGAGAAAGATTAGCCGGCAACACAAGGTTGCTGTTACCAGGGTACACCCGATGGTGGTTCAAAAATACTACAACCTTCGAAGAGGCTCGTTCTGTATACCCTGACAAAAGCACTTAGATTTTGACACAACCTATTTACAACCCTGAGTGCTGTGGTGCTGCCACCTTCATTGTTTTTCCCATGACATGATGTATTATATATTTAGTGCCAGTTGAACAAGCTGACTGCAGTGGCTTAGTGGTTAAGATGCTGAACGTGATGACTGGAAGGTCAACAGGTCAGCAGTTCAAGACACAAGTGCTTCATGATGGAATGGGCTCCCGTCTCTGTCCCGGGTCCTGCCAACCTAGCAGTATAAAAGCAAGACATTGCAAGTTGATAAATAAGTACCACTTTGGTCAGAAGGCAAACAGCGGTCAAGGCACCCCTGTGCCTGGTCATGTCTGGTCGTGTCTGGTCATATCTGCCACATGTCCACGGAAATTGATGCAGATGTGGACAGCACTGGCTCTTTGGCTGTAAATGAGCACTAAACCCTAGAATTGGATATGACTGACTTTCAGGCAAGGGTGACCCTAAACAAGATATAAGATAAAATGTATGGTTCTCTACTGTGTGATTTTTACTACAGTAATACAGTAAAACCTCGGATAACACTAAAACCTGGTTCCACAAGTCTTGGTGTTATACGATTTTTAGTGTTATCCGATGCATGTTAAAATCCTATGGGATCCATAGAGATACATTGTAACCACACAGGCTTTAGCGGTTGTTATCCGATGCATCCCATAGGATCTTAATGTTATCCGATGCAATTCTTCCCCCCAGATTGCTTAATGTTATGCGATTTTAGTGTTATTCAATACTAATGTTATCTGAGGTATTACTGTACCTCGGATAACGTTAACCTCAGATAATGCTAAAATCGCATAACGTTAAGTAATCTGGGGAGGAGAACTGGATCGAATAACGTTAAGGTCCTCCTATGGGATGGATCGGATAACAACCGCTAAAGCCTGTGCAGTTACAAAGTATCTCTATGGAGCTTTAACGTTATCCGATGCATCCCATAGGATTTTAACATGCATCGGATAACACTAAAAATCGGATAACACCACTGAATTTGTGGAACCAAGTTTTAGCGTTATCCGAGGTTTTACTGTATTGTTATACGTAGGCCTCCCTCTCTTTCTATTTCTCCCTCCTCAGTTCTTCGGGTTGGATCAAAGCGCAGATCTCTGTGGCTCATTGAAAATTACTCTGCCTGATTTGTGGGCATTGCCTCTCTCCTCCAGAACCAGGACCATGTATCAATCTGTTCAGTAGGGGTTCTGACTTTTGTTTGGCATGTTCATAAGGGTGGAGGAGCTGACATTAAGGGGAGGCACCATCTGATCCCACAAGCCCAGCTGCCCAGGTCTTAAGCTGGACTGAACTAATTACATTAATGTTCAGAGGTTATATGAATTTGGACACCACACTGTGTTGCTGTTATGTGTCATCAAGTCAGTTCTGACATATGGTGACCCTATGATTGAGTGACCTTCAAAAGGTTCTATTTAACAGCCCTGGTCAGGTGTTGCAAACTCAAGGCAGTGGTTTCTTTGATCAAGTCATCCACCACAGTCCACTGTTTCCCCTTTATATTATGACTGAAGTACCATCTTTTCCAGAAGCTTTTCTATGGCACAGAATGAGGCTCAGCACATGCATGGTGTAGATTCAGAAAACCAGGCTGCCAATGCCACACATTCGCAATGAAACTGTATTCAATTCGTATGAGCTCTGTGACCAGGCCACCTGACTATGCAAGCCTAGCCTTTTGATGTGGTAAGTATAGATTCTATTTCAGCCAATTTTGTTAACACTTTCCTGCATTGTTTTTATTTATTATTTATTCATGTGTTTATTTACTTGATTTTTATCCCAGCTTTCCACCCTAGTGAGGACCTAAGCTGGTGTACACATTTTAAAAATCAATAATGAATTCTAAAAACTGATTAAAATGTGAAACTACAATATATTTTATGTTTAAACCCATGGTTCCCGATGTGTGGTACATGCCCCACAGGGGGGCAATTTGATTTTTAGGGGGGCCAATTTGATAATGAGTTATTAACAGTTAATAGCCTTTTAAGCTTCTTCCACATGAATAGGAGTTCACTTTTTCAATAATAAGAATTATATGTCATGGGGGAGTGGGGGTCAGAATTTTAGAGATCCTTTGGTGGGGCATGGCCCCAAAAAGGTTGGGAACCACTGGTTTAAACTGTTATTTTAAAATAATATATGATATTTTAAAATACTGTATATACTCATGTATAAGAGTAGTTTTTTAGCCCCCCCCCCCCCAAATGAGGTCTAAAAATGGACTCGATTTATATTCGGGGCAACGTAAAAATTAAAAAAACCTCACACAAATGTCTAAATTAATTAATTTTACTGTGTTTTCAGGTATTTTAATTACTGAAACTCACTAGCAGCTGCTGCATTTTCCACTCCCGACTTATACTCGGGTCAATCTATTTTCCTAGTTTTAGAGGTCCAAATTAGATACCTTGACTTATACTTGGGATGACTTATAGTCAAGTAGATACTGTTATCAACCCATCTCAGTTGCATGCAGACTCTCCAAAAGCCTCTCTAAAGAGAGAAGTCTTCAATTGCTGGTGGTATGAAACGGGGTAACTTGTGTACCACATCCCTTATGAAGGGGAGGTCTGGAGTCAAGTAGCAGCCACAGAAAAGGCCCTGTCACAATTCTTCATCAGATATTTACACCTGTCATAGTCACCAGAAAGCCTGCTAGGGGGTGCCAGTGGGGATGCATGGGAAGTGGGCTTCCACATAGTCACAAAACAGATACTACAGAGGGCTGCAGCACAGAAGACCAGTAACTTCCTCCAGGAACTGAATACAAAACAGATACATACATGACTGAAGCTCACTTGATGTAATATACCGCAACAATATACCAATCAATCAACTGATGAGACTTCATGAAACTGAGCACGAATCAGAGATTGAATCTAACCTTCAAGTGCCAAAATCAGATGAAAATACCCCCAAGAGTACAAAATCAGATGAAAATACTTCCAAGAGTACAAAAAGAAAATATCGATTTCGTTACTTTTACAAATACACATTGCAAAACTACCCAGTCCCTACAAACAAAGAGAGAAAAATCAAATCCCCAAACACACACACAATCTCTCTCTCTCTCAGCTTTACATGGGGAAAAGACCTAATTATCTACAAGGGCCAATAGCTGGATGTGATCCAATAGTGTGGAGCAGCAGCTAAGAAAACAAATGCAGTCCTGGACTGCATTAACAAAAGCATAGTGCCCCAGATAACAGGAATTAACTGTTACCACTGTATTTGCTGTAATTGGACTACATTTGGACCAAGTGCACAAGACATAGCATGTTATGACTAACATGGTTGATTTCAGAGAGAATTTGCTAATATGAATCATTTCACTGAGATTTACAAAATTAATTTGTTACATCTGTTCTTCTTCTTCTTCTTCTTCTTCTTCTTCTTCTTCTTCTTCTTCTTCTTCTTCTTCTTCTTCTTCTTCTTCTTCTTCTTCTTCTTCTTCTTCTGTGCCTTGGCCAGATGTGAAACTGCCAAAATGAAGCCACCTTTTGGTGAATTCAGTTCGCAGCTCCTTTTGCACAACCCAGTGTGAGAAAGATTAGCCAGCACAAGGTTTCTGTTGCCTGGGATACACCCGATTGTGGTTCAAAAATCCCAAAATCTATGAGGAGGCTATTTCTGTGTACCCCATCCTATGTGCTGTCTAGTTGGGACCAATCTGTAGCAACCCAAATAGAGCTTTCACAGTAAGAGAAATATTTTAAAAGTGTTTTTACCAATTCCACTCCCCAGAGAATTAGAAGGACTTGCCTACATTGACCTGTAAAAAAAAGATTCTCTTATCATGCTACCTTAAGAGATGGTGAGGTTGAAAAAAAAAATCTGCACATTTTTAGTGCACCTGCATGCCTTTAGATTAAAATAGCTGCTAGACACTGAAGAAAAGCAAGCCTAATTTAAGATGACAGGTGCTGGAATGCAAAGGCCAGGTATAACTCTGGGGATCCACTCTTCTGTAGGGCACACGGAGGCTAAGGCATCTACAACATTGGCAGTTTACAATGCATGAACGCTGCCAGCATTAAAATGTACTCCACTTGAATGGGCTCTCAAGTCCATCTATGGCCTTCTGGTCTTTAATTCAACACACATTCTCAGACAAGTGAATCTGTACGTATTTATTGTTTCACATGCAAGGTTGCATGAAGAGTTGCAAGGGTGCATGGGTGAATTGCGCAACCTCCAGGCGTGGACTTTGCTAAAGAGGACGAAGACTATCCTGAGGACTTACTGGGGCATGAGATCCTATCATATTCATTACACCTTCTTCACTGACTCACATTTTAACATTTGTTGTTCATGATGGCAGTGTTACTCTGTGGAGAGCACAACAGATTGGCAATTTAGGGACAGATGTTATGCTATTTGCATACAGTGGAACCTCAGTTAACAAACAGCTCAGTTAACATAAAAATTGTATAACAAAAGGAAATCCATAGAAAATAGTGGCTCAGTTTACAGACTCTTTTTTTGGAGCGGATTAATTGGTTTTCAATGCATTCCTAGGGAAACCACATTTTGGTTAATGTATTTTGGTTTTCAATGCATATTTCCTATGGGAAATTCTGTTAAAGTAATTTTAACTGTAAGAAATGTCCCAGAGAATGCATTAATTACGTTAAGTGGGATACCACTGTACTTAACTCTGATGCAGTAACGTCACATGGATTTCAGCTGCCTGGGGCTTAAGCCAAATTTGCCGCTCCCTGGTGGATGCCGGCACCCACTCCCACTAGGGCTTCTGGGAATTGTAGTCCAAGAACATCCATAGCCCAAAAAGCAGCAGCTTGAGCAGCCCCCCCCCCCCGGGGCCCCCTACTTGATACCACTGCTCTAATGTGTGTGCAATTTTTAAAAAGAAAAATAAATAGCAGGCACAGAAATAGTGGCTTTACTTTAACTGGGACTGTGCCATTGGAGATGTAACTCTTTGCCCCATTTTTGTGGTTCTTTCTCAGAATCAATTCAGCTCTGTGCTTGGTGTTTACAAGAGGAAGAACACTTTAATTGTTGGCACGAAAAGAAGCCAATATAAATGGACAGAAAATCTAAAATAACAAATAAATGACTCCAGTGGCTTAATATCAGTGCAACAGACGAAAATTACATTTTAAAAGGAATACATTGCCTTACTAATTACGTTTTTGGCAAATGGGCTGCCCTTTATTGTTTCTCACGTCACACAACTAATTTGTTGTGTGTTATTAATACACTGCATTGCCATTGCCAAAAGACCAGGAAAATACAGTGAAATAGTCTCTGGTTCCCTCAGTTTACCAATTCCGATACTGCATTTTGGAAACATGTATCCATATACAGAAGACAGAATACAGTGGAACCTCATACAACAATTGCCCCGTATAGCAACAAAATCACATAACAATTAGGTTTTTTTTGGGGGGGGGGGGAATGGTGTCCCGCATAACAATTTTCCCTATGGAAAAAATCGTACAATTTTTCAATGGGAAAAACCACTTAGCAAAACTAAATTGTTGTATAATGCATTCCCTAGGGGAAATCACTATACATATTGTGCATGTATCCTATAGCAATTGTTTCGTACAACAACGGGTCCCGAGGAATGGATTAAAATTGTATGAGATACCACTGTAATTCCTTTTCCACTTAGGATAGATAAGATAATGATGTATCTTGTCAAAATACCTCTAAAATGACTTTTAAAGTAACTTTTGAAAGTCACTAGTTACTTAATAATCTAAGCAATGTATGTGTTACTTGTTGGACAAATGTAACTCAGAAATAGCTTATGTCACCCAAAAGTAACTAGTTACAGATAATTATGTCAATTGTAACTCTTTACTTCCAAGCTTTACACCAGGAGTTTACAACCTTTTAAAGCCTCAGACAGCTTCGGGGGCTGGACGGCCATTTTGCTCTTCCTCCACTACATGGCATTTCCTGGTGCGGTGGAGGTGGGGGGGGGGCAGATGAAATGGTGCCATGGGCCACACCCAACTCATTGGCCGCAGGTTGAGAATATCTGTTTTACACTAATGGCTTAAAAGAAAATTTAAAAGACCCCTTTTATCTTAAAAGAGAACAAGAATTACTTTAGAGAGGATAAGAAATATTTTACCGGCCTCCTTGAAATAACACCATGTGAAAAATCTTTGAAGAGTATGCTACCTAGTACCAGAGCAAGGAAGTTCTAGCTAGTAATCTGCACGACTACAGTTCACTGAAATGTAGCACAAACTTAAGAGCTGTGAAAGCTTCCACATACAGTCAAACCTCGCATAAAGAGTGTTTCGCTTAGAGAGTAACTCGCTTAAAGAGCAGAATTTTCTCTAAATGTTCTTTTCGCTTAACAAATAAAACCAACCAAAAACTTGCTTAACAAATAAATCAGGGTTCGCAATCTCTCTCACAATTGGTCATTTACAATGGTGTTTCGCTTAAAGAGCAAACTCACCTAAAGAGCAATCCTGTGGAACGCATTATGCTCTTTAAGCGAGGTACCACTGTATTACTAAGAAGGAGGTATGTTGGTCATAGATAGTCACCTTTTAACTAGTCCAGTGTAGTCAGTTGTGGTCCAGCACACAGAACTCTTGCTTAGCCATCTTGTTTTAGGTGTTTGTCTGAACAAATGGAGGCTTACACCAGGAGTTCCCAACCTAAGGCCTGTGGGCTGGATCTGGTCTGTGGTGCCATTTCATGTGGTCCCACCCCACCCCTCCAAGGGCATTTGAGAAACAAAATGGCCACCCATTTGAAACTGTTGGGACAAAATGGCCACCCATATAGTGCAGGCAGAGCAAAATGGCTGTCTGGCCCTTGAAGCTGACTGAGAGAGCCAGTTTGAAATGGTTGGGAACCCCTGGCTTACACAGTGCAGAGATTAGGATGCTGGGTTTGAACCAGATGGCTCCCTTGCCCATCTTCCTGTGAACACAATTCATGCTAGCTTGTACATGACTGTAATGTGCTGCAAGATTTAGGACTCTGCTTTGTCAGGATACCTGTTCTGGGCAGGCATTTTTTTCTGTTCAGATGAGTGTGAGTGGAATTTTCTCTCTAGAAGTATTTTCTCCTCAAAACAGAATTAAATGCCCATTTCATAGTAGAAAAACTGGAGATGCCTAGGACGAAAAAGAAACAGAGAAATATTCATCAGTACTCCCAAAGGAAATAAGCACATAGATATGCACACAGATGAATACACACAAAAGGCATGCCACAAATACAGGCAAGACCTACATTACACCAAAAGCAAAAAAGCAAAGCCATAGGCACACACACACACACGCACACACACACACACACACACACACACACACACACACACACACACACACACACACACACACACACACACACACACACACACACAGAGAAACATAAAGATCCAAAAATGCTTCACAATAATGTACATCACAGTAAAGCAAACAGAGCGGGTAAGTCAATGCATACCACACTGCAGCTAACCCAGAGCAAGCCAAACCAACCCAAAAAGCAGATTACATATACAAATAAGGTAAGTAAAACACCTTTCCACCTTTCTCTTTGCCATCCTATCTAGATGCAAATTGTGCTTCTAAATGAAGTGTTTACAGTGGCAATGTTTTCCTTTTGTTTCCTTTTGTTCATGAGGTCACATATTAAGCAAATGTGAATGAATCATATGAAGACACTGAAACAGACACCTCCTTGTCAAAACTTGAGACTATTTGATGGGCTCGCATGAGCTAACAGAAGCTCATCCAAGTAACATTGCAGGGTGTGGGCCCTTGGGCTGTTACAAAGCCAGGACAGAAAGGACTAGTAGATGGATCAGAACTGCTTTTGGGCTAGGACAGAAAGGACTAGTAGATCAGAACTGCTTTTGGGCTTGGTAGTTGTGGAAGTGGACATGAGTGGAATCTGGGTAAACAGGTTCCAAATCTTAAGGGGGGGAAATCCATAATGTTTGGCTGATCATCAGCTTCAGCATTTACTTCTATTTCCACTAGTACTGTACTTGAATTCCATGCAGCCTTATTCACAATAAGCAAGACATAGGTGAAGTTTCTCTGGACTCTGTGCTGTTATTGGTGATCATGGAAAGCTTACCAATACCCCATGGAGAGTGTGTCACAGAGTTCTATGCCATTGCTGCCATGGCTTGTACAACAAGAAGTTTCACGGGTTAAACCCTGGTGATTCATTCATGCCCGTGGTGGCTGTTTTGGTCACTGGGACAAGTCCGGGTGCACCATAGGGTCTGGTGCCCCCAGAAGCGGGGCAGAAGTATGACACCAAGTGGCTACATGTTGATTTCCACCCAAGGCAGCAGGGGTCTGTTTCCATGGGGCGGGTATTGCCATGCACCAACCAGCCACACACACCACCATGGCTGATTGGTGCGTGGCAATGTACCAGCCCCCACCCCGCCATGGCCTTGGTCACTCCACACCCAACTCCGTAGGCTCCACCCCTCCCCCTGTCCACCACCCTTTTAACTTAGCCAGCATAACCCTGGCTTCATTACTTGCTTCATCTACAGGCTTTCCTTGTAGATGGTAACCTGTGTGAATGCAGAGAAGTACAAACAATCTCCCATATGATATAATGCACATGATGCCCCTCAACGTGCACTGAGGAGGACCTTATGTTGGTAAGAGAAAATACTGTTGACTTGGTCCAATATTGGGTGGATGTCATCTAGTTCCTGTTTGTTTTACATAGAAAAGTGTATTTTTTTAATATTTTGTACTGTATCTGTGTTTGCTGATTGTAAGGCACCCTGAGTCGCCACGGCGCGTAGGCAGCGATATAAATCCAAACATATAATATAATATAATATAATATAATATAATATAATATAATATAATATAATATAATATAATATAATATAATATAATATAATATGTTATTTTTTACATTTGTATACTGTTATATACTTTGTGGTGGCTCCTGACATGAATAAAGAAAACATTCCTTGCTTTATTCAATGAGCCCACGTAACCCTTTTCTTTACTTTTTTTATTGTGCTATTGTTGCAACACATGTAAAAGTAACTTCACACAGAGCTGGTAAGCCTTGGTGCACATCAGGAATGGGTGGAAGTGGGTGTCGATGCTTCAAAGCCTCTTCACACAAAAATAAGACTTTTTCTGCTTCAGCAAAGCTTGTTCTGAGATTTATTTCCCCATGAGGTGAATCAGAGCCCTATAAAAATCTGTAAAAATCCAGCCTTCTCTGACACCTGGAAACTCTACTTTTCACCGTTCCTGGAAGAATTAAATTTTTCCTCCTATCCTAACAAAATCCTCAGATTTTACCTTCAAATGGACCACATAGCTCTGAGGAATAGCAGGCTGGAATTAACCATTGGAAAATTCCATCCTCCCTCACCTATATTTTCATTGTATGAGGTTGACACATGATTAAATTCAGAGGTTAGGGGCCAAATGAGCAGGAAACATCTTATCTAGCCCTAAAGGCCAATGGGAAGGTTCTTGTTTTTGAATTATTCATGACTTGAAAGAACAGAGGTTTTTAAAAGATCTACATAAAGCATGCAATGCCATCAATATGACCACCTTTTCTTCACCATCTAATTCTAGAAATGTAGCTAAAATGCAGATTTTTTCCTTAGAAAAACAAACAAACTAATAATAGTAAATAGCCCTCCCTCACTTTTGTGGGATCCTTGTGTGATTTTGGTGGACTAAAAGGATATAAACAAAGTGGAGTTGTTTGTTTTCTTGTTTTCACACATTGCAAGAGAATCGTACCATTGCTTCAAGCAAGAGTGTAACCATTATTTCAGTACATTTCTGGTACCAGTTCCTCTGATATGTGTTAGGGCAGGGATTCTCAACCTGCTGCCTGTGGGCTGGATGTGGCCTGTAACACTTTTTAATGTGGCCCCCACCACCTCCACCACACCAGGAAGTACCATGTAGTGGAGAGAGGGCAAAATGGCCGTCCCCAAAGTTGTCTGAGGGAGCATAACCAACTTTAAAAAGTTGAGAACTCCTGTGTTAGGATAAGAACTGTCTGTTCCAGTGATGGGATGTCCCCGGTTCTATACGGTTCCCTGGAACCGGTAAGAACAATCCCGGAGGGTTCTCCGTGAGGGGAGTCCACTTTTGAGGCGTCCGGTTCCGGACGCCTCACTGAAAGAATTTTTTTTAAAAAAAATCGGAGCTAAAATGGCTCCGATTTACTGCGCATGTGCAGAAACTCAATCTGCTGCATTGCGCATGCGTCAGATTGAGTTTCTGCACATGCGCAATAAAATTGGAGCAATTTTTACTCCAATTTTACTGCGCATGCTTAGAAACTCAATCTGACACATGCGCAATGGGGCAGATTGAGTTTCTGCGCATGCGCAGTAAATCGGAGCCATTTTAGCTCAAATTTTTTTAAAAAATCAGCAACACCGGCAGTCATCAAGAACGAGATAGTGGCGGTGGCGGCGCTGACGGCGGCGGCAACACAGGCAGTGGCGGCAATGACGGGAGCGGCGATGACGGCACCAGCAGCGGCAGCAACGATAATGGCGGCGGCGGAGATTGCAGCGGGGATGACTTTGGCGGCCGCAACTCTCCACGGGCGCCCTAAGCCTTGGCGCCCGGCGGCGCTCCTAGCCGGGCGGCCCAGGGCTCCTGGCCGCAACTCTCCACGGGCAGCCCTGAGCCACAGCGCCCGGTGGCGCGCCTAGCCGGGCGGCCCAGGGCTCCTGGCCGCAACTCTCCACGGGCTGCCCGTGGAGAGTTGCGGCTGGAAGCCCTGGGCCGCCCGGCTAGGAGCGCCGCCGGGCGCCAAGGCTCGGGACAGCCCGTGGAGAGTTGCGGCCGGAAGCCCTGGGCCGCCTGGCTAGGCGTGCCGCCGATGGGTGCCGAGGCTCAGGGCTGCCCATGGAGGGTTGCGGCCGGGAGGCCCTCGGCCACCCGGCTAGGCGCGCCGCCGCTGGGCGCCGAGGCTCGGGGCCAGCCCCAACGGTCCCCATTGTAAGTGGGGTTTGTTTTTGGGGTGGGTGGGTGTTTGGGTGTATTTTTATTTAATTATTATTTTATTTATTTATTTATTTTATTAACGGTTTTGTGTGTGTGGGTTGAGGGGTGTGTGTGTTTTATTTTTATTTTATTTATTTTATTTTTGGCCCCGCCTACAACGTCATGACGTCATGACGTCATGACGTTGGCTCCACCCATGACGTCATGACGTTAGCTCCGCCCCCACTGTGATGACGTCAGGGTGGGGTACTAAAATTTTTATCATCCCATCACTGGTCTGTTCCATATAAAATTGGATGGCTCCAAAATTTTGGCCTAGTGCTGTTTGAAAACATTAATAGGAAGAGCTTTGGGTTGCTAGAAAAGCCAGTCAATCAAATCTGAGCTCAGAAACCTTACATTTTCAAAATATACATCCAAGATGTGGAACATCTGATCTGACGCCAGTCTTCTGAAGGACAAGCAGAAGATATCTCCAAAATGATTCAAGCCAGTCAGTCAACCAAACCCTGTCTCACATATATGTACACCTGAAAGGGTCATAACTGGTGCACTAGTGAACAAATTGGGCCATACCCACAAACCTATATACAGTATATGTGTGCGTGTGTGCCTACTTATAATTAAAAAACGATGATGGTGGTGATGAAAATTTCCTTTGTTTTCTAAGAACCATTCATTGTTGTAAGGAAGGCAAAAATCATCTAGACATGATGCAGTTGAGAAGTAGTCCCATAACTTCACTCCCTGTGGTACCGCCTGCTGACTTTTGGGTCATCTGGAATGTGATCACAGAATTGAGCCTGGCTGAGAGAAAACCACTGGGAGGAGCGGCTAAGTGAAGGTAATCAGTAGGAGGCAAAAGAAGGAATCTCTGTTCTTCACTTGTGTCTCTCCCTTTTCTCTTAAAAATGGTCCCCTCTGTCTCAACTGTCCTTGCCATTAGGGCAGACTTGCAATATGCATATAAGAACTCCTAAAGTTGAAATGTAGCAAGTCAGTCACAACATATTAGCCTTTGTGTAACTAAGCTTCTTTTTATGGCAACATGAAATGGCTGCCAGTCTATACAAAAAAATACTGATAAGGCAGGCACGATTGCATAGTCATGTGTCTTCATGTGAACAGGATGTCTGATCAGAACATCACAATGGATCTTATTAATAGACGACAAATCTTTCCCACTTTACTGACTTGTGGTCCACCAATCCAGTTATTTTACACCAAATTTAATTCATACAAGTGGTGGGATTCAGCCGGTACATCCCGGTACGTCCGTACCGGTAGTAGAAATTCCAGATGGCCCTGTCCATCCAGTTGCCAAAGCCTCTGATCTAGGCCTGCACCTGCCTCCCCAATTACCAACAACAACAACACACACCAACCATCTCCATCGTATTCCAGGAGATGGAGAAAATGATGGACTGGAATGGATACTTTCTGAAAAGGGACAATTTTCCGGTTCTGCATCCTCATCTGGTCTCCTTTCCTTCTAGCAATCATCAACTCGGTGCCCTTAACCCCTTCTGTGCTTGGTATAATCTCGTTTAAGCCTCCTGGTGGTCTTCCTTCTCTCCCCCTCCATCCCCCCTCCAAGACCCCCCCCCTTTGAAAAATCACTCCAAAAGAAAGGAGGAGCAATTCACATGGCCATGCCCACCATGCCACAGCCACAGAGTAGGTAGTCTTTTTTTTTGAAATCCACCACTGGTTCATACTCATCATTGGAGGTGGGCTAAGGGGGAAAGGAAACCAGCCTTTAAAAGTGCTGAAACTGGATGGGTGATTATAGAGAGATAAGGATACAGAAAACTGGGCAGTCTTCCTTTATGTTCCTTTTTTGCTTAACCATACATAAGGTAAATATGTGAAAAGTAATTACTGTTGCCATCTTGTCTAAAGAGCCCAAAAGACAACATTACTCTCATAACACTGCCAAACTAAAACTTCACAGATGCTCCCGGCAGAGTGAATGCAGTTTATTATGTTGATCCGACAGCTACAATCTTTGGCAAAGATAAGCATCAAAGTCTCCTTTTAATTTCCTCCAAAATATTAGGGTCTTTTAAAGTGACCGCTGAAACCGATAACGGTATTGTGAAATAAAGTGACAAGATGAGTCATTGCTACACTTTTTCACACCTTTATTTTGTGATATTTGGGAAATAAATATTCATTTGGATATATGTTTGAGAACTTTGTTAGAGTTGGCTAATTCCAAAAGTGTGTAATGCTCATGTTCAAAACAAGATTTCAATAAAAAATTAATCAAAAATTAGCACATATATAGCACCTGCTTGTGTCAATCACTTAATGCAGGGGTTCACAACCCTTTCAAGCTGGGTTCGGGTCATGCTCTCTCAGTCAGCTTCTAGGGCTGGATGGCCATTTTGCCCTGCCTGCAAGAGGGGGGTGGCCATTTTGTCCCAACAGCTTAAAAGGGGTGGTCATTTTGTTTCTTGAATGCCTTTGAAGGGGTGGGAGCACATGAAATGGCACTGTGGGCCAGATCTGGCCCATGGACCTTAGGTTGGGAACCCTTGACTTAACAAGTCCATAGTACAATCACAAACCAGAGAACTCTACTTTATAGTTGAGTATGTTGTGGAACCATTAGCCTAGTTGCTAATTTCATATCTGAAAATAATGCTCTCTAGAGAAGAAAGGACTGTTTTAACACAAGCTTGCTTTAATTTGGCACATTAGCTTTTTTATGTATTAATTTGACTCAGAAGCGTAGCTTACCTTGGCGGGGCCCCATATAAAAATTGTTTGGGGGCCCTTTATATGCGGGGCGGAGCTAACGTCATGACATCATGACGTCGTGGGGGGAGCCAACGTCATGACGTCATGGGCGGGGCCAAAAATAAAAATAAATAAATAAAATAGAATAGAATTAAAATAAACAAACAAACACACACACACCTCAACCCACCCACCCACCCAAACAACCACAACACAAACCCGTAAATAACTTAAATAATTAAAATAAATAAAGAAATAAAATAAAAATTTAATAAAAATCCACCCACCCACCCAACACACACATAAACCACCCACCCACCCACCCGAAACACAAAACCCTCACTTACCCTCCCGGCTCCATCCTTGCCCTCTGCCCCGGGCTCCGAGGCGCGCCTTCCCACCCCGCTGAGCCCGACCGCAGTGCCCTCCGACGGCGCCAGGCTCCGAGGCAGCCGCGCTCCCGGGAGGCAGGAGGCGCGTGAGCGGGCAGGGAAGAAGGCAGAGAGCCCAGCAGCCGGCCGGGGGAGGGGGCAAGGTGCACGCTCCCGACCCGCCGGGCGCGCTCCCGCCTTCCCCGCCCGCTGCCGCTGCTCGTGAGTGGGCTGAGCTTCTCCGGACCTGCTGCGGACGAAGGACGGGCAGCAGCAGCGCATCCTCCGGAGGAGGCGGTGGCGCACTCTGCCAGGCGTCCCCAGGCCATGGGGGTTCGGCAGCAGCGGACAGCCCGGGCAGGCCTCAACCTGCCCGTGGGACTCTGGGCGGCCCCAGGGGAGGTGCCCTCCTCTGAGAGCCACCATCGGAGCCGCTCTGAGAAGCTGCGGCTCCGACTCCGACATTTTATTTTTTTAAAATTGGAGCCAAAAATGGCTCCAATAAAGTGCGCATGCGCAGAAACTCAATCTGACGCATGCGCAATGCGTCAGATTGAGTTTCTGCGCGTGCGCAGTAAATTTTTGCTCTTTTTTTCTTTTCTTTCTTTTTTTTTCCGTCGTGGGCCCCGTATAATTGATACGGCTGATACGGCGGTAGCTACGCCTCTGATTTGACTACATAGACAACTCGGCTTTGTTTGCATTCTTGCTATCTCAGCCACATAACATGAAAAATGTTCAAGTCTGGAGGGATAATACTGTAAAAGAAAACAACACATTTACCTTAAGGTGACATGTGACCCTTTAAGCCTTCTGTGATTGCTGAATTGTTTAATTTAGTTTAGTTTAATTCAGTTTTTCCAGACTCTGTTAGAAAAGCACATTGGTTCCATGTGTGATGCTGTGGTGTAGCCTGAATTTAGTTTCTTTGCCTGTCTCAGGCAATTGTCCGTCCTGCCAATCAGTTTTTCAGATTGGAGAGAAGCATTTAAATGTGTATCCTAGACATTTTAAATTGTAAATTAGTCATGAAAAGATCATATATCTTAATTTAAAAGAGTCCCCATTCTTCCAAGTTTGGATTCCAATCAAAAGTCAGACCCAATTAATAATGCAATCAACTTGGTATCATCCAAATGTACATCTACTACAGGCACAGAGGCCAACCATCCCGCATTCTGCGTGGCAATCCCATTTAGGGAGGGGGAATTTCGACTTACCCTTGTTTCGAAAATGGTACCGGACCTCCCCCGTTGCGTCACGGAAGCACCGGTTTCCACTCCGACCGGCAGGCAGTTAAAGAGAAACGGAGCCGAAAAGGCTCCAATGAACTGCGCCTGCGCAGAGACCCAGTTTGGCGCCAAATTGGGTCTCTGCGCAGGCGCAGTTCATTGGAGCCTTTTCGGCTCTGTTTCTCTTTAACTGCCTGCCGGTCGGAGTGGAAACCGGTGCTTCCGTGATGCAACGGGGGAGGTCCGGTACCATTTTCGAAACAAGGGTAAGTCGAAATTCCCCCTCCCTAAATGGGATTGCCGCGCAGAATGCGGGATAGTTGGCCGCCCTAACTACAGGGAAGAGATCATGGCAATTAAGGTTTCAAAGTCTCAGTTGCTACCAGAAGCTTTAAAGCTGTACAGGAACTTTCAATTCTCTTTGGCTTAATCAACCAAGCCAGGAACGGGAAATTATAAAACAATGTGTGTTTTTCATTGAATAAGTGAGGTCCCAGCAGACTGGAAGTGGGCAAATGTTGTCATCACCTTCAAAAAGAGGAGAAAACATAACCTGCCTTGTCTTGGGTGGTCATATATGGCATAGCCCATAACCTCATCAAACCATACAAGCCCCTCACCATGGCAAGGCAACGATCCTTGGGCTGGGGGTTCAGCCAATTACACAATTCTTAAAAGCAATTCTTCTTTTTCAACTATCGCCAAAAGTCTTCCAACTGGCCCAGAAAGTTAATGTGCAAAGTCTTCATCAAGCTGAAGGAGACACTCTTCCCTACTGTTTGCTTGCCCCTTGCTGTCCACAAAATGCAAGTAAGTGAGAGCGAGTCCTCACATACTTCACAGCTCAGATGAAACTGTATATCAAGAGTTCTCAACCTTTTAAAGCTTTTAAAGACTTATGCTCCTTTACTGCTCAAATTTCTGAAATAGCTCTGCTTTATAACATCTTTCTTTAGGCTTTAGTGGAAGAACTGGAGGATGCAGAGGCTGCCAGTTGCCATATGATACTTGAAGAACAAGACATTCACAAACATTTCTTAGCTACCTCATAGGTAAGGTGAAGCACAAGAATCTTGAATCTTGTCATCACCACATTGCTGGAGCACACTGCCTCCTCTTCTCATATGCTCATGAACAAATTTAGGAAATACATGAATATGGCTTAAGAAAGCGCAGCCTCAGCCTTATTTCCTGAGTGGCTGGTCAACTGTATTCACCTGTATATTTGGTGAAACCACCAAAAACAAATATAGTTACTATTGGCTTTGTTTGGGGCCCGATTCTTTGTGCCTAAATGAAAATAAAGAATTTATTAGGGATATACCATAAAACCTTGGATAACACTAAAACTTGGTTCCACAAGTCTTAGTGTTCTCTGATTTTAATGTTATTCAATGCATGCATTGGATAACGTTAAAATTCTATGGGATGCATCGGATAACGTTAAAACTCCATAGAGATACATTGTAACCGCACAGGTTTTAGTGAATGTTATCCGATGCATCCCATAGGATTTAATGTTAGGCGATGCAATCCCCCCTCCCCGATTGCTTAACGTTATGTGGTTTTAGCCTTATCTGATGCAAATGTTATCTGAGGTATTACTATACATGTTTCACTATAAAAGAATAGGGCCTGCTGACTACGTCTATGTGTCTGCTGAAGAAGAGGAACTAGTGGCAGTAAAGTTAAGCCCATGTGTGTTAGGAGAATTCAAGTAAGGAACAGATGAAAGAAGATGAGAGAAATACCTCAGGGGACCCTGTCTGTTTCCGATTCTCTCCACTTTCAACAGGTGCTCCAGGAAATATCAACATATGAACTGAGGGATGTGTGGGTAGATGCATGTGTAGATTTACAGTCTCAAATGGCAGCCCTGCTTCTCTTATTCAAGGGCTGAATTAGGATAGATAGATAGACAGACAGACAGACAGACAGACAGACAGATAGATAGATAGATAGATAGATAGATAGATAGATAGATAGATAAAACCCTCATATCTTCTGAAGGCAGGTGAAGTGAAGAATCTCCTATTGCTAATTAATATAGCTGGTCATATATGGAGGCTCTAAAGGACTGTGGTGGCTTAGTGGTTAAGACACTGAACTTGATGATTGGAAGATCGGCAGGTCAGCAGTTTGAGACCCAAGTACTGCATGACGGAGTGAGTTTCCATCTCTGACCCACAGGGCCATAGCCAGGGGGTGTCCAGGGTGGGCTTGGCCCACCCTGAGTTAGCACTTTGCCCATAGCAAAATTTTCCATAGAAATGACATTGAAAAGAGCCTTTGTTGCCCATCCTGAATATTAGCCCACCCACCTCTAGAACACTGGGCTATGGCCCTGCTGTACCAGCTCCTGCCAACCTGGCAGTTTGAAAGCAAGAAAATGCAAGTAGATAAATAGACACCACTTCAGTGTTAAGGTAAACAGTATTTCATTCTAGCCATGCCTGACACGTGTCCATGGAAATGTCTGCAAATTCAGACAGTGCTGGACCATTGGCTGTAAACAAAGATGAGCACTGAACCCTATACTCAGATATGACTGACTTTCGAGCAAGGGTGACCTTTACCTTTACCTTAACCTCAATTATTATTTCTCTCCAAAGTGGACTAGTAAGTTACTTCCTAGTCTTACATAGTTCCAGGGCAGTAACCAGGGGATGACCAGGGTGGGCATTGCCCGCCCTGAGTTAGTGGTTTGCCCACCATCAAACTCCCAGATGCTTATATATATATAACATACAGTAGCAGTCATGGGCAGCAAAAAAATTTTGCTACCACACTGTAGGTGGAGCCTATATTGTGGGCGGAGCCTACATCATGGCCAGAGCCTACATCGTGGGCAATCTAGTCATGCCTACCCCATGGCCATGTATACATCTGCAAACACAGGCAGCACTGGTTCTGTCAGGAAATGGACCTATTTCCTAAGGCTTAAAATTGCCAATTTCCAAATAGGCCTCAGAAAAATCCATTTTTCTCTCTCTGAGCCTCAAGGCTGTGTAACAGCATGTTTTTCAACCATGTTTTCAGTATTTCTTATCTTTTGTAAGCTAGCCGAGAGCCGTGTTGTGTCTTTTCATAAAGGTAAACAACCATTGTTGTGAGAAAGTTTTCTCTCTTGCTTGTGGATACTTGATTGGCTGAAGCAGTCCCATCTGACTGCAAATTCTCCATTTTGGAGAGAAGAGAGAGTTCGTCTCTGATTCTTCATGGATTAAGACCTGTTTTTGATTAGAGAGCTTTTGTTTCTGCATCTCAATGGGCTAGAAATCTTTAGCCTAGGAGCTAAGCACTTTTGCTCCTTAAAAATGGTTACCTAGATTTGCCTGTGGACTTTATTGGACTGACTTATGCTACTGACTTTTATGCTTTATGAACCTGATCAATAAATCTTCATCATTTTTCTGAACAACGTGTCTTCATTGGACTAAGAAGGGTAAGAGCTGCCTTTCACACACACAAATCTTTGAACACGCTACCAAATAAAAACCCCTTAAGAGCTGATAAGCAGCTGAGAGTTGGATCTCTGTTCTAATTAGCCGTCCAGCTCGCCCTGTGTAGGTTTGTTTTTGGTTTCCAGGGGTTTTCCAGAGGTGTGGGGGCCGGCTGGATCGTGACATGGTGGCAGCGGTGGGATGTTTCTTCCCTCCTGAAGTTGTATACGTGACATGTTGGCCTAGCGGTGGGATCTACGAGTCCTGAAGAACTTTTTTTTGTGTGTGTGTGCATGCTCTGAATCTCTGCCCAGCAAGAAGCAGCAGCCTTCGTTTATTTTGGCTGAAAGCCTGTGTGTGTCTCCAGCGCCGGCTGAGACTGAAAGTGCCTGTGTTTTGGAATGTTTTGTTTTCCTGAGATAAGGGTGCTGAAAGGAAAGCAGGATCGCAGCTGTTTGCTTCTTCGTTTTGAGTTTTGAGTCGGATTCTCAAACTCCCAGGGCCGAGGGCCGTTTCCAGTGCTGGCAAGTCCAGAGGGACCGAGACGTCTTCCAAGCCTACAAGATGGAAGGTAAGCCAGTGGCTGATGAATGTACCCCCTCACCACAGTTAGCACCCCAAGACAGACTCCATTCCAGATGGGATCTTGGAGAAGGTGCCCAGATGATGTTTAGCCAAAAGGAAGGGCCCAGGGTGGGTGAAGCTTGTCCAGATGACTTCTGAGACTTCCCCAGACGCCCAGCAAGCCCCAAGCCCTAAGTAAGACTCTTTTGTGTTGAATTGGCAGCAGAGTGCCTATTTTCACCAGAAGCAGTTCCCTGAAGTTATTTTTCCCCAAAGCCAGGAAGGAGTGGAACCCTTCAGATAAGATTTATTTTCCTGCATTGAAGTTCCTAGTTGCTGATTACATGTGCTGTTTGGTCTTTGAAGACCTGGAGAAGTTGCTGATTGCCTCATTGTGTTTGAGATACCAGCTTAAAGGTGGAAGAGCTCCAACGGACTCCTCCACGTCCACGTGTCCAAGGAAGAAATGTTTTGCTAGAGTGTGTGGGCCAGAGCCACCACTCTGAAACGTGTTATCTACAGGCTGTTACACTACGCTGTTTTGGTCAGCTAGTGGGAAGTGGGAAATAATTGCCGGATGCAGTGTTTCCCTGAGTTTTACTACCCTCCGAAAGCCAAGAGCTGAAGTGTGGGAGTAATAAGTAAAGATGGCTGTGGGAAGCCCACCTAGCAGTTTCAGCAATAGCAGAGGCCAGATCCAGATCCAGATTCCCGACGTACTGAGGAGAGTGAATGGAATTCTGCGCGCTCTTGAGTTGAGAAGCTAGTCAAGCCATCAATTCTGTTGCCTGTTTAGTTCCCAAACCTCACTGGGATGAGAGTGCGGGGTTGTTTGATTAATTCCTTTGGACTGTGTTCTGATAAATACCTTAAAGGTTGTTTCTTGAGTTTTTTTTCTAGGAGATGCACATGTTCCTGATGTCTGAAAGAAGAGCTGATAACAGAACTCTGAGTGGACTTTGTTCAACTGGATGTTTAATTGTTTGCAGGTGCAACAACAAAGAAGAAGAAGAAGGGGGGAAATGTTATTGTTTCTTGCTAATCATCTGTTTATTTTTCCAGAGGCTCGTACAAGCGGCCTCTGTGACATGTGTGGTGTTACTGACCTGTTTTCTGATTTAAAGGTTGTTCTGTTTGGGTAAAATGTGTTTGGAAAGGGAAAACCTTTGGTACCTGAAAATGCCCAAGTCTTTTGTTCCAGCAAGGTTTTATACCTGAGTTTGCTTGCAATGCAGAATGTAACTTATGTAACGTGTACCTCCAGTAGCTAAAACTGGAAGAAGCTTTAACGCTTGATATCCTACATATATAAGGGATAGCTTGTTTGCTCAATTGCTTTGCTCACATTAGTAAATAATGCCTTTTGGTAAAGTCAAACCCCCGGTTTGCCTTTCCAGAAAGGAGGGCGTGTCAGGAAATGGACCTATTTCCTAAGGCTTAAAATTGCCAATTTCCAAATAGGCCTCAGAAAAATCCATTTTTCTCTCTCTGAGCCTCAAGGCTGTGTAACAGCATGTTTTTCAACCATGTTTTCAGTATTTCTTATCTTTTGTAAGCTAGCCGAGAGCCGTGTTGTGTCTTTTCATAAAGGTAAACAACCATTGTTGTGAGAAAGTTTTCTCTCTTGCTTGTGGATACTTGATTGGCTGAAGCAGTCCCATCTGACTGCAAATTCTCCATTTTGGAGAGAAGAGAGAGTTCGTCTCTGATTCTTCATGGATTAAGACCTGTTTTTGATTAGAGAGCTTTTGTTTCTGCATCTCAATGGGCTAGAAATCTTTAGCCTAGGAGCTAAGCACTTTTGCTCCTTAAAAATGGTTACCTAGATTTGCCTGTGGACTTTATTGGACTGACTTATGCTACTGACTTTTATGCTTTATGAACCTGATCAATAAATCTTCATCATTTTTCTGAACAACGTGTCTTCATTGGACTAAGAAGGGTAAGAGCTGCCTTTCACACACACAAATCTTTGAACACGCTACCAAATAAAAACCCCTTAAGAGCTGATAAGCAGCTGAGAGTTGGATCTCTGTTCTAATTAGCCGTCCAGCTCGCCCTGTGTAGGTTTGTTTTTGGTTTCCAGGGGTTTTCCAGAGGTGTGGGGGCCGGCTGGATCGTGACAGGTTCTTTGGCTGTAAATGGAGAAGAACACTGCACCCTAGAGTTGGATATACTATAACTGGGTTTTGAGCAAGGGACACCTTGAACCACTTGCAGGGACAAAACCTGATGGGGCAGGGCAGGGAGCTGGGCGTGGCCACCCAATTTAGTTATACCCCCTGCCCGAAGGCCACCGAATTTCGCCAGCCCCATGCCCAGAGGCCACCCAATTTTGCAGTAGTGGTATTCAATAGATTTGTCCCAGTTCGCCAGAACCGGTAGCAGACATTCTGGCTAGCCCCACCCACCCAAGTTTTGAAATAAATTAGTCCTAATTCGGGTGCAACGCAGAGCTTTCCCCCTGGCCATGCCCACCATACCATGCCCACAGAGTAGGTAGTAAAAAAAATTGAATCTCACCACCGATAACATATATACAGTGGAACCTCATACAAATATCGTCCCGTATAGCAATGAAATCGCATAACAATTAGGGTTTTTTTTTTGGGGGGGGGGGAGGATGGTGTCCCACATAACAATTTTCCCTATGGAAAAAATTGTACAAAAAATTTTCAGTGGGAAAAACTGCTCAGTGAAAATAATTGTCGTACAGTGCATCTCATAGGGAAAATCGCTATACGATGCATGCATCGTGTAGCAATTTTTTAGTACAACAACGAGCCCTGTGGAATGGATTAAAATTGTTGTATGAGGTACCACTGTACATGACATTGTTGCCCATCCTGAAAAAATATTCGCCCACCCACATCCAGAATTCTGGCTACGACCCTACATAGTTCCTAAAAGCCTCAGCCTCTTTTAGTGGGCAGGAAAAACTACTAGGGAATTAATATTAAAACACCTGTATGTTGCAGAGTGTCTGGACTCTCCAAGCCTAAATAAGACAAGATAGGGTTATAGTAGATATGTGTTAAGTAGGGAAAGTGTTTGAAGAAAACTAAATGTGACAGAATGACCTGAGAATCAAAATCATATTTTAAGTTAGAGATGGCAGTACTATAGATGAGACAGAGTTTAACTATGGGAGACTGGGATTACAGTTCTTGCCTAGTCATGAAGTGAACCAGAGAAATGTTTCTCTATCTCTGTGCAATTTTCAGTGTAGACTTGATTCAGAGCTAGAAGACAGAAAAAGTGAGGATTTCACATTAGCTTTGACATGCCATTTATTTCATGCATTTTGGGCAGTGATGGGATGTCAAAAATTCTACTACCACGCCATGACGTCACGGACGTCATGGGCGTGGCCAATGTCATGACGTCATGACGTCATGGGCGGAGCCAACGTCATGACATCATGACGTTGTGGGCAAGGCCAAAAAAAAATAAAAAAAATAATAAACACGCACACAGACCCGTAATTAACTTAAAGAAATAAAATAAAGAAATAAATAAAATAAAAATTAAATAAAAGTACAACCACCCACCCAAAACACAATTAAATCACCCACCCACCCACCCAAAATATAAAAGCCTCACTTACCTTCCGTGGCCGCAGCCAGAGCCGGGCCGAAAAGGCAACGGCCCGAGGAAGCTCCAGGCGCCCGACAGAAGAGGATGCGGCGGTGGCGAGCCCCGCCGGGTTTACCCAGGGCATGGGGGTTTGTTGGGCCCAAGACCCTAGGACGGCGTGGCGCGGGCGGACGGCGCGGCGCGGGCGGACGGCACGGCCAGGCACCAACGTGCCTGTGGGAGCCAGGTAGCCGGCTAGGGGAGGTGCCCTTCTCTTAGGGCTGCCGCCGCTGCTGCCGGAGCCAGTCTGCTTGTGTTTCCGCAGCGAGAGGGAGGACGAGGTGAGAGCCGGGGTATGTGTGGGGGGCAGCTCGGCCGTCTGGAAGCCTTCCCGGTCGGTGTCGAATTGGGGGGGGGGGACCCTCCTCTTGTCTGCCACTCCCGCCATTCAGCCTCCGGCAGAGCGACGAGGTCGTCTCGCCCGCCCTGCCACCCGTTTGTCCTCCCTGTTTCTGCGGGGCAGGGTGGCCTTGTCTCCCCCTTGCGAGGCTGGTGGTTCCCACCCTGACCCTTCCCTTCTCCGAGGGCTGCATTTTTGCTGAAATGTGAAATTCAGTTTCTTCTGTAAAGTCGGCCCTAGTGGGCTGTAGAGCTGGAGGCTGGGAGGGGGGAGATAAATGAATGGACGGGGAACCTCCCATCCAGCTTCAGAAGATTTTTTTTTTTTAAATTGGAGCCATTTGGCTCCAATTTAGTGCGCATGTCCAGAAACTCAATTTGACGCATGTGCAATGCGTCAAATTGAGTTTCTGCGCATGCGCAGTCAATTGGAGCCATTTTAGCTCAGATTTTTTTTAAAAAAAATTCTTTCGGTGAGGCGTCCGGAACCGGACGCCTCAAAAGTGGACTCCCCTCCCGGAGAACTCTCCGGGATTAGTCTTACCGGTTCCAGAGATCCGTCTGGAACCGGGGACATCCCATCACTGATTTTGGGGGGTGAAATTGTAGAACTAACCAAATTGATCATGTGTGGGTTAAATTAAGACACAGAAGCAACGGCCGAATTCAATAAAGCATTAAACCTAGGAGTCCATATAATTAAATTAACCTTCATTTTCTTATATGCTTATACATGCATTTTAATTATCTGTGTTAGTATGCATCACTGTATCAGCTCAGCTTGAAATGTCAGGTGATTATGTAGATCCACAATTTCATTTCTACTGTTTGTAAGTACTTTGCAATATTTTATCAGATTTGTAGGGGCATAATCCATGATGTGTGAATCCTACTCTGCCTAACTCGTCTTAATTAAATCAGAACGATCCAGCTGGCACCTATCCCAGAAATGTTTTCTGACCATTTCTCTTCCCCTGCCCTTGTCATTTTGCTGTTGCTATAGCTGTCCACATAGATATAAGTGTGACACACAAGGTACTCTATAACTGATTTTAGCTGCCACAGATACTTTCTGTGTATATGCTAATATTGCCCCATTTCCTCTGGCACTAGCTGTAGGATTCTGAGATGAGGTTTTCTAATTTCGTACAGCTGCTTAATCTTCAAATGCTCTCATTTTTAAGTACCTATTCTGGCAAGACTCAGATTTCTTCCAGTGGATTTTTGAAGCCTCATTTGCATGTATAGATTCCACTTCACATGTTCAGGTGGTCATTCTTAATTATGTTTTACTGTGGCAATGTTTGTTTGTGCTTCTGCTGGTTAATTTACTAGAAGCCTGACACCAACGAATCCATGTAGCAATTACTGAATATCAGTTTTACAGTGCAGTGTTGTTTACATTGATACAGTTGTTTTTGTACAGTTGTGAAATTCTGGAGGAGTTCAGATTCTCTTAATTGAAGAGAAATAACCACAGAACATATAAATATTCATATTATAACATGCATATTATTATGTATGTATTCTTACTTATGAATTCTGTGTATTCTGAATATGTATGCTGTAAATCCAGCCCTTTTGAGGACACGTCTTTTACTATTAAAATTTGAGTATCAGGCTGGAAGTAGAATAAAAATTAAAGCTGAAATAAAAGCAAAATATAAATATAGAAAATTGGAAGTGATGGGGAGGAAATCTTTGCCTGCCACAAAGTGGTGTGATGAAGACAAAACATAATATTGCCATGTCTAAGTAGGCAGACTGTCCATCACTTGAACAGCACCCATTTCTTTCTTGTTGTCATAACTACCCACACCAACAAATATGTGGCACTGACAGCTTAATTCCAAATAAGTGAAGCCTACACACCATCAAGTGTTGCATCATACAGGGAGCATTTTCCACTTCCAATGTGAAAGCACCACTCACAACATTTAAGGCTCCAGTTGGTGCCTATGAAACTGCACCGTTCATCTATTTCAGGGATTCCCAACCTAAGGCCCATGGGCCAGATCCAGCCCATGGCACCATTTCATGTGGCCCCCCCTCCAAGGGCATTTGGAAACAAAATGGCTGCCTCATTTGAAGCTGTTGAGACAAAATGGCTGCACCCATTATGCAGGCAGTGCAAAATGGCTATCTGGCCTTCAAAGCTGACTGAGAGAGCGTGACCAAGCTTGAAAAGTTGGGAACCCCTGATCTATTTTATCCACTGGCCAAATGGGGGCAGAACAATGGAGAGGGTGGGTTAGGAATTATTCCACTTCTTCAGAAGACAGTAGACCCTGACTTAAAATGTCTTGACAATGCAGATTCCTTTCAATTCCATATGTAGGCAACAGGATACTAGCTAATATTTCTAAGAAATATACTGTATACATGCTTATATTGCTTTTATTTTCATTATGTGCTCATTTTAAGGCTTGTAAATATTCCTGGACCCCCACTTAGGTGAGAGCCTTGTCAGGGAGTGGGGGGGGGGTGTTAAGTGGTCTAATGAGGCATTGTTGTCCATCTCTTGTCAATGATGTTAGACTGGAACTAAAACTCACCAAAGTGTCCTCCATCGGATCCCTTGGGCAAGGTGAAAGCAGAAGGCACAAGTCATGGTCTGGCTAGCCAGTGGGTGACGTGATATCCAAATGGCTAAAAAAAGCATGCAAATAGACTTGCTTTCTCGGGTCCATTTGCACGTGTGGAAAGTCGTTGTGGAGATGTCTACCAATGCAGGGACTCCTCACTGAATAGCAACTCCAAGGTATCCAAGGTAATTATTCCAGGAACAAACTTCTAATTTTTGAACATTGAACCTTTAGAGGGCAATAGGGTTTGATTTCGTGACAGCACCTGTCTTTCTTTCAGTGGCTGAATCAATCTGGATCTGACCCAGAGTGGACCGAGTCAGCCTCATTAGGTTTGGGATTCAGCTGAATTGGATGTGGAGCCCTACTGTTCAGCAAGAGCTTTGTGATACTACTAGAAGGTTTTTGTGCCTGTTTTCAAATATCCCTCTGTTAAAAAAGAAAGAAAGAAAGAAAGGAGTTAATCTGATACTTATAGTTCCTACCTAGTGGTCTCATCATAGGATTTGCAGATTGGTCCCACAGCAATTATAGGGGCATCTGAGTACTATAAATATGTACTGTGGTACAAGCCATTATACACTGCAGCTGCTGTATTTGCTGTTCAGCAAGAATAGAAGAGTTTGCCTCAGATTGTGTGGAGGACACCAGGTAAACCTCATTGTGCATGTTTCTTTGTTTTTCGGTATACATGGATTTATTTGTGGGAAAGGATAATTGTCTGGGGGGATGGCAACCTAGTTTTTCCTCTGGATGAGGCAATGTGCATGAAACGGCTTCATCCATGGCAGGGCTGATGAAAGTGCTACATATGGGCAGGAATTCCACATGTAGAGTACTACATGTAGGAGAGGGAGGTGCCCCTTTGTTTTAGGATGATAAATTCTCCTCTCATTCTTCTAAGTGATTCTCATGTCACTTCCACAAGCCTTCTTTGGCTACCATAAAAGAGAGGGAGGAAAGTTGTATGGTCGTTGTGTATAATCCAAAGAAAAGGGTGGGTGCAGTGATAAGATGTAACAGGTTCGCACCAGTTTGTCAGAACCGGTAGTAACTTTTCTCAGTGTCCCAGAGAACCAGTAGCGGCTTTAGGGGGAGAACCATCTTGTGGGCTTACCCAGTGATGGGCTGCTCCCAGTTTGGACTGGTTCTGCCGAACCAGTAGCAGCCATCTGGAGGGGATTGCCGTGGGGTGGTGGTAAACCCCCTGGCGACCGGTTTGGTCGCCTCTTTGGCTGACCTCCAGATCTGTCTTCCGGGCAGCCCAAAATGGCTGCTCAGAAGTGCGCATACATCAAAATTCCATTTGACGCATGCACACTGAAAAATAGAAATGTGCATGCATCAAATGTAGTTTTGATGCATGCACACTTCCAAGCAGACATTTTGGGCTGCCAAGAAAGGGTGCAGGCAGCTCCTGGAGGAGCGTCAGCAGCAGTGACGACCTTTCCCTGGTGCACTGCCATGCCGGGCCAGGCCATGCTGCCGTGCTAGGCTGCGCTGCACTGCCGGGCCCAGCCTGGCCGGGCTAAGCCACACCGCCATGCCGCCATGCTGCCATGCCACCGCTCTGACTGCTTGCCTGCCTGCCTGCTGCTCCCTGACCCCAGGGTAAAGTAAGTGACGGGTTTGTGTTTGGGGTGGATGGGTGGTTTGAGGTGTGTTTTTATGTAGTTTGTTTTTATGTGTATTTTATGTATTATGTGTATTATGTGTATATGTATTTATTTTAATTTATATGTATGTATATGTATTTATTTTAATTTGTATTTTAATATGTATTTTTATTTATTTATTTATTTATTTTTACTTTGGCTCCACCCACAACATCATGACATCATGATGCTGGCTCCACCCTCAAAGTCATGACATCATGACGTTGGCTCCACCCACTATGTCGGCTCCGCCCATGGTGTGGTAGTAAAAATTTTGACATCCCACCACTGGGTGGGTGTTACCACTACTGTGGTGTAGTGGACATGGTAATGGACTAGGACTCTGGAGATTTGATTCCCTGCTTGGCTATGGCAACTCACTGGGGGAGCGGCATTGACAAAACCACTCCTTAAATACCTTAAAGACTGAATGGAGCAGTCATGGTGAACCTTGGCACTCCAGGTGTTCTTGGACTTCAATTCACAGAAGCCCAAGTCAGCACTCTTGCTGATCAGGGCTTCTGGGAATTAAAATTCTAAGACATTTGGAGTGCCAAGGTTCGCCACCACTGGAATAGAGCAATAATGTGCTTGTAATTTAGACCAGAACTTAAATGATAGTGCTTCTGTTCACCAGCTAGTTATATCAGTCTCATAATGTTTACTATTCTTTATCACTGATGTGTATTTTCAGCTACATTTCCACAGGAAGTTAATTCATTTGTTACATTTGCTTTCCAAACCAAGAAGAAATAATCACCTGCTGTTTTTATTATTTATATTTCCTCATCACTCATGTTATAAAGTGCCGTAAGAGATTTACCCACCCACCAACCATTTATTTATTTATTCAGCACATTTCTATTTTACCTTCTCTCTACCCCCTCCCCCAACAACCTCATTTATGTGCACGTGAGCCTTCATTTTATTTTCCCAGCACTAAAACAAGAGGTAGTCACTTGGCCAGGCTTATCTATAACCTTTTAAAACTAGCAGAGATTTGATTTTGGGATCCCTTGTCCAAGGCCAGCACTCTATCCAGTGTGCCTCACAGATACTCTTTGACCTGACAAGAAAAAGAGATCACTAGATCTCATTTTGGGATGGTAAGTAAGAACGTAAGCCAAAGAAGCTTGTGGAAATGGCTGGGTATGAGAAAGGATTGATGGAAGTAAGGAAGGAAGTAAATACCATATATATTTGAGTATAAGCTGACCCGAATATAAGCTGAGGTACCTAATTTTGACCTGAAAACCCAGGAAAATAGATTGACGTAAGATTGACCTCCTGTGCCCACACCAATGGCCAGGGAAGAAGCCAGGGCAGGTTGAGGACTTTGATGCCCCTCCCCTTGAGCCCACACCAACGGCCGGGGGAAGATGAAGCCAGGGCAGGTTGAGGACTTTGATGCCCCTCCCCTTGAGCCCACACCAACGGCCGGGGGAAGATGAAGCCAGGGCAGGTTGAGGACTTTGATGCCCCTCCCCTTGAGCCCACACCAACGGCCGGGGGAAGATGAAGCCAGGGCAGGTTGAGGACTTTGATGCCCCTCCCCTTGAGCCCACACCAACGGCCGGGGGAAGATGAAGCCAGGGCAGGTTGAGGACTTTGCCGCCCCTCCTCCTGCACCCACACCAACAGCCGGGGAAGATGAAGGCAGGGCAGGTTGAGGACTTTGCCGCCCCTCCTCCTGCACCCACACCAACTGCCAGGGGAAGATGAAGCCAGGACAGGTTGAGGACTTTGCCGCCACTCCCCCTGAGCCCCCATCAACATATTGTATTGTAATGTAAGGTATTGTTTGTAAGCCGCCCTGAGTCACTATGGTGAGTGGGCAGCAATATAAATTTGAACTAATAAATAAATAAAT
Organism: Furcifer pardalis; assembly: GCA_030440675.1. Taxonomy (NCBI): domain Eukaryota; kingdom Metazoa; phylum Chordata; class Lepidosauria; order Squamata; family Chamaeleonidae; genus Furcifer; species Furcifer pardalis. The sequence continues at coordinate 149,032,840 of CP126891.1, forward strand.
AAATAAATAAATAAATAATAAGCCGATGATGGGAAATGCAGCAGCTGCTGGTGAGTTTCAATAATCAAAAAACATGAAAATATGGTAAAATTACCGTAATTAAATTTTTGGCACATCTCAATCTGACACGGTCTTGGGACCCTGGTGGTCACTGACCTGAGTATAATCCATGTCCCCTTTTTGGGGCTCATTTTTGGGACTGAAAAAATAGGCTTATACTCGGGTATATACAGTACACACTTGGGCTGGAGGGGCATAATTGGAAAGATGCGGGCTGTAGGGAGAGCTGCTGAGGATGGTAGCATTGAATGACTGAAGAACACAGGTTTTGTGATTTGTTTCTTCTGAGGTATAGAATTATTCCACCAGACCTTGGCTTCATTTCCAAGAATGACTTCATACCTTAGCTTGCCAAGGTTTAAATGGAAGCATCACCTCTCTTTCTGATGTACACTGTCTATAGCATGTTCGACTCCAAGCCATTTTGTAAAATTATTACGAGGTCTGTCTCTTCTATGTTCCCTCTTTCTCTTCTTCCTCCTCTTCCTACTTGCTGTTGACATGTTTTTTTTTTGTTCTTACGCTTTTACCTTATCCTTTCATCTTCTTTTCCTCAGGCTATATTTATTGAACTCTCTTTCCTCATATTTAATTTCCTTCAAGCTCTTTATCTCCTGCGACTCTTTCTTTTCATTGATTTCACAGTATCACTAGACCACATTTGAGTTGCTCTGAAACGGATATTACAGGAATGAAGCGAACATTTCCAAAACCTAAGATTTGTAACTAATTAAAAGTATTGCAACTTTTATCACAGATCTCAGGCAGTAACATTGTCAGCACGGTATGAAGCATAATGAAAAGTTAAAGGTGGGTTCGGAGGATCGATAGCTAGTGTAAATGATTATGACAATGGTGTTCCAGACAGCAACTGGACTTCCAAAGCTAGCGCAAGAACTGTAGATATCTTTATGAACTGGCTAGCCTGAGAAAGCCGGTTGGGAGTAATGAAAATCTGTGGGGGAGAACTTTTAACTTACAGAGTCATCACAAGTCTGAAAGCAATAGCTCCGAGACCTGTTGCTACTTTTATTCTTCTGTGGCACTCTGAAGATCAACATATATTCCAATGGTCCCTATTTACCAGACTTTCTCCTTATGTTCTGGATCCAGGTAAATCACAGTCCATTTTTGCCTTTGGGGAGGTCTCATTAGTAGGTTTGTTAGAATGAATCGTTCCAGTTGCCATCTTCCAGGCCCCAGTTCCTTTTCCCAAGTCACCTAAGCTGTCATGCACATGCATCTAAATTGTTGTGCAATTCCCTGCCTACTCTAGTACCATGAGATATTTTCTAGAATATTTTATAGAAGCAACATTATCATGTTTGTTTTTTAGATTAATGAAGGGCAGCTCTTGAATTTGTCATGGAATACAGCAATGATTAATACAATGGTAGTGGGAGGTCAGGCACTGAATAAGGTATGAGAAACAATACAGAGTTTTTACAAATATGTCTCTGTCTCTGTCTGTGAAATGTATGGACTAGATGTAATGATTTTCTAGGGCCGCTACGTGTTAGGAGTAATGTGTCTGCAAAGTGTGGTTATGAATTTTTATTTCCTTTATTACATGAAATAAAATGAAAAACATTTTGCTCAATTATGCTTTCATGTTTGAGTAGGAATGATCAAATCTAGTGTTCACTTAGATCCCCAAACAGTTTGTGATGTCAAACATCATTGTTAATAGGCTGATCTGCATATTTACACAGTTGTATAGAAATTCACAAAAGTTCATTCAAATGGCATATAGCAGCTTATTGCTTAAAACTATGGTGCCTTGGTATTAGTAGCAGCAGGGAGGTGAAGGAATGATAACAAAGACTGGAGTTATATTGAGTTTTGCTCTCTTTCCCAGTCCTTTCCAATGAGTGGAAAGTTCCAGTTACAGGTTGTAAATCAGGATGCCTGTGAGAAAGATTTATTGTCAATATGTTAAACTCATATGTCATAGCAGTCCTTCAGGGTTTCCAGTAATGAATCTTGTAGGTCAACATGAAGTAGACGGTGTAATCTAGTTTCATAGGATGAATGTCTGTGAAATCTGAGACAATAGAAAAGGAGGTGTGGCTCCATCCCTTCCTGGTAAATGTAACAAGAGAATTTTGATTGGTTGGGTCCCAAAAGTAATTAATATCTTCTTGAAGGATGGCTAGCATAAGGCTCCTCCTGCAAACAAGGTCTCCAGATTCTGTGGACTGCATTAATTGTTAAAGGTAATGGTCTCTCTTGCTCAAAAGCCAGTGGTGTCTGACTCTAGGGTTCGGTGCTCATTTCTGTTTACAGCCAAAGAGCCAGTGCTGACTGTGGTCATGTGACAGGCATGTCTAGATGCTAGAATGCTGATACCTTTCCCACCGAAGTGGTGCCCATTTATCTACTTGCAGTTTCTTGCTTTAGAACTGCCTAGTTGGCAGGAGCTGGGACAGATGACAGGAGCTTACATTAATTTTTAGCTAATCTTCAATATTGTCTGTTGGCCAATGTACTTGACTGGTTGTATTTCCAACATCTCTATTTATCATCATCATCATCATCATCATCATCATCATCATCATCATCATCATCATCATCATCATCATCATCATCATCATCATTATTATTATTATTATTATTATTATTGTGGTGGTGGTGGTGGTGGTTTTTGTTGTGGTTGTTGGTTGTTGGTTGTTGGTTGTTGGTTGTTGGTTGTTGGTTGTAGTAGTAGCAGCAACAGCAGCACTTATATCCCACCTCTCTAGGGAGAACGAATCCCTACACGAGGCGGCTAACAGCATAAAATCCCCCCTACAACAAACAGACATTTTAAAAGTATCCCCCATAAAATTATAATAAAAATAAGCTACAGTAAAACATGTCTCCCATGTGACATGATGTTTAACATGTACATGACACTTTAGGATTTGGTTTTGAATGCTAGCAGAATTCTGATGGCACTCATCAGATGATACTCAGCTGTATATCTCATCCCATGGTGATCCAAGCAATGCATTTGGAGTTCTATCCAGGTGTCTGGAGGCTGCCGGGGTCTGGATGGGGGACAATGGGGTTCAACTGAATCCTAGCAAGACTGAGTGGCTATGGGTCAGGGCCCGTGTGTTATCTCGGGAGCTACCATCTTTGGTTCTGGATGGAACTATTTTGCCCCAAACAGACCTGGTGCATAATCTGGGGGTCCTCCTGGACTCACAACTATTGCTTGATGAGCAGATGGTAGTCATGGCCAAGAGGGCTTTTGCACAACTTCATGTCATACATCAGTTACACCCACTCCTAGATCAGGACTCCTTGCTCATGGTCACACATGCTCTGGTCACCTACAGACTGGACTATTGTAATGTGCTCTATATGGGGTTGCCCTTGTAAATCATTCAGAGGCTGCAACTGGTCCAGAATGCAGCTGCCAGGGTGGTGATGGGGTTTGGGCATTATACCCATGCCTCCCCACTACTTCGGGAGCTGCACTGGCTACCTGTGTGCCTCAGGGTTCAATTCAAGGAGCTGGTAGTGGCCCAGGATACTTAAGAGACCACGTCACCCCGAGAACATCTGTCTGTCCCACCAGAGCAGACCGGAGGGGCTCTTTTATTGTGTCTTCTCTGTGTCTGCTCCAGCCCTATGGAACCTCCTGCCAATTGAGCTACGACTCCAAATGGAGTTGCTGCCCTTCAGGAAAGAACTAAAAATCTGGCTGGCAAAGCAGGTGTGGGGCACTGGTGATTTGGTGACCCCCGCCTGCTGGCTGATAAAATAATAGCAGTATCGCTTCCTCATTCTTTTAATTCATGTAGTATTTTTAAATTTGTTTTTTAAATGGGTTTTTAATGTTTTGGACTGCTGTATTGTTTTTTTTTTTTTATGTTGTGAGCTGCCCAGAGTCGTTTTGAGTTGGGCAGTTATACAAATTGGAAAATTAAATTAAATTAAATACAGCTGTTTCACCTTGGCAGATTCTTCTTCTTTTATGTCCAGATTATGTGCAAAATGGAGCCACCTACTTGGCTTTGCTATTGACCAAAATTAAATCATTGTCAGTACATATTTCTAGTAGTCAACAGATCAGCTGGCAATCCAGGCTCTGTGTCTCTTCACAGTCACACAGCTTGTTGTTGTCCGCTAGAAGCCTGAGTCAATGTCAGTCTTACATTTAGGCACTCCAACTCTCAGCCTCTGCAGGGTCCTCCAAGTGACAGAGGGGAGATTAAGTTCCTCAACCATATCCTCCTTTAATGTTATTCCTTGTCCTGTGTGAGCTCCTTCCTCCATCTTCTTGTTTTGTTCTTGCATGCTCTCAATAACATTTGTTCTTGTCATGAGGCTCTTCCTGGATCTGAGCTGGCGGACTTGGGGCACATATCCATTCAGAGGATGCCGAGGGTGATTCTCTTGCTTAGTTTTCTTGGTGTTTGCTGCTACTTCTCTCTTTATATTAGATGGGATACCAAGAAGATATATTTTCTCAATTATTGTAAGTCTGAGGCATCCTGTCAACTATACACATTGTTTCATTAACAGCATTGACTTGTTTCGTGTGTGGAAATGTGCTCCATACTGAAGCAGCATATTCTGTTGCAAAAACACTCAGGGCCACAGCATGGATGGTTGAGCTCCCCATGTATACCGTGTTTCCCTGAAAATAAGACATCGTCTTATATTTATTTTTCTTCAAGAAGATACACTATGGCTTATTTCCAGGTGACGTCTTATTTTTATTATGCCACTGGCTGCCTGTTTTCTTTACCGCTCCGCGCCGGGACGCTGCATAGCCACGCCTATCACTATGTCTTATTTTCAGGGTATGGCTTTTATTCCGCAACTGCTGAGAAATCCTGCTACGGCTTATTTTATGGGTATGTCTTGTTTTCGGGGAACAAGTTAGTTTGTCAATTTCCTGATGATAACGTTCCTCAAATAGACTTTAGCCTTGGTATTTAGGCTGTGCTGCTGTGATGTCATCATGGCACAGAGTGCTTTTTACCATCATAGCACAGAGTACTTTTAGACTTGTTTATCAGTTCTGACCACTTCTGGACAGGATCTGTTTAAATTTGGCAAATGATGGTTGGTTAGCATCCTGTTTAGGATGCTATATGGTAGTGCATATGGCGTTAACCAGGAAAATAGTTTAGAATTAACTTGATTCAAATGTAATTGTTATTGCTATCTAACAAGCATGTTACTCTCAAAGGAGATACATTTTGTTTGGCATGACTTGTTTTTGAAATCACTATGTTTTCCTAAGTGCACACAGGTCAATTGTTAATTGTTCTAGAGCAGAGATGGCGAACCTTGGCACTCCAGCTTTTCTTAAACTTCCGTTCCCAGAAGCCCTGATCAGTGGGAGTGTTGACTTGGGCTTTTGGTAATTGAAATCCAAGAACACTTGAAATGCCAAGGTTCACCATCACTGCTCTAGAACCTATCTTGATATTGATGTCTAGCTGACTGGTTGATAGTTGTCTGGATCTTTTATTTTGATCTCTTTTTGAAGATTGGGATAGCATTTGCTAGCCTTTGTTCTTCAGAGATCTCATCTCTTTTCTAAGAATTCTCAAAAGTTTGAGACAAGGGTTCTGAGACTATATCTCCAAGTTCTTTTAGTATTTGTGGATAAAGTTCATGTGGTCCATAAGTAACTACCGGTAACTGTTCTTGTAGTAGTAATAATAAGTGTTTGTTATCAAGTCAGTTCTGGCATATGGTAACCCTTTCCAGCATTTTCTAAGTAGAGAGAAAAAGTGGCTTATCATTCTCTTCTTCTGATGGTATCATGCAGACAGGCTCTTCTGGGACGCAGAGCAGGAAATAGTGAGTACTCATAACTCCCAATCTCTGATGCCTAACTCTTTGAGCTATACAACTAATTCTGACCTATGATTATCCTTTCTGGGATTTTCTAGCTGGCAAATACTAAGAAGTGGTTCACCATTTCCTGCTCCTGAGGGAACACTGTGTCTGTGTAGCATGACCATGGCTACACAGGTTGGCTTTTCTTGCAGGAAGCACAATAGAGAATTGAACTCTCAACATCTGGAGCAGCTGCCCCTGCTTTATTCATCCGCACTGGGAGAGACAAAGACAAACTAATTGTTCAGGACTTTTGCCTTCTTATTGTTCCCCATTAGTATTTTTCCCTCTCCTCCACTCATTTTCTTTTCCTGCCCTTTGCCGCAAGATTAGCTCAAGTGGCACAGATGCTGACTGGAAGATGGCAGGTCAGCAGTTCGATATCCAAATATTGCAAGATGGAATGAGCTCCATCTTAGTCCCAGCTCCTGGAAACCTAGCAGTTTGAAAGCAAGAAACTGCAAGTAGGTAAATAGAGACCACTTTGGTGGGAAGGTAAACAGTGTCCTGTCCTCTCAGGTCTCTAGTCATGCCTGCTGCATAACAACAGAAACGTCTGCAGAAGCAGACAGCACTGGCTCTTTGGCTATGAAACAGAGATGCACACTAAACCCTAGAGTCAGATACGACTGGCTTTCAAGCAAGGGTGTCCTTTACTTTTAACTAACGTTTCATGCAAGGCTGTGCTCATTTTGAGCTTTAACTTTCTTAACCTTTCCTCTCTAATTACTGGCTACCTGTTTGTACTATTCCTCGGTGATTCGCCCCTTCTTTCAATTCCTACACTTGCCACTTTTAAATCTTAGCTAATTTAAAAGCTTGTAATGCAGCAATCCTAGTTTCTTTATGTCACCTACATTTTTTTCTGCTAGGAAGTGTTTATGATTGTGCCTTCATTATCTCCTGGTTAAGAAGCTTCCATTCATCACGATCTCTTGATAAAGGTTGAGATACAAACAAATGCTTTAAATATAATAAATAAACCACAGTTTTAATTTAACGCATAGGACCAAAGCAGAAAAACAAAACAGGAGGCTAACAAAATGTAGCAAAACTTGAACACAGTTGTAATACAGTGGTACCTCACTTAAAGAGCATAATGCGTTCCACAGGATTGCTCTTTAAGCGAGTTTGCTCTTTAAGCGAAACACCATTGTAAATGACCAATTGTGGGGGGGATTGCGAGCCCCGATTTATTTGTTAAGCGAGTTTTTGGTTGGTTTTATTTGTTAAGTGAAGCGAACATTCAGAGAAAATTCTGCTCTTTAAGCGAGTTACTCTTTAAGCGAAACACTCTTTATGCGAGGTTTGACTGTATCTGGAAACTGTTGGAACTTGATAGAGTTCCAGAGAAAGGGAGTCAGAATACCACTGAGAATGTATTTCCTTTTTACATGCTTTAATAAAGTTTCATTTAATCTACTGGTCCAGGGAATAATACACTGACAAGAAAGAATGCGATCTCCTACGAAAATATTTGCTGAAGATTCCATATTTATCCCACATCTGAATCTCATCACTGACATTATTTGCCAGAAACCACTGTACATTTCTGCTGAATCCCACTGCTTCTTCTAGAATTTATGACCTTCTTATTTTGAATCCCCCAGGTAGTCTAAAAATCTCCTGGGTGAGGCTGAACAATCCATTAGAGCAGGGGTGCCCAAAGTTTTCAAGCCGTGGGCCGGTCACATGGTTCAGTGGGCCAGCCACGTGGTTCCACCCAACAGAAGCAGAAGTAAAACACACATTACAGTCTGTTTTGCAACGGGATGGGATAGATTTTAAACTGCCATTTTCTCTGCTTAAAGCAAACTATGCCCAAACTATGCCCCACAGGTCAGATCTGGCCCCCAAATTCAATTCATCTGGCCTGTGCCACCCTTGTCACTTCTGGCAACCTAAACAAACTAATTTCTTTGCACTCATATAAAATAAGCAACCAACCTACTCATTAGACAACCTGACCATGCCCTTCCAGACAGCTGATTGTGCTGGTCATGTGGTTCCTCCCATCAGAAGTGGAAATAAAATGTGCACCCGTGCATGCACATAATGCCTTTACAGCAGCATGTGTGGGCATGTAGGCACATTTTGCTTCAACTTCCATGAGTGGTGAGGGTGTCAGGAGCCAGATGAATTGGCATCAGGGACCGGATCTGGCCTGTGAGCCGTAGTTTGGGCACCCCTGCATTAGAGCAGGGGTTCTCAATCTATGGGCCACAGGCTGGACCCGGCCCATGGCACCATTTCATGTGGCCTGCATCACCTCCACCACTGGAAGCAGAAGCGGATGTCTTTACAACAGCTGTAAATAGGCCCACAGCTGTTGTAAATGCATTTACGACAGCATTTACAATGGGGGGAATCACCAGTCTGGCCCGCTCAGCTGTCTGAAGGGGCCATGGTCCAGCTTAAAAAGGTTGGGAACCCCTGCACTAGAGCAAGGGAAGAAGGAGAAAGTTTCTGTTTCTGCTGGCACGGAATCAAAGTCTTGGCTTACATTTAACTCTCTTTGACAGAAATATGCAATTTTATTTGGTTTTATTGACTGCAAATGAGCCAGATTTCTGCCAAAATTGGCCGGGTCTCATGCTATTGTATGAGATCAAAGCAATGTGTATTAACAATGATGTAGATGGATTACAGAAGCAGAGTGGAGTGGGGGGAGAAAACCTGTAGATAGCTCAATAATAGATTCCCTGCTGGTTTCATCAATTATATGGAAGCAGACACTTTCTCTGGCTTGATAAAACCTTGGCTCTATCAAAGAGATATCACAGGTTTTCCCCAGTTTTATGAAAGAAAAGGGCCCCTTCTAACTTTAATAAAACACATGGGGTTAATTTTTCCAATTTCTGCCTCCTCTGGAAAGAATTCTGAGCCATCTCTTAGTCTGAGCATGGCCAAGAAACCATGCTTAAGCTTCATAAAAAATTTAAATTAAGGACTCAATAGTGGATGCTCTGCTGAATACTAGTCTGGGGTTTTTTGTTGCTAACTCAGCACTGGACTCAGTGATACATAAAACAGCCTCTACAGCAAAGTATAATTCAAAGTTCAAGATTTTATTTATGGCAGCTCAGAAAGTGAGGCCACTGCAGTATATTCATCAAGTTTTCATAGGCACAGGCAATTCCCCTAATGCCACTAGTGCTTTTATTGAATTGATTGTGATAAGACAACCTACATCTCATGCAAATACACCCAATCTGTAACTCTAGCTCAGGGATTTTCAACCTACGGCCTGTGGGCCAGATGCAACACACGGCACCATTTCATGTGTCGTCTCTTCCCCCCCCCCCCGGCTCCACCACACCATGTGGTGGAGGAAGGGCAAAATGGCTGTCCGGCCCCTGAAGCTGTCTGAGGGAGCGTGACCCAGCCCCCTACTTAAAAAGGTTAAGAATTCCTGCTCTAGCATCTACATAAAACCACCTACGTCTGCAGTAGCTGAGACTGCATACACTTTCTTCATCGCCAAAAAGGGGCTGCAGTAGCTCAGTAGTTAAGAACCTGACCTTGTTAGCTGGAAGGCTGGCAAGTAAGCACTTCAAGACCTGGGAACTGCATGATGAATTGAGCGCCCGTCTCTGTCCCAGCTCTTGGGGACATGAAAGGAGCCTCATTTAGACATCGTCCCAAGGATATCTGTCCGTCCCACCAGAGTGGACCGGAGAGGCTCTCTGGTTGTGCCATCAGCCAGAGGGGCTCACCTCTCTGGCACTAGAAGGAGGGCCTTCTCGGTGTCCGCTTCGGCCCTGTGGAACCTCCTCCCAATAGAACTACGCCTGCAGACGGAGCTGCTGTCCTTCAGGAAAGGAGTGAAAATCTGGTTGGCAAGTCAGGTCTGGGGAATGGATGGATCAATTTCCCCAGCCGGCTGGATGGTTTGAACAAATTTACCCCCGGTGCCTCCTAGCTACAATGCCTAGTTTTTAATGTTAGGTTTTTAAGCTTCTTTTAAACTTTTAATTTTTTGAACTGGTTTTAAATTGTTGTTGATGCTGATGTGTTGTGAATCGCCCTGGGTCCCCTTGGGGAGGAGGGCGATAAACAAATTTAAATAATAAATAAATAATTCCCTGAGCGGAGTTTCTTCCGCAAAAAAATCTTTTCAACCCAGGATAATTTCTGACGCAAAATCATTATTATTATTATCACCACCAAGAAAAGCACATGTCCCAGTCAACTGTGCAGAAGGAAAGGTGGAAGGAACAAAGAAGCTCAATCCAGCTACCTCACTGGTCTGTCCAAGCAACATACCAGTGATATCTCAGGCTCCAGCAGCACTCTTTACATATTACTGGATGGGATTAGAGTTCAACTACAGAGTTCCAATGCACAGTTCCTGACCCACCATCTTGCATATGGATGGATCAAGACGCTATACATTTACTTCTTCCTTTATCAACAACAATCCTGGAGCAGTGAACAGCTGTTCCTGTATATTCCTTCTTTCCCTAATTTGCGATGTCAAGTCATATAAGGACATTTGGATTATAAACGTAACCTCTCCTGATTACTATCACTAACAATCATGTGGCTTTTGCCTCACAATATGTTGAAAGTCGGTTTTACCATCCAGCTCTATGGGGTTGGGCTTGCTTTGCTGCAAAGGCATGATACGATCTGTTTCAAGTGGCAGCATAACAGAGGTGGGGGCGAAGGCAAGAGCAAAGGTTGTCTGTGTAGAGTTGCTACAGCTAGGATTCTCCTCACCCCCCATGCTGCTGCTTAAGAGTTTAATTTTTAAAAATACAGTATCATTAGTACCTAAATTAGGCATTAATTTGGCAAGTTTTATAAACATGGTGTGGGTGAGACTTCCTTGCTTATAGAAAAATGGATAGGTTTAATATCTATCTTTAGCTGCATCCTAGGGACGGCAGTGGCTCAAGTGGGTAAGACGCTGGCTGGAAGGCGGCAGGTCAGCAGTTCGATACCTGAGTACTGCAGGACGGAATGAGCTCCCGTCTTTGTCCTAGCTCCTGCCAACCTAGCCGTTCGAAAGCTAGAAATTGCAAGTAGATAAATAGGGACCACTTCAGTGAGAAATTAAACAGCGCTCCGTGCGCTCCGGTGTCTAGTCATGCCTGCCACATAACCACGGAAACATCTGCAGAAGCAGACAGCACTGGCTCTTCAGCTATGAAACAGAGATAAGCACTAAATCCTAGAGTCAGATATGACTGTCTTTTGAGCAAGGGTGACATTTGCCTATGTAGTATTTTTACATTAGATGTGGGTCAGGAGGTGTTGTCTGGGCCTGGGAGGGATGCCCTGGTGGTGCAGTGGTTAAACTGCTATACTGCAACCAAAAGGTGGTGAGTTCAGCCCTGGCCAGGGGTCAAGGTTGACTCAGCCTTCCATCCTTCCCAAGTCGCTCAAATGAATACCCAGCATGTTGGGGAGCAAAATGCTAATTAACTTGTGAACCGCCTAGAGCAGGGTTTTTAAATTTAATTTAATTTTTGCATTTATGTGCTGCCCACTCAGGTTTTTAACCCGACTCAGGGCGGCTCACATCACAGTTGGACAATCTACAGCCATAGAAGTAATGCAATATAAAAATTGTAAACATTATAATAATTATTATAAAAACTCTATAAAAACTAAGGGCATCCTAGATCTGGCCCATGGCACCATTTCATGTGGCCCCCTAGCCCTCCAAGGGCAATTGAGAAACAAAATGGCCACCCCTTTGAAGCTGTTGGGGGGAAATGGCCTCCCCATCATGCAGGCATGGCAAAAGGGCCATCCACCCCTCAAAGCTGAATGAGAGAGTGTGACCTGGACACCCCCCCCTCCCGCTTTAAAAGTTTGAGAACCCCTGGCCTAGAGAGTACACTATGGGGTAATATAGAAGTGTGATTGCTACGTGTCATTGCTTCTACCTCCTCTTTCCCCCTTTTTCTGGCCAGTTCTATCCCCATCTGACTGTCCATCTGGAGATCTTGATCAGCTGCTCCATTCTCAGGATTTCTCCTGGTCGTCTGGTATGGTGGGGAGGGGTCAAGATTTGGGGGATTCTTCCACACACATTCCCAGCCAATTGGGCCTTGTTGCTATGTTAGATTTCCATTTGCCAGCACACTGTGAATAATCTAAGGAGATATATATATACACGGCAAGAGCTGAGAATGAAACACATAGATGCCGTTTTCTAGGATTTCATTCTGACCTCTTTCCCTTCTTGTAGAGAAGCTGCCATGTCGTTTGAACGTAATCCTTGATCTTAAGCCAACAGACAGACAAAGTAGCGAATCCAGCAGCGTCAGAAGACTCTTCTTCACTTCAGATTATGATGATTGTTGATCTCTCGCCATTTACGTGAAAGACTTTTGTGTTGTATTTCTCCTAGAAAAGATTCAAGTTGGAAATCTGAAAAGCTGATGCGATCCGTTTTGGTGCCAGTGAAACACAAAACAGAAGGCTGACTCTAATTCCACTACAGCTCCACTGCCCTCCATCTGGGCGTTCAGAAATAAAATGATTACCATGACTCCCTACGTGGACCAACTTCCTTCTAAATCTAGTTTAGTCTGGAATTTGCATTCTCCAAGTAGACAGATTTCTGTGAATACAGCCAGACTGAGCTGGTACAAGACTTTACAGCATGCAGAATGGTCATGCTGCCCTTTCTAAACAAGAAAACAACCACATTTACTCTTGAGGCATCGCCAGATTTTCAACATAACAGGTGGAATAGAGAGAGAACATTCTTCCTGCTAAAGAAGCTGACATCCAGTGACCACTAGCTGTCTGATTCTGTACATTTATTTAGGAACTGCATTCTCGGGTTCTCTCCCATAAGAATGCAGCCCTTAGATCTGTTTCAAAACCCAGATTGTATATTTTTGTCTTCGAGAAGCACTTTCTCTCTATTGGAAATGTGGTTTATGAGTCCATTGACAAAAAGATAGGACTCAGGAAGGCAGGAGAGTGGGAAGTCTGCCCTCTGGTGGTTTAAATCAGCATACTTTCCTATACAAACAAATCCACATTGTTTAAATCACGGGTGCCCAAACTATGGCCCATGGGCCAGATCCAGCCCCTGATGTCAATTCATCCAGCCCATGCCACCCTCATCTGGGTGCATTTTACTTCCACTTCTGGGAGCGACGAGTGCAGGCCAGATGAACTAGTGTTGGGAGCTGGATTTGGCCCTTGGACTGTAGTTTGGGCACCCCTGGTTTAAGCAGAGAAAATGGCAGCCTAAAATCTATCTCATCCTGCTTCCACTGGGAGGAACCACGTGACTGGCCTGCTGGACCACGTGACTGGCCCACTGAACCATGTAACCAGTCCGCTGAACCACATGGTCAGCATGTGGTCCAAAAAGTTTGGGCACCGCCTGTTTAAATAACTGTCTTCCATATTGAGACATTTAAATAATGCTGTTTATAAAAATCTATTTAATTATATTTGGCCTATTCACCTATATGAATTTGCATAATATTTACCTATGAATTTATTATTTTACATTGATCAAACACAACAGTTTCCCTTCAGTCACTTAATTAAATACTTTGGCTCCTCATTATAATTTTATTTCATATAAATTTTGTTACACTGCTACAGTTCCATGGCAGGAATTTTCTAACAAGGAACTCTTTTTCTAAACATTAAATGGCCAGAATTCCATTGGTTGGTGTCCATATACTGGTGTCCATAAGTGTGATAATGTGAATTGCCGTGGTGGATTGCCACTAATTAACATGTTGCTGCACATATGCCTTATTGTGAATCAGCTCACCACAGCATTTTTATGCCATTGCACTTATGCTGGTGTAACTAACCAGTAGGACCCTGGCTAGTAATTATGTTTTAAAAGGGTTTCCTCTCCAACATAATCCTCTGACCTCAATGAGTTGTAGAGTTTGGCTGAAAATTCAAGGGTTAGGAGTTCTTTTGCTTTGAAGGAGAAGAACCAGACTCCCTCTCGGGTAAGATACCAGTTCCAGAAGGGCCCCTAGAAGGAGAGAATGGTATATCACAGTGGTGGCAAACCTATGGCACGTGTGCCAGAGGTGGCACTTGGAGCCCTCTCTGTGGGCACCCGTGCAGCTATCCCAGCACAGAGTTTGCCCTGCCCTTCTGCCCAGCAGCCCAATGGGTGTGTTTCCTCCCTACCCCAGCACAGAGTTCACTCCGCCCCTCTGTCCAGCAACCCAAAGGGTGCGCTTCCTTCCTACTCCAGCACAGAGTTCACCTCGCCCTTCTGCCCAACAGCCCAATGGGAGCTTTTCCTTCCTCCCCTGTTGCTGTGTTGGCAGTTTGCGATAAATACGGTAAGTGGGTTTTGGGTTGCAGTTTGGGCACTCGGTTTCTAAAAGGTTCGCCATCACTGGTATATCACTTCTAAGTACTCTTTCTATAGGAAACCCTAGAAAGAGCCATCATAAGCTAGAATTATATGGGAGCACATTATTAGTACTGTTGTAATTGGCCGGATAGCTCAGTGAGATGGAACACTTGGCTGAAGAGCTAGAGGCTGAGAGTCTGATTCCCCACTGAGTCTTGTAAATGAAGAGCTAGTCTGTATGGCTTTGGGAAAGCTACATGATCCCAGTTTATCCCGTGGTGCACCAGTTCGCCAGAACTGGTAGCAGATAATCTGGCTGGCCCTGCCCATCCATGTTTTGAAACAAAGTAGTCCTTTGTACCAATCTTGTATTTTTATCAAGACATCGTTTTTCCAATTTCTCGCAATACAAAGTCTAGCCGCTGACAACATCACAGACATCAATTCTTTGTTATCATTACTCATATTGAACTTATCAACCTCCGTTAATAAAACTGTATCCGGTCCCCAAGTGAGCTGCATATCTAGTATGTTATTTACTTCATTCTTCACTTGTCCCCAGAAATTTTTCAAGCATTTACAAGCCCACCACATGTGTATATATGTTCCCACTTCATGCTTGCAGCGCCAACATTTATCACTAATCCTATTATTCATACGGTGCAGCCCAGTTGGGGTCCTATACCACCACCAGATTAACTTATAATTATGTTCCTTCATTCTAACGGACATAGATCTCATAACCCTTCTTTTCCATTTTCTCTTCCAATTTTCCGCTGGAATTATTTCTTTTAGTTCATATTCCCACTTGTTTTTTAAAACTTCCTGTATATTTCCACTTTTATTCAGGATTTTATAAATCTTACTTACTACCCCTTTGATACCTATGTCCCCTTTCCTGAGCTTAGTCAACAAAAGTTCAAATGAAGTTAATTCTCTTTCTAAGCTATCAACTGTCAAATATTCCTTATTCCAATTGTTTATTTGGAGAATCTTGAACCAGTCTAACTGCAGTTGTGAAAATAGTTCTCTTTTTCTGTCACTGTCCTTACATATATTAATCCAATCTTTCAACAAGAGAGCCCCCTTTTCTACTAATATACTTCTAATCCTGTTATCTATTTGTATTGGAAAAGCACTCAGGTCGTCTAATTCTACAACAGGCGAGGTACCTGGGACAAGTTCCTCTTTTATTGTTCCATTCTTCTATTGTTGTTTTTGTCAGCTTACACCTAAAGGTATTTTTCAAATTTTTCTTCTTTTCACTTAAAAATATTAATTTATCAATTTTTTGGGACTCCTTTCTTTCAATTTTTTCCCATATGATTTCTTCCCTGCTCAATATTTTAATAACATTTCTTACCTGAAATGCCTTGTAGTAAACACAAATATTGGGTATTCCCAAATCCCCCTCTTTTTGAGATATATGCCATAATTTTTTAGCTATCCAAGCTCCCCGTTTACCATTACAGAATCTATTAATTATATTTTGATACTCTTTTAGTTCTTTATCAGTGACCTTAATCGGTAATGCGTCGAATAAAAAATTTAGTTTGGGTAACAACATCATCTTACATAATGCGACCCGTCCAAACTATGATAAATTTAGTTTATTATACCGAATTATTTTTTGTTCAATTTCCTTCTTCTGTTTACCGTAATTTAACCCTTTAAGCTCTCCAAATTTATTGGTTATTATTATCCCCAGATATTTAATTTTATTTCCAATCTGAATCTTATATTTCTCCTTTATTTTTTCCTCTTCTTCCTTATTCCCATTACAAAATATCATTTCTGTCTTATCCCAGTTGACTCTTAAGCCTGTTATATCCTCAAACTGACCTAAGTGCTTATAACATATAAGTGCATATAACATTAGTATCGAATAACACTAAAATCGCATAACATCAAGGAATCTGGGGGGAAGAATTGCATCAGATAACATTAAGATCCTATGGGATGCTTCAGATAACAACCGCGAAAGCCTGTGTGGTTACAATGTATCTCTATGGATCCCATAGAGGATCAGATAACACTAAAAATCATATAACACGAAGACTTGTGGAACCAGGTTTTAGTGTTATATGAGGTTTTACTGTATTTTCAATTGCCTTCATTGGATTTTTTGCAATAATTAAGGTATCGTCTGCATATAAGTTTATTTTATTACCTTTCATCCCTATTATATCCCCATCCTGGCGTATTGAGTTCACTAAAAACTCCATTGCCAGAATAAACAATGTTGGTGACAATGGACAGCCCTGCCTTGTGCCTGCCTCTAAATTTATATTTCCTGAGTATTCACCATTGATTCTTATCCTGGCTGTTCCAGATTGATATAATTTCTTAATCACTCCCTGAAATTTAGTACCAAATCCGTATAATTTAATCATTTCTTGAATTGTTAACCATTGTAAAGAATCAAAAGCTTTAAATATGTCTAAAGATAAAAAACCCACTTTCTCTTTCTTTTGTTCTGAAAGGTCCATTAGGTCTATTACTCTTCGCGTTAAATCTGACATATATCTGTTTTTAACGAACCCTGCCTGATCTTCCTTTATATAATCATGTATAAAACTATTCAATCTATTTGACATTATTGATGTAAAATTTTTTGCATCCTGATTAATTAGTGAAATCGGTCTATACGATTCCACCATCTCCAAATCTTTGCCTGGCTTAGGAATTAAGACTATTGTTGATCTATTCCATGAACCGGGAGTTGCTTCTCCCTCTAGTATTTTATTAAACAGCTTATTCAATCTCGGCACTATCCATCCTCTAAAATCTTTATAAAATTCAGCCGATAACCCATCTTCCCCTGGAGCCTTATCTACTTTTAATTTCTTTATCGTTTCCTCAATTTCTCTATCTGTAATTTCTCCCTCCATAATGTTTTTGTGCTCTACTGATATTTGTGAGATTCCTTGAATTTCAAAACATTCTCTGAGTTTATCCAAATTTACTTCCCTTTTTGAGTACAGTCCATTATAAAAATTTTCTATTATTCTCATTTTATCCAATTTCTTATTACATCTCCTTCCACTTTTATCAATCAATACCCCAATCTGGCTCTTGGCTTTCTTCTCTCTTGCTGCCTTTGCTAGTAATTTGGAATTCTTGTTACTGTACTCAAAATATTCTCTTTTTAAATATATCATATCCCTTTTAATTTTTTCAATCTCTTTCCCTTCCAATTCCTTCTTAATTTTTTGTATATCCTCAAAGATTTTCTGATTCTTAGATCTTGCATGCTCCAGGTAGAGTTGTTTTAATTTCATTTCTAACTCCTGGTACCTACTTTTAATCTGTTTATTTTTAATGCTGTTTAATTTTATGGATTCCCCTCTGAATATCGCCTTCATTGTATCCCACACCGTACTATAGCTGACCTCTTCATTATCATTCCAATTCCAATATTCCTCCCATTTTTCCATTATATTCTTTTTGCTAACATCATCTCTAAATAAATTTGAATCATACCTCCAATCATACCCTTTCTTCCCCCCACTATCCAATTTTATTTCCATTAAAATTTTTGCATGGTCTGACTCTTTAAACATTCCTATTTTAATATCCTCTATAGCTCTAATTAACCCCTCTGTAACAAATATGTAATCTATTCTAGAGTACATATTATGCACATGAGAGTAGAAGGTATATTCCCTTTCATTCCCTTTAATTTCCCTCAATGCATCTTTTACCCCCACTGTCTTAATCCAATCATCCAGTATGTATTTTTTACCCTTTTTCTTTTTACTTGTGCTGTCAATTTCTGATCTTAATAAGTTAAAATCCCCCGCTATAATCATATTTTTTGTTCCTTCTCTTTCTAAAAATTTTTCCATCTTGTTTAAAACTCTTCCTGATTATCATTTGGGACATATACATTAACCAATGTGACCTCCTCCTCCTCTATATTTCCTTTGATTATAAGATATCTACCTTCTGGGTCAGCTATACTTTGTATCATATTAAACCCTGCCTTTTCTGAGATTAAAGTTGCAACTCCTCTTGCCTTGGATGAGCCGTAGGCCTTCTCATAAATTTGTATCCCTCTCAGAACTATTTTATTTACTTCTGCAGACTTCTGATGGGTCTCTTGAAGAAAGATAATATCTGCTTTCTCTTTGTTAAGTGCTATTTGTAATTTCTTCCTTTTTAATACGGTTCCTGTACCCTTCACATTCCATGTTAGTATTTTTAAATTCTTAACCATCTAATTTTATTATCTTCCTTATTTTTTTACATTGCTCCCTGGACATGTGCCACCTATCCCCTATCACACAAAAACTATAAAGACTAAATAGTAAACAAAAATATCCTAAGGACATGTTAAAACTAACTTGCAAAAAATAATAAAGATATAAACAAAAAAACTTACCTATTCTTCTGCTTTGTTTATACCTCCCCACTTCCTTTTCAAGAATGTCACCTCCATATACCAAAGAGGGGAGGGGGGGTTCTGGGCAGGATGACATTGATTTCCCTGAAGTCCCCCTCTTCCCTCCGCCAATATTTCTTTGTTATTCATTATTTTCACTCAACAATTTCAACACTCGGATCTGACGTGTCCATCCCCCCCTCCGCTCCCCTCTCCCCCCCCTCTGTTCTCAAAACTGGTGCCATTTCCCCGGACATGTACAAATTTGTTCTTAATTCGATCCAATCACTTTCAGCCACCTTAATCAGCCCAATATGAGTTAGATAGCCCAGAACATCCATCTTCGAGTCTATGATGTACATTTTTTTTTATAATAAAAGAAACTCAGCTGTAATGGGAATCTCCAGTTATATTTAATACCCTTGGCCGTCAGCAATTTGGTGACCGGTTTCATCCTGTATTTCCATTTTCTTTCTTCTGGGGCAATATCATTGTAGATTTCCACGTCATCATCTTCAATTTTTAGAACGCCAGAACCAGCTTGTTTAATGTAAGCCATTACTTTAAGCTTATCCGCCCAATTTGCAAATTTGACCAAAACATTTCTTGGAATGTTCTTACCCCTTCTACCCCCAATTCTAAAAATACCTCCAAAATCCTCCGGAACAAAAATTTTCCCCATTTGTAGCGAGTTAAGCCAATCAACTATCCTTTCTTTAAGCTTATCTGGCGTTAGTTCAGCCATTTTTCTGATCACAATATTCTGCTTCCTCTGCCCCTCCTCCACCAGAAGAATCCTCCTCTCTTGTGCCGAGACTCTTGCTGCAGTTGCGTGTTCATGAATAAAAAGTTCATTCACTGTTATTCTCACTTGTTTTACATCCTCTTGAATTGTATCTGTAATCAATTTAATCTTTTTTGTATTCTCTGTTACTTCTTTTTGTAAGTCGGAGAGAGATCTCGCCAGACTCTCATGCTGGAGTCTGGCGATTTCTCTGTCTTTCTTCATTTCATCATTGTTTCTTTTAATTTCTGATGACATTTGTTGTAGCATCTTAAACATTTTGTCCATATCGAATGATCCTGAACTGGGCTTATCAGTCACAGCTGGAGTTTCTGGAATCGGTGGTGGAGTCTGTCTTTCCTTCTCCATTTGGTCCTTCTGTTCCTTTCTATCCTTCCTAGATTTGGGCCTCACCACTTCCTCCTCCTCTCTATCCTTCCCTCCCTCCATTATAATTTCAATGAAAACCAGCAATTAAATAATCAATCAAGTACTTCAATCTATATATATCAACAAGTAAAATCAGTTGTTTTTGTACAATTTTGTACAATTTTGTACAAAGAAATGTGGGAGCTGGCACTCAATGACAAACTCACCTGCGAGTTAAAAATAAAAAAAAGGTAGAGTTAAGATTAATAATTTTTGGAGAATTTGGAAACCTTTCTTGGAATATGTCACTGTCAAGAAGAAAGGGGTCACTCCTGTACCGGAACAAAATGACTTTTGGAAATTTTGAGTTTTTACAATCCCCTGGACATTGTAAATATCACAGGGGTGATAATAAAAGCGTGATTTATGATAGTGTAGGAATTCAAATGTATTAGAGAATGAGTAGTAAGATGGTACTAAGGATGAATTAAGCAGCTTTTACATGAGATTATTAGAGTTTGGTACTTTTTATTATGGTTGCTTATACATGATTTATGTAATGTACTCATACTGATGTAAAAGAAGAAAATATGTGTTTTTTTATGATTTATTTTTTTCCTTTTTTTCTCTTTTAATTTTCTTATCTTTGCAATTCTTTTATTACTGTATTTTTTCTCTATTATTGTATGTTCATATTGTTTAAATACCTATAAAAATTTAATAATAATAAAAAAAGAAACAAAGTAGTCCTAATTTGGGTGAAATGCAGGGCTTTCCCCCTGGCCACACCCACCATACCACACCCACAGTGTGGTAGTAATTTTTTTTGTTCCCACCACTGAGCATATCCCAAAAGAAAGGATTAATAACCTATATCTGAGTTCTCCACACCTAGAAAAATCTTAGTTATCATTACCTCCCATCAAGTCAGAATTGACTTGAGGGCAGGTAATGATAATGATACTGGTAAAGATAATAGGAGTTAAAACATTAAAAGAAATACAGATCATTTTTAGCTCCCTCCTCCCAAGGATTATATGTTAATTTTTGTATGCCAAATAGCCTGATCTGTTCTTTCCCTTCTTTTCCACCCATTGACTAGGGACAAGGAAATAGTAACATGTGTGGCTGTAACATGTTGCAGAAGGCTTACACACACTTTACATATAAGTCTTTAAATTTATAGAACCCTCTGCATTTTCTTCTTACATTTCTCTCTCCCTTTTTTGATCCTTCAGTCCTTTACAACTTAGGTCAGCCTACATTCTATAAGCCTACAACCACCTGGGAAAATAAAGGGAGAATCTCAAATCATGAGAAACAAAAGCAGGAACTCCTTGGAAACTTCCTGTAATCTCTACTAAACAGATCAATATTCATTTTTATTGTCTAATCCAATCATCTCTTTGAGCATAAATCCTTAATGTCTAGTAATCTATGGACCACCCTTCCTACTGAATCCCTATGAGACAACTGAAGGATTGCAAAGCACAAAGCCTGGACTTCTTTGTTCATAGCTATAAACGTCATTGTGCTATGATGCAACATGTCATATGGGTGGCACCTGAGCACATGTGGTGTAATGGATATTGTGTCAAACTAGGACTCAGAAGACCTGCACTCAAATCCTGACTCGGTCATGGAAGTTTACAGAGAGGGGGCTTGGGAATGGTTAATGACTCTTTGAACTTCTCATAGGTTTGGAAAACCCTATGACTGTTGCCACACATCAGAAGCAACTTGACAGCACAAAGTGACAACAACATGCTGCAACTGCACTTAGCTTATAGCAGGTTAATGTATGAGGCCCCTGAGGGACAATCTGGGGTATAAAATTAAGAGTTCAGGAGTGCATTGTCTGAAGCGCATTTAGCCAACGAGGATTCCAACTAGGTTTTCATCGCCATCCCAGGAAAGTAATATTTTGAAGCTAGAAAAGTCTGATTTCATTAGACTGAAATGACAAGCAATGGAGTGTTGTGGAGAATATGTTAAACAGTTATCTGTCCAGTCATTATAATCCAGGGGTTCCCAAACTTTTCAAGCCAGGGGCCGGGTCACACTTTCTCAGTCAGCTTTGAGTGCCGGACAGCCATTTTGCCCTGCCTGCACAATGGGGTGGCCATTTTGTCTCAACAGCTTCAAAGGGGTGGCAATTTTGTTTCTCCAATGCCCTTGGAGGGGTGGGGGTCCCACATGAAATGGTGCTGGTGCCAGATCCAGTCCACAGGCCTTAGGTTGGGAACCCCTGATATAGTCTCACACTGAGCAATAAACTGATAAACTGACCAATCTCTCTGTGAATCTACCTTCATGTTCTTATGTAAAGCTATTTGATGTAGTGGCAGTCTTCTGGTACTAGTTTTCTTCATGAATACTTTTAGGGATGCATCTTCCTGTTTTTGTTGTTCAGTCACATAGTTGAGTCTGACCCTTTGCAACCCCATGCACCTTCGCACGCCAGGCACCCTATCTACCACCATCCTCCTCAGCTTGCTCAGCTCTGTGCCCATTGTGTCTACAATACCATCTAGCCATCTCATTCTCTGTCGCCCTCTTCTTCTTTTGCCCTCAACTTTTCCCAGCATCAAGGCTTTCTCAAGTGAATCCTCTCTTCTCATTTGCTGTCCAAAGTACTTTAACTTCATCTTCAATATTTTACCTTCCAAGGAGAAGTGGGGGTTGATTTCTTTTAAGATCAACCTACTTGTTCTCCTTGCTGTCCAGAGTACTCTCAAAATTATCCTCCAACACCACATTTCAAAGGTGTGTATTCTTCTGTGCTCAGCTTTCCTTATAATCCAACTCTTACAACCATACATTACTACCATTGTTTTGACTATGCCGATGGCTCTACTTTTTACTATATTCCCCAGGTTTCTCATAGCTTGTTCCCCAGGTTTCTCATAGCTTGTCTCCCAAGAATCAGTCACCTTTTAATTTCATGGCTGCAGTCACCATCTGCAGTGATCTTGGATCCTAAGAATGTAAAATCTGTCACTGCTTTCTTCCTGTTAGGCATTTTAACTTTAGGAGCTGGTAAAGCGACTGTTTGCAAACACCCAATTCTATATCTCATATGGGTGAAATCTTTTATTCTAGTATATAGAACTGGTGTTTATTTTCTTCTAGCATAAAGGTTTACCTATTGCTCAGTTTTCAGGGAGGCTTATTATAACATAATCCATATGAAAACATTTATGAAGAATCAACTCAATGGGGTTGAAGCAACATTTAAAAAACTAATTTAAAATAGAGAAGTAGCAAAAATAATGGGAGGCATAACACATCTGATAACAAAGACCTAATCCCATTTGAGAATAATTGTGTGTGAGGCTATTGTGCAATGGGTTACTCGTTCCTGCCAGCTTCCCTTTGAGCCATGCATGTCCCCAATTTTTCAGCCACTGTGAAAGTATCTGAAGAGAGGATCACAAAATCATGGGAAACTGAGTTGGAAGGGGCCTATGGGGCCAATGAGCCCAATTCTCTGCTCACTGCAGGAATCTGAATCAAAGCAGATATGACAGACAGTTGTCTAATTTTCTTTTGAGGTCCAATTATCTGTAAGTTTAAGAATGCTTAAATAATAGCTTTACACGATCACAGAAGTCAAGTTTTGATGCTTTGTTAGTGCTCGCATAGCTAGATATCTTGTAAGAACCTTGACAGGAATTCTGTTACCTTTCCCCTTCCTTCCAGACTAGTTTTTAGGACTAAACTAACATGTTTTGCTCTTTGAAGAATGAAGACTAATCCAATTGTTGGAACAGAATAGGCTTCTGGTTAGCCGGATTAGTCCAACCCATAATAGGAGTGCCAAACTTGTGATTGAAGAGCTTTGGGGTTGAACAAAGTTAGCAAGGGTTCCTGAAACTAGAGCAGTACCATTTACGGTACCAGAATTGTGTTAAGAGTAGAAGAGCATCAGCATACACTGGGAGAAGAAAACAAGAGGAAGCTGAATGGCAATATATATATATATATTGATGATCCTGAAGCACCATTGGGGGAAAGGGTGTGTGTCATTCTATTGTCAATATTTTCTCCTTGTTAGTAACAGTTGTCTCACTATTATTTTGAGTACTTCAGAGCTCAGAAAAATTTTTGTTTAGGTTTTTTATTCAAATCAAATCGATCTTTATTGCTGTCCAAGATGAGCATAGAACACACACGAAAACTGGTTGTACTTCCTGGAAACCCACAGACAGCATAGCCATAGGCCAGTGATGGTGAACCTATGGTACATGTGCCAGATGGGGCACTCAGAACTCTCTGTGTGGGCATGTGCACTGTTGGCCCAGCACAGAGTTCACCCCACCTCTCTGCCCAGCAGAACCAATGGGAAATCTTCCTCCCTCCCCCCAGCACAGATTTTGCCCCCCCCCCTTGTGGGACAGACAGCAGCCTGTTGAGTTTGGGCACTCACCATCACAGCCATAAGATGTCCCCCACTCCCAGTTCAGCTTCATTGTCATACTGTCTTTCCCAAAAACAATATGGAAAAAGAAGTTAGTAACAGAATCTGACAGACAAATAAAAATACAACCTCACTGAAGAAATATCAGAAACTTAAAAAATGCATAGAACATCAATAGCCGTTTATCATAATAATTGCTTAACAAGCACCAATAACATACAAACAAAATATGGCAAATATATCAAAAGTATTAATAATTTAACTACTGGCTTCCTTTAGCTTTGCTAGTTAGTAACAGCAAGAGAGGCCTAAGTTAAAATGGCTTGACTCATGGGATAATTGTTATCATTGGTAACTCCAGTGCCCCAAGCCTTGGGGTATCCTAGTTTTGTATATCTTCCTGACTGGCACCTGGATTCCCATTTACTCCTCCCCTTTGTGGTCCTCCCTCCAACTCAAACCTCCTCAGTTGCATCTGCCTCTGGTTGGGGAGGTGGTAGAGGTCAGGGAGGCCTCGCTCTCTCCCTACCATCCCTGAAGGTAGAAAACAGCTAAGGCGTCTACATTTCCCAAGGTCTTTTGTGCCTTCAGCACTATTTTGGGGGTGTCTGGGAAATATAGGTCATCAGATACTGTTGAGTCTCCTGGCATCGTTGTGTCTTTGTGAGTCCCTGTCTTCCTCATTTTGGACATTATGATGAGACACAGACTGCACAGGAAAAAAGAATGGGAAGCGTCTTCCTGCACTGAGCGAACAATCGCCATCTTTTGAGATACAGTCAAACCTTGCATAAAGAGTGTCTCGGTTAAAGAGTAACTCGCTTAAAGAGCAGATTTTTCTCTGAATGTTCGTTTCGCTTAACAAATAAAACCAACCAAAAACTCGCTTAACAAATAAATCGGGGTTCGCAATCCCCCCCACAATTGGTCATTTACAATGGTATTTCGCTTAAAGAGCAAACTCGCTTAAAGAGCAATCCTGTGCAACGCATTACGCTCTTTAAGCGAGGTACCACTGTACTATATTTTTTTGTGTTTGTAAGTTGGAATTGACTTGATGGTACATCATCATTGTTGTTGGGTTTGTTTGTTTGTTTGTTTTTTGTTAAAATCTACCATTAGATTCAAAGTTGAAGACTGGCGCAACAGTTCAAGACCTAACCAAAGACTTAAGAACGGTTAAGGTAATGTCTAAGTAAATAAGCAGTAAATGCAGACATCATAGAATGCAAGTAAACCTGGACTAACTTTCTTCCAAATGAAACTACATGTGAATGAGTGAGTATAGCACAAAGCACAGAATCACAGAGTAATGGAAAGGATGACTGAAACAATATTATATAACTGCTAAAAACAATAAATTAATAGACCAATCTCATCACAATATTAACCAGAAGTCAAATCTGTTTTTTTTTTTTTAAGAGATCAATTCAGGGAGTATTTCCTTGAAAAGATTGTCTGAGCAGAACCACTTTACATTGGCACTGGAATCCATTTAAAGCAGGTGTTCAAAACCTACAGCCTGTGAGCCTGCAGTGCCAATTAATCCAGCGAGGACCCTGTCACCACCAGAAGTGCAGAAAACACACCGAAAATGCACCGAAAACATGCCAGAAGTGCCGAAAACAGCCGGAAAAAAGCAGCAGAAAAAAACAGCTGAAAACAGCCGCCCTCGCTCCCACTGCCACGGGTTTTCGGACTTCAATTCCCAGAAGACTAAGTCAGAGGTGACCTGCAAAGCCCTCTCTGTGGGCATGCCTGGCAATGGCAGCACACTTCCCCACCCACCCCTCTCCTCAGTGATGGGCAGCAGCAGATTTGCACTGGTTCACCAGAACCAGTAGTAGCTTTTCCTGGTGCCCCAGCAAACCGGCAGCGGCTTTTCGGGGGAAGCACCTTGGGGGCTTACCTTTTCGCCAGTTCTTCCACTGCACATGTGCACCTACAGTGCTCTGCCTGCCAAGCCAAGCAGCCATTTGCTGCTTGGAGTGTGGTAGTGCAGAGCGTTGGGTGGCCACACGCAGCCATGGAGGAACTGGTGGCTGCTGCTGAGGCCCTCGGTGGCCTCCTTGCTGTCCTCCCAAGTGGGGAGGAGGAAGAACAGCTGCTAGCCTGAAGCTCCCTACACCCTGCTCTCTAGGGTAAGTGACTCACCTTTGGGTGTGGGGTGGGTGGATATATTTTAATGTGTATTTAATGTGTATTTATTTTTTCATGTGTATTTTATGTGTATTATGTGTATTCAATTTGTATTTTTATGTGTTTTTATGTGTATTTAATCTGTATTTAATGTGTATTTATTTTTAATGTGTATTTTATGTGTTTTTATGAGTATTTTTATGTGTACAGTCAAACCTCACTAAACGAGTCACATAATGAGAGGGTTTTTCAAAAAGCAAACCAACTCGCATAACAATTTTTTTTGCTATGCGAGTCGGACTTTCTCTATGGAAAAACTCGCATAATGAGCATTTCTATGGGGAAGACTCACATAATGAAAATTTTTCGCTATGTGAGTTTTTCCATAGGAATTTTCGCTATGTGAAAAAACTTGCATAGCGAAAAACTCGCATAGTGAGCACCCTCACAGAAATAATTAAATTTGTTATGCAATGTTTGACTACTTATTTTTATGGTTTTTAAAATTTGGCTCCACCCACGTCATTGGCTCCACCTATGACATCATGACATCAGTTCCACCCATGATGTCATGGAGTTGTCTCTGCCCAAGACGTCGGCTCCACCCACAGTGTGGTAGTAATTTTTTGGCTGCCCACCACTGCTTCTCCCTCCACCAAAGGGGAGGCTGAAATCCTGCTCAGGAGGCAGTGCAGGGACAGGCATGAAGTGAGTCAATCAGATATACTGTACATCCCTCCTAGGAAGTGTTGGCAGTGCATGGGCAGGCACCATGTGTGCGTATGCATGCATGTGAACTGCTCAAGGCAAACCAGTGACATCACATGGATGCATTGCACACATGGTGGGTGGATGAGCACACACCCAGGTGATATCACTGGTGCATCTTGAGTGGCACACGCACCCATGTGACATTGCCAAAGGTGTGCCGGCGACTTCAGCTGTGTGTGTGCACACATGTTGCCTGCTTGTGTACTGCCGGTGCCTTCTTGGGCACTTGGTCTCTAAAAGGTTTGCCATCACTGCCCTACAGGATAGAGGAATAATCAGTGGATCTCACTGAGCAAGGAATCCTACAATTGTACATTGCTAACAGGAAAGCCTCATCCAGCAACCATCCTCTCAGACACACATGGGGTAAATCTTAATCTCCCCAAGGATCTTGTCCATGTAATTAGGCTATCACAATGAAGAAATCTCTATCCCAGGATGGAAATTAGATGGCCAAACAAGATTTGTTGCAGGGTCATTAGGGAAAGAACTTCAATGGTGCAATTCCCCTAGTCCATCCTAGTCTGCTACTGTTACAATTACAGTAATACCTCAGATAACATTAGTATCGAATAACACTAAAATCGCATAACATTAAGCAATCTGGGGGGAAGAATTGCATCGAATGACATTAAGATCCTATGGGATGCATCAGATAACAACCGCTAAAGCCTGTGTGGTTACAATGTATCTCTATGGATCCCATAGGATTTTAACATGCATCGGATAACACTAAAAATCGGATAACACCAAAACTTCTGGAACCAGGTTTTAACGTTATTCGAGGTTTTACTGTACTTTGTGTGCTGTATGCCAACAGCAGTAACTGACGAACCCTATAATGTTCCAACCTTGGTTTGTAGCAGAGTGAACGATCTCAACTAGCACCAAAATATGAAGGATCCTCCCTTTCATTTTATTATTCATTTTAGTCATACTCATTTTATTGGGGTTGTCAGTTGTCTAAATTGTTGGAATAATTTTTAATCACCCATGTTTATAACATGGACTTTTCAGCACAGATTATGAGTTCAAAAGTATGGTCTCACAACCACAATACATAGCCTTGATTAAAAGATAAGTGCACCAGAAGCGTTAAGTTTTCAAGACACTGGTTAGATCTGCATAGTACTAAAGACAGATCAGAGTAGCTGCTACTATAACCCTGTGGGCTATTTGGCTAAGCCCAAAGAATAGAAAAATCCTTAAAAAGGGACTGCGCCTGCAAAGTTTCTGTTTAGAATGAGAAATAAATGAACAAACAAAACAAAATTCCGTTCCCTTGGGGAAGGAGTTAGACCCATATCACTTTGATTTAGGTAACAGAATATCAGAGCAAGTATATTGGAGGAGTGAGTTATTTTTGGAATATAGACACCAGCTTCCTTTGCATATTTAATTGCTCAGAAATGTGTTACAATGGAGACCACGTGGAAGGAGGATATTGTTAAAGCAGAAAAGACTGCACTCTTTTTTTTTTACCCACAGTATAAGTAGCTATAGGCCTGATCCTTGCTCTGCTTCAGTACCACCAGTCACGTTGTAGCTTGTGAGCCTATCTGGAACATGTGATTTGAAAGACCAACAGTGGCACAACTGATTCTATGCAGCTATTGTTGTTTTAGACTTGGTTCCTTAGCACCAGTGCTCATCCCTTTCCTGTTTTGGAAACCACCACCACCTCGTGTTTACCTGATGTCTCCCTCAAAACAGTCTTCTTATTCCAGATGTGAAACTGCCAAAATGAAGGCAACTTTTCCTGAGTTCATTTTGCAGTTCCTTTCATCTGGCCTAGTGTGAGAAAGATTGGCCAGCAACACAAGGTTGCTGTTACCAGCGGACGTCTGATCATGGTTAAAACATTACCACAATCTTAGAGGAAGCTTTTCCTGTATAACCCACTCAAAACAGTGAATTAGATTCAAAATTAACTTTGACACTGTCCAAACCAGGGGTGCCCAAACTACAGGCTGTGGGGCAGATCCAGCCCCCAGTGCCAATTCATGTGGCCCACACCTCCCTCGTCGTTCCTGGAAGTGGAAGTACGGGGGCATTTTACTTCTGCTTCTGGGAGTGATAAGGGCAGTGTAGGCCAGATGAATTGGCGTTGGGGGCTGGATCTGACCGGCAGGCTGTAGTTTGGGCACCCCTGGTCTAAACTGAACAGGATTACAATTCAAACATTTGCTTTCTATATTGCTGCCACATTTTGACTATTTCTATTTTTAGCAGGTCAGTTGTGCTAGTCACACTTTGGATTCACACCCCCTCACTTGTCATCAGGAATCAGAATAAAATCTTGAAGGTGGTTGTGTCTCCTTCCTGACATTTAATTCTGCTCTTGCGCTTGTCTCTAGGTTGCATATTTCCAGCCACACAGAATGCAGCACATGTGAAGTTACTTTCCGATGAGCATAGAAAATGGAGGAAGCAGTCTGATGCTAGAAGAACAGGGAATAGCAATGTTTTTGTGCCAGTTGATAGCATTAAGTGCTTTCAAAAGGTCAGAACCGACTGTGTGACTGAATCACAACAACAATCCTAGAGGGTGGGGTGGGAACTCTGAGCAGGATGTAGCCTCTGTTTTTATGAATCTTCCGACTCCCTTAATGTAACCTGCAGTCTTTTTTTATTGTACCAGAAATGGAGCTGGTAAATTGGTAGGCGCTCTTGATGATGTCAGACATGCTGCATAGAATGAAAAGCATGCCATCTGGTGGTTTCAGAAAGGATAGAGATATTGAGCTTCAAAAGGAGATCAAACCTGGAAAGACATGTACATATGCACGTACAGGTGGCCTTTAATTGTACAAAAGCATTGTCAGAGTTTTAGACACAAATACTTTACACGGAAGTAAGAAGCATGTTGAAGCTTTTAAACTGGGAATAATTTTACTCATACCGATGCAATCATTATCCGGGGTATTACTGTACTGTATATGGTATTGATCTCATGGATTTTGCATTAATGGATAAACATGATAATCTATTAGTAAAGCCTAAAGATGGGATGGTAGTGGCTTAGTGGTTTAGACCAGGGGTGCTCAAACTACAGCTCATGGGCCAGATCTGCCCCCGACACCAATTCTTCTGGCCCACACCATCCTTGTTGCTCCTGGAAGCGGAAGTAAAACGCGCATACAGGCATGTTTTACTTCTGCTTCCAGAAGCGATGAAAGTGGTGTGGGCCGGATGAATTGATGTCAGGGGCAGATCAAGTCCGTGGGCCGTAATTTGGACACCCCTGGTTTAAGCAGAGAAAATGGCAACCTTAAATCTATCTCATCCTCTTGCAAAACAGATTGTAAGGTGCATTTTACTTCCGCTTCCCATGGGAGGAACTGCATGATTGGCCCGCTGAACCACGTGACTGGCCCACTGAACCATGTGACCAGCCCATGGCCCAAAAGGTTTGGGCACCCCTGGCTTAGACGCTGAACCTGATGACTAGAAGGTTAGTAGATCAGCAGTTCAAGACCTAAGCGCTGTATGACAGGGTGATTTCCCCTCTCTGTACCAGCTCCTGCCAACCTAGCAGTGTGAAAGTAAGAAATTGCAAGTAAATAAATACTTCGATGGGAAGGTAAACAGCATCCCTTACACTCTGGTGTCTAGCCATGCCTGCCATATGACCATGGAAATGTCTGCAGACATGAACAGCACTGACTCTTTGGCTATAAACAGAGATGAGCACCAAACCCTAGGGTCGGATATAACTGGCTTTCAAGCAAGGGCTACCTTTACCTTTAAAGATGAGCAATTCAGTTCTAAATAATGTAAAGTAGTTTGATAAGGGAGAGAGCCCCATCCATCACTAGAGGGATTCAGTCTAGAGAAATATGAAATGTGCTCCATAGCACCAGAACTCAGATGCCTCCACTGTACTGAGACAGACAGAGGAAATCCTGCTTAATATGTTCCCAACTGATTGAAACAGTCAGCTAAATAAAGTACTAGTGCTACAGTATAGGCTTAGAAAAAGTTGCAACATTATTGATCTTATTACTAATTTTACTACTCCCTAACTGAGCAGAAAAACTCAATTTTAAGTACCCTCATTCTAACTTCTATCTATTGATATATTTTAAATATTCTCATTTTAACTTCTGTTCCTTTTGTTGTTCTATGCTAGTCTTGGACCGTAATAAAGATTGATTTGATTTGCGTTAGACAACATAACTACCAAGGTTCAGAGTACAGTAAAACCCCGAGTTATGAAAAAAAAAAATAGATTCCATGGCCTTTTTTGTAACTCGAATTTTTTCGTAACTCAAGGCATTACCATAGGGATAAAGAAAAAGTTCTCCCATCCTCCAAGTCCCCCCACCCTCAAAAAATCAATCAAACCACCCCAAAACAACAGCGGCATTGAAAGAAAAGCATGCATAAGCAAAATCACTGTTCCTTACCTTAAAGAAGCTTTGAAAATGGTCAGAAAACTCAGAAAATCCAGCAACAAACAGCAACAGGCAGCCATTTCGGCACAGAAAAATAAGACAAAGAAATCACTCCAACTCCTCTCCAACCACTCTACTGCCACCTACAGGGATCAAAAAGGCTGCATGTGTTTTATAGACATGTCCCAGGGTGCAATGTACTCTGGGAAATCAGATTATGTAACCTG
The DNA here is from genome assembly GCA_030440675.1 of Furcifer pardalis. Taxonomy (NCBI): domain Eukaryota; kingdom Metazoa; phylum Chordata; class Lepidosauria; order Squamata; family Chamaeleonidae; genus Furcifer; species Furcifer pardalis. Next base: position 149,064,546 of record CP126891.1, read on the forward strand.
AAGCAAAACCATAGGGAAAATGGTGTGTTTTGCTTAACTCAGAGGAACACAGAGGAAAAAGGATTAATACATAACTCGGGGCATTTTCGTAAATTGGGGCATGGATTTCAGTGCAGAACCATTTCGTAAGTTGAATTTTTTGTAAGTAGGGGCATTCGTAAGTCAGGGTTTTACTTTATCTTAAAGCAGAGGTTCTCAACCTATGGCCTGCAGGCTGGACTTGGACCATGGCACCATTTCATGTAGCCCGCAGCCACCCTTGCAGTTCCCAGAAGTGGAAGGGGACATGTTTACATCAGCCATAAAATGCACCTGTGCATGCATAAATGCGCCCATGCCTGTTGTAAATGCAGACATGGGTGCATTTACAGCTGTCATAAATGTGCCTGCTTATGCTTCCAGGGGTGTGGTCAGGTCTGCTCAACTGTCCAGGGATGGTGAGGCCCATGGTGGAAAAAGTTTAGCAATACCTGATCTAAAGCTTGCTAAGTTATTTATCACCAGAGAAAGACAATTCCATATATGCTTCTTTCTGGAACAAAATATCCCCCAACAATAAATTAAATGGAGATGCTCTCCTTTTGTGATGCCTCAAATAAACAGCAATTTCACTCTACTTAATGGCAACTGTTCGACGCACTTTGGTTCAACTTTGTGCTAATCCCTGATGAACTAGTAATTATAGAAAGGCAGGAGAAAATATAGGAAAATACTGGTGTAGAAACCGGCAAACCACATGAGGAATTTTTCCATGAAAACTCCATGGACAGGGACAAAAGGGTTAACAAAAAGGCAAAATAGATGGAACAGGATGTTGAGCTTATCAGATCGGAAGATGGGGAAGATAGGATAGACAGGTATGAGCTAGACAACATCCCTAAGGAATACACAGTGGAGGTGTGGAACACGTTTAATGGCTTAGACTTGATGGACAGTATGCCAGAAGAATTATGGACAGAGATGTAGGACATCATACAGGAGGCAGCAAGGAAAATCATACCAAAGGAAAAGAAGCATAAGAAAGCAAAGTGGTTGTCTGATGAGGATGGTAAAATAGCAGAGGAAAGAAGGAATGCAAAAGGAAAAAGGGGAAAAAAATCAATTGAATAGATAATTTCAAAGAAAAGCAAGGAGAGATAAGGAAACCTACCTGTCGGACTTCAGGCATCTCAGTAGAGCAGAACAAGGGAGGCTTCTTCTTCGGGTAGCATGCAGCCGAGTTGCCTTGTGTGTGTGTGATAAGAAAAACAACAATCTTCAAAGAGAAACAGCTGTTTTATTCTCCAGGTTCATTGATAGTAAAGTCCATAGAAAAACGCAGATTAGAGGGTCATAATCATGAGTTCAGTCCAATAAAAACAGTCCAAGTTCGTTAGGTAATCATAGCGAGAAAAAGACAAATAACAGATCCATAAGCCAAACCAGGTCTTAATCCATGGAGAGACAAATACGAACTAACTCACTTCTCTGCAAACATGGAGAATCTGCAGTCAGGTGGGTTACTCTTAGCCAATCAGGTAACAGAGAAAACTTTCTCAAAACAATAGTTGTTTATACACGTGTGTAATCAGTGTTCTGGCCTATAGACAAAACATGGATCTCAGCTAGTTAGAAAGATAAGAAATACAATAAAACAGGCAGTCTTGTAACATGAGTTCATGAGGCAGAGAGAAGACAAAGGATTTATGAGGCCTATCTGAAAAATAGCGATTTCAAGCCTTGTGAAGCATGAGAAAATAGGTCTTTTCCTGACACTACCTGAATGAACAGTGCAAAAACCATAAGGGGCTCATTCCACATGCTAGGAAGGTTATGCTCAAGATAATACAGGATAGACTTCAGCATCACGTGGAGTGAGAACTACCAGAAGTTCAGGCTGGGTTCCGAAGAGGCAACATTCATTGCCAACATACATTGGATCATGGAGAAAACAAAAGAATATCAGAAACAAGTCTATTTCTGTTTCATTGACTACACCAAGACCTTTGACTGTGTGGACCACAACAAAATGTGGCAAGTAATTAAAGAGATGGGAATACCAGAACACCTTATATGCCTCATGAGAAATCTGTACATGAGTCAAGAAGCAACAGTTAGGACAGAATACAGAATGACAGAGTGGTTTGGAATAGGAAAAGGAATAAGACAAGACTGCATTTTATCACCATGCTCATTCAACTTATACATAGAGCATACAATGCGCAATGCAGGGATGGAGGAATCGCTATTTGGGATCAAAATTGCTGGGAGAAACATCAACAACTTGAGATATGCAGATGATACTACCCTCATGGCAAAAAGTGAGGAAGACCTAAAGAAGCTCCTGATTAGGCTGAAAGAAGAGGGTGCAAAAGTTGGCTTGAGACTCAACATCAAGAAAACCAAGATAATGGCAACAGGCCCTATCAGTCCGTGGAAAATAGATGGGGAAGAAGTAGAAGCAGTGACAGATTTTACTTTCTTAGGATCCAAGATCACTGCAGATGGTGATTGCAGCCATGAAATAAAAAGGCGGCTGATTCTTGGGAGACAAGCCATGAAATACCTGGGGAACATAGTGAAAAGTAGAGACATCAACTTGCAAACCAAAATTTGTATAGTCAAAGCAATGGTATTCCCGGTGGTAATGTATGGTTGTGAGAACTGGACCATTAGGAAAGCTGAGCACAGAAGAATAGATGCCTTTGACATGGGGTGTTGGATGAGAGTTTTGAGAGTCCCGTGGACATTGAGGAGCAGTGATGGGATGTCCCCGGTTCCAGACGGTTCCCTGGAACCAGTAGGACCAATCCCGGAGGGTTCTCCGGGAGGGTAACCCATTTTTGAGGCGTCCGGTTCCGGACGCCTCACCGAAAGAATTTTTTTTAAAAAAAATCGGAGCTAAAATGGCTCCAATTGACTGCGTATGCACAGAAACTCAATCTGACGCATTGCGCATGTGTCAGATTGAGTTTCTGCGCATGCGCAGTCAATTGGAGCCATTTTAGTTCCAATTTAAAAAAAATTGTTTAAAGCTTTCAGGACGGCGGCGGCGGCGGCACCAGCCCTCTGAGAAGGGCACCTCCCCCGCAGCACGTTGAGGGCTGCCTGGGCCGTCCACTGCCGACAAGCCCCATGCCCTGGGGACGCCCGGCGTGGCACACCGCTGACGCCTCCTCCTCCGCCGGGCGCCGGCCTGTGGGCTGGGTGCCTGCAACCGCCGTCCGCCACCGCCGGAGCTGCCGTTGGCTGCATTCCTGTGGCCTCCTCCTTGGGCTGGTCCCTTTTTAGCCCGGCAGCGGTGCGGCAGCATGGGGACGGCCCAGGGAGGCTCGGCAGCCGCGGCTGGAGCCGCGGCTGGAGCCACTGCTGCCCGCCGCCCCTGGCCATGGCCGGAGCCGGGCTAAAAAGGTACCGGCCCGAGGAGGAGGCCACAGGGGTGCAGGCAGCTGCGGCGGCTGCGGCTGTGGACGCAGTCGGGGTGCCGGGTCCCAAGAAAGGTAAGCGAGGGGTAATTTATTTGTGTTTTGGGTGGGTGGTTGTTTTTATTTTATTTATTTATTTATTTATTTGTGTCTGGGTGGGTGGGCTGAGAGGGAGGGGTGTGTGTGTGTATGTTTATTTTTATTATTTATTTATTTTTATTTTTGGCCCCGCCCACAACGTCATGACGTCATGACGTCAGCTTCGGCCATGACGTCATGACGTCATGACATTGGCCACGCCCATGACGTCCGTGACGTCATGGCGTGGTAGTAGAATTTTTGTCATCCCATCACTGGTGAGGAGAACAAAAAGGTCAATCCTATAAGAAATCAACCCTGACTGCTCCTTAGAAGGTCAAATAGTAAAGATGAAGCTAAAGTACTTTGGACAGCAAATGAAAAGAGAGGATTCACTTAAGAAAACCTTGATGATGGGAAAGGTGGAGGGCAAAAGAAGAAGGGGGCGGCCAAAAATGAGATGGCTAGATGGTATTGTAGACACAATGGGCACAGAGCTGGGTGGGTTGAGGAGGATGGTGGAGGACAGAAGTGCCTGGAGGGCAATGGTTCATGGGGTCACAAAGGTTTGGAATCGACTGTGCAACTGAACAACAAAAAGTACCCAAGTATTAGAAAAGAGAAAACAACACTGTGAAATCAATGCTTAACTTAACTGAACCAAACTTCATGATAATCAAACTGACCCCAATCAGGGATCTTCTTTTATTACTCTTGTAAATAGCCAAGATGGTCAAGATAATACACAGAGCTGGGAATCGTCTATGCGACTGAACAACAACAAAATAGCCACACTGATTGTATGTTATTTCTGTTTGTAAATAGCACCCTGACTTGCAAGCCTATCTGCTAAGCCAGCCACCCATTGTGTGCCTCTATACCTAATATGTATAAATTGATACCACGAAAACCCGTTCTTATGTCTGATGAAGTGGACTTGATCACGAAAACTAATATTAAAATATAGGAGTTAGTCTTTAAGGTGCCACACCGTTTTTTGTTTTTTTCCTCCTGTTTACTCTTTGATATACAGTACAGTATATGAAAGAGGGAACATGAACAAAGCATTAAACTTTTGTTTATGCCTCTTTCATAAACATAAATCCATCTCTTTCAGCAATTATTAAAGGTGTATTGGAGTATTTCATTTAGTCACAAAAGGCTCAGCACATAAGAATGGAGCTTCTACTGGTGAATGGCACTTCTACTGGTGAATGTTGTACTTGTTTGGAGAATGGAAAGAAAGGCCAACTTCACCCATGCTGAAGATGGAACTAAAATACTTCTCCCAAAGGAGAAAGTCCCTTGTTACCTGGATTTCTTTTTAACACAGGAAGAACCATAGTAGAACCATACTTTCATGTGAGCCAGCAAATCAGTAATTACATTCACCATTACGTGTAAATAACTGGCCCACTGTTCTCAAATGCTGAGTGATTGTCATGAGACAAAAATTGGAAATAGTAGCAGATCTACTTGTGATCCACAGCTTTGTTTCTTAATCCTTTCTTAGTTCTTACCAATGCTTGGCAAAGTTACTTTTTTGAGTATTACAGTCAGAACTGGAGCCATGCTGTTTATGGGAGTTTGAGAGTTGTAGTCCCAAAATCCTAACTTCTCTTATTTCCGATCTTGACTTTTGTTGGTGTTCTTCCCCCCTGCTTTCACCTCAACTCAAAACCAACAGCTTACTTACTTTCCAAACTAATTCAGACATCTCAGTAACTAACTCTGGGCAAGATGATAGCAGCTTGCTGCTTCATACTATAATATACTTCTCCCTATAGCCAAACAACTTCGACCTTTTACATTTTTTTACATAGGAACCAAACATGAAATGTTTCTCTGTAGAACTGGTTAAAACTTGACATTTTGTTTGTGCTCTACATAATTATAAACTGTGGTATAGCTGACGAACTTTTCACTCTCAAGATATTTGGGCCTAATCCAGGGATTGCTAAACTACAGCCTGTGGGTCAGATCTGACCTGAGGCTCCAAATCATCCAGCCCATGCCACTACTAGAAGTGGATGTGGATGTGCCCCATGCATGTGCAAATGCACCTGCACATGTGCAAATGCACCTGCACATGTGCAAATGCACCTGCACTTGTGCAAAACACCGTCATAAATGCACCACCAGCTGTCATAAACACATTTATGACAGCCACAGACATGTTTTATGGCAGGAGGAACCACATGACCGGCCCGCTCAACCATGTGACTGGCCCGCACAGCGATGGGATGTAACAGGTTCTCACCAGTTCTCCAGAACCGGTAGTAACTTTTCCCAGTGTCCCGGAGAACCGGTAGCAGCTTTTGTGGGGAACCACCTTCGGGGCTTACCTTTTCACTGGTTCCCTCACTGGGCGGGTGTATTTTAATGTATTTATTTATTTATTTAATTTATTTATGGGTTTGTGTTATGGGTGGGTGGGTGGGTTGAGGTGTGTGTGTGTGTATATGTGTGTGTGGTTATTTTTATTTTATTTTATTATTATTTTGTATTTTTTAATTTTTTTTCCTTTGGCCCCACTCACAACATCATGACATCATGATGTTAGCTCCGCTCACACTGATGATGTCACGGTGGGGTAGTAAATTTTTTGACATCCCACCACTGGGCCCACAGCTCGAAAGGTTTGGCCACCCCTGGCCTAAACTCTTCTCAGGTTGAGCCAGCATAGTCAGTGGAACTGTTGATGTAGCTCCAAAATTTAGAAGTCCAAAGGATCCCCGGCCCTTGTGCAACTTAATTAAGGCTGCCTAACAGAAATTGTGCTTTATGTTAAATTTCTTTCAAATTGTGGACACTAGAGCTTTTTAATCATAAACCATCTTTGAGCAGTGAAATAGTTGTTTGCATGACGTATGTGTGCAGTTCTAGGTCTGACCATTCCGTGTCACTGTTGGCCAGCACTGTGCTGAGGTTCAGCAAAGAATCTGCAGGAAGACAGAACAGATATTTGGAAAATGGCGACTGAGAGCTTGCTGCTGCTCAAATCATGCCTCTTTTTCTCCAGCCCATTTTGAACAAAGTCTCAGAACAGATGAGCATTGTCAAGAGAACTTGACACCTTTTTCACGGTAAGAGAGAAAAGGATTGAGAAGCACTGGAAACACCAGAAGGAAAGCGATCCTGGCAGACGAAGGTAAGTTCTTCCAATCTTTTCCTACCTTTATATGTAGTTTACTCTCTCTTCTCTCTTTCTCTCATTTTAGATCCTCTAAATCTGGAAGGATTGTTGTCCAGACTTCCGGTATTTTCCCCATGAAACATATATGCAGATGAAGTAGTAATAAAAGTACCAGGTCAATTCAAGATAAGGACGGATGAATGTGCAAATGCTGAAAGAATTAGAAATTAAACCGGAACAGAAAACTATTGGTAATGCAGTGATTGGGACAATTGGAACTGTTTGCAATTTGTGCAGCATTTTCAGGTGTGAAGATACCCATGCAAGAAGGCACACAAAGTAAAAATGGTCCAAAATGGTAACATTTTTGCAATTTGGATCATACTGCAGACATGGATAAAATACGGAAGCACTTCTCTTGCCTGAGAATTAAAGGAAGAAGGAACTGATAAAAGAACATTTCAACAGAAAAGATAATGCTTGATTTTTGTTCCTAATACTGAAAACTTGGTATCCATGACAGCAGACTTCAAGGCAGTAGGAAGGGTGACAGTCCACATGAAGAATGTCTATAGAAGATCTCAGAAGTGGTGTCAGTTAGTGTGCCAGTAACTGTCTGAATTGGACAGGTTATCTATAAAAGACCCTGCGAAAAGATGCTTACGTCTGCCAAAAATTTCACTACAAACCAAGGAACCAACAATATTCGTTTATATTGGCCCAAATCCTTTTGGCTAAAGATGGAGCAGCAAAATAACCACATAAACTGTGGATGGAACCCTCATCCAAGCAGTTCCCTGTTGCATGTCCAACATTGGACATTGTCCATTCTTGCACTGGTTGCAAAATCAGTGGTGTGACAAGAAGCCTGGCATAGCAGGAGTCACATATGATCAACCTTTCCCCTCTGTAATTAGACAATAGGATAACCTGAGTCTATGGCTGGGCATCTAAAACTTCTTTCCTTTCCATTTGGTTCTCAGAGAAACCACCTACTAGCTATATCAGAGTTCTAGCATTATTATTCATGGAATGAATTATTAGAATGAAGGTTAAGAACCAAGTTCTGCTGTTCTTTGGAAAATGGCTGGAACAGTAACATATCTTTATTCAAAGAAAAAGGAATGCATTTGTGCAGCGGTATCACTTGGGATGCAGTCAAATGTTTTGTGCCCAAAGAGAGAGAAAAGAAGTTGATTTTTGAGGAACACCCACCAAGGATCTTGGCCTCAAGGCATGAAAACATTTAGAGCAGAATAGCAATCTAATTGTCCTACAAAGATAAGAAAGAATAGCTATTTCCCATTGAGTACCAGGGATTTATTACTGTTGAAACAAGTAGTCAAAGGACATTTTACAACTCTTCCTCATCCAGTATTATGTAATCATTTCTGAATATTTTGGAAACAACTTTCATGACAAAATACATGATTAGGATAGCAGATATACAGATAAGGTTAGAAACTAACGTGTGAGTGAAGTACAAAAATCTGAAAGGCAAAGTGTCCAAAATCCACTGGGAAATGACAGCAAGGGATTATGTGATCAGGGAGGATGAATAGCATATCCATTAGGCAAAACAGCCCTTGACACAAGAATACCATCTCCATACTCGGTTTGTGTTGAAGATTACAATGTGTGGCTACTAGAGAAAGATGTCAGCCAAATCATAATCAGCAGTACACTATTCTTGCGCAGCGTGAGTCAGCTGGGTCCTGTCCTCTTTTATACAACAGATAGACTCTTCTCTTCAAAGACACAGAGGCAACTTCTTTTCTGTCAGAGAATTTATATAATCCTGTTTATTAAGATAAATGTTGCGGACATGTAACAGTGATTCTTTGTGATATCAAGTGTGCACCATGCATATGGGATTAATGTATGCAGAACTGTTTTCAGAATTTTCCAGACCTGGATATTTTTATGGGAACCCATCACTTCCAATTATTCAAAGGATCTGGCTCCCTACTTCCAGTTGGTTCTAATAAAATTAGAAGATAGAGGAAGGAGCTCACTGAACAAGGAATACAATGAAATGAAGATATGACTGAGGAAAGTGATTATGTTACTTGGAGGATTCTGACCAACATACTCAGTGAGGGCTCCTGGCAAACAACAACATGCTATGTGAATGTGGAGAGATACAGAAACCTGTTGATTTGCTGGTCTACTGATTACTACCAGAAACATGTACCAATGAGGATTTAATTTTGGCCAACGACTAAGCAAAGCTACCTTCATTTTGTCAGTTTAAAGTTTGATCAGGGCACAAAAGCAGGAGAAGAAGTGTGAAGATTGAAAACAGATTGCTACATTACGTGCATCTGACATAGGGACAAACCTGGGGGACTTTTAGAGTCAAGATAAATTGAGTGGACTGGCCTCAGATCAAGTAAAAGTAAAGGTAAAGGTTTCCTTTGCTCGAAAGCCAGTCTGTAAATCAACTAGCTGTTAAGCTAATTGTACCTATGTGCCATTATAATTTTGCATATGCCAGTTTATTCCCATTAGTCCTGTTTATTGGAGTGCTGGCAAATCTGAAAAAATGATCCTAGCCCTGTTGGAATTGCAGCACTATATGAAATAAGATACAGTATAGCTTTATCCATATCTAATTTATCTGACCTACTGTATTCATGTTAATTATATTTCACAATGGGCACAATACTAGCTATTACCAGTTATTTTTCATAGGATCATATTGTTAAGATTATGAACATGTGGGCCAATGAGAGGCCAAAGATTTCTCGCTTAAGAAAAGTGGTGGAATCATCAAGGCTGATAAAATTGGGATTGTTTGTAATGCTGATTTTGTTACAGGTTAATAAAACCTATTGGGATGAGACGTGTGTGGAATGAAGTAACTAAGGGCTATAATCCATTCAAAAGTTACAGAACAAATTAAAAGGGAATAAGAGTAGCATTCTATTTAAATGATTTTTATGCTTTTGAAGAGATTCAGAATGGAGGCATGGAAGACTGGCTTAAAACACTGCCGTGGCTCGAGTGGCTAAGACGCTGACTGGAAGGCGGCAAGTCAGCAGTTCGACTCCAGAGTAATGCAGGATGGAATGAGATCCCTTCTTTGTCCCAGCTCCTGCCAACCTAGCAGTTCCAAAGCAAGAAATTGCAAGTAGATAACTAGGGACCACTTTGGTGGGAAGGTAAACACTGTTCTGTGTGCTCCAGTGTCTAGTCATGCCTGCCACATGACCACAGAAACGTCTGCAGAAGCAACATTTAAAATTATAGAAACCCTTAGAATTCCTAAAAACACCGAAAAATTACATAATTTTATTAGTTCCCAGTTTGTTTCTGGGCGCTTTTCAAGCACCTGTTGTTGAATTCTAGATCCTTTCATGGATGAAGAGCAGGATATGTGGAAGATTGTCAAAATGCAAACTGGGCTTATCTGTACATAAAGGTAAAGGCTGAAAGGTTTTTCCCCGGTGCCTTCAGTAAATGCATTGTGACAGATGGGAAATCAGGGGTGAGCTTGTGCAAGTGTTGGCATCCCACTTATGTAATACTTTCCCAAAGGATCGTTGCCTGATATGTCTTCTGTTACAGTTCTAGCACTTCCCAGTTCATGTATATATGCATCTGTGCAGTATGCCATTAATATGCATTACTTTTTATCCTTCACAGCCCTTTTTTAAAACAACAACACACCACCCTGATTGTTGTTTTTTTGGCTAGTGATATTTTTATGAGACTAGTATAATTACACATTATGAGATGCAGCAAGGAAAACACTGGAAAGAATGAATGTAGAGTAAAACCTCACATAAAGAGTGCTTCTCTTAGAGACTAACTCACTTAAAGAGCAGAATTTTCTCTGAATGGTCACCTCGCTTAACAACTAAAACCAACCAAAAACTTGCTTAACAACTAAATTGGGATTTGCAATCTCCCCACTACCAGAAGTCAGAATTGGTCACTTTCAATGGTTTTTTGCTTAAAGAGCAAACTCACTAAAGAGCAATCCCATGGAACGCATTATGCTCTTTAAGCAAGGTACCGCTGTTTGTGTATTACTTATAAATATCTCACTTAAAAGTGTGCTTTATCCCATTCATAATTTGGGGGAAGAGTCTTCATAGGTGCTAGTTCTAGTTAGTCTTGTCTTGAAAGTGGGGGTGGACAGTCCATGTTATATGCCCAATAAGAGAATGGCAATGAAATATTTAAAACAATGCAGACTGTTCTTGCCAAAGAGATTCATTTGAAAACAGGAAAGTGGACTGATATTGGGGATGTTGCAGCCTACATCAAACACCAGGTGGTGCTCTCACACCATTGGAAATGATCACTGAATAACTGTTCTCCCAAAGAGCAGTAGTCATCATTCAACAAAGAAATCCAAAGAGGAAGAAAGCAGATCTCCACTGCAAGCTACTCTTCAGAAGGAGACAGATAAAAGGATAAGTCCAAAGTACCCAGGTGAGGCTGGGATAATGGGAATCCATGTCAACAGCAGGCAAGTTTTATCTTTCATTTTGTCACTTTGTGCATGTATAGGAGTAAGCAAATCTATCCTGTATTCAGTGCCTGAAGAAAAGAAGAGTGGTTCTCTGGTGGCTAATGTGCTAAAAGAGTTGAAACTAGAAGTAAAGGATCTGTCTTCTCGGAATGCCAGGTTGGTTTCGAAGGGATCGAGGCAGTATTTCCAACTGGATCCTCGTTCTGGGAGTGTGATGATAAAAGAAAAAATAGACCGAGAAGCTTTGTGCAGTCAAAAGGACCCTTGTGTTTTATTTGCTGAAATTGTGCTGGAAAATCCACTGCAACTACATAGAATTGAATTTCAGATAGAGGATGTCAATGATAATTCCCCCAAATTTTCTAAAAAACAAATTCCTTTGGAAATATCTGAGCTTGTACCCATAGGTACCCGGTTCCCTTTGGAGAAAGCTGAAGACTCAGACAAAGGACAAAATGCTGTTCAGAACTACACACTTAATACTAATGCACATTTTGGTCTAGATGTTCAAAGCCACAGTGATGGGAGCAAGTATGCAGAACTGGTATTGGAGAAACCATTAGATCGGGAGGTGACCCCACAGATTTCCCTCCTGCTGTCAGCTATGGATGGAGGGATTCCACCAAGAACTGGCTCTGCAGAAATAATCATTAATGTTCTGGATGCCAATGATAACTTTCCTCAGTTTAGTGAAACTATATATAAAGTGAAACTTAAGGAAAACAGTCCATTAAATACGCTGGTCATGAAAGTTGAAGCAAATGACAAAGATCTTGGTTCCTATTCAGATCTCACCTATTCTTTCAGCCAGGTAGCAGAAGAAATCTTCAGATCATTCAAGTTAAACAAGTATTCTGGAGAACTTACTCTTGTTGGGAAGCTTGATTATGAAGAGAACAATAATTATGAAATTACCATCAAAGCAACAGATGGAGGAGGGCTCTCTGCTTATTGCAAAGTCATTGTTGAGGTTGAAGATGAGAATGACAATGCCCCAGAGGTGATCATAACATCCATCACAAGTCCCTTATCAGAGAATTCTGCTCCAGGCACCGTGGTGGCCCTCTTCAGTGTCACAGACCTGGACTCTGGAGACAATGGAAGAACAGCCTGCACCACAGAAACAAATCTGCCTTTTGTGCTAAAAGCTACTGAGAACAATTACTACCAGCTGTTAACCCAGCAGCCTTTGGATAGAGAAGACATCTCTGAGTATAACATCACCATCACGGCCACTGATAGAGGCTCTCCTAGGCTCACTTCACTGAGACTTATTACCATCCAGCTCTCTGATATCAATGACAACCCTCCAATGTTTGAGAGATTTTCCTATGACTTGCAGCTGTGGGAGAACAATATTCCAGGACTGCTTATTGGCTCAGTCCATGCTGTGGATCTGGACATGGAACAGAATGCCAAAGTGATCTACTCCCTGTTGCCTGGAAAGGTCAGGGATGGCCTTGCCTCCTCCTACATATCCATTAATACTGAAAGCGGGAATCTGTATGCCATCCGATCTATAGACTATGAGGACTTGAAAGGTTTTCAGGTGACCGTCAGGGCTGTGGATAAAGGTTCACCACCCCTGAGCTCAGAGGTCACCATCCAAGTTCATATCTTGGATGAAAATGACAATGCCCCATTCATTCTCTACCCTCTCCAAAACAGCTCCACCCCTTCAAATGACCTGATTCCCAGATCAGCAGAGGCTGGTTATCTGGTTACTAAGGTGGTGGCTGTGGACAGAGATTCTGGACAGAACTCTTGGCTTTCCTATCAGCTGCTGAAGGCCACAGAACCAGGTCTCTTTTCTGTGGGGGCCCACAATGGAGAAGTGAAAACTGTGAGGTCCATTAGTAAGCGTGACACCATGAAACAAAACCTGGTTGTGGTTGTCCGAGATAATGGACATCCTCCCCATTCCACTTCTGCCACCCTGAGGATTCTTCTGGTGGAGGGCTTCTCTGACCCCTACATGCAAATCATGGATATCCCCAAGGAGGACATAAAACAGGAGGAAGATCATGCCCTGACTACGTACTTGATCATCTGCTTGGCTGCCATCTCATCTGTTTTCCTCTTTTCTGTACTCTTGTTTGTTGCCATCAAAGTTCAGAAGCAAAGGAAATTAATGAAAACTTACAACTCTGCACCTAATTTATCTGTGGTGCCCAACTGTGTGGAGAACAGTGTGGGTTCTGGAACTGAATCATTTCCCCACACCCGTAACTATGAAGTGTGTTTAGCCGGTGGGTCTCTGAATAGTGAATTCCGATTTCTCAGACCTCTTTTTCCTGTTTTTTCTATGGAGCCATCCAACACCCTTGTGAATCCAGGAAATTCCACTGATCTTCAAGAACCCTCTAATGCAGATGAAAATGATTTCATACACCAGGTGAGAATATTATGATGATGGTTATCATGTCACTTTTATATTTTAATGCTTAACATATGAGCAGCTGTTTGGTGAAATTTGTGTAAATACTTTGACTTGCAGCAGATCTAAGTGAGGATTTCAAATGGTTCTCTCTTTCTCTGTTTTATTTTTGAATATTTGGAATCCTTTTCTTCATACATCATCTGCCATGTCTAAGGTATGACAGCCTTGAACACCTTAGTTGGTCTGGATGTTTTTTACCTGTTCTCTATATACATAAGTAAGACCATCTAAAATCTGTGAGTGGCAGAAAGATTATAGGATGCTGTACCTTACAGCAAATTTTGTGGCTGCAGATGGGTTTCTGTGGTGCCTATGTTGATCTAAGAGTGTTTGCTCTGTTTCTGAAGAGATTCTTGGCAAGGTGAAAGACAGAATGATAATGAAATCAATTAGGCCAATAAATTCCAGGCCAGCTAGCAAACCTAATCTTTACTGTGATCTGTAATCTTCAGGTTTATGCAGTTGTTCATCTCTCCATGTGATATGTGGCATCTTTTGCTAACAATGCTCAACAGCATTTTGGGTAGGACTAGGTTTGCCATAATTATCTCCCTGCAAAGCAGGACTGCCACGTGATGTCATTACATTCTTCAGACTGAGCATGCATTGGATGGGGTTGTCAGGGAGACTGCAGCTCTAAGATCCCGTGGAATCCCCATCCAGGGTGGACAGCCTTCATCAGTTAAAAATACACTGTAGTAAAGAGGTTTTCCCCATGTGATTCTTCTTGCAAAAGACTATTCTTGATGTTTCTATTTTTATTTTTATTTTTTTGAATAAATTTTCTTAGGCCACTCTTTAAACCACCCTTCCTCCCCCTGAGGTCACCTCACCCCCTTCACACACACCCCCCTAAAATAGACTCACCCTCAAACACCATATGAGGACCCCTTGGAAGAAAGTTCTAAAGAGGGGCCCAGAATGGCAATGCAGTCCATGGCGCCACTGTTTCCCTCTGAAAGGAGAAAAGCAGGAGACAGGAAGGGACTTATTTTGGTGGAGGTTCTTTGTGATGGAGGACTCTTCACTTTCTGTCCACCCTCTTCCCTTCCTCTCTAGGAATACCGACCCTATGCAATTAACCCTTTTGCAGTCACATGAAGAAAGAATCCTCTGCCTCAGTGTGTAGTGAAGGTTTGGCTTCTTAGATATGGGTATTTCTTGCTCCCTCCTGGCTTTCGAGGAAAAGGGCTGAGGATGACTCCTTGTCCCCCAAACTTCAAGGTGAGCCAAGGGATTTTTGCAAAGAATTGTTTCACTGCCTCCATGCCTTTCTTTCAATTATCTCGCTTGCAAGTTTCTCTCCTCCCAGGCAGGCTTCTCAGGGTACTATTGTGCCTTCACCGCTTTCAAGCAGGATAATTGAAAGAAAGGCAGGGAGGCAGTGAACCAGCCGGGACAGCTTGAATCTGGGAAAATCCTGGAAAACTGGGACATATGGCAACCCTAGTTAGGACAGGCAGACTAGTCTCTAGGCAAAAGAATAACTGGATAAACTTTTCCTCTGGTTCTAAATTTTTGCTAGATAGCTTACTGTTTTAAGACATAATTTGTTTGCTGTCTGAAAATATGAAATGTCCATACAGTACTTTCCCCAAAATCAGAATGACATGAGCATTTCA
The DNA here is from genome assembly GCA_030440675.1 of Furcifer pardalis. Lineage (NCBI taxonomy): Eukaryota > Metazoa > Chordata > Lepidosauria > Squamata > Chamaeleonidae > Furcifer > Furcifer pardalis. The sequence continues at coordinate 149,079,709 of CP126891.1, forward strand.
TTTGTAATTTCCATATTGAGAAAACATAAACTGATACTTAGAAGCACCAATATGAGCATTCAATTCACCAGCCGCAAGTATTTTCATGAGGTAACATAAGGTGAGTTGAGAGACTACATATTAAAAACATTATCTGGGTTTTGAGCTCTATTATAGAATATATTTTTGTATATGTTTATAAGAGTTGTATCATTGTCCAAGATAATCACTGAACAACTCATTACTGACATTTAAAAAGAGAAAATGGTCCCTGGGTTTCTTTAACCATTAAACAAGGAACCTCACAAGAAAGGCAACATCTTTCTCCCACACAAATCTTCAGAAATGTTGATGGGAAAAGACAAAGTATCTGGTTTGTTTTTATCTGCACTAAAGTGGTATAGCAGAGGACTAAATCAGTGTTTCCCAAATGCTGGTTTTTGGACTTCAATTCCCAGAAGCCTAAGTCATTTCCCCAAAGCACTGATCAGCCAATGTACTGACTTAGGCTTCTGGGAATTGAAGTCCACTAGTGGGCTGTGTACCCCTTGTTGGGAACCACTGGACTAAATCATCACTCCTAAAGCCAGGGCCAACTCTTGTGTAAAATCTATTTTTCCTTATATTTCATATTATACCACTTTTATTCCTTTTGACAATTTCTCCAGTACTCTTTCCCACTCTCTTTTAAGGATATTTGGACAGGAGATTAATACAATATAACGAAGACTTAACAATGAGGTGAAAAGGTGATATAGTGCTAATCTCATTCCTAGGGGTGGGACAGCCTTTCCAGTCACACTGACATGTAAGAAGTAGAAGCCTTCCAGCTCCACAGAGAAAAAGCTATGGTTGAATTTGATTCACCTTTGTATCATGCAGAGAACAATCAAATTCACACATTCTATAAAGTGAGGTAAATTGCAATGTATTGGATGATGTAGCCAGCCATTTACTTAAGTAAAAGGATGCTATAAGCTGCATATTATGACAAACACAGATTCTCATTTTTCTTTTCTACAGTGATAGTTCCCTAAGATTCATTCTTTCTTTCAGGTTTGTTACATATAGGCTGAGGATTGTAAATTGGCTGTGAGGCCCATTTTTAACTATATCTTTGAGCATATTTGGACAGGGCATATAGCCCACTCATTGGAGATCTTGAGGGTTGATCCTAATTATAGCATCCACACACTTTGGATGCAAGAGTGCCTCAAACTGTATCTCTAAGTGCTTCTTTTTGAATCTCCCTCAGGGGCTTCTACTTTTGCGAGGACACTCACTTTTAGCCTGTTCAAAACAAATATGGTCACTGAGAATGGGCTACATGTAAGCCCTGTAACTGTCAAATGGCTGCTTCTTGTGTCAAATGTCCAATACACAGAAACTGATGGATATTCCCTCTGTTCAACCTGTCCCTTGCCATATCCAGAGCTATTTTGTGCACACCCTGCTTGGTCAGCTTTCTTGTATCTGCTTCTGTCAGATCAAAGACATTTAATGATTGATCACTTTTGTCCATACCGTCCCACTTACTCAAATCTATCATTCTAACATATGTTATGAACATCCATTGAGGCTCTACTTCCCATGGATGTGTGTCTCATGAAATAAGGCATTTCAAAATGGTAATCATAATTATCTACATCTAATACAAACTGGCCTGTCTTAGGTTTTCACTTAACATATCTGTTAGCTGTACAGTTTACTTTAAAATCATATTGATACAACATTGTCTAACTTTGAAGAATAGGGATATGCCCAGTAAGAGAAGTATCACAATTATAATACAGTGGTACCTTGCTTAAAGAGCATAATGCGTTCTACAGGATAGCTTTTTAAGTGAGTTTGCTCTTTAAGTGAAACACCATTGTAAGTGACCAATTGTGACTTCTGGTGGGGTGGCTTCCGAACCCTGATTTAGTTGCTAAGCATGTTTTGGGTTGGTTTTACTTGTTAAGCGAGGTGACCATTCAGAGAAAATTCTGCTCTTTAAGCAAGTTACTCTCTAAGCAAGGTGCTCTTTATGCAAGGTTTACGTATATTGAAGAGGGGTTTCCCCCACATTTGTTTGCCATGAGGATAATTAAACACCTATTGCTCAAAAAGTAGTTTCAGAATCTTTCTTTAATCCAGTCACAGCCTTTCTTATCCCCCCCCCCCTACATCTTTAAATATTGACTTGGTACCATGGTAATCTTAGCCACTTTCAAACTTTGATTTAAGGCTCTTTAATCCCAGTGACCTGGCTCCTCTAACTCTCCAGAATGACTTCCAATCAACATGGAAAAGAGCAACTCAATCCATACTGCAGTAGCTTTGCTTCTCTCAGACTCATACAGGCCATGATTCACGACAAAGAGAAAAAGGCCATTAGAGATAACTAGGCAAGGAAAGGCAAACTGACCTATCCAGAGCCCCAACTTTTCTGCCTCCAGAGTCTCTGTGACACTGGAGAAATCAAAACTACAGAACATGTTTTCTGCATCTGCCCTTTTTATAGGAACATTCGGAACAAGTTCATATCTCTGCTGCTCTGTAAGTATCCTGGCCTGGTCAAACAGCACATACTGGCTACTATCTGATGAAAGCCCTACCTTCACCTGCAATGCTGCCAGGTTCTGTGCCATGTAGGATCAGAAGAACAATCCTGGCAGGTCCTTCAGCTAAATAAACTAACAATGCTACATCATAGGCGTAGTAGTTGTACCAATAGTAATCTTAAGTACTAATTTTATCACTCCCTTAACTCTGAGCAAATACATTCCTTCTAAAATATATTTTAAGTACACTCATCTTAACTTCTGTCTTTTGCTGTACTATCCTTGGTCTTGGACCCGTAATAATGATTTGATTTAACTTGACTTGGTGTGGCTTAGTAACATCTGGATGTAAACATACAATTTTTCTCCAATTCCCAAACTTTGTCCTCTTTAGCTAACAGAAAATCTGGACCAGCTCTATGTTGTAAAACTCTTTCTTGCATAGCTTCTATTTCAGTGGATACGTTGGATCATGGGAAAAACAAAGAAATATCAGAAACAAGTCTACTTCTGTTTCATTGATTACACCAAGGCCTTTGACTGTGTAGACCACAACAAAATGTGGCAAGTAATTAAAGAGATGGGAATACCAGAGAACCTTATATACCTCTTGGGAAATCTGTACATGAATCAAGAAGCAACAGTTAGGACAGAATACGGAATGACGGAGTGGTTTGGAATAGGAAAAGGAGTAAGACAAGGCTGCATTTTGTCACCCTGCTTATTCAACTTATACACAGAGCACATAATGCGCAATGCAGGGATGGAAGAATCACAATTTGGGATCAAAATTGCTGGGAGAAACATCAACAATTTAAGATATGAAGATGATACCACCCTCATGGCAGAAAGCGAGGAGGACTTAAAGAAGCTCCTGATTAGGTTGAAAGAAGAAAGTACAAAAGCTGGCTTGAGACTCAATATCAAGAAAACCAAGATAATGGCAACAGGCCCTATCAATCCCTGGAAAATAGATGGGGAAGAAGTAGAAGCAGTGACAGATTTTACTTTCCTAGGATCAAAGCTCACTGCAGATGGTGATTGCAGCCATGAAATAAAAAGGCGACTGATTCTTGGGAGACAAGTGATGAGAAACCTGGGGAACATAGTGAAAAGTAGAGACATCACATTGCAAACAAAAATTTGTCTAGTCAAAGCAATGGTATTCCCGGTGGCAATTTATGGTTGTGAGAGCTGGACCATAAGGAAAGCTGAGCACAGAAGAATAGATGCCTTTGAGATGTGGTGCTGGAGGAGAGTATTGAGAGTCCCCTGGACAGCGAGGAGAACAAATAGGTTAATCTTAGAAGAAATCAACCCTGACTGCTCCATAGAAGGTCAAATAGTAAAGATGAAACTAAAGTACTTTGGACATCAAATGAGAAGACAGGATTAGCTTGAGAAAGCCTTGATGCTGGGAAGGGTGGTGGGCAAAAGAAGAAGGGGGCAGCCAAAAATGAGATGGCTAGATGGTATTGTGGACACAATGGGCTCAGAGATGAGTGAGTTGACGAGGATGGTGGAGGACAGAAGTGCCTGGCGGACAGTGGTCCATGGAGTCGCAAATGGTCGGAATCGACTGAACAACAACAACAAAAATCTTCTATGATACTGGCAACATAGTTGTAATACAAATAATATTAACAGAAATTATGGTGGTGGTGGTGGTGATGATGATGATATAGCATAAGAACAATACATTTCAAAATGTAGTGAATGAGCCATTAAATAATACAAGTCTTGTATCTAAAAAAACTTAATACCCAGCAAGCGATAAATTGCTTTTCAAAACAGCTGCCTCAATTCACACATAGGATTGTATCTATATTGTCCAAGTTTATATTGCATTCTTGCTTTGGGGCTTACAGTATCTGCGTTTGAACACCTTTTCCTTGTCCATGTATGGAGCGGTAATGCATTTGCCAATCTATGCTTAGCTTACTTACCGGTATCTTTCTTTTATATAATTTCAAACTGTATTGGAGAAAGGGACAACCCACCACAGAATGCAAGTGTTTGTGGAACCTCCAAGCTTTCAAATAAGAGAGAAAGGCCACAAAATGTTATTTTAATGTTCTTTGCTGTGCTTTGAGCCTCCCAACATTGAAAATCACTCAAACTCAGTGCTTGATTCCAGATTCAGCCACATGATGGCAGTACAGGCAAACACATTACTTGCAACCAAAAACAGAAAACATTCAGCAGAGGTTCTCCCTGATAAGTAGATATCACTCATTGGAGTAAGGTGTTCAGTGAAGAAGACAAAAATATGTTTTTCTCCTGCAGAAGATATAACCAATAGAGAAAGCAGAGGCTCTGTATCAGCCAGAAAGAGAGAAACATTCTGAACAATGGAAGATTACTACAGAAATACACAAGGTCTGTATCTTTTGTTCTTCCTCTCCATTTCATGTGTGTTTTGTGTCTCAATTCATTATTCTGTGCCTGAAGAAAAGAAAAGTGGATCTTTGGTAGCTAATGTGCTGAAGGATTTGAAACTGGCAATTGGAGAGCTCTCTGCTCGCAGAGCCCAGCTTGTCTCTGAAAACACTAAGCAATATTTCCACCTTGATGTTCCCTCGGGGAACCTGCTAATCAATGACAAAATAGATCGAGAAGCATTATGTGGCCAGACTGAGCCTTGCCTACTTTTCTCGCAAATTGTGCTCCGAAACCCATTAGAGCTTTACAATATTGAAATAAAGGTAGAAGATGTCAATGACAATGCTCCCAAATTCTCTAAAAAGGAATTTCAGTTGGAAATTCCTGAGAATGTTCCTAGGAATACTCAGTTCCCCTTGGAATCTGCCAAGGACCAAGACCTGGGACAAAACAGCATCCAGAACTACACACTTGGTTCCAACGATTATTTCCATCTTGGTTTTGAAAGCAAGATGGATGGAAGCAAATTGGTGGATCTCATTCTGGAGAAATCGCTGGACAGAGAGAAGGAGCCACATGTTAGACTAACACTTATGGCTATTGATGGAGGAATGCCAACAAGAACAGGGACAGTTCAAATTAACATCAAAGTTCTTGACAGTAATGATAACTTTCCTCAGTTTACTCAACCAGAATATAAAGCAAAGCTAAGAGAAAACAGTGCTCTAGGAACATTGGTTGCCAAAGTCGAAGCAAGAGATTTGGATTTTGGTTCTAATGCACAGATAAACTACTCCTTCCATCGAGTGCCTGAATACATATATGATTTATTTCTTCTAAATGAAATAACTGGAGAAATCTCTGTTTTGGGAGAAATTGATTTTGAAAAAGAAAAGAGTTATGACATCAACATCAAAGCAACAGATGGTGGAGGACTTTCTGGGCATTGCAAGGTGGTTGTGGAGGTTGAGGATGTGAATGACAATGCCCCAGTGGTTTCTGTTATATCCCTTACTGATATCATAGCAGAAGATTCCCCTCTGGGCACAGTAGTGGCCCTCTTCAGTGTCACAGACCAAGACTCAGGAGACAATGGAAGAACTGCCTGCTCTATAGATGTGACTTTGCCCTTTGTGTTAAAAGCCACTATGAATAACTTTTATCAGCTTGTGATCCAAAGTCCTTTGGACAGAGAGAAACTTGCAGAATATAATATTGCCATCACTTCCTCAGATAGGGGCTCTCCCAGACTCACTTCCATAAAAGTTATTAATGTCCAGATCTCAGATGTCAATGACAATCCTCCCATATTTGAAAAAACTTTATATGAATTGCAGCTACAAGAAAATAACATTCCTGGACTGCTGATTGGTATAGTCAGTGCTGTTGATCTGGACACAGATAAGAATGCCAAGTTGACCTACCAGGTCTTGCATGGGATGGTTGGAGATAGTCTCGTGACTTCTTACATCTCTGTCAACTCAGAAACTGGGAATGTGTATGTCCTCCGATCTCTGGACTATGAGCGGATCAAAGACTTCCAGGTTACAGTGAAGGCAACGGATGGTGGGAGTCCTCCCCTGAGTTCTGAGGTAATTGTCCGAATCTTCATCCTGGATGAAAATGACAATGCTCCTTTCTTCCTCTACCCCCTTCAGAACAGCACAGCCCCCTGCAATGAGCTTCTTCCCAAGACAGCAGAGGCTGGTTACTTGGTCACCAAAGTGGTGGCTGTGGATGGAGACTCTGGCCAGAACTCTTGGCTTTCCTATGAACTGCTGAAGGCCACAGACCCCACTCTTTTCAGCATAGCATCCCAGAATGGAGAAGTGAAAACCAGGAGGCCCCTGAATGAGCGAGACACAAGCAGACAAAAGCTAATCATTCTTGTGAAAGACAATGGGGTCCCTCCTCAGACCAGCACTGCAACACTCCATATTCTTCCGGTGGATGGTTTTTCTGATCCTTATATGAAGATGGTGGATGTCAGTCAACAAGAACATGAAGAAGAAGGAAACCTGACCCTGTTTTTAGTGATCTGCCTGGCAGCAGTCTCAGCTTTGTTTCTAGTGTCCGTTGTTTCTGTTTTTGCTATCAAAATCTACAAGAAAGGTGCCAGGGAATGTTTTGTTGCTGCACCTCCTCATTTTCCTCCTGCCAGGCCTGAGAACTGTTCGGATTCTCAAAGTGGATCCCTTTCCAGGAATTATCACTATGATGTCTGTTTAACGGGTGGATCCTTAAGTAGTGACTTCCGATTCCTCCGTCCTCTCATTCCTGTCTTTTCTATGGGGGAATCAATCATCCCTGTGAATCACAAGACCTCTTCTGGATCCCAAGACCTTTCTGATCATTTGGAAAGCAATCAGTCAGTGGAACAGGTGAGAGAGTTTGTTTTTTAATTACTCAAACTGCAAAGGGAATTTCTTACGGTTTTCTTTTAAAAGCCATTGTTTGATAGTTTGGGTAAGTGCCTGAAATTAGTAAACCGATAAGAACCATCTCAAGTAATATTGACTTTCTCTCTGTGTATGAAATTATGTGTGCCTTCCTGATTGAGTGCAGGCGTGAATATTTGTGTATAGGAGAATGTTCACCATGTTGAACATGGAAGGGCAATAGTGCCTTCATAAGTATATCCATGTGTGGATAAAGAACACTTATTGCTATGGATGTGATGAACTGGGAAAGTTGTATACACAAATGCCTGGCTCTCTATGTCTTGTTCTTTGCTTCACTAATTACACTGGGCAACAACCACCACTGTTTTAAAGGAGGGTTTTCATTCTCATGGTGATATTTTGCTTTCCATAGAAAGACAGAATTAATTCTAGAGTAAAGCTGGAATTCTGCAAAGATAGTTATGAGAGATCATTTGTGGCTAGGAATCCCAGTCTCTCATTTAAAGATTTCTACTACCTTTGTAGGGCAAAACTTCTGTAATATTACTGCAAATAAACAGTTGTTGTGTTTTTAAAAGGGATGATATATGGAAGTTGGCTAGCAAATGTTTGGGGGCCCAGTTTCAAATCACTGTCCAAGAAAAGGATGTACAGTACACTTTGTTCCATAGTTTCGCTGTACAGTCATAATTAAACATGGGGGGGGGGCACGCCTCACAATTATAACAATTTTTGGTTAGCGCCATAGGCCATCTTAGCCTGTTGATGTTTCTTCAAGTGTTGTGTATCATGGTTTCAGCATTTTGAATAAATCTGCTTTCATTTCTTTTTGTGGAGCTCACCATACATACACAGATGTGGTGCAGGGACAGAAAGACTAGTTGATCACAAAGACACTAACAACTCATACATTTCTTCAAATTTTACTAGCTCATTCAACAATGGAACAGTTATCCTGTTTTCCAACGTTGTCACTGTTCTCAGAAAAATTAACAAGACACATTCCTGAAAATGTATAAAGTCTTTTAAAGAACAGCAAAAAGAAAATTTGTCTTTTCAGTTTGAGAAGAAATTCTGTTGTGTTATTCCGTTTCCTACATAAGGACAAGACAAGGGGACAGTTACATCAACAAATAATGTGGAAAATGCTCCAAGCTTGGATTAGTCATAGTGGCATTATTTTATATTGACTACATTATGTACAAATTAACATGAATCAGCCTGGGGATTTTCCTCCCTAATCCATAGTTTTTTTCTCTACTGCAGGGGCTTCTACATTTTTGTAATTGAATGCATTCACATTAGTTCAAACAGTATGATTGCTTAAGTCAATGTGCAGGGGGTTGTAACTGTTCTGTTGGAAGCATTGCATGCCACTATAGCAGCAATGAGAAAACAATGTTTGAATTTCCATCTCTGCAAACCTGTTACATTCCCCTTCTTTTCTTTTCTAAAGTGTGTTAATCTGGTGCTACAGCAGCGAGGCTACTAAAGATAAAAAAAAGAGCAATGAAGCAGCAGAGAGAGGGAAGGAAGTATGAATGGCGTTATTTGCAGCTTATTAAGATAGCTTTGCTATAGCTTAGCTTCCTGCTAATCTGAATGGCCAGAGCAAAGCTACCTTCACAAGCTGCAAATAAAGCTTTTGAGTGCCAATGTCTACCCTTTCTGTAGAAATGACATCTGTGCATTCAGCTTGCATCCATTCACATTTTTCTCCCTAGCAAAGCATCCAATATTTCCTTGTCATAGGCAAGTACACCAACAATTTTCATCATCATCAACAAAAACCACCACAACAAATGAGTAAATCAAAAAACCTAATGTTTTTGATTTTGCTATAATCTTCAAACAAAATTATTATTGATTTTCTTTACATGTCATTTGGTAAGTGGAAATGTGTTATTGTATAAAACAATAGATACTCAAGATGGAACTGCTAGAGACATCAGGAAAGGAATCAAAATGAATAAACATCAGATCTTCTGAAAGTCAAGCCATGAGAAATATTGGGAAGAAAGGGCCAATGTAACCATTACAAAATATAAATATGAGAAAGGAAATGTTTGCCTTGAAAACTTAGACTACAGAGTCAACCCAAATGCTTATTTTAGGGGGGGGGGGAGGACATCTGGAGCTGACAAAGTATAGCTGGACAATTGATAGTACTTCCAAGCAGCTATAATTCGGGGGGGGGGGGGAGGTGTCTGGGCTTCTAGAGGCTAAGATGCCAACTGATCTGAAAGTGGATATGTGTCCCAACTGACTCATACATCTAGTCTGATTTTTATGAGTTTTAGGTAATATTTCTATCTAGATCCTCATTCCAATAATTTTATATTAGAAGATAAAGTTGACCAAGTGGTCATTTGTGTTTAGAAGACTCCTACTTGCAAAAACAATGGTGGAAAAATCTACTGTAGCTACATTAAAAGTTACAACTGAGGGCATGAGTGATAATTTCCGCAAATTCTCTATATTGTTTGTGAAATACTAGAAGCAATTCCCATTAATATCTAGTTCCCTTTGGATGGTGGCCAAATGTTATAAAAGTAGAAAACAAGATGCATTTGTCCTTGTGAGTAAGGAGGCAATCAGAATAATGATTATAGCAAATGTTATTATATAAAGTATCCAAACATGAGTGGAATATACTGATTTCTCTAATTATTCCAGAACTGGAACAGGACAAATAATCACTGATACAGAAACCCATCACTTTAGAAAACAGAAGCAAAGTGGAACTAACTTCTAAAAGCACAATGTGCTTCACACCATAGTTTACAGCAGAATTGTTGTCCCCCGCGTAGAAATGTCCCAGTCTTTCATGCTGGATGCAAATATATTCATAAGGTCTTTCATGGTGAACAAACTAATAATTGCAAGCAAAAGTGATTAATGTGTAAAAAAAATTATTAGATGAACATTGCAGTAAAGGACTGCGGAGAGCTAATTGTTTATTGAAATACCATTATGGGAAGAAAATGTTCCAAAATGTCTGTAAAAGCCACTAGTGGTTTCTTACCATAGGACCACCACCCCATACAGATAAAATGGCAGTTTAGGATTCACATTTGATGGGATATGATTGACATGCCATCCCATGGTCTCCTCTTTCCATCCTTCCTCTGATTCTGACTCTACCACTCCTTCCTTCCTCTAGTCCTGCCTATGCCAATCCCTTTATGGTTTGCTGTGAATCATTTGGTTTTGAGATGGCTTGACGTTCTGGAAAATGTAGTAGTGCTCAAAAGTTCTTATTAATATGCAAAGAAATACATATCATGGGAACATGCTTCTTTGTTAATATTTTTTTCATTATTTTTGAACATGAAAGTGTGACCTAGTGCTGATACAGGCTGAGATTATAGTAGAATTTCCCATTGTTTCCTTACCCCATTTCTTCACAACTCTTTACATTTTTACTGTGAAGCATACACACTCTTCTATGGATTTGTATGGGGAAGTGAAGGAGTGGGCATTTATTTAGATCAAACCATCTTTAGCTGCAGAGTGACTCCAGAGCAAGGGAAGTGCTTGACCAGATTGGATCTTTTTTTTTTTGGTGGGAGGTCAGTGTCCAACACTGGCTGTTTGGTCTCAAGAAAGATGGGAGTGGGAGATGGTTAGTGGGTCATCACCTTCACCCTGGATTCTCCACCTTGGACAGAGTAAAGAAGCTATGCACACACACTTGTTTACACACCAAAAGTGTAGAAAGCACACAGTGTAGATGAGCCTGGCTGGAATGCCTGCATACATGTCAGAAGAGTAGCGTGCCTTGGCGGGGCCCCGTATAAAAATCTTTTGGGGGCCCTTAGGAAGGGTAAAGATTTGTTTTGTTTACGCACGTTGGGGGGCCCCGTGACCCGGGGGCCCCGTATAATTGATACGGCAGATACGGCGGTAGCTACGCCTCTGATACATGTTTCCTCTTCACTACCACCACCACTGTTGAGGTATTCCAAGCGATTTGTCTCTATTTAAAATAATGACACATGAAGTCTGCTCTGTAATCCTAAAGTGTGACTCTGAAATTCTTTCATACCTTGTCAATTTTGTGTGTTATTGTGGAATGTAATCAACACAGGGATATATCAAGATCCTTCAGAGATATATCAAGAAATGGTGACTTAGTTTTCAGGTGCAAAGAACTCACCCCAAAAATGCTCATACCAGAAACTGAGAAAGTCCATAAGCATGTCTTTTCCTCCTTGACAGTAAAAATGCATCAATGATGGCTCTAAACAGTGAAAATAATTTCAGAAATCAAGATTAATCCACCTGAAAGAAGAGGCTGGGTAGACTTATCTATGAACATGACTATTCTCTTTCCATAGTATTCATAAAAGAAGATTGGGAAGCATCACCCAAAAGATGAGAGAGACAGAGAAATGCAAATCAAACATCTTTACACAAGAAAAATCTGAAATACTAGAGCTTTTAAAAAATTTGAGCTGCATATATTCCAATATGTAGTCTGTTTAATAAAAAGTACCAGTGTGATTGTGATATCAGCTAGAGTTAATAATCCATATCACAACCCTCATGGTTTTTCAGCTACATCTCATCCAGCATCACCATGTATTCATACTTTCCGACCATTTGCTGAGCATTATACTAACATAAACAGTAAATCTAAAACTTTGCTGCCAGGTTTCTTCTCTGATCTGCCATTCAAGGAGAAATATACTGTACTGTATAATACAGTACTAGCGATTGTTTCCTGAATCAGCCACATGGTGGTAGTATAAGCAAATATATGACTTGCAATAGGAAATTCACAGACAGTATCACGCATGCATGAATCTAAAGCAAGAAGGTAGCTGAGTTGTTCATTACACAAAGATAACATTGTGCACCCTGTTAACCAATGTGGAAAAAACCCTATATCATTAGGAATGGTGGTACAGTGAAAGCCAGAAGCGTTGTATTTGGGGCAGAAACTGAAGAAGGAGGCAAGAGTTCTCAACCATGAAAGTCTGTATCAGGAGCATCCAAGGTCTGTACCTTTTGCTATTTATCTCTGTTTCTGGAGTGTTCTGTGTCTCTGTCCACTATTCTGTGCCAGAAGAGAAGAAAAGTGGTTCATTGGTAGCTAATGTATTGAAAGAGTTGAAACTGGGAATAGGTGATCTCTCTGCACGAAGAGCCCAGCTAGTAAGCAAAAGCAGTAAGCAATATTTCTACCTTGATATTCCCTCTGGGGACCTATTAATAAATGATAGAATGGATCGAGAAGTATTGTGTAGCCAGACTGAGCCTTGCATATTACGATCTGAAATTGTGCTGCACAACCCATTAAAAATCTATACTGTCGAGACGAAGATAGAAGATGTGAACGATAATCCTCCCAAATTCTCTAAAAATGAGTTTCAGCTGGAAATCCCTGAGAATGTTCCCATAAATTCTCACTTCCCCATTGAATCAGCAAAGGACGAGGACTTGAGAGAAAATAGTATCCAAAACTATACACTCAGTCCCAATGAGTACTTCTGCCTGAGTGTGAAAAACAATTTAGATGGAAGCAAAGTACTGGATCTTGTTTTGGAAAAACCACTAGACAGGGAGAAGGAGCCATATTTTGGGTTAATGCTTATGGCTGTTGATGGAGGAATGCCACAGAGAACAGGTACAGTTCAAATAAACATTAATGTTCTTGACAATAATGACAACTTTCCCCAGTTTCCTCACTCTGAATATAAAGTAACCCTGAAAGAAAACAGTGCTCGAAGCTCTCTTGTCTGCAAAGTTCAAGCTACTGATTTTGATTATGGTTCTAATGCACAGATCACTTACTCTTTCCATCAAGTGCCTGAAAACATATACAGTTTGTTTCATTTAAATGAAATGACTGGAGAAATCACTGTTCTGGGGGAAATTGACTATGAAAGAAAAAAGAGTTATGCCATGAACATTAAAGCTACAGATGGTGGAGGACTTTCTGGGCACTGCAAGGTGGTTGTGGAGGTTGAGGATGTGAATGACAATGCCCCAGAGGTGTCTCTTATTTCTGTCAACAGTCCTTTGCCAGAGGATGCTCCTCTGGAGACACTTGTTGTCCTCTTTAGTGTAACGGACAGGGACTCTGGAGACAATGGAAAAACTATCTCTTCTATTGACATGAACCTGCCCTTTGTTTTAAAAATTACTGTGAACAACTATTACCAGCTTTTGATCCAAAGTCCCCTGGACAGAGAAAAGGTTACAGAATATAATGTCACCATCAGAGCCACTGATCAAGGCTCTCCTAGGCTAAGTTCAACAAGAATGATAAATATTCAGATTTCAGATGTCAATGACAACCCTCCAGTATTTGAGAAGGCTTTATATGAAATGCTGATACAGGAAAATAATATTCCTGGATTGCTGATTGGTTCAGTCCATGCTGTTGACCAGGACACTGACAAGAATGCCAAAGTGAGCTACCAGATTTTGCTTCTGAAGGATGCCACAGCCTCTTATATCTCAGTCAATTCAGAAACTGGAAATATATATGTCCTCCGATCTCTAGACTATGAGCAGATTAAAGAATTCCATGTTTCAGTGAAGGCCACAGATGGTGGTATTCCTCCACAGAGCTCTGAAGTAATTCTCCGAGTTTTTATCCTTGATGAAAATGACAATACTCCCTTCTTCCTCTACCCTCTTCAGAACAGCACAGCCCCCTGTAATGAACTGCTTCCCAAGACGGCAGAGGCTGGTTATCTTGTCACTAAAGTGGTGGCTGTGGATGGAGATTCTGGCCAGAACTCTTGGCTTTCCTATGAACTGTTGAAGGCCACAGACCCCACCCTTTTCACCATAGGAGCCCAGAATGGGGAAGTGAAAACCAAGAGATCAGTGAATGAACGAGACATAAGCAAACAGAGGATTGTAATCCTGGTCAGAGACAATGGGGTCCCACAACAGACCAGCACTGCAACACTCCACATCCTTCCAGTGGATGGATTTTCTGAACCTTACATGAAGATGGTGGACATTAGTCAACAAGATCCAGAGGAGGAGGGCACTTTGACCCTTTATTTGGTGATTTGCCTAGCTGCAGTCTCGGCTTTGTTTCTACTATCTGTTTGTTCTTTTGTTGCTATCAAAATCTACAAGAAAGGCACCAGAGAATGTTTTGTGGCTGCACCTCCCCATTTTCCTCCGGCCAGACCTGACATTCCCGATAACTGTTCCGATTCTCAGAGTGGATCCCTTGCCAGGAATTATCACTATGATGTCTGTTTAACGGGTGGCTCCTTAAGCAGTGACTTCCGATTCCTCCGTCCTCTCATTCCTGTTTTTTCTGTTGGAGAACCAAACATTCCTGTGAAGGCCAAGACATCTTCTGGCTCTCAAGCCCTTTGTGACCATTTGGAAAGCAGTCAACCAGTGGAACAGGTGAGAGAATGGTCAATTTCCATTTATATGTATATCCAGATAATCAGCTCAGGTTAGTCACATGTAATATTTGTTTCTTCAGGTTAACCTATTTGTTATTTTGTGACTTGGTGTGTAGAGTAGGTTGGCAAGTGAGAACAGCATCCAAGTGTTGGTTCAGGGTTGTGGGGCCACATGCACATGAACAAGCACATATATTTGAACACACCATATGTCTCATCACAACTGAATGAACAGATGAGCATTCAGTCTCTTTCAACATCTCAGCAGATTGACTTTGCTGACTGAGGTTGCATGGGAACTATATTGGAAAAACAATATAACTGTTTCAGTTCTTCTGTTTAGAACAGTGGTATCTTTTTCCCAGGCTAGGCAAGAGGAAACAAACGTTACTGTGTAAGCCCTTACTGACTTTTCAGAAATGCCTTTTCAAAGTGTTCCTCCATTGAAAATATTCTTCTTGTCTTCAATCCCCAAATGTCCACACAACAGTGAAACAACCATAAGACAATAGCTAGTACATGCTGGTATTGAGCAAAATCCTCCCTATTTTCAGGAGACCAGCCATGTTTTGTAAGTTGGAATGATGGGCAAACTGGTAACTTCTGTTGGGTCAAAGTCATTTCTGGTTTTTTTTTGTGTGTGTGTGTGTGAAATGACTCTCTAACATGGTGTCAGAATAAATTGCTGTACCAAAATGCTTCTAAGTCTTTGAAGCAATTAAAATATCCAGTAATTTAATGTTTGATATTGTTATAAAATAATTACCTTTTGTTTTGAATTCTGAGATGTTCATGCTGGGGGTTCAATGGGTCAGCCATTAGTACTGAGACCTGATGGTAAATAAAGATTCCAAAGTACTATGTGGATCAGAAATATATAAAAAAAATCTGTATAGCACCAGTTGGCTAAGATTCTAGGAAGGGGAGTTGTGTGGAAATGAAGTTTTTAATAATAATAATAATTTCATGTCAGAAATTATTCTGGGTTGAGAAGATTTTTACAGTAGAAACTCCACTCAGGGGATGCCCAAACGAGGCTCCTTTCATGTCCCCAAGAGCTGGGACAGAGACGGGCACTCGATCTGTTCTGCAGTACCCGGAAACTGCCGATTTGTCAGTCTTACAGCTAACAAGACATGCTTCTTTACCACTTACACATTGATATGGCAAAATATGTTAGAGTCAGAAGAGAGAGCCCATAACAGAGAATGACAAAGGAATCAGAAACCAGGCAAAATGCTGAAGGCAAGATGGCCTTGACCTGTAGTGCCAAAAGGCTAGAATAGATATCAAATTACCTGCTTCATAGGACACGTAGGCAGGTGATGGAATTGATTAAATGTTGGGAGGAATTGTGTCATATTAGGAATGATTCAAACCTCCCGCGGTTTGCAAACCAACTTGCTTTGTTTCTTTGATTGGGTTTCTGGATGTACTGTAAATCCAAATTTCCCTTTCAGGTTTGATTTCTCAGACACAAATCATGTCAGAATCATGTCTCTGAAACTCCAACATATTTTCAGATAGAAAAACATCTTTTGTGTAATGTGTAACTTGGTTTTTGACTTGAAATAACTCATTTATAGTTAATTAGGAGGACTTTACTTATGTGGGAAATTACTATTGTCAAGTTGATGGAGTATCTTCTTTCATGGTATTTTTTGTAGCTCAATGGCTCCTATGGTTAATTTTAAAATATTTTTGTAGGAATGTAATTATCAAATAAAACCTAATTACTCAAATCTTGGAGGTGGATAGCATATTAGTCTATTGCAATAAAAAGACTAACATGTTTTGTTTGGCATTGGTTTTCATGCATATGATAAAGTGGCTTCAAGTCCCTAAAATTTTATAAGCCAAATAAAAAGTTGCTAGTGTATAAGAGGCTACACCCTTTGTACAATTACTGTTTCTGAAAATTCAGTCGGGAGTTAAATTTGCTGTTGGACAAATTTTGTTCAGTAAAAGGGAAGTGAAGACTAGTGGAAGTAATATTAATGGTTAAGACATGGGGAAGATACCACATTATCGACAGAAAATATTATTTATTACTGATGAAAATTAAAGAAGAAAATGCAAATGCAAGAGTACAACTGATGAAAAATGAAAATAATATCTCAAGAAGAATTACATATCTTTAGTGTTGATATTGAAAAATATTGAAATTGTTAAAGTTTTTCTACACTTGGTTCCATCATCAATCAAAACGGAAGTCCAGAAGTCAGAAAACTAAGACTTAGGAGGACAGTTATGAAGGAACTAGGAAAAAAGTTGCTTACTTGCAACTTTTTTCAATTGACTTCTCTGTCTGCATAGAACTTCTAGAATCTTCCAGAACTGAGCAGAAGCATTCCACTCCACTGTGCATATCAGTATGCCTCTCTTCAGTTTTCATCAGTTCCAAGGCCATCATTCTAGTAACAGAAGGGACAACATAGAGTAGTGGAGTATGAGTTGTGTGAGTTCAGAGATGAAAAGTTGAAGAAGCACAATTACAGATAAGCCACTTATTCTTTGTGGTCTCTGTGAAATTACACTAATGGGTGTTTACCAGAAGGTGGTGGGTACATGTCACTACAATAAAGAATACACTATACCACTACTGTTTCAAAATTCACATCAATTCCTGACCTCATAACTAAGTAACAATGGTGAGCAAATGTAGATTATTGATTCTAAATTGCTGCTCTGCAAATTTCTGTCAAAGTTACCCTTCATACCCTTCAATTATACTGCTACCTGTATGGTTAACAACCTTGTATCATTAGTAGTCAAAGACTAAAGAGATTTCTTATTAAAAGATGTTCTATCATGTTAAGATTCTAAGCTGTTGATATTCAAAAGGAAGATAGAGGAGGTTGTTTAGTCCTTTGAGAAACTTTTTCACATCTGAATGAGCAAACCAAGACTCTCCAGATAAAAGTTTAAAATAATCTGATACGGCTACTAAGTGTATCCACAGGAATTAAATTTATATACCTTTTTGTTTAAAAATTAGAAGAATTTTTAGAAAATTAAAATAACCAAGGAAGATCTGTTTTCATCTGCTTCTCTAAATTACTGAAAATATTTCCATTAATTTTCATAGGGATTGTGGGTGGTTGGTTTCTTTGAAGCACTTAATATTTATGAATGTTCTGTATATTTATTTATTATTTATTATTTATTATTTGTACTTACTACCCCGCTCCAATCGGGCAAGCCCGACTCTGAGCGGCTTACAGACTAAAATATCAATATCCTAGACTTGATGTTAAAACTTTAAAAAATTCATAAAAGCATAAAAAATCACACCAGATGAACCAAAGGGTGGCTGTCACTAGATCAGCCACCCTATATGAGACCCCACGACCCTATGTCCCCACACTTGCTCAGCCAGCCATGTTTTTAAACCTTTCCGGAAGGGTAGGAGCTCTGTCTGTAGGCGCAGCTCGATTGGCAGGAGGTTCCAAAGGGCTGGGGCGGACACGGAGAAGGCCCTCCTCCTAGTACTGGAGAGGTGTGCCTCTCTAGCTGATGGAACAACAAGAGAGCCCCTCCGGTCCGCCCTGGTGGGGCGGACAGATGTTCTCAGGGTGACGCGGTCTCTTAGGTATCCTGGCCCACTACCATATAGGGCTTTAAAGGTAATAACCAGCACCTTGAATTGCACCCGGAGACATACTGGCAACCAATGCAGCTCCCGAAGCAGCGGCGTAGCACGAGCATAACGCCCGCGCCCCGTCACTACTCGGGCCGCCGCATTTTGGACCAGCTGGAGTCTCCGAATGGTCACCAGGGGCAGCCCCATGTAGAGCGCATTACAGTAATCAAGCCTGGAGGTGACCAGAGCATGTGTGACCATGAGCAAGGCGTCCCGGTCTAGGAGCGGGCGTAACTGGCGTATCACACGAAGTTGTGCAAAAGCCCTCCTAGCCACGACTGCCACCTGTTCTTCGAACAGTAGTCGTGAGTCCAGGAGGACCCCCAGATTACGCACCGGGTCTGTTTGGGGCAGAACTGCCCCATCCAGAACCAAAGCTGGCAACTCCCGTGATAACGCAGGGCCCCTCACCCACAGCCACTCAGTCTTGCCGGGATTCAGTTGTAGCCCGTTTGCCCCCATCCAGACCCTAACAGCCTCCAGACACCTGGAGAGGACTTCCACTGCACCGCCTGGTTGTTTAATATTTCCCAGTACCAGTGTAGCACTCTGCATTGTTAGTAGTTTTAACCAAGTATGGTAGATTCCAATATGCTTGTCTGGGAACAGAAGCAGTGATACAAACTGTGTATATTGTGGCCACTGTGATGTGAACATAATGTAAATTGTATTTTCCTGACTGAGCCAGGTAATTAGTGAAATGAGATAGGAAGTTTCCAGTACATTTTTACAGCAGTTACAACATCATAGGGATGCATTTGTGAGTGATTTGCAATTTCATGCACCTCTGGAACAAAAATGCTTCCACTAGCAATTCTTGACATTTTAGATAAGGGATTCTCAACCTGCGGCCTGTGGGCCGAATGCAGCCCATGGCACCATTTCATGTGGCCCCACCACACCAGGAAGAGCCATGTGGTGGAGGAAGGGCAAAATGGCCATCCGGGCCCTGAAGCTGTCTGAGGGAGTGTGACCCGGTCCCCAGCTTTAAAAGGTTGAGAACTCCTGTTTTAGATTATCTAAGAAAAACAGCAGCAACAGTAGCAGCAACAACAACAATAACTCAGTCCAAACTGGATGCAACATATGCCTTCTGAGTTCTGTCCACCACTGAGATGCCAGAGTGCAGACATTGCTTCTAGAAAAATCTTATGAACTCTCTGAGAGCTGAAAAACAGGATACAATTTCTCTTATGAAATGTACCAAGACACAAAGACGTGCGGCTCCAAAGGGGGAAACCACAAAGCCCTAAAACAAAACATAGCAGGAGGAACAGAGAACAATATATTGGCAAGAATTTGCCTCTTCTGCATACATATATTTTTCTATTACTTTATTCAAAGGGATAAAGGTCAAGGGGAACACAAGTTCTCGCTCTCTCTGTTTATCTCTCAAAACAAAATGTTTACAAGCCCTGAAGGTTTCCCTCTCCATGGGGCTAAACATAGGGGTAACATTATCTCAACCAAGACCTAACATCTAAAAACCACCTGGTTTACTGATTGTCAATAATTCAATTTATGTGAGTTGTGTTTCAGTTTATTGGCCTTCATTGAACCCACTGCATTCTGTAAAAATTAAACAGGGATTACACTAAATAACTGGAGTCAATGGAAAGTAAGAGAAATAACTGAATAGGGGAAGTGTACCAAATTTGAAATCCTTTCACAACCACAACGAGCAACTTTTCCGAGAGAATTTTCAGCACTGCGCTAGATAGCTCCAATAGAATGGAGCAATAACTTCTCAACACCAATCCTGTGCATCCTTTCACCTCAGACTACCCACAACAAATCAAAGTTTCCAATCCCTAATCCTATGAAATAGTTCAACTATTGAAGAAAAATATCCAAGACTGTTGAGAAATTCAGGAAAATCAACGAGCTCATACTTTAGTTTCTATCTTCTAGAGAAGGTTATTCACAAGAGGAACCAAAGCTTCTGTTTCAATACCAGATCTCAAGTTAAAATGACTTCAGAGAAGTCACTTTCAGGCTAAGCCAGAATGTAAGGAAGAATCAAATAACTGACTAGTAAGAGCTGAGTAGCCACAATTATGTGCTCCAAAACTTTGCTATGACATGGTAGATAAAGAGAATCTTGTAAGAACCCATATTCTGTTGGGAGATAGCAATCTTACATGCTCTAATACTGGGTATCAGTGGGATCTTTACAATCTAATGAGATTGTCCGGTAAGTACTTTATTTGAGGCAAGCCTCTGTCTCCACTTCCTGTTTGTTTGCTTGCCTCCATTGTCTCCATTATTGATAATGTTCTTCTCTGGCCATGTGGTAGATAATTCATTTTTGATTGTAATTGCAAATGGTATTTGGAAATAAAAAACTTTTTTCTACTATAAATGCTTCTTGAATGATTTTATCAATCAAAGTTCTGGTTGGTGTGGAAAAGAAATCAAAAGACTGGCAGGGGTTGAGAATGGGCTGATCTCTGCTTTTTTCTTTGTTGCTATTGTTGTGTTTCCTGCCTCATACTCTGTTTAAAAAGAGGATTAACCAAAATTCCCCAATATGTGCAGCATGATTTTCACACTACCACATTACAGTACAGTATCCTTAGCTTAGAAACAACCTTCTCTTTTGATGAAGAGTTAACACTGTATATATAACAATATATACATTTGAATAATAAATAAATAAATAAATTGTCCTGAGGGATTCAATATCACCTGACCAAAAACAATCAATATGTCTTTTCATATGTACACCACACCACACAACAGCTTTCTTTGCAGACCTAGAAATAATTATCTTACTAAATGGGCCAGTAATAATTGTCCTACAGAGTTCAGCCATATTTGCCTGATAGTTATCAGACAAGATTGGGAAAGATCAACAGTACAACAGTAGGTCTTAGGAATTCAAGAACCTTTTCCATATCCTCAACTGAAATTTATCCAGTCAGTCAGAATGAGAGCATGTTTTGGATGCCTCTGGTACAGAAATTTTAATTTAGAACAGAAACAACTGCTTTTAATTGTAAAATAGCAACACGGCAGTGGCTTGGTGGTTAAGATGCTGAGCTTGAAGACTGGAAGGTCAGGTTTCGATACTCGAGTGCTGCACAACGGATCTTGGGGACCTGAAAGGAGCCTCATTCAGGCATCCCTTGAGCAGAGTTTTACCAGCACAAATACTTTCAACCCATAGTAATCTCTGACACAAAATTTATTTATTTAATTGTAAAATGCACAGTATCATAATTATCTAAGTGACCACAACTTTCCTTTCCTTCTCTTTTTGAAGGAAGTGATGGGCATACCATAAATATAAATAAAGCCCGTATAGGCTGTTTCGTACCTGAATTAACTGTGTTAAATAGCACTGCACAGAACCAGTGGCGACACTACAGTCAAACCTCGCATAAAGAGCGCCTTGCTTAAAGAGTAATTCGCTTAAAGAGCAGAATTTTCTCTGAATGTTCGCTTCGCTTAACAAATAAAACCAACCAAAAACTTGCTTAACAAATAAACCAGGGTTCGCAATTCCCCCGCCCCCCTGTCATTTACAATGGTGTTTCGCTTAAAGAGCAAACTTGCTTAAAGAGCAATCCTGTGGAACGCATTATGCTCTTTAAGCGAGGTACAACTGTATCTTTTTCCTCATGAAAATATGGAGATTTTACAAGATACACTATACTTTTTATTAAAACTACATTAGTATAAACAAGACATTTACAGCCATCTAGACTCTTTCACCACTGCCTGTCAAGAAATAGCGTGTGGAGAACGGTGTGTGTGCATGAGTTCTAATTAAAATCTAGATTGAAATCCCCTTCCAAAGGGATAGTATCAGAGACTGACATACTTCTGCACCCAACAAGCCCCATTCTGCAAAACCAACTGGACCTATTGCTTACCCTTACCACCTGCTTCTTCGCTTTGCCTCTCCCTCTGGTGCCAAAGGGGAGAACAAATCAATGCCACTGGTGAACAGCAGGTGCAAAGGGAGAAGATGCTACATTTCATTCCCTAATGATAAGATATAGAAATAATAGGGAGAATAGAAGGAACAGCAAAATCTGTGCATCCTCTAAAAGATTGGGGAGTGGGTGGAGGGTGGTTATCACTGAATATATATTTTGCCAGAGGGCACCATAAAAACTATGGCCATCCATGTGGAATGTTTGCAAAGATTATGTGGAATGTTGCCACAACTATATAAAAAAGCCAAGTAAACCTCTAAACATCATGCCCAGTATCCTATTGCTATTCTCGATTAAAAATAAACTCATATAATCAATTGCTGATCGTTAGATCTATAGTTTTGTAAATTCCACTGTCAGTGGGTCTACAGTTTTTTCTTCATTTTCAAAGAAGATATTTTCCATATTTTATTTTATTTTTTGGAATAGTGGCCATGTTAGTCTGTGTTCCAGGCATATCAGATAATAAACAAAACAAAAACGCTGTAAAACTTTAAAGACTAATTGCTATATTTCAGTGTGAGCTTTTGTTGATCAAATTCACTTCATCAGACATGGGAGTAATATTTCATGACATCAATTTATATACATCAGGTACAGTGCTCAGGTACAGAGTGATTGGTTAGCATACAAATCAATGTGGCTTTATACAATTGGTAATGACAGATGATCTCTGGCTGTTATTTAGATTCATGCTGAATGTCCCTTTTTTCAATTGCAAACTAGGGGGGGTATGCAAAACAAACACCTGGCATTGAACATATGCTAATGAGTTTAACCTTTGTGTAGCTGTGTGAGCACATCCTTTGTTTTCTGAGACAGCCTATGTTGTGAAAGAGAATTTTTCAGGACAGTTTATGAATATTCTCCAATATTTTCCATGATATTCACCATTTACAGTCAGAAAGAAATGAACAATTAAGCCAGTTTAGCAGGATCACACTGATGGACATGCAGGTAATTAACTGGCCCCATAGAAGCCCTCAAAATATGAAGACACATTTACTGATTCTGGATTCACTGGGCTATTGTGATGTTACATTCTTGCTTGTTTGTTCTTCTCTTCCTTTGTACACTATTTATTATTTTTATTCATAAGTTTTAAGGCTTTTATTTGGTGGTGTTTCATCACATCTTTAGTCTTTAGTGACAGCTTCACAGTTTACATGGTCAACATTAATATTACTTGGCTTAGCAATATTATAAGTGAGAAGGATCTTGGAATTGTAGATCTCAGGCTAAATATGAGTCAACAGTGTGATGTGACTGCAAAAAAGGCCAACATTGTTTTAGACTGCATTAATAAAAGTATAGTCTTCAAAACACATGAGGTACTAGTCCACTTCTATTCAGCACTAGTTAAACCACATCTAGAGTACTGTCTCCAATTCTGGGCACCACACTTTAAGAAAGATGCAAATAAATTAGAGGCATGTACGGAGCAGTTTGAAAGCACAAAATTGCAAGTAGATAAATAGGGACCACTTCAGTGGGAAAGTAAACAGCGTTCTGTGCACCCCAGTGTTGAGGCATGCCTGCCACATGTCTATGGAAACATCTGCAGATGCAGACAGTGCTGCCTCTTTGACTATAAACAGAGATAAGCACTGAACCCTAGAGTTGGCTATGACTGACTTTCAAGCAAGGGTGGCCTTACAGAGAAGGTCAACAAGGATGATCGGAAGACTGGAAACCAAGTGCTATGAGGAAAGACTGAAAGAACTGGCATTGAGAAAAGGAGACTGAAAGGAGATATGGTAAAACTCTTCAAATGCCTGAAAGATAATCATAAAGAGGAAGGGAAGGTCTATTCTCCATCATCCCAAGGTGCAGGATGCATAATGATGGGCTGAAACTACAGGGATATTAGGAAAACTTCTTAATGGTTAGAGCAGTATGACAGTGGAACCAATTGCCTCAAGAGATGGTGAGCGCTCCAACACTGGAAGCATTCAAGAGAGAATTGGACAACCATCTGTCAGATCTGCTTTGATTCAGACTCCTGAATTGGGAGCGGGGACTTGATGGTCTAAAAGGCCCCTTCCAACTCAGTTATTCTATGATACTGGGATCATAAATTCCTTCATTATTGTCTTCATTGTATTCTTAAATTATGTCTTCTGCCCGCCACACAATTGAACATCTGCAAAAAATATATGCTTTGGAATACAGTAGTCCAACATCCTGATGACATGGTCAGCCCACTGAGGTTGTTATTATTTAATGACTCTGAAAATGTCATCTTTGTTTGCTCCAGGATGGCAGTATCAGGAACTTTAGAAATCTTTAGATCAAGACTTTTTTTCATATTCAGAAGTATGGTTGTATTAAGAGTGTAATCACTGGCAAACAAGACTTCGCACATTGCGCAAAATGAAGCTTTAGTTACAGCTTTCAAATGGCTCAGGCTGAACACTTTTCCTCAATGTGATTATCAAAAGTTGACAGGAGGATTTTCTTTCCTGTTCACATCCCAAAGCATTACAGAAAAGAGCTGGAGGAAGAACCTGGTCTTGTTTTACTCCATTTGTGGTGGGAAAGGACCCAGAAAGGATACAAACACACACAATGATATTCTTACAAATATCATTTTCCCAATAGATCTTCTACCTTTGACACAGAAGTTGAGGCTTCTGCCATCAGAAATAAATAATGAAGCAAGGACATAAGCCAGTATTTGCTCCTGATTTTCAGAGAGGCAGCTATGTTTGTCTGCTTCAGTATGTATAAAGAAATCAAAATTATCATGGCACCTTCCAGACTAAGAGAATTGTTTTGCTGTGAGCTTTCACAGATTATAGGCTATTTATGCAACACTGATCCAAGGAATGCCCCTAAACGATCAGAATAAACTAGATTAAACTAAAGGATCAGAATAAACACAGACAAACTTTGCAACAAGAAACATACAGCTATTTTCTGTTGCGGAAGCCATCCACATGACCACAATTTCATAAGAATTGCCATACAATAGGAAAAAGAAGAAATATCTAATCTTGGTGATTGTTTCCTCAACCAGCCACACAGTGGCAGTACAGGAAAACACATGAATCCAGTCTAAAGAAATTCACAGGAAACATTAAAGGGAGATGTGCCAGAATCAAAAAAAGACATCTAGTTCTTCTCTATCATAAACAGAGATCTCCGGTAGAGCAAAGGAATCAGTAATGAAGAATAAAATGATTTGCCCATGAGAAGAGATGGTGAGAAAGTGAGAGAAGCTTTACATTTGGTCCAGAAATAAAAGAAAGAAACAAGGTGTTAGCTATGGAAGCTTGTTTGAGGAACATCCAAGGTCTGTATCTTTTGCTCTTTCTCTGTGTTTTTCATGTGTCCTGTGTTTCAGTTCATTATTCTGTTCCTGAAGAAAAGAAAACAGGATCTCTAATAGCTAATGTGCTGAAAGATTTGAAACTGACAACTGGGGACCTCTCTGCTCGCAGAGCCCAGCTAATTTCTAAGAACAATAAGCAATATTTTCACCTTGATACCCATTCTGGGAATCTTTTGCTAAATGACAAAATAGACCGAGAAACACTGTGTGCTCAAACCGAGCCTTGCTTGCTTCTCTGTCAAATTGTCCTCCACAACCCTTTAAAAATTTACACTATTGAAATAAAGATAGAAGATGTGAATGACAATGCTCCCAAATTTTCTAAAGCTGAATTCCAGCTGGAAATCCCTGAAAATGTCCCTACAAATTCACAATTCCCTTTGGAATCAGCCAAGGATCAGGACCTAGGAGAAAACAGCATACAAAACTATACGCTCAGTCCCAATGAACATTTTGATCTGGGTGTACAAAACAGTCCCGATGGAAACAAATATGTCAGTCTCATTTTGAAGAAAGCTCTAAACAGGGAGAAAGAGCCACATTTTGTACTGACACTTATGGCTGTTGATGGAGGAGTGCCACAGAAAACAGGCACTGTTCAAATAAAGATTAATGTCCTAGACATCAATGATAATTCTCCTCAGTTTACTCAGTCTGAATATAAAGTAAAGATAAAGGAAAACAGTCCGGAAGATAGTCTGGTCTGCAAAGTTCAAGCTTCCGATTTGGATTATGGTTCAAACGCACAGATTACCTACTCCTTCCACCAAGTTCCTGAAAACATATACAGTTTATTTCGTTTAAATGAAGTGACGGGGGAAATAATTGTTTTAGGAGAAATAGATTATGAAAAAGAAAGGAGCTATAACATGAACATCAAAGCAACAGATGGTGGAGGACTTTCTGGGCATTGCAAGGTCCATGTAGAAGTTGAGGATATGAATGACAATGTACCAGAGGTGTCTGTCATTTCCGTCAACAGTCCATTGCCAGAAGATGCTCCCCTGGAGACACTTGTTGTCCTCTTTACTGTAGTAGACAGAGACTCTGGAGACAATGGGAAAACTGTGTGCTCTGTAGATATGAACCTGCCCTTTCTATTAAAGACTACCACAGATAATTTTTACCAACTGGTAACCCAAAGTCCCCTGGACAGGGAGAAAGTCACAGAGTATAATGTCACCATCATAGCCATGGACCGAGGCTCTCCTAGGCTCAGTTCTAGAAGAACTGTGAATATTCAGGTCTCAGATATTAATGACAACCCTCCAGTATTTGAAAAGACTGTGTTTGAAATGCAAGTACTAGAAAATAATATTCCAGGTTTGCTTGTTGGCTCAGTCCATGCTATTGATCTGGATATGGAAAGGAATTCTAAAGTGAGCTACCAGGTTTTGCCTAAAAAGGTCACAGGAGGGCCTGTGTCTTCTTACATTTCAGTCAACTCAGAAACTGGGAATGTGTATGTCCTCCGATCTCTGGACTATGAGCAGATCAAAGACTTCCAAATTACAGTGATGGCAACAGATGGTGGAATTCCTTCACTGAGCTCGGAAACACTCATCCACATTGTTATCCTAGATGAAAATGACAATGCTCCCTTCTTCCTCTATCCCCTTCAGAACAGCACAGCCCCCTGCAATGAGCTGCTTCCCAAGTCAGCAGAGGCTGGTTACTTGGTCACCAAAGTGGTGGCTGTGGATGGAGATTCTGGCCAGAACTCTTGGCTTTCCTATGAACTGCTGAAGGCCACAGACCCAACTCTTTTCACCATTGGAGCCCAGAATGGAGAAGTGAAAACCAGGAAACCCCTCAATGAGCGAGACACAAGCAAACAGAGACTTGTGGTCCTGGTCAAAGACAATGGAGTCCCTCCTCAGACCAGCACTGCAACACTTCATATCCTCCCAGTAGATGGCTTTTCTGATCCATATATGAAGGCAGTGCATGTCAGCCAACAAGATTCAGAAGAGGAGGGAACCTTGACTCTGTATTTGGTGATTTGCCTGGCTGCAGTCTCAGCTCTCTTTCTAATATCCGTTGTTTCTTTCGTTGCAATCAAAATCTACAAGAAGGGTGTCAGGGAAAGTTTTGTAGCTGCACCTCCCCATTTCCCTCCAACCAGACCTGACATTCCTGAAAACTATTCAGATTCTCAGAGTGGATCCCTTGCCAGGAATTATCGTTATGATGTCTGTTTAACGGGTGGATCCTTAAGCAGCGACTTCCGATTCCTCCGTCCTCTCATTCCTGTTTTTTCTGTGGGGGAACCAAACATTCCTGTGAAGCCCAAGACCTCTTCTGGCTCTCAAGACCTTTGTGACCATTTGGAAAGCAGTCAGTCAGTGGAACAGGTGAGAAAATATTATATTTTTAAAAATTACTCAACCTGCAAAGGGAGTAAAGAATGGTTATTTAATGCATTTTCCTTTCTAAGCACCATGTCTTACTTATGCTTTTTATTCATTTTATCTCATTATTTTTAAAAAAAGATTATTTAAAAAAATTCTTTTATTCTGTACTTCAAGAAAAAATAGTCAATCAGGGCAAGTGGAGCATTGTTGCCACTGAAAAATCAGATTACCTCAAATCAGTTCTGTTATCAGGCACAGAATGCCTCCGAATCACAATCTTTGCCTAAGAAATGGTCTGAATGAGGAATGACCTGAGTTTGAGAGTATCACCTTAAATAAAAATGTAATTGGTCTTCACTGTTTATATAAATATTAAGTGCTCCACATGCCTCTTCCAGAGGCTGCAATTGTTAGTCACCAACCAAAATTCTGTGCTGCAAAAAAGAGGCAAACCATCCATCCTTATGTATCCAGATGAATGAAGATGAAAGGCAAAAGGTTTTAATCTTATATCCCTAAAGATGGGTTGTTGGTTTTTAAAAAACCTGTTTGAGACATACACATGTAGAAGAATTGTCCATTTTCAATATTCACACTGGTCTCAGGGACTCTAGGATGAGTTGGAGAGAAGAACTTGTTTTTCTTTGTCATTTGATTATTTTAATGCTGCTATCTGCTATATGTATGCAGTTATTTGTAGTTACAGCCAAGGGTGTAAATGTGATTTTTAATAGGGAAATATATTTTGGAACCATAATTCCAGTGGTGGGTTGACAAAATTTCCACTACCCCACATCATGACATCATGGACGTCGTGGGCGTAGTCGATGTCAGGATGTCATGACATCATGGGCGGAGCAAAAAAAAATATGTGCATGTGTCAAACCCCCATTTGACGTATGTGCAGTTCTTTTTTTTAGTGTGCATGCGTGAAACCTCTATTTGATGCATGCACACTAAAAAATAGAACTGTGCATGCGTCAAATGAGGTTTGATGCATGCGCAGTTGCCCGGAAATACATTTCGGGGGGGGGGACAGAGAAGCAACTGAACTGGTTGCCCGGGGGTTTAAACCCCCCCCCCGCGACCCCTCCTGATGGGGTGCTACCAGTTCGAGTGAACCGGTCCGAAACGGTAACATCCCATCACTGCATACATCTTCCTGCTCTTTCCTATTTTTTCCATTAACAGTTACCTATATTTGTTGTTGTTGCTTTCGGTAGTATATTGTGCAACAAATGAAGGATAGTGGATCAATCAAAGCCATGACCATATCATATTAATGAAAGGTAGGGTGAGGATTCTATTATTCTCAGGCTAGAAGACTGGAATTGTCCCTCCAACTCCCATGATGAATTTCAGAAGCTTAATTTTTTTTTTTTTACTGATATCAGCATTGCCTTTTCTATATATTTCACTTACTGTATTACAGCCTTCTTGTAATCAAATGGATATTTTCCAGAAATTGCTGAAGGCTTTAAAAATAAAGACAGAAAAATGGAAGGGTGGAGTTCTTCTTCCGTGTCTAGGGTGAAACTGCCAGAATGAAGTCACCTTTTGGTGAGTTCATTCTGCAGTTCCTTTCACCTGACCTAGTGTGAGAAAGATTAGCTGGCAACTCAAGGTTGCCATTACCAGGGTATGCCCGATTGTGGTTCAAAAATACCACAATCTTTGAGGAGGCTCTTTCTGTGTACCCCAGGGTGGAGTTCAGAATGATCATAAGATATTCCAAACTTCCTCCAATGCCTTAATCCAGTGTTTTATGTGTATGTGTGTGTGTGTCTGATCCTCACAGAATGGGAGAATGAGAAAATGCTAAACATGATGATAAACAAAATGGGTTTGGACCTGTGGCAGGATAAGGAATGTGCAGATAGAAGATAACATTTCTCTGAGAACACCCACTAGTGGAATAAATCTATAATTATTACAAAATGCCTGGCATGTCCCTGAGCTCTAGGGAAGTTTTGACCTCACCCACCCACCCTTTTTTTTGGCAGTAATTCTCAGGGGGCTGGTTAATTTGTTCCCCTGCACAGATTTTACCTAGGAAAACATAGAAGAAACACTAAACAGCACAGACATCTTTCCTACACAGGATCCATCAGAAAAGGCATTCAACTGTAAAGAAGTTAGCACTTAGCTGTGCATAAGAAAATGTGACAAAAAAGAAAGAAAAATGAAAGGGAGACTCTGACTGAAGTCTTGTTTTTGCAGGAAGCTGGGAAAATCTCACTAATATTGGGGGACATCTCTTTCATATAGAAACACTTGGAAAATCATTCAGAAAAAGTTGTTTTACTAAACTTCTGCTGAGCCTTCCTTCTCTCACACACATTCCCTTTATTTGTTTGCTTGTTTGTTTATATCCTAGCTCGATGGTGGTGAACATCTGGCATGCGTGCCAGAGGAGGCACCCAGAGCCCTATCAGTTGGCACATGCGCCATTGCTCCAGCACAGAGTTCACCCCACCCCTCTGCACAGCAGCCCAATGGAAGCACTTCCTCCCTCCCCTATTGGCGTTTTGGCACTTTGTGATAAATAAGTTGGTCTTTGTCTTTTTGATCGCCTCTTTTTTCCTCCCTGTATTTAAACAACAGGGAGAGAGAGGCTTGTGTTTTAAATACAGGGAGGGGAAGAAAAAAACAGAACCCTCTCTCTTCCTGTAGTTTAAATACAGGGAGGAAAAAAGAACTGCTTCTGTCTTTCTCTCCCTCCCTTTCCCTCCCTGTATTTAAATTACAGGGAGGGGGGAAAGAGAGAGATGTGATTGGTTCTCTAGAGAACTAATCACATCTCTCTCTTTCCCCCTTCCCTGTAGTTTAAATACAGGGAAGGAAAGAGACAAGGAGGCTTTGCGACTGCAGTAGGGTCGGGGAAAGGCGGGTACCCAAACAACCCCACACGCGCAGACCATTGCATCGGATAATGCTAAGAATCATTATCCAGAATCGTTATCCGATGCAAGTTTTTCCCAAAAAACTTGCATCGTTATCCAATTCTAGCGTTATCCGATGCAATCGTTATCCGGGGTATTACTGTACAATGTTTCAGGTGTGGAAGCCACAAGGAAGTGCTTTGTGTTGTGTTGGCTGCAAGCCTAGAAACCAATTATCACTTACAGCACCCCCAGTGGCTAAAGTTAAAACATAACAGAAAATGGATACAGCATTTTCTCTTGCTTTCTCTTGCTCCTGTCTTCGTATAATGGAATAACTAGATCATTTCTTAATTTCAAGCTATAAATTATTTGATTTATAATTCACTTATTTGACTTACACATAGAAAGGCTGAATTTATAATTATAAGTCTGGAATTCTGGAAGGAAAGTCATGAGTGATCATTTGTAGATGGAGGGTTCCAGTCTCTTATTTCATGAGTCCACTACCTATATACAAGGACAAAACTTCTGCAATACTAATGAATGCAACTTAAAAAAAAATAACAAAAGGGCTTGCAACTTGTCTTGAAAGCAGAAATATTTGGCTGTACAGTTCCAAATCAATATCCAAGAAAGAGATGTAATTTTTGTTTCATTGTTTGAAGAGAAAAATCTCATGATTGCCAAG
Organism: Furcifer pardalis; assembly: GCA_030440675.1. Taxonomy (NCBI): domain Eukaryota; kingdom Metazoa; phylum Chordata; class Lepidosauria; order Squamata; family Chamaeleonidae; genus Furcifer; species Furcifer pardalis. The sequence continues at coordinate 149,111,251 of CP126891.1, forward strand.
ATTAAGACAGGCCATCTTAGCCTGTTGAGGATTCTTCGAGAGATGTGTGTGTCATAGTTTCAAAAATTTTGCACAAAACTAGTACCTTTTCTTTTTGTGAAACTAATCACACAGGCACACACATGGAATAAGCACAGAAAGAGAAGCAGATTGCTCACAAATACACGAATAACTTATGAATTAACCTGTTGCGGATTCTTCGAAAGATTTGAGTGTCATAGTTTCGATAATTTTGCACAAAACTAGTACTTTTTCCTTTTGTGAAACTAATCACACAGGCACACACATAGAGTAAGCGCAGAAAGAGAAGCAGATTGCTCACAAATACACTAATAACTTATGAATTTCAATGAGTTCCATTGCTGCATGCATAAAAGTAAGAGTTACATCATTTTCAGCTTTGCTATGGTTCTTACAAAAAATATTACAAATAATAACCTTGAAAATACAGAGTCTCCTCCAGACCAGAAAAAAGGAATGTTGACTTCTCAAGCTGATGAGGTATGTTTATATCTTTACTTCATAAGGAAAATCAAGTCGGGATTTGTCTCTCTTGATATAGTTTCCCAGGTTTTACAATTGTACATAAGTACACTAACAATTTTCATCAACAACTAGAATCACTGCAAGAATTTGGTGAATCAAAGAGTCCCAACTTTGATACAGTGTAAGAAAGATCGTATTAAAAATGCTGTAGATCAGGGATTTCCATCCTTTCCAAGCCAGCGGCCAGGTCACACTCTCTCAGTCAGCTTTGAGGGCCAGATGGCCTTTTTGCCCTGCCTGCACAATAGGGGAATCCATTATGTCTTAATAACTTCAAAGGGGCAGGCATTTTGTTTCTCAAATACCCTTGGAGGGATGGGAGGCCACATGAAATAGTGTTGCAGGCCAGATCCAGCCCATGGGTCTTAGTTGGGAACCCCTGATATACATTATACGATAAAAAAGATTTCTGAGAGACCATCTAGAAAATGGATAAATGTTTTACTCCACTCAGCTCAGGGTCCTAGTTCATAGATGAAAATGATACTGCCTCTTTCATCCACTATCTTATTCAGAAAAGATCCTTCCCTATGAAAAACATGGGGACAAAGGCTGGCTCCCTTATCACCCAATGGTGATAGTGGACAAATTCTCGTCAGAACTCATGACTTTCCCATCAACTCTTGAAGGATCCATTCATAATAGGAGTCAAGCAGGAGAAGTGAAAGACATGAGGTCAATTAACAGGTCAGTCAGACATGAGACACAATCATTGTGTCGTTGTCAGAATTAAAACATGTTATTCCCTGTGGTGTTCACTGTTAAGACTCAGAAATATTGTTAGAATTCTGTTGACAGAAGGAGTGTCAGACAGAGGTCAGGGCCAAGCATTCCATATTTGCCTGGCAGGTCTTCATCTTTCAGTTCTACAAACTGGGAATGGTCCACACTGAATACAAGGGAGATTTATGCTTGTGTCACATGTTATTCATTGCTTCTTGTGAAGCAGCAAATGTCCCAATCACAGTTATTCAGAAATGGATGCTAGCTTGAAACTATACATCTTTTAATTCTCTGAACCTAAAGAGGAGAGGATTTTTTCCCCAAAGGGTTAACTTGCAGGCTGTATTGTCACTTTCCAATCTACTTCTGTTTGCTCTGAATTTGTAATATCCAAAATGGAATGTAACAAATATGAATGACATTTTGAAACTCTTCTCTTTTATATTCCATTTGTGCTTTAGTGTAAGCTCATTTTTGTTTTGGTTTCTGGTCATGCCTACAAGGATATAAAAATGCTTTTTAGCCTGATCCTTTGTCCCTCTTGCAAGATAAAACCACAAAGGGGCATCATCAGAAAACGTACAGCAAAAGGTGATTTACCGTAGTTTTTAGGCACAATAATAATAATAGTGTGCTGTTGAGTCGATTCCAACTTATGACAACCCTTCCAGGGTTTTCTAGGTAGAGAATACACAAAAGTGATTTATCATTTTCTCTGTCTGAATATACTGGGACTGTGGAACTCGTCCAAGGCCACACAGCCCAGTTCTTCTGAGATGCACAGTGGGGATTTGAACTCCCAATATCTGTCTCCAAAGTCAGATAATTACTCACTGAGTACATAGGACTCAGAAGTGCAGGCTGGGTTCTGAAGAGGCAGATGAACCAGAGACCACATTGCAAACATACATTGGATCATGGAGAAAACAAAAGAATATCAGAAACAAGTCTACTTCTGTTTCATTGACTACACCAAGGCATTTGACTGTGTGGACCACAACAACAGAACACCTTATATGCCCCATGAGGAATCTGTACATGAGTAAAGAAGCAACAGTTAGGACAGAATACAGAATGATGGAGTGGTTTGCAATAGGAAAAGGATTAAGATAAGGCTGCATTTTACCACCCTGCTTATTCAACTTATACACAGAACACATAATGCACAATGGAGGGTTGGATGAATCACAATTTGGGATCAAAATTGCTGGGAGCAACATCAATAACTTGAGATATGCAGATGATACCACCCTAATGGCAGAAAGTGAGGAAGACCTAAAGAAGCTTCTGCTTAGGTTAAAAGAACAGAGTGCAAAAGTTGACTTGAGACTCAACATCAAGAAAACTAAGGTAATGGCAATAGGCCCTATCAGTCCCTGGAAAATATATGGGGAAGAAGTAGAAACAGTGACAGGTTTTACTTTCTTAGGATCAAAGATCAATGCAGATGGTGATTGCATCCATGAAATAAAAAGGCGACTGATTCTTGGGAGACAAGGTATAAGAAATCTGGGGAACATAGTTAAAAGTAGAGACATCACCTTGCAAACAAAAATTCGCATAGTCAATGCAATAGTATTCATGGTGGTAATGTATGGTTGTGATTCCTGGATCATATGAAAGTTGAGCGCAGAAGAATAGATGCCTTTGAAATGTGGTGTTGGAGGAGAATTTTGAGAGTCCCCTGGACAGCAAGGAGAACAAATAGGTCGATTCTAGAAGAAATCAACCTTAGAAGGTCAAATAGTAAAGATGAAGCTAAAGTACTTTGGACATCAAATGAGAAGAGAAGATTCACTTGACAAAGCTTTGATGCGGGGAAAGGCAAAGGGCAAAAGAAGAAGGGGCTGCCAAAAATGAGATGGCTAGATGATATTGTTGGGCAAGCTGGGGAGGATGGGAGAAGACAGAGGTGCCTGGCAGGCAATGGTCCATAGGGTCGCAAAGGGTAGGAATCGACTGTGCAACTGAACAACAAAACAAAGGACCCAAGGAAAGGTCACACTAGAGACAGAGAATTTCACAAACTTGTCCCCTTTTCCTTGCTACTAAACATACAGCAATAATGCCTCTAAACAGCTTAAACAACTCAGGAAATTTAAACTAATCTTAATGAAATAACAAAATTACTATAAGCAATAGTTGGGCCAGACTTACCTATGAACTTAATTGTTACCTTTCAAAAGCATACTTGGTAGAACATAACAGAGGAAATGTCATCACAGAGGAAATGTCCCTTGCAATACATGGATACAATCTAAAATGTTTCCACTAGGAAAGCCTGCAAATCGAGACTTTTAATTTGGACTGCTTATATTCTAATATGCAGTCTGTTTAATAAAAGTACTAATATAACTGTGGTATAGGCTAGACTTGTACATGTATTCACGTTCATGGTATTTCAAATACATTTCATCCATCTCTCTATGTTTTAGAATCTTTCCTTCCATTTCCTAAGCATTAAATTAATAGCAAACTTATTGTACACTGAGCTACCGCTCAGGGAGAAATACATATCATGTAGAGCTTGTTACTTGAATCAGCCACATGGTGGTAGTACTGCATAAGCAAACACATGACTTGCAACTCAGAACGTTGGTCTACTAGAAAATTCACAAGCATTTCTGAGCACTTCTGTCTGAAACAACGACAACTCATTTTGGTCCATTGTACAAAGATAACATTAATGCAGCAAAGAAAGGACACTGGAAATTAACTCCTGTAATTAGAGATGGTGACAGAATGAACATCAGATGATTCATATTTGGGACAAAAATTGAAGAAGAGTTCTCAACCATGGACATCTGTCTCAGTAACATCCAAGGTCTGTATCTTTTGCTATTTCTGTATGTTTCTGGAATATTTTGTGCTTCAACTCATTATTCTGTGCCTGAAGAGAAGAAAAGTGGTTTTTTGGCAGCTAATGTGTTGAAGGATTTGAAACTGGGAATAGGAGCTCTCTCTGCACACAGAGCCCAGCTTGTCTCCAAAAACACTAAGCAATATTTCCATCTTGATATTCCTTCTGGAAATCTGCTAATAAAAGAGAAGATAGACCGAGAAGAATTATGTGGGCTGATTGAACCTTGCTTACTACAGTATGAGATTGTTCTCCAAAACCCCTTAAAAATTTATAATATTGAAATGAAGATAGAAGATGTCAATGACAATGCTCCCAAATTCTCTAAAAAGGAATTTCAGTTAGAAATCCCTGAAAATGTACCAACTAATATGCGATTCCCCTTAGAATCTGCCAAGGATCAGGACCTGGGAGAAAACAGCGTCCAAAACTACACACTCAGTGCCAATGAACATTTTCATCTTGTTGTAGAAGACAATGCTGATGGAAGCAAATTGGTGGATCTCATTCTGGAGAAACCACTGGACAGGGAGAAACAGCCACACTTTGGACTTACACTTATGGCTGTTGATGGAGGACTGCCACAGAGAACAGGAACAGTTAAGATAAGTATTAACATTTTGGACATTAATGATAATTCTCCTCAGTTTACTCAATCTGTATATAAAGTAATCCTGAAGGAAAACAGTCCTCAAGATACTTTGGTCTGCAAAGTTGAAGCTACCGATTTGGATTATGGTTCAAATGCACAGATTACTTACTCTTTCCATCGAGTGCCTGAAAACATATACAGCTTATTTCATTTAAATGGAATGACTGGGGAAATTACTGTTTTAGGAGAAATAGATTATGAAAAAGAAAAGAGTTATGACATGAACATCAAAGCAACAGATGGTGGAGGACTTTCTGGGCATAGTAAGGTACATGTAGATATTGAGGATGTGAATGACCATGCCCCAGAGGTGTCTGTCATTTCTGTCAACAGTCTTTTGCCAGAAGATGCTCCCTTAGAAACGCTTATTGCTCTCTTTAGAGTGATAGACAGGGATTCTGGAGACAATGGAAGAGCGATCTGCTCTATCGACATTAATCTGCCCTTTGTTTTAAAAACCACTGTAAATAATTATTACCAGCTTCTGATCCAAAGTCCCCTGGACAGAGAGAAAATTGCTGAGTATAATGTCACCATCACAGTCATTGACCGAGGTTCTCCTAGGCTCTCCTCCACAAAAATGATAAATGTTGAGATTTCAGATGTCAATGACAACCCTCCAGTATTTGAAAAGGCTCTATATGAAATGGTAATACGAGAAAATAATATTCCTGGACTGCTGATTGGTTCCATCCACGCTGATGACCAAGACAACGGCAAGAATGCCAAAGTGAGCTACCAGATTTTGACTCAGAAGGTTAGGCATGATGTGATGGCCTCTTATGTCTCAGTTAATTCAGAAACTGGAAATATATATGTCCTCCGATCTTTAGACTATGAGCAGATTAAAGAACTTCAAGTATCAGTGAAGGCAATGGACGGTGGTATTCCTCCACAGAGTTCTGAAGTAATTCTCCGAATTTTCATCCTGGATGAAAATGACAACGCTCCCTTCTTCCTCTACCCTCTTCATAACAGCACAGCCCCTTGCAATGAGCTGCTTCCCAAGACAGCAGAAGCTGGTTACTTGGTCACCAAAGTGGTGGCTGTGGATGGAGATTCTGGCCAGAACTCTTGGCTTTCCTATGAACTGTTGAAGGCGACAGACCCAACTCTTTTCACCATAGGAGCCCAGAATGGGGAAGTGAAAACCAAGAGATCAGTGAATGAACGAGACACAAGCAAACAGAAGATTGTAATCCTGGTCAGAGACAATGGGGTCCCACAACAGACCAGCACTGCAACACTCCACATCCTTCCAGTGGATGGCTTTTCTGAACCTTACATGAAGATGGTGGACATTAGCCAACAAGATCCAGAAGAAGAGGAAACCTTGACTCTTTATTTAGTGATCTGCCTGGCTGCAGTCTCAACTCTGTTTCTAGTGTCTGTTGTTTCTTTCGTTGCTATCAAAATCTACAAGAAAGGTACTAGGGAATGTTTTGTAGCTGCACCTCCCCATTTCCCTCCTGCCAGACCTGAAATTCCTGAGAACTGTTCCGATTCTCAGAGTGGATCCCTTGCCAGGAATTATCACTATGATGTTTGTTTAACTGGGGGATCCTTAAGCAGTGACTTCCGATTCCTCCGTCCTCTCATTCCTGTGTTTTCTGTGGCGGAACCCAATATTCCTATGAACCCTAAGACCTCGTCAGGCTCCCAAGACCTTTGTGACCAACTGGAAAGCAATCAATCAGTGGAACAGGTAAGAGTACGGTGAATTTCCATTACTCTATATATCAGAATTATGAATTCCCATCAGTCACATATAATATTTGTTTTTTAAGGTAAACCCGTTTCTATTAGTTTTTTTTAAAGAAAAATACTTGTGTAGAGTAAGTTGGCAACTGAAACCAGCATCCAAGTGTTGGTTCAGGTTTGTGGGGCCACATGCATATGAACAAACAAATGTACCTGAACACACCACATGTCTCATCACAGCTGAATGCACAGATGAGCACTCAGTCTCTCTCAGCATCTCAGCAGATTAGTATAAGGATTGACTTTACTAGCTGGGGTTTCATGGGAACTATATTGCAAAAGCAGTATTTCTTTCTATTCTACTGTGTCGTGGTTTCACAAAATAGGCAAAGCAAAACAAGTATTACTGTGTCTTCAGTGTTTATTCAGAAAGGCTCTTTGTCAAGGTGTTCCTATTGATCATGAACCAAACGTCTTCCTCAACAATGAAACAACTTTAAGATGATAGACTGTGTGTACCAGTGCTGGGTGAAATACTCCCTATCTTTATAAAAACAGTCACATTTTGTAAGTGGCAAAATTGGTGACATCTGGTGAGTGAAAGGAATTTCTCTCTTTTGTGTGTGAATATTTTTAAGGGTCTGTCTTGACCATCGAAAGAAACATGTTTCAATCCCCCCTTTAAAAAATATTATTATTATTATTATTATTATTATTATTATTATTATTATTATTATTATTATTATTATTATTATTATTATTATTATTATTATTATTATTATTGTGGCTCTGGTTGTGATTCTGGTTCTGGTTCTGGTTGTAGTTCTGGTTCTGGTTGTGGTGGTTGTGGTTGTGGTTGTGGTTGTTGGTTGTAGTAGTAGTAGTAGTAGCAGCAGCAGCAGCAGCAGCAGCAGCAGCAGCAGCAGCAGCAGCAGCAGCATCCTGCAATGGTTCTTTGGCATGACAGAAAATGAACAGCTAACAACAACAACAACAACAACAACAACAACAACAACAACAACAACAACAACAACAATTTTGTGTCAGAAATTATTTTGGGTTGAAAGGATTTCTGTGGGAGAAACTCCACTCAGGGGAAGCCCAAATGAGGCTCCTTTCATGTCCCCAAGACCTGGGACAGAGACAGGTGCTCAATCTGTCATGCAGTACCCAGGTCTCGAACTGCTGACTTTGCCAGCCTTCCAGCTAGCAAGGCAAGCTTCTTAACCACTGAGCCACAACTGCTGAACCACCATAGCATTATAACTATAAGGATCAGGGAGAACCATTTGTGGGCTGCAAGGAAACCTGCAAAATTTATGGGACACAGTATGGACCAACACAGAAGAATACCGGGGTTCATGTACCAGTGCAAATTAAACAATGGATGGCATAAAATTACCTGTATATCAGCAGCATAATGTAAGTCTCAGCTGTGTGTCATTTATTCCTCCATCTATAAATCAATTTTGAACTGGTATAACTGACACATCTGTTACTTCTTGCTGATCAAGACACACCCTAACATGGATTAAGAATAAACTGGACAACCAAAATGCTTCATAAAGTGTTTGAAGAAATGAAAATATCCAGTCATTTAAGGTTTGTTGCTTTTTTGCTGTAAAAGTTAGTTTTGTTTGGTATTGGACTATTTGAAATTCAGAGATATTCTTGCCAAATAGTTCAAGAGATCAGCCCACAGAAATGAGACATGATGTTGAGAAAGATGCCTAATGAGCGTCTCAATAGCTCAGTAGTTTACGTATCTGGCTGCAAAGCTAGAGAATTAGTGTTTGATTCCCCATTATGTTTCTTTGAAAAGGGCTAGACCAGTGTTTCCACAACCTGGGGCTTGGCCCCACAAGGGGACTTCAATTCCCAGAAGCCTAAGTCAATACATTGACTGATCAGTGCATTGGGAAATTGACTTAGGCTTCTGAGAATTGAAATCCAAAAACCAATGGTTGGGAAACACTGGAGTAGACTCAATCTTTTACTGGGTCCTATCCAGCTATTCTATTCTAATTATCGTATGGATCAGAAATGTAGCAAATCTATAGCACCGATTACTTAAGAAACTGGGAAGAGTAGTTGTGTGGAAGTGAAGTTTCCAAATATGCAATACTGTGGCTAAGGATGTTAAAGTCAGAAGAGATAGACCAAGTCTGTGAGTAACAAAGAAATCGGGCACAAAGAAGCCAAGCTGAAAGCAAAATGGCAGTGAACTGCTGTACCAGAGAGCTAGAATAGGGATCAAACTATCATCTATATAGAACATTTAAACACGAGAGAGAGAGAGAGAGTAAATTAAATGCTAAGTTTTTATTTTTTATTTATTTATTTATTTATTTAAATTTGTTTATCGCCCTCCTCCCCGAAGGGACCCAGGGCGATTCACAACACGCCAGCATATCATAGGTATTAATGCCTCCTGTAGTTTGTAAATCAGTTTGTAAGTCTTCTGGATGTAAACACTAAGTTCCCCTTCAAGTCTGATTTCTCAGACAGAAAGGTATGTCAGAATCAGGCCTCTGAAACATTAACATATTTTCAGATAGGAAAACATGTTAAATGTAATATGTAATTGTCTTTGACTTGTAATAAATTATAATTAAATTACACTTAATTAATAATCACTGTATAGAAGTAGGGGTCCCTCTGATGTCACTCAATATATCTTACTGTCAATTTTTTGAGTCAGTGTCTAAACTTGAAATAAACAATAAGATAATGGTTTGAATGTTTAAATATTTCATTGAGCGTTTATGGTGCAAGACTGAACATATGAATGATATGAATGTAGAATCCAGTTTGAAAAGTTAACATTACTTTCATTCAATATTTTCTTCAAAAATGTGCTTGTACTTCACTCTGCAGATGTATGTACATTTTTGTGAACATGCACACATTAAGAACCATCCCACATATATTATTGCCGTCTATGAAAAATTGACTTTCCACTTTTGTCACATTGCTGCCAGAGGTAAATCTTGAAGCACGGACAATAACTAGTGGTTCTCCTGGTACACAAGAGACAGTCATGGTCATTTGTTTCATCATGTATGACAATAATGAAGGAAAAACAAAAGTACTGTAGCACCTTTAAGATTAACAGATTCATTTCAGTGTGATATTTCAGAGATTATAAATCACTTCATCAGACTTTGTTCTGCTGACTTCCTATCTCTTATTCCAAGATTTATTTTGCCTGTTTGTGAGATAATAATATCCCAAGACACTGACATTAATAAATTTGTTTATATTAGAACAGTTTGGTTGTCTGAAAAATATAATGCAAACCTTTTGACATCCACTGCCCTAGAGAGATAGAGAAACAGAAACATTTATGTTTTTGGACTATAACTCCAGAGCACTACAGGCAATGTGAGCAGAAGTTTCTCCAATTCATATTCCTTTTCTACTCTTCTCATTGTGTCAAGTTTCCCATTCAAATGCAAGCACACTGACAATTTTTGGTCATCATCAACAACAGTTGCTCCTGCAAATGGTCAAAAACACAATAATAATACATTCAATGTTTGCTGTCCTCCCAGGACAACCAAACTCCCCAATCTAAATAGCAGCCTCACTGTGACTGATGGATGGTTCGTGGGTGTGTATGTAAGTCTGACTGGAATGGTGTTTTTTGCCAATAGAGGTGAAGGAGGCATCACGTAAAGCTGAGAGGGAGAGAGGTTGGTGAGTCATTTGGGGCAATCTAAAAGCTTTCCACTGGGAGAGTTTCTAACATATCCCTTCCCCACCCTGAACCTTCATACTTAAATTATGTCTTCATCACCAAAGCCTCATTGTAATTATTACTTGCCAAATGTGGCACAAATTCCCACTCTTACCTCTCACCTCCCCATATGGACAGGCCTGGAATATGAACAAACAGCTTCCTTCTCCAGTATAATTGTATGTCCACAAACTTTCTTACCATTGTCAGCACAATTTCTAGAAATAATTTTTTTTTTGTTAAATAGTAAATTTCATGAGTCTTATTCGACATACTGAATGTTGAATTGTCATTCAATGAGAAACATATAATGGTTATTTCCTCAAACAACCACACAGTGGCAGTACAGGCAAACACATCGGAAAATGAAAAATCGGCATTTTGTTGCAGAAGCAAATCACTATAAACATTCAGTGGATGAATATCTCAAAGACGTCCAGCTTCTCTGTGCTAAAGATAAGGCATATGGATCAGTATTGAAAAACAGAATCTCCATTACCAGAGATAGTGACAAGGTGACAGAAAGAAGCTTTTTGCTTGGGCCAGAAATTGAAGAGAAAGACCATGGAAGCTTGCTTCAGGAATATACAAGGTCTGTATCTTTTGCTTTGTCTCTCTGTTTCTGGTGTCTTCTGTGTCTCAATTCGTTATTCTCTTCCTGAAGAAAAGAAAAGTGGCTCTTTGGTGACTAATGTGCTGAAGGATTTGCAATTAGGACTTGGAGATCTGTCTGTTCGCAGGGCCAAGCTCGTTTCTAAAAACAATAATCAATATTTTCACCTTGACACCCATTCTGGGAATCTATTGACAAGTGAAAAATTAGACCGAGAAACATTGTGTGGTCAGACTGACCCTTGTTTACTTTTCATTCAAATTGTGCTCGAAAAGCCCTTAAAAATCTATAATATGGAAATAAAAATAGAAGATGTGAATGACAATGCTCCAAAATTCCCTAAAAATGAGTTTGAGCTTGACATCCCTGAGAATGTTCTCATAAATACAAAATTCCCTTTGGAGTCTGCCCAAGATGAGGACCTGGGAGAAAATAGTATCCAAAATTACACACTCAGTCCCAATGAACATTTCCGTCTGGGAATAGAAAGCAGTTCTGATGGAAGCAAATATGTTGATCTCATTTTGATGAAGGCACTAGACCGGGAGAAAGAGCCACATTTTGGACTGACACTTATGGCTGTTGATGGAGGAGTGCCACAGAAAACAGGCACCATTCAAATAAAGATTAATGTCTTAGACAACAATGATAATTCTCCACAGTTTACTCAGTCTGAATATAAAATAAAGATAAAAGAAAACAGTCCTCAAGGCACTCTGGTATTCAAGGTTGAAGCCAGAGATTTAGATTTTGGTTCAAATGCCCATATCATTTACTCCTTCCACCGAGTGCCTGAAAAAATGCGCCAATTGTTTCTCCTACATGAAAATTCTGGGGATATCACTGTTTGGGGCCAGATTGATTATGAAAAAGAAAAGAGTTATGACATGAACATCAAAGCAACAGATGGTGGAGGACTTTCTGGGCATTGCAAGGTCCATGTAGAAGTTGAGGATGTGAACGACAATGCCCCAGAGGTGTCTGTCATTTCCGTCAACAGTCCTTTGCCAGAAGATGTTCCCCTGGAAATGCTAGTTGTCCTTTTTAGTGTAACAGATAGAGACTCAGGAAACAATGGAAGAACTATCTGCTCTGTAGATATCAGCCTACCCTTTGTATTAAAGACTACCACAGATAATTTTTACCAATTGGTGACCCAAAGTCCCCTGGACAGAGAGAAAGTTACAGAGTACAATGTCACCATCACAGCTATGGATCGGGGCTCTCCTAGGCTCACTTCCACAAGACAGATTAATATTAAGATATCAGATGTCAATGACAATTGTCCAGTCTTTGAAAGATCTTCATATGAATTACAGCTACAAGAAAATAATATTCCTGGATTGCTGATTGGCTCAGTCCATGCTGTTGATCTGGATACAGAGAGGAATGCCAAAGTGAACTATCAGGTTTTGCCTGGGAAGATTGGAGGTGGTTCCATGGCCTCTTACATCTCAGTCAACTCAGAAACTGGAAATGTTTATGTCCTCCGGTCTCTGGACTATGAGCAGATCAAAGACTTCCAGGTTACAGTGAAGGCAAAGGATGGTGGGACTCCTCCACTGAGCTCTGAGGTAATTGTCCGAATCTTCATCCTGGATGAAAATGACAATGCTCCCTTCTTCCTCTACCCACTTCAGAACAGCACAGCCCCCTGCAATGAGCTGCTTCCCAAGTCAGCAGAAGCTGGTTACTTGGTCACCAAAGTGGTGGCTGTGGATGGAGATTCTGGCCAGAACTCCTGGCTTTCCTATGAAGTGCTGAAAGCCACAGACCCAGCTCTGTTTAACATTGGAGCACAGAATGGAGAAGTGAAAACCAGGAGGCCCCTGAATGAGCGAGATACAAACAAACAGAGGCTTGTGATCCTAGTTAAAGACAACGGGGTCCCACCACAGACCAGCACTGCAACACTCAACATCCTCCCAGTGGATGGCTTTTCTGATCCCTATATGAAGACAGTGGATGTCAGTCACCATGAATATGAAGAGGAGGGAACCTTAACCCTCTATCTGGTGATTTGCCTGGCTGCAGTCTCAGCTCTGTTTCTAGTATCTGTCGTTTCTGTTGTTGCTATCAAAATCTACAAGAAAGGTGCCAGGGAATGTTTTGTGGCTGCACCTCCTCATTTCCCTCCTGCCAGACCTGATATTCCTGAGAACTGTTCAGATTCTCAGAGTGGATCCCTTTCCAGGAATTATCGGTATGATGTTTGCCTAACAGGTGGATCCTTAAGTAGTGAGTTCCGATTCCTCCGTCCTCTCATTCCTGTTTTTTCCATGGGAGAACCTATCCTCCCTGTGAACCCAAAGAAGTCTTCAACTTCCCAAGACCCTCATGACCAATTGGGGAACAGTATCCCAACTGATCAGGTGAGAGAATGATTTTTCTAAGTACTCAAGCAGCAGAGGAAAGTTAAAAAAAGTAACTTTAATATTGGGGATACTTTTAGAGAAAAAATCAATTGAATCCAATAACTGTTTTTGTTCTTTTACATCATTTGATTACTCTTTATTGAATAAATGCAGAGTAATTCCGGAGAGATTCAAGTTTCTCTCTTCCACTCCCTTTTCCTTGCTTTTCAACAGTTTCTTCCTGTGTTTAGCTACTTTCCTTAATAAGAGGAGAAACATCCTTTTCTGTTCCACTTGTGGTTTTTGCTCTGCCTCCACTACTTTTATTAAACAATTTAAATTTGTATACTCACTCTATGCTCTTTTTAAAAAAGAAGGGGATGAAGATTAAGATTAGTAACAAGAAAAATGAATAGAGCTTTCCTTCATTACTGGCATGTGGTTGGAAAAATGCAGAGAGAGTTCAAAATGGCTGCAGTTCCCTCAAGAACAAATGGCCAAATCCTTCCAACAAACAGTAGACATTAGGGATAGTCAATCAAATTTCAGGTAGGGAGGGTGGAGCTTTTCCTAACTGGTTAGCAAACAAAACATGCAAGCATGTTTATTGTTGTAACAGACATCATTTTCCCAAAGCTTATGTGTTAACCCCTTGAATGCTGATTTGCCATATTTCATTTATTTCATTTCATTTACTGTATTTATATGCCGCCCAATCTATCATGAGACTCAGGGCGGCTTACATACACCACAAAAACTTCATAACACAATGAAAATGCAAACATACAAAAATACACAATAGCAGCAATAATAAAAGAAACAGAATACAAAGGTACCCCAGCAGCCCCATCATCTTTTCAACCCTCCAGCCAGGCAGGGCTAGGGGGGTAGCGATGGCGGCCGCAGCTGCCTCTCATCTCAGCTGGTGGTGTGGCTGCAGGGGAGGCGGTGAGGACCTCTAGCCCATGGCTCCATCATCTTTTCAATCCTCCAGCCAGGCGGGGCCAGGAGGGAGGCGATGGCGGCCGCATCTGCCTCTCATCCTGGCTGGTGGTGTGGCTGTGGGGAAAACGGCGGGGACCTCTAGCCCATGGCTACATTATATTTTCAATCCTCCATCCAGGCGGGGCTAGGAGGGTAGCAACGGTGGTCGCAGCTGTCTCTCATACCAGCCAGTGGTGTGGCTGCAGGGGAGGCGGCGAGGATCCCAACAAATACAGAGAGTGTCAACAACAATTAGACACAAATTTAAAAGATGTCTTATTTTTCGAAGTTTAATTGAACTATAATAGCAATATGAAGTATGACGTTCGCTCAAAAGAATAATGCTAGCATCACCATGTGACAGATAAGACAGTCAAAGGAAATGGAGGAAGCATGGTTGTTGTTTGAGTAGCGCAAGTTCATTTTGAAGTGACATTTGAAATTCAATTTGAAATTTGGTTGTGTTTCACCCACATTCTCTTAACTAAACACCTCTTGATCTATACCAGTGGTTCCCAATTAGTTTTTTCTACGTACCACTTCAAGAAAGACCTCAAACTTGCATACCCCTTATTGCAGGAACGTTAAATAAAAAATGAAATCAGGTGTATTTTATATTTATTATCATCAAAAGACATTCTAATGACAGAGAACACATGTTTCATTATTGTGACAAATGTGCACGTTTTTCTTTGCACAACTCTGAAAAATCTGGTTGCATTTTGATCAGCTTAAATCTCAAGTCGTCTTCGAGTTGAAGTCTGTGACGATGTTTAGTTTTTAAGTTTGTCATTGCAGAAAATCTGCTCTCGCAAAGGTACGTCGTGCAAAATGGCAGTAAATGTTTTATTGCTACTTCGCCGACACAATAAACGTCTTTAAGACCAACCCAAAAATTAACCAGTGATTACTCCGCAAAACAACTTTTGAGTCTACTGTTGCATGAGATGTCTATTAATTCCTCTTGATCAGAGATGGATAGGTGATCGGTGGGACAGTTTCCAAAGGGGTTGTTTACCCAGATCCATTGCGACGATATTTCTGGGAAATAAGTGCGTAATGCAGTCAACAAATTTTGCAAGTGCCATTTTATGGCAGATTTTACATCTTCATTCACTGATGAAGAAGTAGTTTCCAAAAAAAGTTTTAAATACGGAAATTGATCATATTTACATATGTCGATCAAAGATGTCCAGAGAGACTTTTTTTGATTGTTGACTCAACCTTCTGCTGCATAGTGAATATGGTTGTATCCTGGCCTTGAAGCCCCAAATTCAACTCATTCAGTTTTGTAAAAATATCTGACAAGTAAGCCAATTTTTGTAGCCACAAAGGATCAATCAGCATCTGTTTGTACTCGGCATGTCCCTGCTCAGTCAAAAATAATTCAATTTCATGTCTCAACTCAAATATTCTCGAAACAACTCTTCCTCTGGACAGCCAACGCACTTCAGTATGTAACAACAGGGTCTCATGCTCGCTGCCAAGCTCTTTACAAATGTATGTAAAAATTCTTGAGTTTGTGGCATGGGCCTTGATTAAATTGACAATTTTCACAGCATTTTTAAGAGTACTAAGCAGGCTGGAATTTTTTTACAAGCAAGTGCCTCTCGATGAATACCACAATGGGTCCATTTTTCTTCTGGGGCTACATCTTGTATTCGCTTCACAAGTCCTGAAGAATGACCAGTCATTGCTCTGGCACCATCAGTGCATATTCCTACGCATTTCGACCAATCCAATTTGTTTTCTTTTATAAAACCGCCGACCATGTGAAAAATGTCCTCCCCGGTAGTATGAATCGGAAGGGCACGACAAAATAGGAACTCTTCATGAACCTTTTTGGAATGAACATAACGAACATATGTTAAAAGTTGAGCCAAGTTTGATATGTCTGTGGATTCATCAAGTTGTATGGCAAAGTAATCGCTTTGTAAAATGCGTTGAATTTGGTGGTTTTCCAGATTATCTGACATGTGTGCAATACGACGAGAGACAGTGTTATTTGACATAGGAATAACATCAAGTTCTCGGGCCATTTTTTCTCCGAACATACATTTCATTATCTCTTTTGCTGCAGGCAGTATAAGGTTTTCCCCAATTGTATGCGGTTTTGCAATTAAATAACTAACTCGAAAAGAGGCTTGCAGGGGATTCATATTCGTGTTTAAAGAAAGCGCCTCAATAGATTTTTGTCTTTGTTTGAGGTCTTTTAATTTATGTTGAAAGAAGGATACAGATTCATCTTTCAAATTAGCATGTTTGGTTTCTAAATGGCAACGTAGTAAGGATGGTTTTAACGAATGATTTGACAGGGTTTCTGCACAAACGACACATTGCAGCAATTGGGAATTAGGATCTCCAGAGCTTGTAAAACCAAACTGAATATAACTATCATCATATTTCCTTTTTTTGAGAGACGATTCCTTGTTATCAAGGTTTCTTTTTGTGTGTGTTGGAGTACTAGTAGAGGGTGACACATCATTAGCAGGCGACTGTTCAGTATTTTCTGATACCTCCTCCTCAACCTTTCGCCGCCTTAGCAGCCACTGTTCCATCTAAAAAACAAGGGGACTTATTAACTCAGCTTTTGTATTTTTGTAATGTAAGTAATTAAAAAGTTTAGAAAACCAGGGGAAAAAACCCAACAGAAACTGCGAACAGGCAAAAAATTGAATTTGTCCTTCTGTATTCGAAGTAGGTACATAGTAGAAAACAAATTAAACATTATTGCTTTGTATTGAAATGTACAATGAAAATAGTATTAATGTAACTTAAAATCTAGAAAACAGAATCCGCGAACATGCTTACAACTGAAGCAGCTTGAATATCATTTTTATTTTCTAAACATCATTACATTGTATTGCAGTTTATAGTGAAAGTGCAAATTTAAACACAGTTTTAAAACATTATCTTACCGTTTACCGAGGTAGGTATATAAGGCTGATCGACGCGACACGGTGCGACGGATATTTATTAATTCACAATTAAAACAACACAACGAGCACAGCGACACGCTCACGTGACATAAACCGAACTGACTGATTGACAATGACGAGCAAATAGGTGGGAACGGGGGCAGCCACGATCGGGTGGCGCGAGGCACGGGAGGCGCAGGAAAAACCGCCACCACGGGAGAAAGTGCTTGATGCATACGATTGACTTACCTACTGATCGTTTAATTAAATTGAATAATTTTTTTGCAATTGTTAATGCATTATTGTTTTTTAAGGATTTAATATTTTAGTTAAGAAATTGCTGCATGTACCCCTTGATGCAATCTTGAGTACCCCCAGGGCTTCGCGTACCACTAATTGGGAACCACTGATCTATACCTATGGGGGATCTTAAAGGATGTGGTGTACTATAGAAAACTAGCTATACTGGCAGTACTTCAGGAAAGAATAGAAGTGGTACATGCAATGATATAAGTGGACACTTTGGAAAAATGTTGCTCAAGCAGTAGTTCACAGTAATTAGAAATGTCTGAACGCTAATGGTAACCACTACAAAGATGTCCCAGAAAATCAATAAGATCATACACTGGTGTGTATCTCCTGGAAAATGTTGCCACTACAGCAACCAAGGTAGTCTATGTTGCATTATCAGTCTTGAAGTGAAACTGAAGTGGATTGAGATAAGTCAGTTCTATTCTGGAGCCTGATCTACATGTCAAAAATGCCTCATCAAAGTGGATTTCAGATTGATACCCTGCAGCACACATCTTTGCTTTGGAATTAATATATTTTGACACAGTATATAGTAAAATCAGGAGTCAGCATTTCTGCACAAGCTGCCTAAAACAGCAAGCATTTCAATCTCTCTCAATACCATTTGATATGACTGTACTGGAACACCAAACTAACAATTTTGCTTGACTTTGATTTGCCTTGCAGCCTGTGTTATATTTTAAATCAGAATCAGTGCTCAAACAGGGACTGTGGAATGTTTTGAGAGTTCAGCATTTGAAGTTACATTCCAGCCTATAAACCCCCCCCCCCCCATTTATTTATTTCCTCTGGTCTTACGTCTGTCCATCCTTTCTTCCTCTGTTCATGCCTCTGCCAATCTTTTTATGATTCTATGTCTTCTTAGTTTTGTGGGTGGAGAAATTAATCCAAACTACAAAAGAGAACCTACTTAGTGATTTTACTATTATCACTCGAAGATTGTTACATTTTGTATGAGGGGCTTAGCAATACTTGCACACACAAACAACACACTATAAGATTCTTCCTCTTTTCCCCTATTCACCAAGTGATCTATCACTAATCTTTCCATTGGAACTTATGCAGAAGTTAAGACCTGCTCCCTATCCTCCCTTCTAGGGTCTGGCAGAGAGAAAATAGTCATAGTTTTTAAAGGTGCAAGCGTGCACGCACACACAATTGATGTTCCTCCTTCCACCTCCATTTTGGATCTGTCTCTCTACAATGGTGGAACTTTTTATTTTGATAAAGAGAGAAATCCCGTAATAAAATCTTTCCAATTTTCCAATTTTCTGCTCAGTTTTCATCTCAGTTACTGAGCCAGTGATAAACTGAAAGGCTGCTCTAGCGATAATCTCAAATTTTAAAAAAGGCAGAAGATTCTGGTGAAGAGGAAAGAATGTAGGGGCATGTTCTTCCAGTCCTGAAAATCACATTCTAGTTGCCTGTCTCACCAGAACAACACCTACAGACATGCCCTCAATCTTTACGATGAGGAATCACAACTGACTGCAGAGGAAAAGCCCTGATCAAATAGTTCTGACATGGACAAATGAGAGGAAAAAATAGTTCTGACATGGACCAGCATGAGAGGAAAAATATGTTTTGGGAGCAAAGAGCACTGGATAGATTTGATTCAGCCTTTGCATTATGCAGTCAGTAAAAAAAATTGCATTCACTTGTTTTATAAACAGAGGAAATCCCATGGTTTTTCATATAGTCAGGATTCCTTGTCTGTCTGTCTGTCTGTCTGTCTGTCTGTCTGTCTGTCTGTCTGTCTGTCTGTCTGTCTGTCTGTTACAGAGAGAGATATGTGAAACAATAGTCCATCTTGCAGAGGGAAGTTGAGGAAAGACCCAAGCAAATACTATATTGAAACTTCACTGCACATTAGTTGTATTAGATGCTGCTGTGCTTGTACTCTTGCTGAGCATGTGTTCCTGCATAGGGTTCACCACACAAGGACCATAGAAAGCTACTCCTGATTGTTGTAGCCTGCTTGCTCCCCTCCCTTCTTCCTTGACCTCCCAATGGAGAAGCCAAGTGAATGGCACAAGTAGCAGTGAGGAGCAGCAGTAGCAGCAGCAACAAC
This sequence comes from Furcifer pardalis, assembly GCA_030440675.1. Taxonomy (NCBI): domain Eukaryota; kingdom Metazoa; phylum Chordata; class Lepidosauria; order Squamata; family Chamaeleonidae; genus Furcifer; species Furcifer pardalis. The sequence goes on from CP126891.1 coordinate 149,130,724, forward strand.
AGCAATAGCATCTTGCTCACTATCTTAAATTTTACACAACAGCAGGTAGTATCAATAAAGAAAAATAACAATAAAAAACAAGTAGAAGGGTGAGTACTGGAAAGATGTAATACTGTCTATACACTGTGTTTCCTCTGTGAGAAGTGGGAATTGTGACACTTCCATCACTGAAGATTGCATAATAGCAATGGAACCAAGATGAAGAATGATTAAAATACCAATCACCCTCTGTATTGTATGTGGTTGTTTTTACTAATTATATTGATGGTAGCATACTGTTCAAACTACTATGTAAAAACTTAATCCCTTAAAAGGTTCTTTAAATATTCCCTGGTTTGATGGCAAGTATACACTGAGGGGGAAAATGATGTTATTGCTAACGTCATTTCCCCCCCTCTAATTTTAGACATAGGACTTATTGCTCATGAAACTTAAGGCATGTCCAAAGAGGCATAGCTCACAATTTTGATTGGTTTTGATGTTGTTTGTTTCAAACCCATTTATGAGTTCCAAATGTGTTTTGATTTAAAGCAATCCATTCTACCCTTTTTAGAGCTGGCCTGCACCTTTTTGACATAGCATTAGGGATACTGTTAGTTTTTGTTTTTTGTATGATTTGGAGCACTCCTAATCACTCAGTTCTGTAGCCCATGTGGATGTTTAGTTCACACCCACATAGAGCTGCGGACAATGTTGTCTGAGGTGACATCCCTGAAATGCATTTGGTAGGTTGTGGCATTGAAACGAGTAACAGAGGAAACCCCCTTCTCAATTTTTATCTACTCTACTCTTTTAAATTTTTAAAATATTTTCTTATTGATGCAGCGCTATTCTAGATAAATAAGATGCAATGGTAGTATTGTGTATATTTTGGTTGGTAGATGTTCTGTTGTTCCAATATGTATTTCATTTAACAAGAAAGGATAGTTGCTGTAGCACAATGAATTAAAGCTGTGGGAAAAGAAGGAGAGGAGGGCAGGATAGGGAGTGTCTTTAATCAAATGGGATCAAATTGGAGCAATCCAAAGGCGTGTCTGTACCGTACTGGGGAGATAATTTACCGGGACGGGTGGCTGCGCGCCTCTGCTCAAAACCCATACATTAAAGGGAAATGCAGTTTCCACTTAGCTTCCCCTTGCCAGACTCCATTCCACTCTGTGAGAGAAAGTTCGAAGCACTTCGGCAGATTCTCCCAGTAGCCCCCACTCACAGGCTTATTATATGAGGGCCATCCGGGCTTTTATTTCAATTTTAATTTGTGGTTGTTGGGAGGGCATTTTAATGGTTTTAATTGTGTTTTTTTTTTAATAATTTTTGAGGTTCCTGTTTTATTGTTATGTGATATTTATATTTGTGAGCTGCCCGGGGCGGCATTATAAATCCAAATAAATAAATAAGGTGGCAAAAATTTCAAAGTGCTTTCCAAAGAATTTTGAACAGAAAAAAACATGTTTTTTCCTACATATTTCTGCGCTCCAGAATAGATTATTTGTTTCCAATGCATTCCTATGGGAAACCGCATTTTGGCTAAAGTACTTTCCCCTATAAGAAACATCCCAGAGAACACATTAATTACATTAACCAAGGTACTACTGTATCTTATAATAATCTAAACCACTGTATGAAAATTTTAATTCAGCTCCTATCTTCCTTGCTTCTCTTAGACACCAGATCTTTATCAACTTTTTATGCCCTAACCATGATAACTTTCTAACCTACTTTAAGACAGTAAACACACCCATACATTTGTATTCGTGCATCCTCTCTCATTCTACAATTGGACACCTAGTGCAGTGTAGTGGATTATGTGATGGACTAGGGCAGTGTTTCCCAAATGCTGGTTTTTGGACTTCAATTCCCAGAAGCTTAAGTCATTTCCCCAAAGCACTGATCAGCCAATGTACTGACTGAGGCTTCTGGGAATTGAAGTCCACTAGTGGGCTGTGTACCCCTTGTTGGGAACCACTGGACTAGGGTTTAGGAGACTAAGTTTGAATCTCTGCTCAGCCATGGAAACCCATGGTTGTATGTGTGCATGTGACACAGATAAAATCACTCCCAAATATTTCTCTTACTTTGAAAACCCTTTTAAGGTAATCTTAGGCCAGATATAACTTGACAGCATATAACACACAAAATTACACTTATGCTTGCCTTCTCAATTACCATAGGTCATTGAAACAAGGCCTTCTATTTTTTTGCTGAATAAATAAAATATTCTTGGCATTTTGCTAAAGTCATATCACACTAGATAGCTGTGGATTGTGATTCCTCTTCCTTGCTTCCATTTTTCCAACAGAGGTGCATGCCAGATGTACTGTAGTTCCGTGGAAAACAGAAAAAATGGGAGGCTTCTGCTTGGCACTGTGATCCCAGTATAATTGGAGGGTTGCCTCATTTCATATACTTTTTGCTGATGGCAGAACTGTTATCACAGTTCTATGTTTCCTGTTGACCTTCTTCTTTTTTGCTGACTAAGTGGAATGGGATTTGAAGCATCCTTAGAAACTACTCTGTTGGTGGCACCTAGGTTTAGTGTCTGCTGTTGCCACTATGGTTGTTGAACCAAGCTAGTTACATCTCCTGGTTGTTAGAACTGTCTCTAAAGCTTTCAAAAGGGACAGGTTGGGGGCTTACGGTGATGATGAGACAGAACTTCTTAAATCTGAAATGAGTGAAGCATTTGTCAGATCATGAAAGCTCAGAGATCTAGGAAGCCAGAGTCTAGCCTCCTGAACCTATGGAGAACCAGGTGACTGAACCCTCCAGAAAAATGTTGCTGTGGTGCAGAATCAGAAGTTGAAAACAGCTTCCCAGCTCATGCAAATGCTATGTCATTGTAACCCTGTGTTTTCATTTTACTTTTACAATATTTCTACCCAAATCTAACAGACTACAACAATGATTTCTTATTTAGCCAATTTTTGCTCCTATGTTTTACTTTTCTTTGATTTTAAAAATGTGATCTATCAGACAAAATCACAGAGAGCAAGGTAATGAAGATAAATCACAACAGTTCTTTATCTTCAATAAATAATAAAGATCATTGCAAATTATTCTTAATGTAGAAATAACCCAAATAAATTTGGAGACCATACAAGCGCAGGGAGATTGTTCAAAGTAAAAGAATCCAGAGAAGCAATTATTAATTATAGTTATAATTGTATAATGTGTAATGAGAGTGTGGAGGAGTATTTTGGGTTTTATTGATGTAACTAAGGGGCAACTACATTTGTTATTTACCTATAGTATAGGATTTGGTATGGATATAATCAAAGAAAAATCCAGCAACTATACAACATAAAGCTAAGCTCAGGAAAACCCAGTGGGATCCCTTCTTACCCCTGCAGTTCTAAGATCTAATTCCAACTCTTTTTGTTCAGCTGGCAGAGGATAGTTTATTTTGTTCAACTGGCATCACTTTTTTCCTCACGTTCTAGAATGTATGATGACCTAGTCTGATGCAAAAAGGGAATTGTGGGAATTTTTCATTTAACACAATGCTTGACAAGGTTAGCGCTGTGTCAGATTATAACTATGTCAACTTCAGATAGATAGATAGATAGATAGATAGATAGATAGATAGATAGATAGATAGATAGATAGATAGATAGATAGAGGGGGAGGGCGAGAGAGAATCAAGGGAAGGGTGATTCCATTGGAAATTGCTGGTTTCAGGCTGATTGGATTTTTCACAGTTTTCTGCAAATCTTTTTAGTAATATAGCCCTTTAACACTAATTTTAACTTGAGAGAATTTACATTGGTTACAAAAAGGGTATGATGATGAAATTGGGTTTAGCAGGAAGTACATTTCTCAGTTATTCCAGGAGTGAATTTTAAGAAACAGTTAGAGAGAAACAGCTTTCTTTTTTTCCCCCCTATTGTTGTACCACCACATTTTGTTGCTGCCATTGCTGTTATTGTATGACATAAAAGGGAAGAATGGAGATTTTGAGGGTAGCATTCATTAGTGGAGCAAGTGTAATGTAATGGATAGCATGTCACCAAGAAAAGTCACTTGCTGTGGCAATGGTAAACCATTCTTTGAACATCTCACATACCTAGAAACAGAGTTGCTGTAAGTAGTGAGTTGATGGCATGTATCTTCCTAACCATGAGAGACTCAGTTAGTTCTGGTTAGTCAAATAAAGTTTAATTTAAGGAATAGAAGGGAACTTTTTCCGTGATCCATATTTGAAGCTCAATTTTTTTATTTCTATGAGAAGAGGGAGGAGTGTGTAGCTACTCAACACCTCCTGAGGGCTGCACAAGTCCTGTTCATAGGGGGAGGAACTTTATGGGGAGGAATAGGTCACCAGGGAACAAGCCTTCAACAAATGGGTGACCTAGCTGGAGCCAATTAATGACAGACAGCTGAGTGAAGCTATAGGTTGACTCAGCCTTCCATCCTTCCAAGGTCAGAAAAAAATTAGTACCCAGCATGTTGGGAACAAAAATGCTAATTAACTTGTAAACTGCCCAGAGAGTGCACTAAGTGCAATGGACCAGTAGATAGGTGTGATTTCTATTGCTATTGAGACAGGGATAAAAGAACGTGCAAAGGCAGATAGAGAGGAGATTGTTGACATTATTTGAAGAAGGACCACAAGTGGTTGGAGATGCTCATGACAGGTAGGGGAGTGTTTTGCATAGGTGAAGAAGTGCTGCTGGGGAATCATCTTTTTTACTCCTGTCACCACAGAAGATGAGGACATTAACCCCTTCCTTCCCCCGAGACAGCACCTGTTGCACTCCAAGCATGGAACATGAAGTGGGAAAAGTCTTAGCAATGGAAGGGCTCGACTGGGGGAGGTCCACTTTCTCCCACTCATTTATATAGGGCCTTTGCTGGAAGGAACATCCCACAGGCAGAAGCTTCATAGGATGTGGACTTTGGGGGGGGGGAATCCCAAGGGAACTCATTGGGTCTCTGAATATGAAGGTGCCAAAAGGAACAGTGAGTTTAAGCCTTCTGACTCTGTGGGGAAAGCGATTGTGAGAGCTGATGCTGAAATCCTAATAAATGTTCTGAGCAAGTGAAGAGACTCTGAGCCCATGGAGTTTGTCTTGAGGGACCCTGACCCTGCCAGCCCTCCTGATGGAGGCTGGTAAGGCATACATTTTCCTTTATTAAAGTCTAAAATGTAAATACTGTATCCCCAAATTTATTAATTAGATTATACTTGCTAATGGTTTTATAGCATAAACAAAGAGTGTAGGGAAAAGCGGAGATGCTTGTTTAGTGCCTCTTAGAATCTCAGTGGAGAACAATTCTAGTTATTTAATTAACACTGAAAATCCTTTGGCTGGGTCAGGCCCAAGAAAGGTTGTGGTTTTTGCTTTGGATGTTGTGTTTGAGAATTTCATCACTGATCCTATTAGAGTGGTTGATTTACTTGTTTGGTCGCATTTGTACTTAGTTGCTTGTTTCATCATTATATTTGTGTATTGAGTGCCTTTATTCTCCTTGAAGCATTGTAAGCAAGGTCTTAGATTGTTATGCCTTGGAAAAGTGACATGGTTCTTCTTCCTTGCAGCATGGCATAATTTGTTTTTTTCCAGGGTAAATCTTACTCAATCTTGGGGCTTGCCTTCCTTCAAGTCACTCCAAATATATATTGTCACGTTCTTTCAATTTTAAGACCTCTGAGGAGAGGTCTTCTGTTAGATGAACAATAGCTTTGCTTTCTCTGGTTTCTTTTAGAGATTCCTTCACCGCTCTAATACTTAAATTTTGCTTTTTACTCTTGCTTTAAGTTAAATCCAATTTGAGATGGATGTCAAAAGTAATGGTTACTGTGCTCAATGGCTTGTACTGTATGGCTCTTTTGAATGTACCTCCCAAGTTCACTTACTAGTCTGTCTACTTTCTTTTTAAAGGGGTGGAAAAAACTAACTGATCCTAATGTAAGACATAGTTAAGTTGTTTCATATTTTCAAGAGTTTCATTTGAAGGATCTGAAACATTTGAAGAATTTTTTTCCTGCATATTTCTGTCCATCTTATTGCTGCTGATGACAGTTTTACAACTTTGTTTTTGAACTTGTTGCATAAAAACCAGAAATGGAACAGGAATCTTGGGTAGAGCCTAACTAAGCCTCAAATCTTTCCAGTGTAGGTCTGCATCCCAGAAGCATCACATTCAGATATTTGTAAAGTGTCCTGTATAGTAGGTAGAACTGCCAGAATGGGCAACTGTGATGTTTGCAGTCCAATTTTCCCCTCTAAATCCCATCTCTACTTTTGAATGTTTCCTTCACCGGTTCTGGTACCATAGTTACTTACTAACTGTAATCTCATAGGACATTTTGTTAGAGCTCAGAAATATCAATTCTTTTTTTTTTTTTGGGGGGGGGGGACTATAACTCTTGGGATCTGTCCCCCAATACAGCTCTTATTTCCCTGAATTTTATATCGATTGTTGTTTAATACTTTATTTAATTTAAATAAAACAGTGACCTCTTTATGCCTAAAGGTTGGACTGAACCTGTCTATGAGACTTTCCTCTTGTTTCCTTACAACTTTTGGTGGAGTGCAATAGAGGCTGTATGACCAAACAGTGAGAGGGAGAAGAAAGTAATACTGTAGATTGTTCAAAGCCAATTTGGAAATGTGCATTTGGGGAAGTATGCGCTACAGGACTTTAAAATTTAAAGCACACATATTCCAATATGGTCTTCTTAATCAACACATCAGTATCATTATAGTCACACAAGATCAGACCTATTTTAAAACCTATTTGCATATCCAACAACCAACGTTAACAACATCTGTATTTAGGATAAATGTAGGTAAGAAGAATCACTCACATATATAACACTTTTATATATATCACCTTCACAGACTTTCACACCATTGAGCATTTTGAATTGATAAACAGCACATTGAAAGCTTGCTAGCTAGGTTTACTGTGTGCTGAGCTGCTATTCAATGCAACTTGACAATACAATTGTTTCCTGATTCAACCACATGGTGGTAGTATTGGCAAACTCATGATTAGGAATTCAGAATTATGGTCTGTAGAGGAAGCTCCAAACATCCATTTCTCTGAAACCAGAGGACAGATGGTTTTTTTGTGTATCATTGGAAGCAAAGCATTAAGTGCAGCAAGGCAATCAGAATCGAAAAAATCCCTTCGGTAGAAATGTTGAGAAGGTGAAAGGCAGAGATTTTGCTTTGGACTAGAAACTGGCAAGAGATACAAGGGTTCTCAACCATGGAAGACTGTTTCAGGAACATACAAGGTCTGTATCTTCTTCTAATGATCTGTATATCTGGAATGTTCTGTGTCTCTATCCATTATTCTGTGCCTGAAGAAAAGAGAAGTGGGTCACTGGTGGCTAATGTATTAAAGGATTTGAAATTGGGAATAGGAGAGCTCTCTTCTCGTAGAGCTCAGCTAGTGTCCAAAGGAAATAAGCAATATTTCCATCTTGATGCCCACTCTGGGGACCTGTTAATAAATGACAAAATAGACCGAGAGATATTATGTGGACAGACTGCACCTTGCTTACTACTGTCTGAAATTGTGCTCCAAAACCCCTTAAAAATTTACAGTATTGAAATAAAGATAGAAGATGTGAATGACAATACACCCAAGTTCTCAAAAAATGAATTTCAGATAGAAATCCCTGAGAATGTCCCTATTTATTCTCAATTCCATTTGGAATCTGCCAAGGATCAAGACCTGGGAGAAAACAGTATCCAGAACTTCACACTCAGTAGCAATAAGTATTTCTGCCTGGGTATGAAAAATGATACAGATGGAAGAAAGTATGTGGAGCTCATTCTGGAGAAACCACTAGACAGAGAAAAAGAGCCAAATTTTGGGTTAACACTTATGGCTATTGATGGTGGAGTGCCACAGAGAACAGGCACAGCTCAATTAAAGATTAATGTCTTGGACATCAATGATAACTCTCCTCAGTTCACTCAGGCTGAATATAAAGTGAAGTTAAAAGAAAACAGCCCTCAAGGTACTCAAGTCACCAAAGTAGAAGCTAGGGATTTGGATTTTGGTTCAAATTCAGAGGTCTCTTACTCCTTTAATCAAGTGGCTGAAAACATATACAGTTTGTTTGGTTTAAATGAAATGACTGGAGCAATTGTTGTTTTGGGAGAAATCGACTATGAAAAAGAAACCAGTTATAAATTGGATATAAAAGCAACAGATGGTGGTGGTCTATCTGGGCGATGCAAGTTGATGGTGGAAGTTGAGGATGTGAATGACAATGCCCCAGAGGTATCTGTCATTTCCATCAACAGTCCTTTGCCAGAGGATGCTCCACTGGAGACACTAGTTGTTCTCTTTAGTGTAAGTGACATGGATTCAGGAGACAATGGACGAACCATCTGTTCTATACCAATAGGCCTGCCCTTTGCATTAAAAGCAAGTGTGAATAACTATTATCAGCTTGTGATTCAAAGTCCTTTAGACAGAGAGGAAACCACAGAGTTTAATGTCACCATCACAGCCATGGACAAGGGTTCTCCTAGGCTCACTTCAACAAGACTGATTAATGTTCAGATCTCAGATGTCAATGACAATCCTCCAGTCTTTGAAAGTTCGTCATATAAACTACATCTACAAGAAAATAATATTCCTGGACTGCTGATTGGCTCGGTCTGTGCTGTTGATCTGGATACAGAGAGGAATGCCAAAGTGAGTTATTCAGTGTTGCCTGGGAAGATTGGAAGTAGCCCTGTGGCCTCTTACATCTCAGTCAACTCAGAAACTGGGAATGTGTATGTCCTCCGATCTCTGGACTATGAGCAGATCAAAGACTTCCAGGTTACAGTGAAGGCAAAGGATGGTGGGACTCCTCCACTGAGCTCAGAAGTAATTGTTCAAGTCTTCATCCTGGATGAAAATGACAATGCTCCCCTATTCCTCTACCCTCTTCAGAATAGCACAGCCCCCTGCAATGAGCTGCTTCCTAAGACAGCAGAGACAGGTTATCTTATCACCAAAGTGGTGGCTGTGGATGGAGATTCAGGCCAGAACTCTTGGCTTTCCTACGAACTGCAGAAGGCCACAGATCCAACACTTTTCAGCATAGGATCCCAGAATGGAGAAGTGAAAACCAAGAGGCCCCTGAATGAGCGAGATACAAGCAAACAGAGGCTTGTGATCCTGGTCAAAGACAATGGTCATCCTTCCCAGACCAGCACTGCAACACTCAACATCCTTCCAGTGGATGGATTTTCTGATCCTTATATGAAGACAATGGATATCAGCCAACAAGAACATGAAGATGAGGGGATCTTGACCTTGTATTTGGTAATCTGTTTGGCTGCAGTCTCAGCTCTGTTTCTAATATCCGTTGTTTCTGTCGTTACTATCAAAATATTCAAGAAAAGTAGTGGAGAAAGTGTCATTGCCGCTCTTCCCCATTTCCCTCCTGCCAGACCTGACATTCCTGACAACTGTTCGGATTCTCAGAGTGGATCACTTTCCAGGAATTATCGATATGATGTTTGTTTAACGGGAGGATCTTTAAGCAGTGACTTCCGATTCCTCCGTCCTCTCATTCCTGTTTTTTCTATGGGGGAACCAATTATCCCTGTGAACCCCAAGACCTCTTCTGGCTCCCAAGACCTTTGTGGCCCTTTGGAAGGCAGTCAGTCAGTGGAACAGGTGAGAGAATGGTGAATTCTTATTATTCAATATGCCAAAGTAATCAACTTGGTCAAATCATATGTGACAATTGTGTTTTCTCTTTAACCAATTCATATTGCTCTTTGAAAGTCCATGGAGGTGTAGAATAGGCTGGCAAGCTTAGAATAGCGTCAAAGTATTGTTTGGTCCTGTAGGGTACAGGAACGTGAACAAACACATGTTCTCAAACACCACACATGTCTCACCTCAGCTTAATGCACACATACACACTCATTCTCCCCCAACATCTCTCTGCACAGAGGGACCTGGTTGGGACTTGCAGGCTGGGATCATATCAGAACTGCAGTCGGAACCAGTATCTATTTCTGTCCTGTGTGTTGTTGCTTGTTTCGCAAAGACAGGTCAATGAAAACAAATGTTATTGTGCAAGCCCATGTGACTATACCAAAAAAGCCCTTTGTAAGGTATTTCTCCATTAAACACATTCTTCATTCTTTCTAGTCATAATATAACAACAAGTTTACAAGGGATAAAGAACTGCTTTCATGGAAGAAGCCAAGAAAAATAAATATGTTTACATGACAGAAGAGACAAATGACCACAGGGGGAAAAGAATGGAGTTGCTTGCCTGTTTTAATCTAGGTGGCAGTAAGGATTCAAGGACTACTCACAATTTTCTTGTTTTCAAAGGAAAATGGTGGATCAACATATCAGGAAATCCAGTTTCCCCCCATTTCTATTTAACATGGATTTCTCCCAAAGGAAAAATATCTTTTTTAAAGTTCTGTGCTTTTGCATAGAAAAAAATATTTTTCATTTTTAAAAAATCTACTTTGCATAGTAAATAACTTCTGTACAAAACAGAATTTTCTGTGGAAATAACATTTATATACAAGAAACACTCCTGTGAAAGATTGTGGGTGTGAGGAAGGAGAGTAACATGTAAAAAAGAGAGGGGGGCCCTCATAGCCTTTTGCAGTCTCAAGTGAAGATTTACATCTTTAGGCCACTGCTAGTTTAGTGACAAAGAAAAATGTAAAGTTGTTCCTGTACACGTTTTAGTAGTTGGCATTCTGTTAGATTATCCAGTATGGTATAAAACATTTAAATGCAGCACGAGATGTTGGTCTTCTGATGAATGTTATCACTGGGAACCAAACATAGTAAGCAATGGTTTACACCAAGGAGGAGGGCAGTTTTCACTAAAATCAAGGATATTTTTCAATTATTTTGCAAATTCTAATTTAAACTAATATATGTGAATAATATCGCAATTAGGCATCATTACTATAATTGAAAATGCATTACAGTCTATGATATTACATAAGAATGTAAATAGACAACATCCTACTACCTACTGAAGAGCCATTGAGGCACAGTGGTTAAGCTGTAGCTCAACTCTGTTCACAATCTGAGTTTGATCCTGATAGGGCTGAAGGTAGTTCAATAAAATGAGTAGATAGCATGTTTGGGGTGAAAATGCTAATTACCTGCTTAACTACCCAGAGAGTGCAGTTAGTGCTATGTCCTGTGTGTTGTAAATACTATTACTAACAACTTTGGAATACAGCCTTGAGATTAAGATGGGAGTAATTAATTAATTAAGGCACAGTGTTTAATATCTCTCATGTAAAGCAGAAAGAGCCTCCTCTAAGTTTGTGGTATTTTTGTATCCCAGAAAACAGCAACCTTGTTCTGGCTAATCTTTCTCATACTTCTTCTGCCTTATCTGAATCTGAATATTGGTGATCCTCATGCCCTGAGAATGCAGGGGTCCTGTGTTATCTTGGGAGCTACCATCTTTGGTTCTGGATGGGGCAGTTTTGTCCCAAACAGACCCAGTGCGTAATCTGGGGGTCCTCTTGGACTCATGACTCCTGCTCAAAGAGCAGGTGGCAGTCATGGCCAGGAGGGCTTTTGCACAACTTTGTGTTATACGCCAGTTATACCCGCTCCTCGATCGGGACTCCTTGCTCATGATCACACATGCTTTGGTTACCTCCAGATTGATTATTGCAATGCGCTCTACATGGGGCTGCCCTTGGTGACCATTTGGAAGCTGCAACTGGTCCAGAATGGGGTGCAGGCGCTATGCTCACACCTCACCGCTGCTCTGGGAGCTGCACTGGCTGCCGGCTTGCCTCCAAGTGCAATTCAAGTTGCTGGTTATTACCTTTAAAGCCCTACATGGTAGTGGGCCAGGTTACTTAAGAGACCGCGTCACCCCAAGAACATCTGTCCATCCCACGAGAGCAGACCGTATAGGCTCTCTGGTAGTGCCATTGGCTAGAGAGGCACATCTCTCTATTAGCAGAAGGAGGACCTTCTCTGTGTCCACTCCAGCCCTATGGAACCTTCTGCCAACCAAGTTGCATCTCCAGACAGAGTTGCTGGCCTTTAGAAAGAGTGTGAAGACCTGGCTGGTGGGGCAGGTGTGGGGTTCAAGCAGTAGAATCTGGACTCTAAGTTTACCTGACCTTCTAGAAGTAAGTATTGCATGTATGAACGTATGAATATGCCTCAAAACATTAAAATTGTTGTAATTCCATTTTATCTTCAAAGTGCTTGCATATGCATGCATGTACACAAAGAATATTCTCACAAATATTAATGCAGTGTAAAAATCAACCTTCATTATAGAAGTTGAGTCTTTGCTATCTTAAAAAGATCTTTGACTTTCCCAGTATGCTTTCTCTCAACATACTTTTACATTTCTCATATTCTGCAGCTGATGGCTGCCCAACTTAATTTTTCTTCCTTAATCAAGTGTGACAAGAAGGAAAAACTAAAATACTCTGGCACCTTTCAGATTAACACATTTCTTTCTATGTGAGCTCTTACAGAAGATGATTATAATCCACTTCTTCAGATGTTGCTATTTCCTCAATCTGAGTTTATCTTTGCTTGTTTTTGAAGTAATATTTATGCTGAAAAATTGACATTTACATTAAAAAAAGTTACCTATCTAAAAGATGTAAACATATCAGAAATATTTTGAAGAACAATGCTACTATACAGAAATATACCTATATAGATTTGGGGGAAAATTACGGTTGGAGTCACACTTCCGGAAATACTCAACCAGAAGCCATCATACTGGCTGGGGCCAGTTAGAAGTTTTCAGAAGCCACTTCTCCATCTCGCACAGCTTTTTCAGATTTCTTTTGAACCATCTCAAGTTATCTTGTGTTTCCTGGTCATGGACAAATACACCACTAATCTACATCATCGTTAACAATAAAGGATGAGAAAAATCCAGTGTTGCTTGAAAAAAAGTTTCAGTACAGTCAAACCTCACTTAACGAGCAACTCGCTTAGTGAAAAACTTGCATAATGAGTGGGTTTTTCAAAAAGCGATCAGACTAGCTCTAGCATAACTGAAATTTTCGCTATGTGAGTCGGACTTTTCCCATGGAAAAACTCACATAATGAGCATTTCTGTGGGAAAAACTTGCATAACAATTTTTTTTTCGCTATGCGAGTTTTTCCATAGAAATTTTTGTTATGCAAGTTTTCCCATAGGAATTTTCGCTATGCGGAAAAACCTAGCATAGTGAAAAACTCGCATAGTGAGCAGCCTCGCAGAATGAATTAAATTCATTATGCGAGGTTTGACTGTATGTGCATACATATATTTTAGCACAGGTCTTCATGCTGACTGATTTCAAATGATAGCTCATTGGTCTGGCATGTGATGTTTTATATGATAACCTCACACATTGCAAGAACAAGACCAGACTAAGGGATGTTTCAGCTTAAAGAGGAAGTACAAAATTGCCATTACATCTTGATAGTCAAGGTGAAACTGAACCACCAAATCCATCCATCACCCCTCATGGCAGTCAAAATAGAATTATAATATATTCAGTAACTAAGAGTTTGCTGCCTTTTCAGAAAAACCCAAACTCATCTGCTTCAATAGGACGCCTATTGTGCTTAAAGACTAGGTCAATACTTTCTCTAGATTAGATTCTTTCCTTTTTTGCTTTTTGTTTTCATTAGAATGGTTAGAAATGGATAAGGACTTGGAGGGCAATCTGCAGTCTTTCAATTGAAATAGTGTCCAATATGTATATCAGAAAACAAAACAAAATAAACAAAACAAAATAAAAATAAAATAAAAAACACTGTAGCACGTTAACGACTAACTGTTACATTTTTATTGTTAGCTTTCGTGGATCAAGTCCACTTCCTCAGACAAAGAGTGAAACTTACAGGCATGTCCAATATGTGTTATTTACCAAAATTTAATGTCACTATGATATCATCAATTATGGTACAAGCTCCTGGTTTTACCTCCAATCTTTACATACCTTGCATATCAGTTGCATCATTAACAAGCCTGGAAAATGAAGAATCAGAATAAACATAGAAACATTTGCAAAAAAGATAAATTCAGCTACTTTCTCTACTATGTACCTTCCACACAGCCACATTCTCATAAACATAATCTACTGGGAAGTTTCTAGAAATAAAATAAGAATGGAAAGAAGTTCATTTCTACAGTGTTCACAGTAAAACAGATTGATTATAGGGATTGTTTCCTCAGTCAGCCACATAGTGGCAGTACAGGCAAACGTATCACTGAAACTCAACATTTTGGTTTGTGAGCAAATTTTCAGCAATCACTCAGCAGAGGAGTTTCTTGAACAAAAAAGCATCCAGATTTTCTCTGTGGCAAGGGGGACATTCAGTAAGCTGCATGCACCAGCATTGAAAAGTGGAAATGTTTCTTCATTGATGATGACAAAGTGAACACTGGCAGATTTATATTTGGGCCAGAAATTGAAAAGAAAGAAGATTTCTCAAGCATGGGAGCTTGTTTCAGGATAAAACAAGGTCTGTATCTTTTGCTCTTTCTCTCTGTTTCTGGAGTGTTGTGTGATTCTATCCGTTATTCTGTTCCTGAAGAAAAGAAAAGAGGGTCTTTGGTGGCTAATGTGCTGAAGGATCTGGAACTAGGAATAGAGGAGCTCTCTGCTCGCAGAGCCCAGCTAATTTCTAAAAGCAATAAGCAATATTTTCACCTTGACAACCCTTCTGGAAATCTATTAATTAAGGACAGAATAGACAGAGAAGCTTTGTGTGGCCAGGCTATACCTTGCATGCTTATTTCAGAAATTGTGCTTCAAAACCCATTAAAAATTTACACAATTGAAACAAAGATAGAAGATGTGAATGACAATGCTCCCAAATTCTCCAAAAATGAATTTCAGTTGGAAATTCCTGAGCATGCTCCCATAAATACAGGATTCCTCCTAGAGTCTGCCCAAGATGATGACCTGGGTGAAAATAGTGTCCAAAACTACACACTCAGCCCCAATGAGCATTTCCTTCTGAATGTGGCAGGCAATACAGATGGAAGGAAATCTGTGGCTCTTATTCTGGAGAAACCACTAGACAGAGAGAAGGAGTCACACTTTACAATGGAACTTCTGGCTGTTGATGGAGGAGCTCCCCAGAGAACAGGCACAGTTCAAATAAAGATTAAAGTCCTGGACCACAATGACAATTATCCTCAGTTTACCCAGTCTGAATATAAAGTAAAGATAAAGGAAAACAGCCTTCACGGTACTCTGGTCTTAAAAGTTGAAGCTAGAGATTTAGATTTTGGTTCAAATGCACAGATCACATATTCTTTCCATGGGGTGGCTGAAAACATTAAAAAAGCATTTCTCTTACATCAAGATACTGGGGAAATCACTGTTTCGGGGAAAATTGATTATGAAGAAGAAACCAGTTATGAAATGAACATAAAAGCAATGGATGGTGGTGGATTTTCTGGACACTGCAAGGTGGTGGTGGAGGTTGAGGATGTGAACGACAATGTCCCAGAGGTGGCCATCATTTCTGTCAACAGTCCTTTGCCAGAGGATGCTCCCCTGGATACACTTGTTGTACTTTTTAGGGTCATGGACAAAGACTCAGGAGACAATGGAAGAACTATCTGTTCTATAGACATGAATCTCCCTTTTGTTTTAAAGACTACTATAAGCAATTTTTACCAGCTTGTGGTCCAAAGTCCCCTGGACAGAGAGAAAGTTGCAGACTATAATGTCACTATCATGGCAATGGATCGAGGCTCCCCTAGGCTCACTTCTACAAGAATTATTAATGTGCAGATCTCAGATGTCAATGACAACCCTCCAGTATTTGAAAAGACTTCATATGGATTTCAAATACAAGAAAATAATATTCCTGGACTCCTGATTGGTACAGTCAGCGCTGTTGATCTGGATAAAGAGAAGAATGCCAAAGTGAGTTACCAAGTTTTGCCTGGGAAGATTGGGAGTAGCCCCATGGCCTCTTATATCTCAGTCAACTCAGAAACTGGAAATGTTTATGTCCTCCAATCGCTGGACTATGAGCAGATCAAAGACTTCCAGGTCACAATGAAGGCAGCAGATGGTGGGTCTCCTCCACTGAGCTCAGAGGTAATTGTCCGAATCTTCATCCTGGATGAAAATGACAACACTCCCTTCTTCCTCTACCCCCTTCAGAACAACACAGCCCCCTGCAACGAGCTGCTTCCCAAGACGGCAGAGGCTGGTTACTTGGTCACCAAAGTGGTGGCTGTGGATGGAGATTCTGGCCAGAATTCTTGGCTTTCCTATGAACTGCTGAAGGCCACAGACCCAACACTTTTCAGCATAGGATCCCAGAATGGAGAAGTGAAAACCAGGAGATCCCTGAATGAGCGAGACACAAGCAAACAGAGGCTTGTGGTCCTGGTCAAAGACAATGGAGTCCCTCTCCAGACCAGCACTGCAACACTTCAGATACTTCCAGTTGATGGCTTTTCTGACCCTTACATGAAGATAGTGGGTGTCAGCCAAGAAGAACATGAAGATGAAGGAAATCTGACCATGTATTTGGTTGTCTGCCTGGCTGCAGTCTCGGCTCTGTTTCTAGTGTCTGTTATTTCTTTTGTTCTATTCAAAATCTACAAAAAAGGTGTCAGGGAATGTTTTGTGGCCACACCTCCCCATTTCCCTCCTACCAGACCTGACATTCCTGAGAACTGTTCAGATTCTCAGAGTGGATCACTTTCCAGGAATTATCACTACGATGTCTGTTTAACGGGTGGATCTTTAAGCAGTGACTTTCGATTCCTCCGGCCACTGATTCCTGTTTTTCCTCTTGGGGATCCAAATATTCATGTGAACCCCAAGATCTCTTCTGCTTCCCAAGATGTACATAACCATTTGGAGCATAGTAACGCAACAGATCAGGTGAGAAAAATCATAATTTTTAAATTACTCGATACGGAATAGATAATAAAGAAGGCCACCATACTGTTGGGAATACTTTCATTCAATGCTGATATTTGTTTTTCCACAGTTATATAATTTGAATATTTTTATTGATGAAATATATAGTAGTTCAAGGTAGGGGTGATTTTAGTAAGGTCTGTCCATTTTACTTCACCAAGTCCTTGTTTTTCCATTGTTTCTCAGTGATTGCTTGTTGTACTTCTTTCCCCCTAACTCAGCTGTTTTCTGCAGCCAAAGCTACATTCATTACCACTTTTTAATCTGTATGTCTTCTTTCTGTGGAGGTTTGTTTTATGCAATAACATTTATAAAGCGTGAACATAAAGCCTACTGTATGTATGTAAATACCCATGTAACTGACTAGTGCAAAATGTGTAAATCCATGGGCTTGTAAGTTCAGACATGTAGTTTAGGCTCCAGACCAGTGTTTCTCAACCTTTGGGTTTTGGACTTCAGTTCCCAGAAGCTTAAGTTAATATCCCAAAGCACTAATCCGTCAATGTAATAACTTAGGTTTTTGGAAATTGAAGTCCCCTGTAGGGTGTGGGAGTTAGGAACTACTCCTCTATATGTTTCTATGGTGTTTGCCTGTACTGCAGATGGCTATTTTTATTTTTAAAAGAAAATGATTGTTTTTGAAACTTCTCATAGCTCTAAAAAAGAAAGAAGAAAATGCAGTTCAACACACTTTAATGACAATGAATAACTTAAAGACCATATGCAAAGCCCTGGTGATAATAGCAAACATGAAGAATTGGTCATTGGTCATTATCACTTATTTTGAGCATCAGTGATTGCATTAGAAAATGGATATAGAGAGATTTCAGGTCCTAATTAGAATCTCAATTCCTTCATTCAGCATGCAAGTGCAAAATTAAAATCATTCAAATAAATAAAATTATTATTTCAGGGTTATGTTTTGAGTACTGCTTGCTATCTGCTGTATAAATTGGGAAGGGTTTTTTTAAAAATAGCCTCTTCAATGCCCATAGTATCACAGGTAGTGCTGCTCCAAGCAGTCAAAAGCTTTTGCTCTATCAAAAAAGCATATGACATGGGGAAGGGGAAATATGAAGTACTTAAGTGGATGAAGTTGGATAAAATCCTTGTAAGTCAAAGATATGCCTCTTACATATAAAGCCAAATTAATTGTTTTTAACATAGTTGATGAGCTAGATTACCTAATATCTCTGGTAATATAAATTTAAACATCTTCATGTCCTGTTTAATTATGATTATATGGGGATATGAGTACAGTATTGACCAAATGCAATTTATTAGTTATACCCGAAGAAGGCATATGGATTAATTTGCAGCAGCTTCTTAAGTATAATTACTGAATCCCCACTTGGATTTGCAGGTCTGCAACTATTAAAAACAATGAAGAAGTAAACAATATTTGGTCTGGAAAACGAGGTAGAAATTACCATATACCATCTAAACAGGACACTTTATTGTTATTTTTTAAATGGATTTGATAAGTTCTTATATTATATTATATTATATTATATTATATTATATTATATTATATTATATTATATTATATTATATTATATTATATTATATTATATTATATTATATTATATTATATTATAATAGAACATTAACTCATCAGAAGTAACTTGATAAGATATAACATATTCGAGTGTGTGTGGGTTTAATTGCTAAGAAATTGTATATTGATAAGACAGTTGAATGGTTGAAGCACACAAAAAGTCAACTTGATACTATGACAGGATATAGCTAGAAGAGCTCTACTAACATGCCTGCAAAATTTCCACAATATGTCCTCAGAAACAGGATCTAGAAGATTGTGTTTTAGCAAAAAAGGCAACAGCTTTGTTGCATTCTTATTCATAAAGTGACTTCATCCTCAGCCACAGAGCAACCCCTCCACCAGCAATTTCCTAGTTTAAACATTTGTGTCCTTTAAAAATAGTAATAATCTGTTTTCAGTATTTTTACAATCTGACACAGAATCCCTGATGCAAGCATGAATCCCAAACCACCTCTTCTGGCCAGGAAGGAATTAAAAATCAGCTGAGTGGGTCCTAACTGAGAAGTTCAAATTACCTCAGAGAGGAAACAATTTCCCATTAGAAAACTTATGTCAGGTGACATTAGTCTGAGGAATCCTGAGAGAATATAATACCTGAAATTCTTTGATTCCCACTTCACGGGAGATGTTGCTGGTCCACATGCCCCAAATGTGTGGGGTCAGTGGACCCTTGAGTGCCTGGAAAGGAAGCTCCCCAGAATTTCCCTTTAATTTTATGCTAGGTGCCTCTGGCAGAGAAGATAACAGACTGAGGCAATTACTGGGGAAAAAATAAAAGAATTTTATTTCACTTTGCACCAAGAAATCAATGAATAAAATATTTCCTCACTGGAACACCCTTCTAAACATGAGGGATTGGGTCCTAAACTATTCAGAATATTTATACATGGAGAATAAAGGGACATGAAGATGGGCTAAGTGTGTCTTATCACGTGAGTAAGAGGGTTCATACAAAGGGGAAGTTACACTATACAATCAAGCATTTATCACCAACAATAAAGGATACAAAACATCTTGATATTTGAACAACTATATAAGCAAACACAAGCATAATCCATAATGTATGCACTCAATTACATAATCCGTATAATGTATGGATTTATGAGGTCAAGTGTCCAAGAATGTTAATGAGATGGCAAGTCTGTGTTGACTTTCCAGAGACCCCCAAAGTGCAACTATCCTGTGAGAGGTGAGTTTCCTGTGAGAGGTGAGTTTCCTGGCTAGGAATGTCACCATATTGATAAGGTGCAACAGTCATGGTCTCTGTGAAGAAGTGGCAATTGTTCTTCACCGAGAATTCCGTTTTAAGATAATCAGATTATGTCAGAGTCTTCGATTAGTCCATGATTATCTTATTCTGGCCAGAGGGCCCCCAACATTCCTGGCAAGTTAGTCGAACTGTTGCTATTGTCTTGCTAAGAGGGTCATGTATTCCAAGTCCCACAGGCATGCCAGCTCATTTCCTGAACTCCACTTTGCCTGGAGCCTGGGGCAGGGAATTTGGTGATACATGTATGCTTGTGCTTGTGTGTGACTGCATGTGTGCATGTGCTGCTTGTCCACTTACTTATGAAGTGACAGGGCAACCAATGGTTAGAGTGGGGAAACTTTATTAAAATAAAAACCAGAACTTCATTATTCACCTTCCATTCCATTCCATTCCATTTCCATTTATTCGATTTGTATACCGCCCTACTCGGTACAACCGACTCAGGGCGGTTTACAGAGACCGTACATATAAAATAATCAAAAAATATAACATAGTCAAAGTCAAACAACATAATACAATAAATATAACAATACAATACAGCAGTGCAATAAAACAAAACCACACTGCGAAATAAAGTTACAAAGTACAGTGCAATGAAACAAAACCACACTACAACATAAGGATACAAATATTTGCTGAAGGCACTTTCGACAATGGCAAAATACAGTTGATTTAACTCATGTGATGTAATTTTGTAGTATAGTGGGGAAAACTTTAAATATGCCTTACAAAATTGTATGCTAATTTAAAAAAATATGCATAAGAAAATGTCACCCTTTCTATAGACCAGGAGTTCATCTTTTTAAAGCAGGGGGACAGTTCATGCTCCCTCAAACAGCTTCAGGGGCCAGATGGCCATTTTGCCCTTCCTCCACCACATAGCACTTCTGGGTGTGATGGAGGCAATGGGGGGAACCACATAAAATAGCACCAGGAGCCGCATCCGGCCCTCAGGATGCAGATTGAAAATCCCTGCTATAGACTGTCAATGAATTCCTTTCTAAAGAGCCCTGGTGGGGTAGTGGTTAAACTGCTGTACTGCAACCAAAAGGTTGTAAGTTTGATCCTGACCAAGGATGATGTTGGGGGCAAAATGCTAATTAACTTATGAATCATCCAGTGAGTGCACCAAGTGTTATGGGGTAGTATATAAGCGTAATTGCTTTTGTTTATTTGCTTCTTTAAAGCAACCTCTTTTTTAAATTCTCCTAGTTATCTTTAATTTAAATGAAGACCTTTATCAGAGGCTTTGCTCCGCCAGCTCTAACCTTTGACAAAGCCAAACTTCTTCCTGGAAAGCTTACACCACATATGCTCAATGCTATAAGAAGTTGCTAAACGACCAATTTTTCAATGCCTACAGCCTGGCTTCTTTCCAAATAAAGTAAAGCTGATGAATCTCTTTCAAGATAAGCAAGAGTATTCCCTTTAATTTATGTGAGCTACTTTTAAATGTAGGGCAACCTGGAGATGCCTGTTTCTGAATTGGGGGAGGGGGAAAACAGGTTTGCTATTTTAAAAAAAATCACAACCAAAAACTTTGTTCCAAACTTCCCCAAAATGTGCTACAACTCTACCAAATGTATTGCTGATACAAATACTAGTTTAAAAGTTAATTCTTTTGACTGTCCTCATTTTTAGAATTGCCTTGGAAAATGTTGATTTGCTCTCCCGCATGATATCAGAGGTGCAACTATCATGCATCTCTAATTTCTTCTTACCTTTCTGCCTGGTGTAGCACTATCAGTGTGAGTTCTGCAGTTCTCTACAACAGATTTTTGTAACAAAGGTAAAGCATCCAACATGAGTGCTTTTTTCTCAGTAGTAAAATGCATAATAATACATGTAAGCAGCTGAAAGATTCAGAAAACCAAAAGTCATCTGCCTGGAACAGCAATTTCACCAGTGACTAGAGGAACTTAGAATCATAGAATAACTGAGTTGGAAGAGGCCTTGTACACTATCGAGTCCAACCCATTGCTCAATGCAGGAATCCAAATCAAAACAAATATGACAAATGATTGACAATTCACTTTCCAAACTGTGAAGGAGAATGTATGACCTATATACAATATTAATCTATATAAACATATTTAAGCATACAGTATTAAGCTAAGTCAGAACTGGGTGATGGGGTAAACATCGAAAAGACGGGAATGGGAGTGGTAATAACCACAATAAGGTGACATTGGCTGAGGTCACGTTCAACAAAAAGGTATTTAAGGGAGGTGTCTCTCTCCTCAAGGGGACAAGACAGAAACGGGTCCTGATAGGAGATGTCTCTGTATTGCTACCTTCTCTTCCCTTCTCTCCTCCCCGGTCTCAACCAACACCCTCACCTAATATAAGGTATTTGTATTCTCTTGATTTCTAATTTAGATAAGTTTAGATAATTTTGATAGATTTAGATAAGTTTGATTGATATAGAATATATAACTATCCTTCCCATAATATGTTGTGTGTGTGTGTGTGTGTGGGACAATGAGGAGGAGAGGAAGGTAATAGAAATTGTAAGCAGTGATGGGATGTAACAGGTTCTCACCAGTTTGCCAGAACCGGTAGTAACGTTTCCCAGTGTCCCGGAGAACCGGTAGCAGCTTTTGGGGGGAACCACCTTCAGGGCTTACCTTTTCACTGATTCCCCCACTGCACATGCGTGCCAAGCACTTGATGTGCATGCACACCTGCAGTGCTTGGCACGTAAACGGGGCCTCCTTGCTGTCCTCCAAAGCGGGGAGGAGGAAGAGAAGCTGCTAGCCTGCAGCTCCCTATAGGCTGCTCCCCAGGGTAAGTGACTCACCTTTGGATGTGGTGTGTCTGTGTGTATTTTAATGTGTATTTAATACATTTACCTATATTGATGTACTACCACAGTTCCTAAAAAGGCCTGAGGTGTGTGTGTGTGTGTGTGTGTGTGTGTGCCTATTTTTATTATTTTTATTTTTTATCATTATTTTTTATTTTTTCTTTGGCCCCGCCCACATCATGACATCATAATGTTAGCTCCACTCACACTGTGATGACATCACGATGGGGTAGTAAAAATTTTGACATCCCACCACTGATTGTAAGGCTAATGTGTAGTCTTTCCACCAGGAGATTGACAATGCCAGGCTTTTTTTCACCTGTATAGTGGAATATTTATTTAAAAATCCAACCTCCAAGATCATTATATTGTAACAACTACACTTACATAGCCAGCAACCCAGAGTGAAATGACAACTGTGCTTAACAGATTAAGAATAAATGTAGGCTAGCAATTTGCATTCACTCACAGTTTTTCAAGCTAAAATTTATCTACATCACCCTGTGTCCCACCACGTTGCTTATTGTTTGCTAAACGTTATGAACAGCCTCTCCTGATACGCTATTTACACACTGAAATGACATTTAGTGAGCAATATACTGTCCTTGGATTGTTTCTTCATTTGGCCACATGGTGGTAGCAAATACAAGCACATGACTTACAACTCAGAATTTGGGTCTGTGAGGAAATTCACAGGCGGCACCAGGCATTCTTGTATCTGTAACAAGAAGGCAGCTGGGTTTGGTCCATCCTAGAGAAATAGCATTTTTGAATTATTATTGAAAAGTCAGAACATTTTCAACAACGTTACGGATGGTGACAGGCTGAAGGTTACATGCTTTATACCTGAGCCAGAAACTGGAGAGAAATACAGAAAATTGGGACCATGGGATCTTGTCTAAAGAACATACAAGGTCTGTATCTTTTGTTATTCCTCTCTGTTTCTGGTGTATTCTGTGCCCCTATCCGTTATTCTGTGCCAGAGGAGAAGAGAACTGGGTCTCTGGTGGCAAATGTGCTAAAGGATTTGAAACTGGGAATAGAGGACTTCTCTGAACGAAAAGCCCAGCTAATTTCTAAAAGCAGTAAGCAATATTTCCACCTTGATATTCACACTGGAAATCTACTAATAAATGATAAAATAGATAGAGAAGCATTGTGTGGACAGACTGAACTTTGCTTACTGCACTCTGAAATTGTTCTCCAAAATCCCTTAAAAATTTACAATATTGAAATAAAGATAGAAGATGTGAATGACAATGCACCAACATTCTCAAAAAATGAATTTCTGCTGGAAATCCCAGAAAATGTTCCCATGAATACACGATTCCCTATGGAATCTGCCAAGGATCAGGACCTTGGGGAAAACAGCATCCAAAATTACACACTGAGTCACAATGACCATTTCAATATGGGAGTAAGAAATAATCCAGATGGGAGAAAATATGTGTATCTCATTCTGGGAAAAATACTAGACAGGGAGAAAGAGTCACATTTTTCACTGACACTTATGGCTGTCGATGGAGGAGTGCCACAGAGAACAGGCACCATTCAAATAAAGATTAATGTCCTGGATATCAATGATAATTCTCCCCAGTTTACTCAATCAGAATATAAAGTAATCCTAAAAGAAAACACATCCCGGGGTGCTCTAGTCTATAAAGTAGAAGCCAATGATTTGGATTTTGGTACAAATGCACAAATCACTTATTCCTTCGATCAAATGCCTGAAAACATACCAAGCCTCTTTCGTTTAGACAAAATGACTGGGGAAATCACAGTTTTTGGAGAAATTGATTACGAAAAAGAAACCTTTTATGAAATGGATATCAGAGCAACTGATGGAGGAGGACTTTCTGGGCACTGCAAGGTGGTTGTGGAGGTTGAGGATGTGAATGACAATGCCCCAGAAGTGTCTGTCATTTCTGTCAACAGTCCTTTGCTAGAAGATGTTCCCATGGAAACACTTGTTGTCCTCTTCAGGGTTATAGACAGAGACTCAGGTGAAAATGGAAGAACTATCTGCTCTATCGACATGAACCTGCCTTTTGTTTTAAAAAACACTGTGAACAACTATTATGAGGTTGTGATCCAAAGTCCACTGGACAGAGAGAAGGTTGCAGAGTACAATGTCACCATCACAGCTGTGGATCGGGGATCTCCTAGGCTCACTTCCACAAAACTTATCAATGTTCAGGTCTCAGATGTCAATGACAATCCTCCAGTCTTTGAAAGATCTTCATATGAATTGCAGTTACAAGAAAATAACATTCCTGGACTGCTGATTGGCTCAGTTAATGCAGTTGATCTGGACACAGAGAGGAATGCCAAAGTGAGCTACTCAGTGTTGCCTGGGAAGGTTGGGAGTAGCCCCATGGCCTCGTACATCTCAGTCAACTCAGAAACTGGAAATGTGTATGTTCTCCGATCTCTGAATTATGAGCAGATCAAAGAGTTCCAGGTTACAGTGAAGGCAACGGATGGTGGGACTCCTCCACTGAGTTCAGAGGTAATTGTCCGAATCTTCATCCTTGATGAAAATGACAATGCTCCCTTCTTCCTCTACCCCCTTCAGAACAGCACAACGGCCTGCAATGAGCTGCTTCCCAAGTCAGCAGAG
This sequence comes from Furcifer pardalis, assembly GCA_030440675.1. Taxonomy (NCBI): domain Eukaryota; kingdom Metazoa; phylum Chordata; class Lepidosauria; order Squamata; family Chamaeleonidae; genus Furcifer; species Furcifer pardalis. Next base: position 149,155,873 of record CP126891.1, read on the forward strand.
GCTGGTTACTTGGTCACCAAAGTGGTGGCTGTGGATGGAGATTCTGGCCAGAACTCTTGGCTTTCCTATGAACTGCTGAAGGCCACAGAACCAACTCTTTTCAGTATAGGATCCCAGAATGGAGAAGTGAAAACCAGGAGGTCCCTGAATGAACGAGACACAAGCAAACAGAGGCTTGTGGTCCTGGTCAAAGACAATGGTCACCCTCCTCTGACCAGCACTGCAACACTTCAGATACTTCCAGTAGATGGCTTTTCTGACCCTTACATGAAGATAGTGGATGTCAGCCAACAAAATCCAGAAGAGGAGGGAAGCTTAACCCTGTATTTAGTGATCTGCCTGGCTGCAGTCTCAACTCTGTTTCTAGTGTCTGTTGTTTCTTTCGTTGTTATCAAAATCTACAGGAAAACTGCCAGTGAATGTTTCATGGCTGCACCTCCTCATTTCCCTCCTGTCAGACCCGACATTCCCGAAAACTGTTCAGATTCTCAGAGTGGATCCCTTTCCAGGAATTATCACTACGATGTTTGTTTAACTGGTGGCTCATTAAGCAGTGACTTCCGATTCCTCCGGCCTCTCATTCCTGTTTTTTCTGTGAACCCCAAAGGTTCTGATTGCTCCCAAGACCTTCGTGACCATTTGGAGAACAATAAATCATCAGACCTGGTGAGGTGATTGTAATTTTTTTAAGTACACCATTGTTTGAAATTCAATATTTAACATGTGATTTAATTCTTAGTAGCCAAGTGGATTTGCATCTGAGTACATATCGAGTGTTGAATTGAGTTTCATGGCGGGGGTCAGCTGTAAACAACAACAACAACATCATCAACAACAATGGCAATGGCAGCAATAGCAACAGTTGTAGTTTTAGCTGTAGTTTAGTTGTAGTTTGTTGTTGTTATAATATCTGAGAGTATATATGGAAATTTTGGGGATAATTTCCAAATATCTAGGGAGTCCTTTAGGTATTGCACCAAGGGCTCCATTCACTATAGGTACCATAACATATTTATTCTTCCATAATCACTCAGATTCAATTTACAAATCACAATATTTTGTTAATTTCCCCATGAATCTCCTGGTCAGCAGCAGAGCTGCTCTTTTCTGGAGCTAGGCTGGAGCAATTCCTGTTTGTATTGAAGTGATACCTTACAGGAAATTACTGCCAGGAGTACAACTCTTTCCAGTGCAATAAAAAATAATCCTCTCATGCTGTCTCATCTTATCCTAAGATGCTCCACAACCAGCCACCAGATGATCAGGGCTGAGACTGGGAGGGTGCAAATAAATAGTCTTGTGTGGTGATTACAGTTCTCTGGATTTGGTCAAAAGTTTACCTTGTTGTTTCTAAAAGTGAAAACTCAGTACACTCCCACCACCCTATAATCAATAAGTGTGTTATTTTGGAGAAAAGAAACAAATTTATTAATATATTTAAACTTACAATATTGTATCAGCAGACCAATGCATATAACTCTTAAAGGTAAAGGTAAAGGTTTCCCTTGCTCGAAAGCCAGTCGTATCCGACTCTAGGGGGTCAGTGCTCATCTCTGTTTCTAAGCCGAAGAGCCAGCGTTGTCTGCTTCTGCAGACATTTCCGTGGTCATGTGGCAGGCATGACTAGACACCGGAGCGCACAGAACGCTGTTACCTTCCCACCGAAGTGGTCCCTATTTATCTACTTGCAATGTCTTGCTTTCGAACTGCTAGGTTGGCAGGAGCTGGGACAGAGATGGGAGCTCATTCCGTCCTGCAGTACTCGGGAATCGAACCGCTGACCTTCCAGCCTCCCAGTCAGCGTCTTAGTGATAACTCTTACAAAGCATTTTTATAACTGATATTACGATAGTACTGATTAGACTAGCTGTCACATTGTTACTTTCTTTTAAAAATATCAAAACATTGTTTACTAGTAGCTTATTCAAAAGTTCTAATATGAGGGGAAAGGAGAGCAAAAATATGAAACACTGCTTGGAGAGGAGAAGGGATAGTAAATAAGTAGGAAGGACAGCATACAATACAATACTTTATAATGTAGGAATCAAGACATTTTGCTTTCTGTATTGAGAACGTTTAGTGGAGGCAATCATGATTAAAACAAAACTCTAGCTATTGTCACTTTTCTATTTTAACTTAATTTGTACTCTAATGTAAAGGAAATGATTGATGTTATTTATCCATTCTGTGTGTTTTTCCTTATAGTGAAAATTCCTTAAAGTGAAGCATGGTTTCCCATATGAATGCATTAAAAACTAACTAATCTGTTCCAAAGGGGGGGGGGGGAGTATTTTAGCTGTTCAAAACTCTTTCTATAGTGGTGAAAACATGGGAAAAAATTCCAAAGTGCACTTTAGAAAGAGTTTTGAGCAGATAAAAGACTGGGAGAGGGCATTTTCTGTGCTCCAGAAGCGATTCTTTTGGTTTTCAATGCATATTTGGCATGTTTCCAACAGTGCCATCTAGTGACCACCTCTGGTAATTGCAGGAAAAATACCTGCCAATCAGCTGTTAAGGGAATGTGGGAATTTCCCACACTTCCTGTTTGCGGGGAATACCAAAACATGACAAAAATGCAAAAATGGAACAGACATGCTGCAAGTGTTGGAAGACCCCCAAAAACTTTTCATATGGCAAAACAAAAAACGTAAGCTGGGGCATCATTTTTCGATATTTCCTTCCAAATAGCAAGTTTTCCATTATGCGAGGCCACCATAAAGTGGGGTTCCATTGTATTTGCAGAAAGAGGATCCTCAGAGACTGTGATATTTTTGAACCACAATTGGGCATATCCTGGTAATGGCAACTAATCTTTCTCAGACTGGGTCAGGCAAACAAACTGCAGGATGAACTCACCAAAAGGTTCCTTCTTTTTGGCAGTTTCATGTCTGGCCTGGAACGGAAAAAGAAGACAGGTACATTTCAGCGAGATATTTTTGTTGTTGCTTTATTTACTTAATTTATATCTAATCTTTCTCTCAATTTTGGGTACCTGGAATTCAAGGGGTTCACTTCACCAGTGTCTTTTGCACTCTGATAAATTATATTTGTATATCTACATAAATTACCTTAATGATGGTTTTGTTTGCATATATGTGGTTAAATTAGCATACAGGTATTGGATGTAAAAATTCCTGTGTGTGTGTGTGTGTGTAGGGTAGCAATGGCTACCCTAAGCAGCAAATGAAAATAAGAACTGAAGACCCCAAAAGACATACAGTTGTACTTCGCTTAAAGTGCATAAAGTGTTCCACAGGATTGCTCTTTAAGCGAGTTTGCTCTTTAAGTGAGCCACCATTCTAAGTGACAAATTGTGACTTCTGGTGGTGGTGGTAGTGGGGATTGCAAACTCCAATTTATTTGTTAAGCGAGTTTTTGGTTGGTTTTATTTGTTAAGCGAAGCGAACATTCAGAGAAAATTCTGCTTTTTAAGCAAATTACTCTTTAAGTGAGGTGCTCTTTATGCGAGGTTTGACTGTACATGGTTAAAGTAATGTACAGTCTATTCTCTCACTGAAGGCCAAGGAAAAGAAAGTTTTTAATGTTTCTCCTTGAGGGTTCAAAATGCCATAGGATGTATGTTAGGCCAGCCCACTAATTCGACTCCTAAGGGGAGAAAGAAATTAGTTACTTCAGGATCCTTAAACTTATCAAATGAACAGTCATTTGCTGAGAGTTTCAGAAGGGGAGTTGAAGTAGCATAAGTGAAGATGGATAATAAGCAGCAAAATAGCTTAATGCTAGATCATAATAACAAAACACCGCTGACCAATGTAGCTAAGGTGAAAGCAAAATGGCAGGCAACTCCACTGTTGGAGGGCTGGGGATCAGATGTAAGAAATTGTTTTATCATCAGTATTGGCAAATTAAATAAATAAATTAGGGACATTGTCTGCACACACTTCTGTCATGTGATGACTCAAGCCATATTGATCTTATGAGTAAGGTTTTATGTCTTTAAATTAGAAATATAATTACAGTATTATTTAACTGGTATTTTTCAAAATTCTTAGTACAATATAAACTCATGTTATGTGAATCCTTAGTCTAATTCCTTCTCTCTCTCTCTCTCTCTCACACACAGAGAGAGAGAGAGAGAGAGAGAGAGAGAGAGAGAGAGAGAGAGACCAATTAATATTTTTGCATATGCACTCTAATACAGTTTGTTGGGTAACACAGTCACTAAGGAAGCTTATAAGAAAAATCAAAATTACAAAGAGCTGTTGGAATAGAAGTAGCCAGGAAAAATAATGAATAAACACTTCCTGGCAGAGATGAAGACCCCAGGAGGGGAATGATGCTAGAGGGCTACATTAGGGATAAAACTAGAGCCTGTACCATGAAACAAAACAAATCTATCTGTATATAGCTTTGTACAAATTGTTAGTATTTTACCTTTCCATATGAGTGTGCTGATACAGAACAAAATCTATCTGTATATAGCTTTGTACAAATTGTTAGTATTTTACCTTTCCATATGAGTGTGCTGATACAGAACAAAAACTAACATACAATTTAGAAAATAAGACAAAAGCTGATATCGTGTGGAAGACAAAAATTGTCTTCAGATCCAATTCTATACACTCTTTTCTTAACTGATCTTCAGACTGTAATAAGTGAACCTTATCCAACCAGCCATGAAAAGGAAATAATCAGAACACATGAACTTTGGAAAGTGGTGCAATCCAAATTGAAGGAATGAGGGATTATTTCCAGGAACTGCTATGTAACCATGTCATATGAATTGCAGAGTGAAACCAACCTGCAAATGCTGTGACTAAGTAGGCAGCTACACCATCAAGAAACTTGGGATTTGATCCTCTTATACCAATTCAGAGTTTTTTGCTGGTTGCATGAAGCAAATGTTGAATCAAATTCATTTGTGGGTGTCCACACCCCCATTCACTTTTGGATGTGCCACTGGAGAACTACTTTTTACATGTTGGTATGTTTCAATAGTTTTTTTACCCCATGCAGGTGTGTTAGATGCACTACAAAAGGATAAGAGAGGCATGTCTGTAGGTGTAGATTTGATGACATTAGCTCTTGGGCATGATGTTCAGAGAAGAGAGAGAGAGAGGTCTGCAGTCCTTTCAGTCAGGAGAATCTCCACTATGTGCTTCCCTCCCCCTAAAAGTACTTACGGGTAGATTAATATATCTTCTTCATGAGAGCATTTGTGCCCCTCATGTTAGCTACTATTCTAACAGGTCCTTCCCACATTAATTTGGGATCAGGGTGAAACAACCAGAAGGAAAGACCTACTATGCTTAACAGTCCTGAAACAAGATTTTCAAGGTAAATGTAGAACCCAGAGCCAGCTGTGTTGATCAATAAACCATTATTTATCATTGTGACAACTTTTTAAAAAATATATGTGAGGACAGAGTCTGCAACTAGAAGCACTGACATGCATTCTCAGTTAAGTTAACCTGTGTTACTATGTTTTCATAAACTTTCCTACCATTTGCTGGCTATTACAAAATGGAGTATCATAAAATATCTCACCTTGTCTTGTTAAATTTATTGTGCACAGATATGCCACTGGGTAATATACAATCCCACAATCACCTTTCATAGAGATCTAAGAGTAAAGAAAACAAAACAAAAAAGGCAAAAAAATTTGTGGCACCTTCATTTCATTCATTTCATTTCATTTATTCGATTTGTATACTGCCTTACTCGGTACAACCGACTCAGGGCGGTTTACAGAAACCACACATATAAGACAATCAAAAGTAATATAACATGATCAGAGGTCATACAGTATAATACAATAAATATAACAATGCAGTACAGCAGTGCAATAAAACAAACCACACTGCAAAATAAGGTTACAAAATACAGTGCAATAAAACAAAACCACACTGCATATCATCATAACACAATACAGTTAATACAATCAATATATCTAAACATTAGGGGAAAAGAAAAAAGAAAAATTGCAATGCAATACAATATTACAATCTAAAACATAAATATAACATTGTAACAATACAGTTAATACAATCAGAATGTAAAAATATGGCGGGGGGGGGACGATAACAATGGTCCTTGGCTCACCGCATGGCCCAAGAGTTCATTCCCCCCCTCCCAGTCAGGAAAGGGGATACAAGAAGTAAGAACACCCCAATACACCAGCGTTCCCTCAAACCTCTAGCCAGATGAAGCAGGGGGGCGGTGATAGCGTCCACACCTGCCTCCCACCTTAAAGACTAACTCCTTTATTTTCATGTTCGCTTTCATGAATCAAGTCCTCTTTGTCAAATGTAAGAGTGAAACTTCATGGTATCAATTTATACATATCAGGTACTGAGATATTCAATGGTTGGTTGGCATAACAGACAAATTTGCAAATCAGGTTTCCCTTGCTTGAAAGCCAGTCGTATCTGACTCTAGGGGTCAGTGCTCATCTCTGTTTCTAAGCCGAAGAGCAGAAGATCCTTGATTAGGGTCAGATTGATTACCGTGAAGCTTGATTCTGCTGAGTTGTAAATGTTTACTGGGTGCAAAATAAACATTATGACATTACACATCTGCTAATGAATTAATTGAAGAGGGTGTATGTGAGACCCAGCAAGAGGTCAATCACCTCTATCCAATCTCTCTTTCAAAAAGAAATACATAATACAGATCACTGTTTCCAGATTCAGCCACATGGTGGTGGTATAGGCATACAAGTGACTTATGTGAGCTGAGAATTTGGAGCTGTAAGGAAATTCAGAGCAAACTCAGAGCATCTCTGTGGCTGAAACCAGAAGACATTTAATTTTTTCGTGCTTTAAAGAGAGAGATTCAGAACAACAAAGCAATCTACAAGAAAAGGAAGGACAATTTTTCCATCACCAGAGAAGGTGAAAGTCAGAAGCTTTACATCTGAGTGGGAAACTAAAGAAAGAACCAACAGTTCTGAACCATGAAATCCTGCTTCAGCAACATGCAAGGTCTGTATCTTTTACTCTTTCTCTCTGTTTCTGGGGTGTTCTGTGCCTCAATTCGTTACTCTGTGCCTGAAGAGAAGAAAAGTGGGTCTCTGGTAGCTAATGTGCCGAAGGACTTAGAACTGGAAATAAGGGACTTGTCTAGTCGCAAAGCCCAGCTAGTGTCCAAAGGCAATAAGCAATACTTCCACCTTGATACTAGCTCTGGGAATCTGTTAATCAATGACAAAATAGACAGAGAAGCTTTGTGTGGCCAGACTGAACCTTGCTTACTGTTGTCTGAAATTGTGCTCAAGAACCCTTTAAAAATCTATAGTATTGAAATGAAGATAGAAGATGTGAATGACAATGCTCCCATTTTCCCAAAAAAGGAATTTCAGCTTGAAATCCCTGAAAATGTCCCAATAAATACACGGTTCCCTCTGGAGTCAGCCCAAGATGAAGACCTGAGTGAAAACAGTATCCAAAACTACTCACTCAGTACCAATGAGTATTTTCGTCTAGGAGTGGAACACAGTCTTGATGGAAGCAAATATGTAGATCTCATTTTGGATAAACCACTTGACAGAGAGAAAGAGCCACATTTTACACTGACACTTCTAGCTGTTGATGGAGGAGTGCCACAGAAAACAGGCACCGTTCAAATAACCATTCATGTCCTGGACATCAATGATAATTCTCCTCAGTTTACTCAGTCTGAATATAAAGGAAAGATAAAGGAAAACAGTCCTCAAGATACTCTGGTCTTAAACGTGAAAGCCACAGATCTGGACTTTGGTTCCAATGCACAGATCACTTACTCCTTCCATCGAGTGCCTAAAAAAATACATGAGTTGTTTGCCTTACATCGAGATACTGGGGAGATTACCGTTTTGGGGAAAATTGATTATGAAGAAGAAACCAGTTATGTCATAAACATCAAAGCAACAGATGGAGGTGGTCTTTCTGGGCACTGCAAAGTCATGGTGGATATTGAGGATATGAATGACAATGCCCCTGAGGTTTCCATCATTTCCAGCCAGAGTCCTTTGCCAGAGGATGCTCCACTAGAGACACTTGTGGTTCTCGTTAGTGCCACGGATCAAGATTCTGGGGACAATGGAAGAATTATCTGCTCTGTTGACATGAACTTGCCCTTTCTGTTAAAAGCTACTGTGAAGAATTATTATCAACTTGTGATCCAGAGTCCTTTGGACAGAGAAAAAGTTGCAGAGTATAATGTCACCATCACAGCTATAGATCAGGGGTCTCCTAGGCTCACCTCAACAAGCCAGATTAATGTTCAAATCTCAGATGTCAATGACAATCCTCCAGTCTTTGAAAGATCTTCATATGAATTGCAGCTACAAGAAAATAATATTCCTGGACTGCTAATTGGTTCAGCCCATGCTGTTGATCTGGACAAAGAGAAGAATGCCAAAGTGAGCTATTCAGTGTTGCCTGGGAAGGTTGGGCATAGCCCTGTGGCCTCTTATATCTCAGTCAACTCAGAAACTGGAAATGTGTATGTCCTCCGATCTCTGGACTATGAGCAAATCAAAGATTTCCAGGTTACAGTGAGGGCAAAGGATGGTGGGACTCCTTCACTGAGCTCTGAAGTAATTGTCAAAATCTCCATCCTGGATGAAAATGACAACACTCCTTTCTTTCTCTACCCTCTTCAGAACAGCACAGCCCCCTACAATGAGCTGCTTCCCAAGACAGCAGAGGCTGGTTACTTGGTCAGCAAAGTGGTGGCTGTGGATGGAGATTCAGGTCAGAACTCTTGGCTTTCTTATGAGCTACTGAAGGCCACAGACCCAACACTTTTCAGCATAGGAGCCCAGAATGGAGAAGTGAAAACTAGGAGGCCCCTGAATGAGAGAGATACAACCAAACAGAGGCTTGTGGTCCTGGTTAAAGACAACGGAGTCCCTCCACAGACCAGCACTGCAACTCTCAACATCCTTCCAGTGGATGGCTTTTCTGATCCTTACATGAAGATAACAGACATCAGCCAACATGATTCCGAAGAGGAGGGAAGCTTGACCCTGTATTTAGTGATCTGCCTGGCTGCAGTCTCAACTCTTTTTCTAGTATCTGTTTGTTCTTTCGTTGCTATCAAAATGTACAAGAAAAGTGCCAGGGAATGTTTTGTGGCTGCACCTCCTCAGTTCCCTCCTGCCAGACCTGACATTCCCGAGAACTGTTCAGATTCTCAGAGTGGATCCCTTTCCCGGAATTATCACTACGACGTTTGCCTAACAGGTGGATCTTTAAGCAGTGAGTTCCGATTTCTCCGGCCTCTTTTTCCTGTTTTCTCTGTGGGAGAAAACGTCATTCCAGTGAACCCCAGGGTTTCTGCTGGTTCACAAAACCTTCATGAGCATTTGGAGAATAATAAGTCAACAGACCTGGTGAGATTATTGTGTTTTTTTTTAAGTACACCATTGTTTCAAAAATATATTTAACGTGATATAATTCTTAGTGGCCGTGTGGGTTTGCATCTGAGAAACTATCATGTGTTCAGTTGAGATATGTGGGATTGCTGGCTGGTGTAATCTGGGAATTTTGGTCCAAACTGTAATGTTTTCTGACTCTGTGGTTTTGTTTCACAGAGTAAGCTTTGAAAAAATGAATTATTGTGACTGAAAAAGTATTACTGTATATGCCTGAACATGTATCCACTGAACACATCCTTCTTGCCTTATATTTCATAATTTGTGGACAATACCTGCCAGATTCTAAAGTTAGGTAGAATTCTTCCTACCTACATGAGGTCACCAACTTCTAACCATTGCACAGACATAGGAGTAACTTTTGGTTAGGGTAATCCACATCATTATTCTAGGAGTTTTACCCATTGTTTGATGTTTTTAACATTTGCTCCCCATTAATGAAGTATTATCTCTATTTCAGGCAGCAGTTCAATGTACCGTAAACTTGTGTGTGGTTTTTTTTCCTGAGCCATACTGTCTATAGGAATGATACATTGTCACTGGCCCAGTTTTTTGGTGGACTACCTTCAATTTCAGCTTTTGACATGTGTTTGGTCCAGTGGTATACTCATCTGCACTAAAACAAGGAGAGGTTGAGGATTGTCATATTTGAAGGGGGGAAGCCCTTTGTTTGTTTGTTCATATTTATCCACTGCCCTTCTCACAGAAGTGACTAAGGGCAGTTTACAAGTAATAAAAGACATCACAATAAAAACCACAAACACTACCTAAAACCCTCAAATATAAAACTGTTAAAATTAAAATTTAAATCTAAAAAGATTAAAAGCACACAAAATTGCTACACCTTACTAATCTTACTGATTAAAAAGTAGAGGGAGAGAGGGGCTTAAATCATCCAGTGAGCTGGGGTCATTGTGCATCCCATACCCCATAGCTGTCCCACCAGCCACGTTTTTAGATTCTTCCTAAAGGGCAGCAGCTCCGTCTGGTGACGTAGCTCCATTGGCAGGAGGTTCCATAGGGCTGGAGCGGACACAGAGAAGGCCCTTCTTCTAGTGCCAGAGAAATGTGCCTCTCTGGCAGATGGAACAACTAGAGAGCCTCTCTGGTCCGCTCTGGTGGGACCGGTGGGACTTTACCATTACAGAGCAGGGTAAGAGAGAAAAGAAGAGGACAATGGCTATGGCTGTTGATGTAAGAATGACCAGTCAAAAATAAATCTGCCACTGGTCACTGATGCTGCCACCATCATAATCATCCTGTTCTTTGCCTTACTTCAAATGCTCTTGGCATGAGCATCAGCAACTGAGGGCATTCAGATATTCAGAAGTCTGATTACAAATCCAGCTGAGTGTCAGACCATGGTCCCTATGTCTTCAGTTGCATCTGATCGGTAATGTGATGAGCATCAAGCAAACAATGAGATTTTGAGAAGATATTTACAGTTCACCTGCACTTCATTAAGAAGCTTCTGTTCCCAGATTAAAAAATGATTAGTACAGAAATAGACAAGGTTATGACATCAAACTAGCAACAAATAGGAAAAGAGAAGCAGTGAGCTTGATCAGACAGACCTCCTATTTGGTGTGCTGCAGGTCGACTCTTTTTTCCAGTGAACGTATGACCTGATCACTAGAGTGAAATAATTCATCCGTAAAGCATCCTTACCCACAACCTTTTGAGGCCTATCATGGTTTTCTACTTTTTGGGGTAAGTTCTCTCTAGCTTGGTCTATTTTTGGCATAAGCAATCTCTGGACGTTTATTGGACAAATCAAGCCTTTGCAGATCTCAAAGCTTCCAAGGCTCCTTCCACTGCCAACTTCTGGTATCATAGCTAAGGTGCTATTTTTTTTAGATTAAAATTTTAAAATGTATATGTTCTTTGCCTTATGTTGAGTGTCAATAGATATTCTGGCTGTGGGCAGTTTCTTGATCTTTACACAAGTCAAAATAAAATTACAGTAATACCTCAGATAACGCTAAGACTTGGTTCCACAAGTCTTTGTGTTATCCGATTTTTAGTGTTATCCGATCCATGTTAAAATCCTATGGGATGGATCGGATAACATTAAAGCTCCATAAAGATACATTGTAACCGCACAGGCTTTAGTGGTTGTTATCCAATCCATCCCATAGGACCTTAACGTTATTTGACCCAATTCTCCTCCCCAGATTACTTAACGTTATGCGATTTTAGCGTTATACGAGGTAAACGTTATCCGAGGTATTACTGTACTTTAAAAAATAATCTAAGTGATTCAGTGATTCAGGTCTAGCAGGTGCATCATCATCATCATCATCATCATCATCATCATCATCATCATCATCATCATCATCATCATCATCATCATCATCATCCACTTGCCCTGCTCATCCACAGAGAAGCAGTGGAAGTTTTTGATTTGCTGGTAACTTGAAGTGGCTCATTTATTATTCTATTTCACAATACCATAAATTAACAGTTTAAGGAGTTAGGCTAGATTGGGTCGCTTGATGAACATGTGCCATTTGTATGTGAGGATCACACCGAATGGCATATTGCACCTCCCTCTTACCTCAAAGTACTCTATTTAGATGACATCACACCGCTCCAAAAGTGCCTGTGTAGTCACAGCCAGAGTCTGAGATTAAAGGTATGGATAGATGGAAATATAGCTTGCATTTTGGACTGCTTGTGGCACTGCCTGTTGCAACATATTTTCTAGCAATCAGATGATGTAAAAGAAATCGCAAACCAAACTGCCCCTGTTCTATGCCCAATTGGTATCTTTTTTGATTAGCAGCAGAGCTAATTTTTTCTAGTGCTTCTTCTTCAACGGCCATTATCCATTCTGAATATCGGCTATCATCATGGTGATAATCTTCTTAACTCTTCAGAACAATTCTTCTGAGGACATGCCACACCAATCTCTCAGGTTCTTCAGCCACAAGGTCTGTCTACGTTCAGGGCTTCCTAAGGATCTTCCTTTGCATAACAAGTTGGATTACTCTATATTTTATGTCGTTCCTCATGATATGCCCAAAGTATTGGAGCTTTGTTTGTTTAATGGTCTTAAACAGTTCTTGTTCTTTATCCATCTGCAACACTTCTATGTTAGTTACGTGATCAAACCATGATATCCTTAGCAGCCCTCTGTAGATCCACATTTCAAAAGCTTCAATTTTCTTCTAGATGCTTTAGTCAGTGTCCAAGCTTTGACTCCATGTATGCTGGGAATACATAATATCTCACTATTCGAATCTTCATAGCTTTTAGCAGTAGAGAGTTAGATCTCTGCTGCATAACAAGTGTCACATTTTTATGAAGGTGGATCTTGCTTTTTCTACTTCCGAAATAAGTTTCAAAATTTCTACTGGGATGTCATCTGGTCCTCTTGCTCTCCCATCTGTGGATCTTTGCAAAACTCTTACAACCCCACTCGCCAGTATTGCTGGTCCAGTATTGCCATTTATGACAGGCTGTTCACTTCTTTCGTCACTAAACAGCTCTCCTGTATATTCTTTCCATACATTGAGTTTATCCCTTATTTCTAACACAAGATTCCCATCGTTGTCCTTTAACAATGCATGTGTTTTCTTTTGTTGTTTGCCAATAACTTCTGATCTTTTTATGTATGTTGAAAAAAAAATCATGCTTATTTTGGTATTCCTCTATCTCAGTGCATCTATCGGTCATATGAGCTTCCTTTGCTGTTCTTATTTTATAATCATCTTCTGTAGATCATTATATTTATTTATTTATTTATTGGATTTCTATACCACCCTACTTGGTGCAACCAACTGAGGGCAGTGTACAAAACAAGTAGCATACAATCACCAATACAATACAATAATAGGGCAACAATACTTTGATAGGAAACCACACAGCAAAACAGCAATAATACTGTACAATCAAGCGATAATATAAGAGTATAATCCAACAATACAATGTAGAGGTATAATCTAACAATATAATATAGCATACAATATAACAATATAGTAACAAGAAAATCCAGTGCAGCAGTACAAAATAACAATATGATCAGATATCATAGATACAACGTCCTCTCAACTACCGGCCAACCTAAGCAGCAAATGAAAATAAGAACCAAAAATCCCAGAAGAAATATATGGTTAAAGTAATGTACTGTACAGTCTATCCTCTCACTGAAGGCCGAGGAAGAGAAAGTTGTTATGTTTTTCATTGAAGGTTCAAAATGCCATAGGTTGTATGTTAGGAAAGACAATTAAACGGAATCCTAAGGGGAGGGGGAGAAATTAGGAACTTCAGGATCCTATATAAATATAAATATAAATATAAATATAAATATAAATATAAATATAAATATAAATATAAATATAAATATAAATATAAATATAAATAAATAAATAAATCCTTAAACTTATCAAATGGAACCATCATTTACTGAGAGTTTCAGAAGGAGAGTTGAAGTAGCGTAAGTGAAGATGGCAAATAAGCAACATAGTACAGTAAAACCCTGATTTATGTATGCATTGATTTATGTAAAAGTCGACTAATGTAACGATTTTTTGCAGAAAATGCGTCCCATTTTACGCAAATAAATTGATTTACGTAAGGGGTTTCCTTGTATCGTGTAAGTTTAAAATGGTGCTGCTGCCATTTTAAACTCTAAAATGGCAGCCCTATGCCATTATAGACTTAAAAATTCCACCCTGCACCACCCACCCCAGACACTGGAAGTTGTAAAGGATCACTTACCATGGCAGCGGTGGAGGCAGTGGAATCAGTGCCGACAATTATGGCAGTTTCGCTGCGTTTTCCTGTGTTCGAGATTTGTCCAGCATCCTTTAGCTGGAAAGTGCATTGGATGAAGAGCAAGATGGAATGGTTTTCATCCGACATGCATTCCCAATTAAAGCGCGCTGCAGGGGGACTTCAGATGAAGAGCATAACTGAGAGGATATGCCCCCTGCACTCTACCAGTGCTGGTAGAAGCAGCGGTGATGGTGGCAGCAGTGGCAGCGCTGATGGTGGTGGTGGTTCCTACTCCTCCAATGGCCAGACAAACTGCTAAGGAGGAAGTAGCAGCAGCATGCAAAAGGTAGGGAGATTGCTCTGTTTACATTTCCTTTGTGCTGATTATTATTTTATTTATTTTTTGATTAATTTTTTGTCCACTCGGGATCATTTCCTTCCCCCAATGCATCCCTGGGATGCCACGATTTACATTAAAAAAAAACCCTGTGTTATGTAAAAAGCTACAAAACAGACTTTTTATGTAAATCTGGGTTTTACTGTAGCTTAACCACTAGATATGAATAACAGAACACCTCTGACCAATGTAGCTAAGGTGAAAGCATACAGCTGTCAACTCGACTGCTCGAGGGCTAGTGAGATGTAAGAAATTGTTTTATCATCAGTATCGGCAAATTAGGGACATTATCTGCACACATTTAAGATGTCTGCCCTTCTGTCATGTGATGGTTCAAGGTAGGGTTTTGTTTCTATAAATTAGGAATATAATGACAGTACTGTATCTGTTTAACTGGTATTTTTCAAAACTCTTAGTACAATATAACTTCATGCACTGTGAGCAGTTTGTCTAATTCCTTGATTGCCTCCCTCCCCCCTTAGCATGTAATTGCATTTACACCCTAATACAGTGTGTTGGGTATGAGTAATTAATGTTAGCTGTTGGGCATGAAGTTCAGAGAAAAGAGAAAGGTCTGCAGTCTTTCAGCCAGGAGACTCCACTGTGTGCTTTCCACCCCCTAAAAGTACATATATTAATATATCTTATTTAGGAAAGCATTTGTGTCCCTCATGCTAGCTACTATTATGCCAGGTCCTTCACACATTAATTTGAGATCAGGGTGGAACAACCAGAGGGGATGGCCTACCATAGTTAATGGTCCTGAAACACATTTTCCAGGATAAATGTGGAACCAGAGTCAGCTGTATTGGCCAATAAACAATTCTTTATCAGTGAGATCTTCATTAGGTAAGGGTAAAGGTCACCCTTGCTCGAAAGCCAGTCATATCCGACTCTAGGGTTCAGTGCTCATCTCTGTTTCATAGCTGAAGAGTCTGTGTTTGCAGATGTTTCTGTGGTCATGTGGCACACATGACTAAACACCGGAGTACATGGAATACTGTTTAACTTCCCACTGAAGTGGTCCCTATTTGTTGCCAACTGCAACTCGTATCCGAGAATGTATTTTTTCCTGAAGCAGGAAAAATGTCATAGGCGCGAATTTGTTTAAGCTGGATCCCAGCTTGCCACGAAGTGACCCCCACACACTGATCACAGAGCCATCTCCTGCAGTACACATGAAATGAGACATGGAGGAGTTGACACTGGGAATGCAATGGGCTGCCGCAGCCATGAGGATATGGACAAGGAGTGCCTTCACAGCCAGTCCATCTGACATGGCCTCTTCTGCCTCCATGACTGTTGGGAATCAGAGTTCCTCCTCTGCTCATTTTGCCATTGGGCCCAATGTGATGGTTTCCAGTGGTAGTTCCTCCACTGAGGAGACCACTACCCTACCTAAAAGCGCTCATCTGTCCGTAGCCGTTGGTCCCTTTATGGAGTCAGGTTAGTTAATCGCTGCCTGACACTTGGCGTTGAGTCACTGGCTGTACAGTCTACTCTATTACCATAGCCAGACATGTGGTCCCTATTTCTCTACTTGCAATTTCTTGCTTTCAAACTGCTAGGTTGGAAGTAGCTGGGACAGAGACAGGAGATCACTCCGTCCTGCAGTAGTCAGGTATCAAACTGCTAACCTGCTACCTTCCAGTCAGTATCTTAGCTACTTGAGCCACTGCAGTCATTATGTCAACTTTTTAAAAAATTTAAGGACAGAGTCTGCAACTAGAAGCACTGACAAGCATTCTTAGTTAAGTTCACCCACCTTACTATTTCATAAACATTGCTACCATTTGTTGGCTATTACAAATGGAATATCATAAAATATCTCATGTTATCTTGTCAAAGCTACTGTGCACAAATATTTCACTGGGTAAGAAAAATACAATCCCAATACTGTACAGTAATTGACATTCAAGGAGAAATAGTTTCTGTTTCCAGATTCAGCCACATGGTGGTGGTATAGGCATACACATGATCTAGGACTGAGAATTTCGATTTGTAAAAAAATTCAGAGCAAGCTCCGAGCATCTCTATGACTGAAACCAGAAGACGTTTAATTTTTCCCTGCTTCAAAGAAAGAGAGAGAAGGTGAGAGCAGCAAAGCAATTTACATAAAAAGGAAGAACAATATTTCCCTCACTAGAGAAGGTGAAAGTCAGAAGCTTTACATCTGAGTGAGAAACTGAAGAGACAACCAACAGTTCTGAACCATGAAATCCTGCTTCAGCAACATGCAAGGTCTGTATCTTTTGCTCTTTCTCTCTGTTTCTGGGGTGTTCTGTGCCTCAATTCATTACTCTGTGCCTGAAGAGAAGAAAAGTGGGTCTCTGGTAGCTAATGTGCTGAAGGACCTAGAACTGGAAATAAGGGAGTTGTCTAGTCGCAAAGCCCAGCTAGTATCCAAAGGCAATAAGCAATACTTCCACCTTGATACCAGTTCTGGGAATCTGTTAATCAATGACAGAATAGACAGAGAAGACTTGTGTGGCCAGACTGAACCTTGCTTACTGTTGTCTGAAATTGTGCTCCAGAACCCTTTAAAAATCTATAGTATTGAAATGAAGATAGAAGATGTGAATGACAATGCTCCCATATTTCCTAAAAAGAAATTTCAGCTTGAAATCCCTGAAAATGTTCCCATAAATACAAGATTCTTCCTAGAGTCTGCCCAAGATGAGGACCTATTTGAAAACAGTATCCAAAACTACACACTCAGTACCAATGAGCATTTCCATCTGGGTGTGGAAAGCAATAAAGATGGAAGGAAATATGTGGATCTCATTCTGGAGAAATCACTTGACAGGGAGAAAGAGCCACATGTTGCACTGACACTTACAGCTGTTGATGGAGGGGTTCCACAGAGAACAGGCACAGTTCAAATAAACATTAATGTTCTTGACAATAATGACAACTCTCCTCAGTTCTCTCAGGCTGAATACAAAGTAAGGATAAAGGAAAACAGCCCTCTTGGTACCTTGGTCTCCAAAGTAGTTGCAACAGATTTGGATTTTGGTTCCAATGCACAGATCACCTACTCTTTCCAAAGAGTTCCTGAAAAAACACGCAATTTATTCCACTTAAATGAAGAGAATGGAGAAATCACTGTTTCAGGAGAAATTGATTATGAAAAAGAAAACAGTTATGAAATGATTGTCAAAGCAACGGACAGAGGCGGTCTTTCTGGGCATTGCAAGGTCATGGTGGATATTGAAGATGTGAATGACAATGCTCCAGAGGTTTCCATCATTTCCAGCCAGAGTCCTTTGCCAGAAGATGCTCCACTAGAGACACTTGTGGTTCTCTTTAGTGCCACAGATCAAGACTCTGGGGACAATGGAAGAATTGTCTGCTCTGTTGACATGAACTTGCCCTTTCTATTAAAACCAACTGTGAATAATTATTATCAGCTTGTGATCCAAAGTCCCCTGGACAGAGAAAAAGTTGCAGAGTACAATGTCACCATCACAGCTGTGGATCGGGGCTCTCCTAGGCTCACTTCCACAAAACTGATCAATGTTCAGATCTCAGATGTCAATGACAATCCTCCAATCTTTGAAAGGTCTTCGTATGAATTGCAGCTACAAGAAAATAATATTCCTGGACTGCTAATTGGTTCAGTCCATGCTGTTGATCTGGATAAAGAGAAGAATGCCAAAGTGAGCTATTCAGTGTTGCCTGGGAAGATTGAGCATGGCCCTGTGGCCTCTTACATCTCAGTCAACTCAGAAACTGGAAATGTGTATGTTCTCCGATCTCTGGACTATGAGCAGATCAAAGACTTCCAGATCACAGTGAAGGCAGTGGATGGTGGGACTCCTCCACTGAGCTCAGAGGTAATTGTCCGAATCTTCATCCTGGATGAAAATGACAACACTCCCTTCTTCCTCTACCCCCTTCAGAACAGCACAGCCCCCTACAATGAGTTGCTTCCCAAGACAGCAGAGGCTGGTTACTTGGTCACCAAAATTGTGGCTGTGGATGGAGATTCTGGCCAGAACTCCTGGCTTTCCTATGAACTGCTGAAGGCTACAGACCCCACTCTTTTCATCATAGGAGCCCAGAATGGAGAAGTGAAAACCAGGAGGCCCCTGAATGAGCGAGATACAAGCAAACAGAGGCTTGTGATCCTGGTTAAAGACAATGGAGTCCCTCCACAGACCAGCACTGCAACACTCAACTTCCTTCCAGTGGATGGCTTTTCTGATCCTTATCTGAAGATAGTGGATGTCACCCAACAAGAACCCGAGGAAGAAGAAACCTTGACCATGTATTTAGTGATCTGCCTGGCTGCAGTCTCAACTCTGTTTCTAGTGTCTGTTGTTTCCTTTGTTGTAATAAAAATTTACAAGAAAGGTGCCAGGGAAAGTTTTATAGCTGCACCTCCCCATTTCCCTCCTGCTAGACCCGACATTCCTGAGAACTGTTCAGATTCTCAGAGTGGATCCCTTGCCAGGAATTATCATTATGACGTTTGTTTAACGGGTGGTTCATTGAGCAGCGAGTTCAGATTCCTCCGGCCTTTTATTCCTGTTTTTTCCATGGGGGAACCGATCATCCCTCTGAATCCCAAGAGCTCTTCTGATTCTCAAAACCCTCAAGACCATTTGGAGAACAATAAATCAACAACACAGGTGAGAGAATTGGTTTTTAAAAATCCCATCTACATGAGGAAGATCAAATTAAATAGTTATGTTCTTTTCTGATTATTTGTTATCAACACTTCTCTCAATGCACTACTTTTTCATCAATAGAATGCAAATGTGGTTGAAGGACTTGAATGATGCTTCCAGTGACGGTACTGTTATTTATGCAAGAACCTTATTTACTGTGTGTTTGGAGCACGTGGGAAAGACAGAGATACTGGAGAAGAATTCAGCTCTGTTTCATTGGGTTAAAGTAATATAAACAATGGTGATAATGTTAGCATGCATGACATGTGTGATACACAAAAATAGTTGAATAAATGTTGCCTGTTGTTACAAGGAAGTAAATTAGGAAGGAGTGAACTATAATCCCAATTGGACTATGATAAGACAAAGCAGGGACTGTGGGGGCTTAGTGGTTAAAATGCTGAACTCAAGACTGGAAGGCCAGCAGTTTGAGACCTAAGTACTGCATGATGGAGTGAGCTCCCTTCTGTGTCCCAGCTCCTGCCAGTTTGAAAGCAAGACTTTGCAAATAGATAAATAGGTACCACTCCAGTGGGAAGGTAAACAGCAATTCATCCACTCAGGTGTTTAGTCATGCCTGTCACCTATCCGTGGAAACATCTGCAGATGCAGACAGCGCTGGTTCTTTGGCTATAAACAGAGATGAGCACTGAATCCTAGATTTGGGTATGACTGTTATTTGAGTAAGGGTGACCTAAGGCAAAGCAGAAGTAGAGCTAGCAGCATCTGCAATCTTTGTTGTAGGGGTCCATTGATACATTTCTTTGTACAGTACTCTGTTTTTTCTTCATCTGTTATCCCCATCTTTCCTTTGTCTTAAATGACCACAGACTCTAAGGTTACATGTATAATTAGCATTTCCGCAACATCAACTGTGATGTCGCTATGTTCTCCTCAGCATTGAAAAGGGCTGCCTCTGGCTGTTTCCTTAAATTGTAAGAGGGCAGCTGGGGTTTTAGCCCCAGCACAGGTGCCTCTAGTGCTCTCTTTTTATGCCTGGCAGGATCAGTATAGAATTATTTTACTAAAACCAGAGCTCATGGCCTTAAGCTCTACTTCAAACTCTGTAGACTTTTCTCTATTTTTGGATGAAACCAACCACCTCTTGTTAACAACATGGAAACTTCCAGGATCAAACCAGGCAACATCAAGGGAAGAAAAGGGGTGGACGAAGAATGGAGAACAAGGGGGGAAAGTAGGGGGAGATGTAGAAGGAGGGAAGTGAAGGGAGGGAGGGGACATGTTATAGTGTGGAAGCTCAATCTGTATTACATTGAATACTTCTAATATGTATGGAGGCTTGGCGTGAGTAAATCTGGATCATGTGGGAAAGGGACTATATTTCCAAAACAGAGCTTTTCTGGGTGAGCCCTATTGCACTCTGTTCCTTAGTCTAACTTGAGAAAGGGTGCAATGTTCTGTTACTCTTTGAAATGCAAAGCCATCTCTGGGCTGAAACTGTGAATTGTCCTTCCCATTCGCTGTTAATAAATCTCTGTTCTGAAACTGCTCAGAAAGAAATATGTTATCAGCTAATGTTTATGATGCTGAGTGAGGCTCCTTTTCTGTTCTAGTTTTTCCTCAGGGCCATTATTTTCTGTTATCTGGCCCATTTCTCTACATCTTTGCTTGAGGTTGATGATCTTGCCTTGGTTCAAGCCCTTTCATTGATTATGGGCTAATAGTGGGTAAGCTAACCAAGAAGGAGTTCATCATGGCATGGGTTACAGCAGGGGTTCCCAACCATTTTGTGCCGCGGGCCTGAACACGCCTCCTCCCCGGCCAGCTGAGTGGGCTGGTCATATGGTTCTCCCCACTGAAAGTTCTCCTCATTGAAGAAGGTGGGGGAGGAATATTATCAATGCCTTGCTGACCGAAGGTGTTATGCCTTCCAGTCCGAAAGAGATTGTCCTCTGCCCCCTCCTAAAGAAAGTGAATTTGGCCTCAGATGTTCTTAACAACTACAGACCTGTGGCCAATATTTCTTTCTTGGGTAAGGTCATAGAGAGGGCGGTGGCAGATCAGATGCAGGTGTTCTTGGATAAAACCAACCGCCTAGATCCATTCCAGTCGGGCTTCAGGCCTCATCATGGCAGCAAAACTGCCCTAGTCATGCTGCAGAATGACCTACATCGTGAAGCTGATAGGGGAGCCTTGTCCATTCTGGTGCTCCTAGACCTCCCAAAGGCCTTCAATACCATCGACCACAGTATTCTCCTGGGTCGACTTTTTGAGTTGGGAGTTCAGAGCACAGTTCTACAGTGGTTCCACTCCTTTCTGGGAGGTCACTCCCAGAGAGTTCAGCTTGGGGAGTCTATGACAGCTTCCTGGACCTTGCAATTGGGTGTTCCTCAGGGGTCCATTATCCCCCCCCCCATTGCTGTTCAATATTTATGTTAAGCCAATAGGTGGGCTCATTCGGGGATTTGGAATGTGGTGTCATCAATATGTGGATAACACCCAATTCTATCTCTCCTTCATGTCCTCCGCAGTGGAGGTGAATCAGTACCTAGATGACTGCCTGGCCGCAGTCAAGGCATGAAGCAGAGCTAACAAGCTGAGGCTGAACCCAGATAAGAAAGAAATGCTGTTTTTTTTTTGGGGGGGGGCACACCTGCCCATTTGGGAGCCTGGCTCCCTATGGTGGTGCACATCTTAGGAGTCATATTAGCATATCATCTGACCCTTGAGGCACGGGTTGTCACGGTATATAAAGCTGCTTTCTTACAGCTACATCAAATTGCCCAGCTGTGCAGGCGGTCCCTCAAAGCGGTAGTCATTTCAATGGTAGTCTCCTGTATTGACTACTGTAATGCTCTCTATGTGGGGCTTCCCCTGTCCCTGCTGCAGAGACTTCATCAAATCCAAAATGCAGTGGCCAGGCTGATCACGGTGTCTGATAAAATTTGATCATATCTCCCCAGCCTTGGCAGGCCTGCACTGGCTACCCATTTCTTTCCGCATCAGGTACAAGGTGTTAGTGTTAACCTTTAAAGCCCTGTATGGTCGGGACCTTCTTACCTTGCGGAACATCTTCCCTTCAGGTCTGTACCCCGCATCACTCCTCTTTGTCAGTGCAGCTTCAAGTGCTGTGAAATTATCTAGGAAGTCTGGGACGAGGAGAAGGGCCTTCTCGGTGGTAGCACCAATGTTGTGGAATGTTATTCCACCTGAGCTATGCCATGCCTCCTTGCCCCAATCTTTTAAAAAGCAACTGAAGACTATGCTTTTTGAGGAGGCCTTTGTTAATATTTTGCCTATTCCTGGCTATTAGACTGGGGCCGACTTATATTTATCCCAATTAGGTTGCTTAGGATGCTGGTCTGCTATATTTTGGCCCATTTTATTGTCTGTTTTATTGTGAGCTTTTATTGTAGTTTTATGGGTGTATTTTTAATAAGTTTGTTTGTTGTATGGGGGATTTTATGCTGTTATCTGTCTCATATAGGGATTCATTCTTCCCTAGAGGGACAGGGTATAAGTGTAAACAAACAAACAAACAAATGCCGTAAAACGCATCTGCGGCTGTTGTAAATATGTTTAAAACAGCTGTGGGCATGTTGGCGTGGGCATGTCCGCTTCCAGTGCATTGTCATCACGTGCCACATGAAATGGTGCCACAGGCCAGGTCTGGCCCACAGGCTGTAGGTTAGCCATCCCTGGATGCCATCCCTGGATTACAGGGAAGATGGCACATCACCATAAACCTGATAAAGGTCATTCAAACTTAGAATATAGCCTACTTGCCCAAAGTGTCTTAGAATCCTTGGTGGTCTTTTTCACATGATAACAGTTGGAAGGCCTGTGGTTACATGTTCATGAGCATGCATGTCTTCATATCCTGCACACTTCTCAGCACATACAAATAGACAATACATATTTCTTTTCCTCTGATATATCAATGATCTTGCCTTGTTGGCTGGGGTATTCTGAAAGTTGTAGTAAATATATCTATAGAGAGGGTTTTTTTTAGTCTTGAGTTTCACAGACAAAACCTTAAAAATGAAAATTATTGTGGAGAACATTTTGACTGAGAAAAGATTGTGTACTCAGCCATTTCCACAAGCATCCTACTTTTATTGTATTCTCTAAGTGTTGCCCACAATAAGGGGATAACTTTTGTCAAATTTCTCTTTCTGGCAGTTCATAGTATCTGCAAAGCTTTCCTCCGGCACTGTATTTCAAACCAAATGATTTAACATTTCAATTTCTTCACTGCCAACATTAAAGTTATGTGGTTCTTCTTTAGTCATAATATTTGTCTTCTTAATGATCAGCCAAAGTCCTGCTTTTGTACTTTCTTATTTCACAATCCTCAGGAGTCATTTGCCAGTTATTGCTGCTTTCTGCCAGTAGGAGAATCACATCTGCTTCTCTTAAATTATTGAGGCTTCTCCCACCAATTTTCACTTCTCCTTAATCTGAATCTAGTCTGGCTTCCCATATGATATGTTCTGCTTATAGATTGAACAGATAAAATGATAACATATAGCCTTGACTGATACTGGGACTGCAGTGGCTTAGTGGTTAAGATGCTGAACTTGAAGACTGGAAGGTTGGAGTTTGATACCTGAGTACTGCATGATAGAGTGAGCTTCCATCTCTGTCCCAGCTCCTGCCAACCTAACAGTTTGAAAGTAAGAAATTGCAAGTAGATAAATAGGCACCATTTTGGTAGGAAGGGAAACAGCATTCTGTGCATTCTGTTGCCTAGGCATGCCTGGCACAAGTCCATAGAAACATCTGAGATGAGCACTGAACCCTGGAATCAGATACAACTAGCCTTTGAGCAAGGGCTACCTTTACCTTTACCTGCCTGATACATTTCCCTTTATGAAACCATTCTATCTCAACGTGTTCTATCCCAACAGCAGCTTTTTGCCCACAATGCAGATTACACATCAGGGCAATAAAGTGCCAAGGAACACAAATTTCTTTAAGAGTAGTAAGATTATAACTGTACCGAACTCCAAATCCTTGTATGGCTCCTATACATTATGTAGCGGGGGGATAAGAAAGAACTTCTCTAAGCTATCCTAAGACACTCCCATGGACTATAGTTGCCACTCCTCTGATCCATTCTCTTTTCTTAAATAGAACAGGTAGCATTAGTGATGCACACACACTTGAATCTGTGTCAATGTAGCAATCTAACTTGGATAAATATATAAAACATTGATGAAAACTCCAAGAAGAGCATCAGGGTTTAATAAAGGTCCTGTCCTTTTGTTCAACCAAACCCACATAGATGATTCTGGTCTGTGGTGACCTGGAGGCCTTTTTCCACAGACTAAAACACAAAGAATATTTTCACAACTGTGACAACAACCAGGATAGCAACACACAAGCCATGATTTGTTCACCACTACATGAGGAGGAATTATCTTGGGGACATAAAAGGAGCCTCATTTGGGCATCCCCTGAGCAGTGTTTCTCCAGCAAAAATCCTTTCAACCCAGAGTAATTTCTGACACGAAATTTATTTATTTATTTATTTATTTAAAATGTAACCCTACCAATGTGGAACTATTGGTAACTTGCAGCTAGATATGAGAAACATTACTTCCTTGCTTGTGCCATTCTTAATGGGGCATTCTGGGATTTATACCCTCCAAAAATAACTTTCTCCCCATTTAGTCATGATGAACAATCATTTAAAGACTACAGAAGGACATTCCTTGTTGACCTTAAGCCAGGCATGACAGTTTCTCTGAGTTATATTTTAAAGGTCTCAAATACATGTCATCTATCTAGAAATTTCATATTGTAATACATCTTCTTTATGGAAACACCTGTGTGGTTAACATCCCTTATGATAACACCAGTTTCCTTTCACATTAGAAATCTCTCTGAAATAACCGGAGGGGAACACTTGTCATGTTTAACAGTCCTGGAACAAGAGTTTCAGGATAAACTTAGAACCCAGCAGCAGCTCTGTTGACCAATGAGCAAACTTCAGATCAGTTGGATTTTCATTACAGTGGTAACTCGCTTAAAGAGCATAATGCTTTCCACAGGATAGCTCTTTAAGCAAGTTTGCTCTTAAAGCGAAACACCATTGTAAGTGACCAATTGTGACTTCGGGGAGGGGGGAATGCGAACCCTGATTTAGTTGTTGAGTTTTTGGTTGGTTTTAGTTGTTAAGTGAGGTGACCATTCAGAGAAAATTCTGCTCTTTAAGCGAGTTAGTATCTAAGTGAGGCACTCTTTATGTGTGGTTTTACTGTATATCAACCCTATTTTAAAATGTAAGCACAGGGAATCTACAACAGGAAGCACTCACCGGCTGTCTCAGTTAAGCTCATCCATTTCACCATGTTTTCATAAATTTTCCTACCATCTCTTGGTTATTATACATGGATTTTTAAAAACATTAATCCTTATTAAATGTACTGTGCCTAGAACTAGCAATGAATGAGAAATCCACAATCCCAACAATCCCAGCTATTCAAGAAAAAAATATACAGTACTGTACTGGATTAATACTAGTGATTGTGTTCAGATGCAGCCACAGGGTGGCACTATTGGCAAACACATGATGTGCAACTGAGAACTGTATTTTGGTCTGCTGGAAAATCACTGGAAGCTCAAAGCTTCCTATTCCTACATGAAATCAGAAGGCATCTAATTTTTATCTGTCTTAAAAAGAAAGATTCATTGCAGCAAAGGAGTGATCACAGACAAAGAAGCTCAATTTCTCCATTGCTGGAGACAGTGTGAGAATCGTTAGAGACAGTGTGAGACTCAGAAGTGTAGGCTACAAATTGAAATTCTTAGATATCTTGAGGAGGACATAGAGCTGAGAGCCATGGCAGTCTCCCACAGGAGCATGCAAGGTCTGTATCTTTTGCTTATTCTCTCTGTTTCTCGTGTGTTCTGTTCCTCAGTTCGTTATAGTGTGCCTGAAGAGAAGAAAAGTGGGTCTCTAGTAGCTAATGTACTGAAGGATTTGAAACTAGAAAGAGAGGAATTGTCTGTTCGCAGAGCCCAGCTGGTGTCCAAAGGCAATAAACAATATTTCCACCTTGATATATTCTCTGGGGAGCTGTTAATAAATGACAAAATAGACCGGGAAGCTTTGTGTGGTCAGACTCAGCCTTGCTTGCTTCAGTCTCAAATTGTGCTCCAGAACCCCTTAAAAATCTACAATATTGAGATGGAGATAGAAGATGTGAATGACAATGCCCCCAAATTCTCTAAAAATGAATTTTTGCTGGAAATACCTGAGCATGTTCCCACAGAGATGCGATTCCCCTTGGAATCGGCCCAAGATGAAGACCTAGGTCAAAACAGCATCCAAAAGTATATGTTGAGTCCCAGTGAGCATTTCCATCTGGACGTGGAAGGCAATTCAGATGGAAGCACATATGTAGATCTTATTCTACAGAAACCACTGGACAGGGAGAAGGAGCCCCACTTTGATTTGACTCTTACAGCTGTTGATGGAGGAGTGCCACAGAGAACTGGCACAATTCAAATAAAGGTTATAGTCTTGGACATCAATGACAATTCTCCAAAGTTTACTCAATCTGAGTATAAGGTAGGGGTAAAGGAAAACTCCCCCCTAGGTACTCTGGTCTCTAAAATGGAAGCCAAGGATATGGACTTTGGTTCAAATGCACAAATAATTTATGCGTTTCATCGTCCACCTGCAAAAATATATAATTTGTTTCATTTAAATGAAATGACTGGGGAAATAACTGTTTTGGGCAAAATTGATTATGAGAAAGAAAAGAGCTATGACATGAACATTAAAGCTACAGATGGTGGAGGACTTTCTGGGCATTGCAAGGTCCATGTGGAGATTGAAGATATGAATGACAATGCCCCAGAAGTGTCTGTCATTTCCATCAACAGCCCTTTGCCAGAGGATGCTCCACTGGAGACACTAGTTGTCCTTTTTAGTGTAACAGACAGAGACTCTGGAGATAATGGAAGAACTGTCTGTTCTGTAGATATGAACTTGCCCTTTGCATTAAAGACTACCACAGATAATTTTTACCAACTGATGACACAAAGTCCCCTGGACAGAGAGAAAGTTACAGAGTACAATGTCACCATCACAGTTATGGATCGGGGCTCTCCTAGGCTCACTTCCACAAGCCAGATTAATGTTCAGATCTCAGATGTCAATGACAATCCTCCAGTCTTTGAAAGATCTTCATATGAATTGCAGCTACAAGAAAATAATATTCCTGGATTGCTGATTGGCTCAGTCCTTGCTGTTGACCAGGACACAGAGAGAAATGCCAAAGTGAGCTACTCAGTGTTGCCTGGGAAGATTGGAGGTGGTTCCATGGCCTCTTACATCTCAGTCAATTCAGAAACTGGAAATGTGTATGTCCTCCGGTCTCTAGACTATGAGCAGATCAAAGAATTCCAGGTTAAAGTGAAGGCAACAGATGGCGGAACTCCTTCATTGAGCTCTGAAGTAATCGTTCAAATATTCATCCTGGATGAAAATGACAACATTCCCTTCTTCCTCTACCCTCTTCAGAACAACACAGCCCCCTGCAATGAGCTGCTTCCCAAGACAGCAGAGGCTGGTTACTTGGTCACCAAAGTGGTGGCTGTGGATGGAGATTCTGGCCAGAACTCTTGGCTTTCCTATGAACTGCTGAAGGCCACAGACCCCACCCTTTTCAGCATAGGAGCCCAGAATGGAGAAGTGAAAACCAGGAGGCCACTGACTGAGCGAGACACAAGCAAACAGAGGCTTGTGATCCTGGTCAAAGACAACGGGGTCCCTCCTTTGACCAGCACTGCAACACTCAACATCCTCCCAGTAGATGGCTTTTCTGAACCTTATATGAAGATGGTGGATATCAGCCAACAAGATCCTGAAGAAGAGGGAATTTTGACCCTGTATTTGGTGATTTGCCTGGCTGCAGTCTCAGCCCTGTTTCTAATATCTATTGTTTCTTTTGTTGCTTTCAAAATTTACAAGAAAGGTGCCAGGGAATGTTTCGTTGCTGCACCTCCTCATTTCCCTCCTGTCAGACCCGACATTCCCGAAAATTGTTCAGATTCTCAGAGTGGTTCCCTTGCCAGGAATTATCGTTATGATGTTTGCTTAACGGGTGGATCCTTAAGCAGCGAGTTCAGATTCCTACGGCCTCTCATTCCTGTTTTTTCTATGGGGGAACCAATCCTTCCTGTGAACCCCAACACCCCATCAGGCTCCCAAGACCTTCGTGAGCATTTGGAGAAAAATAAATCAACAGAACAGGTGAGGTTATGATTGTCTGTCATAGAAGCGAAGTCAGGTCTGTCGTGTATAATGTTTGTTTCTTTAGCTGCTTGTGTTAAACTTTGTTCTTTTTAGAAATATATCAGACATTTGGATGCAGAGCCAGAAGTTGAGAGATCAATTTCCCACTATACCTCCTGTAAGTAAAGCCATCCTGTGTGTCCCTTGGCAAGGTGTACATTCTTAGGTGCCCCCCAAAAGAAAGGAATGGTAAACCACTTCTTGGTATTCTTTACCTGGACAACCTTGGAAAGGGTTGCCGTAAGTAAGAATTTACTTGATGGCACATAATTATTATTGTAGTAGCTAGAATAGGACTTCCCTTCAGCCTAGAACAGAGAGTACAACCTATGTGAGGAAGACTCACTTTATGCAGCCATGTGTTTGCACACAACCTTGGGCTAGTTAGAAAGATATCATTGTAGAATGATGGTCTTATTATTTGTTGTGCTTTTTATTTGAAAAATGTAAACTCTGCACAACCATCTTTATTGCTGGCTGGGTTCCCCTCGCCACAATTTCCTTATCTTTTATTTCCATTGGACCTTCACTTACTTCTGTAATTTCATTGTTGCACATCACCACCACCACCACCACCACCACCACCACCACCACCACCACCACCACCACCACCACCACCACCACCATCATCCCAGTTCCTGTTTTACAGACTAAATGCTGTGATCCTCTTTTCTGAGTCAATCAATCTCATGTGCGGGTTTTCTCTTTTCCTCTTGCTTTCACTTTTTCTAGCATTACCATTTCCCCCCAGTGAATCTTGTAATCTCATGATATGTCCAAGGCATAATAACCTGAGTTTTGTTATTTTAGCTTCTACTCATAGTTCATGTTTGCACTTGATATGATCTAGACCCTGCTTTTTCTTTCTGTTCTTCCATGATGTCTGTAAAGGTCTTATTTAAAGACTAACACAGCTACTATTCCAAAAAAATTCAATTATTTAAAGCCATGTTTGGAATGGATTGATTTCCCCCCTTTCAGCTCTCTTCATTTTTCAGCTTTCACTTCCATGCACTAAACTGGGAATACTGTAGTATGGATATTCTTCCCCACATCCTTGAACTTGGGGATCTTTTTAAATTTATTCATGGCTGTCCTTCCTATTCTCAGTCTTCTGATTCCTTGCTTACAGTCTCCCTTTTGATTCATTTGAACTTTGGTATTGAAAACCTGTTACAGTAAAACATCAGATAATGATAAAACTTGGTTCCTCAAGTCTTGGTGTTAGCCGATTTTTAGTGTTATCCGATCCATGTTAAAATCCTATGGGATGCATCGGATAACGTTAAAGCTTCATAGAGATACATTGTAACCGCACAGGCTTTAGTGGTTGTTCTCCGATCCATCCCATAGGACCTTAACGTTATTTGATCTAATTCTCCTCCCCAGATTACTTAATGTTATGCGATTTTAGTGTTATCCGATCCAATCGTTATCCGGTGTTTTACTGTATTTCTTCTCTAGCAAGTATTATTTAAAAGTGAAAGGAAAGCTTTCCAAAACTCAGAAATAATAAGTAATTTTAAATTATATCCTCTGTGGTAAAGTTTTTAAATTCTAACATTTTATGTAAGAAGACATATAGTACAATAAAAGAAATGATGAAATCCCCAAATCCATGTACCATATATACTCGAGTACAAGCTGACGCAAATATAAGCCGAGGTACCCTACTTTGTCTTGAGAAACCAGGAAAACAGATTGACCCAAATATAAGCCGAGGGTAGCAAATGCAGCAGCTGCTTAGTGAGTTTCAATAATCAAAATATGATACATGAAAATAAGATGCAGCAGGAAGGAGTTTTCTCCATGCCGATTGAGATGCCCTGATGACAGGATGGGAGAAGTGAGTGGTGAAGGCTATTAGCAGCCACCTTTGTCCATTGCACTCAGTGACCCAAGTATAACCTGAGTCCACTTTTTTGACCTCATTTTTAGGACTGAAAAACTAGGCTTATACTTGAGTATATACAGTATTTTAATACAAACTGTTTAAAAGCTAATTATTTTTAGCCAGGGGTTCCCAACCTAGGGCCAGTGGTCTGGAACTGGACCACGGTGCCATTTCATGTACTCCCCCACCCCTCCAAGGGCATTTGAGAAACAAAATGGCCACCCCTTTGAAGCTATTGGGACAAAATCCCCCCCCACACACACACACAAACACACACATCATGCAGGGAGGGCAAAATGGCCACCCTACCCACATCTCTCTAGGTCGCTGTCAGGGGCTATTCTTTTTTATTTTATTTTATTCTGTCAGCAGTTCACTTCCTGAGAACTACAGGATGGAATGAGCTCCCGTCTTTGTCCCAGCTCCTGCCAACCTAGCAGTTCGAAAGCAAGAAATTGCAAGTAAAAATAGGGGCCATTTTGGTGGGAAGGTAAACAGCATTCTGTGTCTAGTCATCCCTGCCACAAGACCACGGAATTGTCTTCAGAAGGAGACAAGGCTGGCTCTTTGGCTTTGAAACAGAGAAGAGTATTGAACCCTAGAGTTGGATACGACTGGGTTTCAAGCAAGGGAAACCTTTACCTTTCCTTTGGGATTTCTCTATTTTGTTTTGTTTCCAGCATAAGGGATAATTGGAAGTGAACCAAATTGGCACTTCCTGCCTTTAGTTTGCCAGTTAGTTTCAATATCCCAATATTGTTAAGTTGCTTAAGAAGACGACCTATCCACTTCACAATATAGGGAAATTTAGTACAGTAAAACCTCGCATATAGAGTGCCTCGCTTAGAGACTAACTGGCTTAAAGAGCAGAATTTTCACTGAATGGTCGCCTTGCTTAACATCTAAAACCAACCAAAAACTCACTTAACAACTAAATCAGGGTTGCAATCCCCCCACCCCCACCCCAGAAGTCACAATTGGTCACTTACAATGGTGTTTCGCTTAAAGAGCAAACTCCCTTAAAGAGCAATCCCGTGGAACGCATTATACCATAAGTGAGGTACTACTGTACTTTAAATGCACAACTATAAACTAGATACAACCTAACAAACTTATTAATTTAGTTTTATCCTTCTTGTATTTCAGTCTTTACACTTTCACTTTTCCATTCTCAGTCAGATTTTTTTCCTATAGCAGTAGCAGAAAGACACAGAAGTGGCAGGACAAGAACAGAGCAAACTTTAGAAGGAAAAAAATGAATGGGGGGGGGGGCGGGGAATGAATGACAAAGGGGAAAAAAGGGATGGAAGGAGAGAAAAATGGATGACAAAGTGTTGGGGCCAAATGTTCTTTCTAGCAGAGAGAAAGATACAAGCTCCCTGCAGAGGAGAAGCGTCATCCTGTGTTGACCATGATGCATCTCACTTGGAGGTATAAGGAGCAGCTCTGAGGGACCCAATGACTGAATGCAGAACATGATTTCTCTCCCTTCTGCCATCTGAAGATGAGATGGGAGAGGGTGAAACAGGAGAATGAGAGAACTGGGTGTTTCTGTGTGATGTTGAACTGTTTCATATACCAGTGTATTGCATCATTCCATCTCAGAAGCCAAACATTATTCTTAACCTTTATTCCAAAACGTATGTGTGGGTTTGTGTTGACACTCACACACAAGTGCATGTTCACGTATTTTAAGCAAGAAACAGCAATCAAGTTTGTTCTGGAAAAATGAAAATCCCCTAACCCAGGAGGGAGCAAAATGTGGCCTTCCAGATGTTATTGGATTCCAACTCCCATCTTCCATCACCGCTGAACATGCTGTCTATGGCTCTTGGTACTTGCTGTCCCATGAAGTCTGGAGGCAGTGATGGGTCATGGCTAGGGAGAGGGAAATACCACCACCACCACCCCCAAGAAATTTTGAGCTGGAGGTGTCTCACCATTCTGGCCCAAGAGGGCTGCACTTTGTCATGACTTGAACTACATATTTATTAGAAAAACAAATAGAGTAATATTGAAACCTAGAAGCAGTCTTTCAGCTGTAACTGATATGAGTCAGACTGCACTGTAAGTAGCCATTGAGGCAGTTCACAAAACAGAAGGGATGGACAGTTCTAGAATGTGGCATTTGCTGTGGATGGATGACACCAAGTCTTTGGAAGAGGTGCAGAGTGTCCAGTCCAGATTTTTCCTTTCCAGTGGTCTTGGATCATATGCAGTAAATAGAAAATCAGATATTTTGTGATTTTCTAAAACAATTGTTTGGATATTGTTCTATTGCAGTGGTGGCAAACCTATGGCCTTTCTGTTGGCACATGCACCATCACCCCAGCACAGGGTTCACCTCTCCCCTTTGGCCAGAAGCCCACTGCCCTCTCTTCCCCCAGCACAGAGTTAACCCCACCCCTCTGACCAGTAGCACAATGGGAGTGTGTCCTCCCTCCTCCCAGCTCGGAATTTGTTCTGCCCAGCAGGCAAATGGGAGCAGTGGTGGGTTGTTAAAATCTAAGCTACCCCACCATGATGTCATGGACACCGTGGGCGTAGCTGACGTCATGACATCATGACATCGTGGGTGGAGCAAAAAAATAAAAATGTCTATGCATGCATCAAACCTCCGTTTGACACATGCACAGTTCTTTTTTTTAGTGCGCATGAGTCAAACCTCTATTTGATGCATGCACACTAAAAAATCCACAAGCGTCAAATGGAGGTTTGACGCATGCACAGTTCCAGGCAGCCAGAAATACGTTTCTGGAGGGAGCCGGAGAGGTGACTGAACTGGTTAGCCCGGGGGTTTACCACCCCCTTGGCAACCCCTCCTGATGGGGTGCCACCAGTTCGGGTGAACCAGTCCGAACCGGTAACATCCCATCAGTGAATGGGAGCAAGTTCTCCTCCCCCCATTTGGGCACTCATTCTTTAAAAAGTTTGCCATCACTGTTCTATTGCATGATTGCAGATTTGTAGTTTCTGGAATAGGTACAAAGGTTAATTGTTGCTTTACATGCTTACAAAATATGAGATGCTGGGTGCTTACCTCAATGATGTAACATACATTGTGTGGCCTGCAAGAAATGTTTCAATGTGGTGAGGCTGATCAGTCACAATACTCTTAGGAATGACATCTTTAGAAGTCAGATGCTCAGTTGATAGCATTGTCAGCAATATGTGCAGAATATCTTCTGTGAAAGAAGTATTTTTGAAAGTTTTTAGATGGTTGAGGGTCAACTTTCACTTGAATAAGAATGAACAAAGCCAAGTGCGGTTCAACCGAGAATTCTTCTCAGTTATTGGTCTTTTTAGGTTTTTCTTCTGTAAGAAGATTATGTATCTCAATCAACTACAAAAGCTTCTCCTTGAGTTTGCAAGCCCAACTCATGGTCAGCCTTTTTCTTAAAGAAATACAGTAATACCTCAGATAACATTTACCTCGGATAATGCTAAAATCGCATAATGTTAAGTAATCTGGGGAGGACAATTGGATCGAATAACGTTAAGGTCCTATGGGATGGATCGGATAACAACCGCTAAAGCCTGTGCGGTTACAATGTATCTCTATGGAGCTTTAACATTATCCAATACATCCCATAGGATTTTAACATGCATCTGATAACACTAAAAATGGGATAACACCAAGACTTGTGGAACCAAGTCTTAGCATTATCCGAGGTATTACTGTAATACACAAAACTGAGATATCAGGGTCCATAGCCTAGCTAGGGGTGTAAATCATGACTTTGTTGATCCTTGTGTGTAAAATCAGAAGGCACAAACTTTTTTTCTCCTTGAAAAGTAAGATCTGTGAGAATGGTGGTCAGGAAAACATTTAAGCATTAGCAAGAATGATATTTTCATTCTTAGAAGGTTGGTATTTTTGAATCACAATTGGATGTACCCAGGTAACAGCAACCTTGTCTTGCCAACTAATCTTTCTCACAGTAGGTCAGGCAAAGAGAACTGCAGAATGAACTCACCAAAAGGTCCTTCATTTTGGCAGTTTCACATCTGGCCTAGACACGGAAGAAGAACCGGGGTTATTTGGTGTTCTTGTAATATTTATCCGATGCTATTTCTCCACTATTCTCTGGATCTGCCTCACTGTCTTTGTCCTTCTCCTCTTTCCACATATGTTTTGTATACATTTATACCTTTATCCTGCCCCAGGGTGCTGGGGGGCCTCGTCTCAGAGGCCGGCTGTCTCTAGGCCATCTTCACCCTCCAAGGCAAGCAGGAAAAATGCCACTGTCATGAATTTGTTTAAGGTGGATCCCAGCTTGAGTAAACCACCGATACAACTACCAGTGTAAAATAAGCAAATCTTAGCCAATGGTTTAAAAGAGGAGTTCTCAACCTTTTAAAGCTGGGGCTGGGTCATGCTCCCTCTGACAGATTCAGGAGCCATTTTACCCTTCTCCACCACATGGAACTTCCTGGTGTGGTAGAGGCAGTGGGGCTCACATGAAATGGTGCCATAGGCTCATCTGGCCCACTGGCCACAGGTTGAGTATCCCTGGTTTAAAGTAAATGGTTTGCTGGCCAAAATGCTGCAATTTTGGCAGTGTAAACAATGATCTGGAACTGATGCAGATTTAGCTTTTTTAAACAATGTAAACACACACTTTCCTATGCCAGAGGTCTAACCTCTAGCAGCGGCTGGAGAATTCTCAACAAATTCTCTCACCAAAACAAGACAGCCTCTTCCACCAGAAGCGTAACAATGGCAGGTTTGCTTCGCCTATCCACTTCTAAGTTTTTTTTTAAAAGGAGGCTTCAACAATATACTTGACATATGGATGTTTTGTAAAATTTGAAAGAATATGAAATTGGTACTTTGTGGAAGCTGTCCTATATAACAGGCACAAGGTGGTGCTATTGTACCACACAGAACAAATAATCAAGCATCCATTGATATCCTGGAAATCTGTAACCTTAGTGAGACAAAGGAATCTGACCCAGAAAGAAAGGCAGTGGACCTTCTAGCCGAGCAGAATCTAAAGGAACAGTCAGAGGGAAAGGCTTCATATGCATCACAAAATATAAATAAAGGAAAATGGAAATTCTTGTCTTGGAAACTTTACAATGAACAACCAATTGCCATAGTTTCTTTAGAAATAACCACAGAGTACTTTCAGAGCTGATTTGGACGAGGCAGGAGAAATGGAAACCCAACAGGAGACCAGGCAAGTTTTGTCTTTTCTTCTTTATCTCTGTGCATGTGTAGCTGTGAGTGAATCTATCCTATATTCAGTGCCTGAGGAAAAGAGCAGTGGGTCTCTGGTGGCTAATGTGCTACAAGATTTGAAAGCAGATGTAAAAGAACTGTCTGATCGGAAAGCCAGGCTAGTATCTAAAGGATCCAAGCAGTATTTCCAGCTAGATCCTCATTCTGGGAATGTGGTATTGAAGGAGAAAATAGACCGAGAGTCTTTGTGTGCTCAGAATGACCCTTGTGTTCTGCTGTTTGAAATCGTATTGGAAAATCCACTGCAACTGCACAGAATCAAAGTTCAGATAGAAGATATCAACGATAATCCCCCTAAATTCTCCAGCAGTCAAATCCTGCTTGAAATATCTGAGCATATTCCAACAGACACACGATTTCCCCTGGAAACAGCTCAGGATGCAGACAAAGGAGAAAATACTGTTCAGAATTACACACTTAGTCCTAATGAACATTTCAGGTTGGATGTGCAAAGTAACAGTGATGGTAGCAAGTATGCAGAACTGGTACTGGAGAAAGCGTTAGATCGTGAGTTGAAGCCACAGATTTCCCTCATTTTGTCAGCTATAGATGGAGGGATCCCAAAAAGAACTGGAACGACACAAATAATAATTGATGTTTTGGATGCTAATGATAATGTGCCTCAATTTGAACAATCTGTGTACAAGGTAAAACTAAAGGAAAACCTCTTGCCTGGCACAGTAGTCATTAAAACTGAAGCCAGGGATAATGATTTGGGTTCTTTTGCTCATGTCACTTATGCCTTCAATCAAGCACAGGAAAAAGTCCTGAAATCATTTGAGTTGAACAAGCATACAGGGGTACTTACAGTTGCAGGGAAAATAGATTATGAGGAAAGAAGAAATTATGAGATGAATATCAGAGCCACAGATGGAGGAGGGCTCGCTGCATATTGCAAAGTGATTGTGGAGGTTGAAGATGAGAACGACAATGCCCCAGAGGTGGTCATAACATCCATCACAAGTCCCTTACCAGAGAACTCTCCTCCAGGCACTGTGGTGGCCCTCTTCAGTGTCACAGACAAGGACTCTGGGGACAATGGCAGAACAGCCTGCACCACAGAGACAAACCTGCCCTTTGCGCTAAAAACCACGGAAAACAATTATTATCAGCTTGTGACCCACCAGATGCTGGACAGAGAACAAATCTCTGAGTATAACATCACCATCACTGCCACTGACAGAGGCTCTCCTAGGCTCACTTCAGTGAGACTTATTACCATCCAGCTCTCTGATATCAATGACAACCCTCCAAGGTTTGAAAGACCCTCCTATGACTTGCAGCTGTGGGAGAACAATATTCCAGGACTACTTATTGGTTCAGTCCATGCTGTGGATCTGGACATGGAACAGAATGCCGAAGTGATCTACTCCCTGTTGCCTGGAAAGGTCAGGGATGGCCTTGCCTCCTCCTACATCTCCATTAATTCTGAAAGCGGGAATCTGTATGCCATACGATCTATAGACTATGAGGACTTGAAAGATTTTCAGGTGACTGTCAGGGCTGTGGATAAAGGTTCACCTCCCCTGAGCTCAGAGGTCACCATCCAAGTTCATATCCTGGATGAAAATGACAATGCCCCATTCATCCTCTACCCTCTCCAGAACAGTTCCACCCCTTCCAATGACCTGGTTCCCAAATCAGCAGAGGCTGGTTATCTGGTTACTAAGGTGGTGGCCGTGGACAGAGATTCTGGCCAGAACTCTTGGCTTTCCTATCAACTACTGAAGGCCACAGAACCAGGTCTCTTTGCTGTGGGGGGCCACAATGGAGAAGTAAAAACGGTGAGGTCTGTTAGTAAGCGCGACACCATGAAACAAAACCTGGTTGTGGTTGTCCGAGATAATGGACATCCTCCCCAGTCCGCCTCTGCCACCCTGAGGATTCTTTTGGTGGAGGGCTTCTCTGACCCCTACATGCAAATCATGGATATCCCCAAGGAGGACATAAAACAGGAGGAAGATCATGCCCTGACTTCGTACTTGATCATCTGCTTGGCTGCCATCTCATCTGTTTTCCTATTCTCTGTACTTGTGTTTGTTGCCATCAAGGTTCAGAAGCAAAGGACATTCATGGGAATCTATAATTCAGAGCCCAGTTTCCCAGCTAGACCAGACCCTCAAGGGAACAGCGTGGATTCTGCAGCTGAAACTCTTTCTCAGGCTTATAACTATGAGGTGTGCTTAGCTGGTGGTTCTCTGAACAGTGAGTTCAGGTTTCTCAGGCCTTTATTTCCTGTTTTTTCTGTGGATCTTCCCAACTGTCAGGGAAATCAAAGAAATTCAAGTGGTTCCCAAGAATTCGCTAGCCATACAGAGGAAAATAAAACTGAGAACCAGGTAGGAAAACTGTTGTAAATCTTGCATAACTATTGTAAAAGCTTTTGTGATGCAGTGGTTAAACTGCAGTACTGCAGCCAAAACTCTGCTCACTATCTGAGTTCAGTCTTGATAGGTTCCAGTTTGACTCAGCTTTCTGTCCTTATGAAGCTGGTAAAATGAATACCCAGCGTGTTGGGTCCAAAATGTTAATTACCTTGTGAACCAGCCAGAGACTGTTCTAAGCAGTATAGGGTGGTATATAAATATAATTTCTATTGCTAATTTTTCTTAGTTTAACTACTATATTCCCTTGGCATTTACAATATGTAAGCCTAAAAATAGATTTCAAGAAATCTGTATGAGTGCTCTATTTCCATAGCTTTGTGTGTCTTTGCAGATAGAATATCATGCACATTTCTTACACTGTAACTTGTAAAACATGTGATTTTTACATGATAGTCTTGAGTACCTGAATGTTCTTCAGCCAGTATTGCTGGAAGAGCTGACACAGTATTGGTGGAAGAGCTAACTGGAAGATAAAGGT
The DNA here is from genome assembly GCA_030440675.1 of Furcifer pardalis. NCBI lineage: Eukaryota > Metazoa > Chordata > Lepidosauria > Squamata > Chamaeleonidae > Furcifer > Furcifer pardalis. The sequence goes on from CP126891.1 coordinate 149,194,316, forward strand.
ATAATAGACTAGCGTTGCAGGGAGGGATCTGCAGTCCTTAAAGTGGGAGGTAAATTCTCAGTGTATCCATTTTGGGGAAAATCTTATTTAGGAATATATAGTCTTTCTGGTAATTCCATGTTTCTGTCAGAGAACAAAGACAGACCTGTAGGTGAAGAGTTTGCAATAAACTTGACTTTGAAATATCTGTTTCAAAAACCATACATCTACTTATTACTCAGTAATAGTTTGAGTGTTTTGCCATATTTCATAATCTTTCCCACATGTTCTTGTGAATAATCTCTTTTGAATAGATTAAACAAGAATCTATGCTTTCCCATTGTGTTTCCTTTTCATTGAAAGCCGTTCAGTGAGAAACATTGCATCCTATCCATGGTTTCTTGTTTAGCCACAGGGTGGCAGTGAAGGCAAAGGTATGATTTCTTGCTTGTAAAGAAAATCTTTTTCCAGATGGTATATTTACAGTCAGAACATTGTCCAGCCTTCTGTAGGAGAGGAACACGGAAAAGGCGGTGGGAACAGAGAAAGAAGACAAGCATTCAGAAGGCAAAAGAGTTTAAGAAGCTACACATCTGCTTTTGGTCTGTAACAAAGAAAGTGCATTTGGTGAAGAGTAACAGCAAAACAAAAACTGTGTTCCTCTCAGTGGAAATGGCCATTGGATGAATGAAGCTTTGTATTTGGACCAGAAATTAAGAGGAGAAGCAGGAATTATAAACCATGGAAGACCTTTCCAGGAACATCCAAGGTCTGTATCTTTTGCTCTTTCTCTCTGTTTCTGGAGTATTCTGTGTCTCAGTTCATTACACTGTGCCAGAGGAGAAGAAAATTGGGTCTCTGGTAGCTAATGTGCTGAAGGATTTGAAACTGGGGCTAGGGCAGTTGTCTAGTCGCAGAGCCAAGCTAGTCTCCAAAAGCAATAAGCAGTATTTCCACCTTGATGCTCGCTCTGGGGACCTGTTGATAAATGACAAAATTGACCGTGAAGCTTTGTGTGGCCAGACTGAGCCTTGCTTACTGCTGTCTGAAATAGTGCTCCAAAACCCTTTAGAGCTCCACAGTATTGAGATGGAAATAGAAGATGTAAATGACAATGCTCCCAAATTTTCCAAAAATGTATTTGAACTAAAGATTCCTGAGAATGTTCCCAGAGATACACAATTTGCCCTGGAATCTGCTCAAGATATGGACCTGGGACAAAATAGTGTCCAGAACTACACGTTGAGTCCCAATGAGAATTTCCACCTGTTTGTGGAAAGCAGTCCTGATGGAAGGAAGTATGTGGATCTCATTCTGGAGAAACCACTAGACAGGGAGAAACAACCACATTTTGGACTGACACTTATGGCTGTTGATGGAGGGGTGCCACAGAGAACAGGCACAGTTTCAATACAGATTATTGTCCTGGATATCAATGACAATTCTCCGAAGTTTACTCAGTCTGAGTATAAATTAGTCCTAAAAGAAAACAGTCCTCAAGGTACACTTGTCTCCAAAGTGGAGGCCAGAGATTTGGATTTTGGTTCCAATGCCCAGATCATCTACTCCTTCCATCGAGTGCCTGAAAAAATACTTAGCTTATTTTATTTAAATGAAGTGACGGGGGAAATCACTGTTTCAGGAGATATTGATTATGAAAAAGAAACCAGTTATGACATGAGCATCAAAGCAACAGATGGTGGAGGTCTTTCTGGACGCTGTAAAGTCTTGGTGGAGATTGAGGATGTGAATGACAATGCCCCAGAAGTATCAGTTATATCCCTTACCAACATCATACCAGAAGATGCTTCTCTGGATACAGTAGTAGCCCTGTTCAGCATCACAGACCAAGACTCTGGAGACAATGGAAGAACTGCCTGCTCTGCAGAGATGAACCTGCCCTTTGCACTAAAAACCAGCAAGAAAAACTATTATCAGCTTGTGATCCAAAGTCCCTTGGACAGAGAGAAAACCACAGAATATAATATCACCATCACGGCTATAGACAGTGGCTCCCCTAAGCTCACTTCAACAAGAATTATTAATGTTCAGGTCTCAGATGTCAATGACAACCCTCCAGTATTTGAAAGGCCTTCATATGAATTGCAGCTACCAGAAAATAACATTCCTGGTCTGCTGATTGGCTCAGTTAATGCAGCTGATCTGGACACAGAGAGAAATGCCAAAGTGAGCTACCAGGTTTTACATGGGATGGTTGGAGATAGCCTTGTGACTTCTTATATCTCTGTCAATTCAGAAACTGGAAATGTTTATGTCCTCCGATCTCTGGACTATGAGCAGATCAAAGACTTCCAGGTTACAGTAAAGGCAACGGATGGTGGGACTTCTCCACTGAGTTCAGAAGTAATTGTCCGAATCTTCATCCTGGATGAAAATGACAACACTCCCTTCTTCCTCTACCCACTTCAGAACAACACAACCCCCTGCAATGAACTGCTTCCCAAGTCAGCAGAGGCTGGTTACTTGGTCACCAAAGTGGTGGCTGTGGATGGAGATTCAGGCCAGAACTCTTGGCTTTCCTATGAACTGCTGAAGGCCACAGATCCAACTCTTTTCAGTATAGGAGCACAGAATGGAGAGGTGAAAACCAGGAGGCCCCTGAATGAGCGAGACACAAACAAACAGAGGCTTGTAGTCCTGGTCAAAGACAATGGTCACCCTCCTCTGACCAGCACTGCAATGCTTCAGATACTTCCTGTAGATGGCTTTTCTGACCCTTATATGAAGATAGTGGGTGTCAGCCAAGAAGAATATGAAGATGAAGGAAATTTGACCTTGTATTTGGTGGTCTGCCTAGCTGCAGTCTCAGCTCTGTTTCTAATATCCATTGTTTCTTTTGTTGCTATCAAAATCTACAAGAAAGGTGCCAGGGAATGTTTTGTGGCTGCACCTCCCCATTTCCCTCCAGCCAGACCTGACATTCCTGAGAACTGTTCAGATTCTCAGAGTGGATCCCTTTCCAGGAATTATCGTTATGATGTTTGCTTAACGGGTGGATCCTTAAGTAGCGAATTCAGATTCCTCCGGCCTCTCATTCCTGTTTTTTCTGTGGGGAATCCAAGCATGCCTGTGAATCACAGGATATCTTCTATGTCTCAGGACAATCCAGAACATCTTGTGGAGAAAGACTCGGACTACCAGGTGAGAGAACAGTAAATAGTTTTTAGCTGAAAATATTGATTGATTCTAATGTTAACAGGGAACACATGGTGCAGATGAAATTTCAGTCAAGAAAAATTATTATATTATTATATTTATTATATTTCAATTTCTATACCGCCCTACTTGACAGAGCCAACTCAGGGCGGTTTACAACACATACAAAATTACAGTTACATGTTCCTAGATACAACATATCAATAAATCATAATAGTCGATATCAACATTACAGAGTATCAAAACATAAACATCAATTACAGTAACAAAAATTCAATAAACAGTAACAAAAAAATTCAATAAACATCAATATCAAGTAGTTAAAAATTTCCACATCTCACTCAAATTACACAAAGAAACAGAATTAAACAAAAATTAAACAAAACACCACAACAGGTAACAAGCCTCTCCGTCCACCGCACAGCGTCTCTTAAAGCCACCCAGCAGGGCGCGGTCCTGGGGGCAGGTGGAATGAGTCCCGAGGCTGAAACGCCAAGGCTGAATGCCACTGCAGCCACTCATCTCGGCTATGGGTGTTACTGTGCGGCGACGAAACTGTGCGGCGACGAAATAATGGACCTATCAAAAGTAAAGTCTGGTAGGTAGTGTATGGCTGCTCAACAGAGCATCTGAATCCCATGTAAATGGATCTGAGTTTTTCCAAATATATTGGTTTATCCTACATGCTATTAATTAATTCATATTTATATTTCACTGTTTTTAGTATACACACATTTCACTGTGGACTCAGTCCAGAAAGTGACCATTGCCTGATTGAAGACAAAATCAGCTTTGCTTCAGCAAGAATACGATGTCATTTGTTATAATATCATATCCTCTGACCTCAGTATTCTTCTTTCTACACTTTTGAGTATACAAGCTCTTTGATAATTTATTGGAAAATTATATTCCCAGTAGATTTCTACAGTTCGGTTGCCGTATTGCTTGTTTGGCCATGTTTTAGCCAAAGAGTAGACTTGTACCTCCACACCTCTTCTCACTTTTTAGAAACCAAGATGTAAGGCAAAACATGCATTAGTTCTGTCCAATTACTTTATGACACACCAGCTTGTTGTTGCTTCTCAGTCGTGGATTACCAGTAAGCAGAGTCTCGGAGTTGTGACTGGCATGGCATATTTGTGTAAATCTAAGTTATCGAGTTACTCTTCTTCTCCCAGTTTACTCAGTACATATTTCTGTCTAGGTAGAATGTTCCAGCATGTTTCCCAAAAACTGAGATCTTTTCTGCAGAACTGTGAAATTGTGTATCAAAACCAAGGGAATTATAGAAATGAGTGGGAAGGAGAAAATTCAACAAACCAAACTGTTCACGCAAAGTATGGTAAAAGCTGCTGTAGCTATTAAAAATAACATTTGAGGTATTATGGACTATGATGTTTCTCCATGACATAGAAATATTATGAAGAGATGGAAAAAGTAGGTATAGTTGAACCCTGTATAATGAATACCTCTTATAGCAAATTGTACAATGAAAATCTCTATGGGAAAGTTTGTACAATGAAAAAAAATTGTTGTACGATTTTTCCCATAGATATTTTCATTGTATGATTTTTCCCATAGGGATTTTCATTATACGATGCATGCATCGTATAACGAAAAAAATTGTATAACTAAGTGCCTCATAGAACAAATTATTTTCATTATATGGGGTTCTGCTGTAGAGTACTACAGTTACTACACTTCAGCTTTGTCAGTGACTACACTAGTTAGAGACTTTTTGGAATTGCAGTGCACTATATTAATTTTCTTTTATCAGTGCTTAGATTAGTGGAAGGGAATTTCAGCAATGATAAAGAAATGACAGAATTTTTGGAAAAATCAAAATCACATCTAATCATCTTTGTGCCTGACCACACCATCAAAACCCAAGGGATTTGCTCTACTTATAATCGAGTGGGCACTCTTTTTAACCACCACAGAAAGATGAAGGTTGAGTCAACTTGAACTCTTTTGGGATCAAGCTCAGATTGTGAGTAGAGTTTTGGATGCAGCAGCTTAACCATTGTGCCACAAGGACCTTTTGAAGTAGATTCTCCTGAGAGTACAATATATTTGTTTGTTTTGTTCTTCTTAAGCTATAAAGATATTAGCTAGCATCACTTTTTATGCTTGTTTTCAGCTTTGACCCTGTGCATCTGCCAATACTTAGTTTTTGTCTGTCAACCCTGAGATTATCTCTAAGCAGGCTTGAACAAACATTAAGGAAAACATGAGAGCAGTTAGTGCCCAGTCAGGCACTGCTGACTACTGGTATTCTTGAATTTAAGAGAATAGCAGCTGGGATTAATAAATATATAGCATTTGGGAGAAAAGATAAGATTGGGGACATCCACGAAGAGAAACGCATGTCTGTTGTTGTAAGGGAGGAAGGTGTCTGGTGATGCTTTGAGGTGCTGTGAAGGAAAAAAAATCAGGAAATAGATTAGGTTTATTCCAGGGGAGAGGCAGAAATACAAGGCCTCCTTGCTGTCCTCCCAAGAGGGGAGGAGGAAGAGAAGCTACTAGCCTGAAGCATCCTATAGCCTGCTCCCCAGGGTAAGTGACTTACCTTTGGGTGTGGGGTGGATGGGTGTATTTTAATGTGTATTTAATGTGTATTTATTTTTAATGTGTATTTTATGTGTATTTAATTTGTATTTTTATGTGTTTTATGTCTATTTAATGTGTATTTATTTTAATGTGCATTTTATGTGTTTCATCTGTATTTTTATGTCTATTTAATTTGTATTTTTATGTGTACTTATTTTTATGGGGTTTTTTACATTGGCTCCGCCCATGATGTCATGACATTGGCTCAACCCAAGACATCATGACATTGCCTCCACCCACAATGTTGGCTCCGCCCATGGTGTGGTAGTAATTTTTTTGGCTGCAGTTGTCAGTTGAAATAATAGCATCTGGCAGTAAAGTTGTTTAGTTCTCAATTCCTTACTCTATGTGCATACCTCAGACTCTGTATATCCTTCTTACTAACAGGGTGCAGTAACGCTATTCATTTCTCAAAGCTTAAAAAAATTATAAATGTTATGTTCAATTTTTCTGATATATTGATCAAATTAGGGTTAATGACACAATTCTCTCTTTTTCTGTGGATATCGTCTCCGTTGTTCAGGTTTTTTACCATTGTGACCTATTTCCATCTGTCTCTTGATGTTTTGGATTAGTTGTTCATGTTAATCTCTGATATTACTCATCCAAGAGATCCATCTTCTGTCTCTTCCACATTTACCCTTTATCTTACCTTAATAATATATTGCAATACTGTATATTTATTATGCTTGTTATAACGTATGTGTCTGAGATACAAGAACTTGCGTGTCTTTATAGTCAACTCTCTTATATTGGAGTTATACCTGTGGAATATTAATCATTATAAACATGACAACACTTAATTAAAAATATTGCTCATTTCAATCTCAATAATGACAAGTAACCAGACTGTTCTGCATCTACTGCTACAATAAGCTATGCCAGTTGAAAAGGTTTCCATTGGAAATATAGAAATGATGAAGGAGAAACTCTAGTGACTGCTTTAGCAAATAATTGTTTTGGGTTTCAAATCTTCCTTGTGAGAAATGAAATATATCAGAATGCCAAGCATGGATTTTCTTTTGTTTTCCCCCATGATTCAGTAGCAAGTGGTATGAGCTTTTCCACTATTTAATGTCTGAAGAAAAGAAGAGGTGTGTCTTTGGTACTTATATGCTTTAAAAAAAAAGAGTTGAACATAGAAATTCATTTTTCTGTTCAGAAAGCCAGGTTGGTTTCTAAGAGCTCGAAGGAGTCTTTTCAGCTAGATCAGGGGTTCCCAACCTAACACTCAAGGGCTGGATCTGGCCCTCAGCACCATTTCATGTGGCCCCCACCCCCTCCAAGAGCATTTGAGAAACAAAATGGCTGCCCCCATCGTGTAGGCAGGGCAAAATGGCCATCCAGCCCTTGAAGCTGACAAATAGAACATGATCCGACCCTTGGCTTGAAAAGGTTGGGAAACCTTGAGCTAGATCCTCATTCTGAGAATGTGACACTGGAGGAGAAACCTGATCAAGAGGCTCTGTGTGGTCAGACCAACCGTTGTGTTCTACTTTCTGAAATTGTGTGTGAAATCATGCTGGAAAATCCACTACAGATTTATAGAACTGAAGTTCAAATGACAATGTGTATGTAAATTATTCTAAATACTCTAAAAACAGCTGAATAGATTCCCCTGAATATCCAGCCCTCTTTGGAAGCAGCTCAGGATACCGGCAGAGAAGAAACCACTACACAGTTTGTGCTTATGAACATTTTCAGCCTGAAATAAAAAGCCATGGCAGTGGTAGTAAATACTGTATGCAGAACTGGCACTGGAGAAATTATTAAGTAAAGTGAAATGACAGATAGCTTCAACTGGGTCAGCCATCGATGAGGAATTTGCAAAAGAATTAGGACAGCACAAATAATTACTAAGATTCTGAATATCTATGACTGTGCTGTAGTTTGGGGGGGGGGGGACAGACAAAAAGTAAAACTAATGGGAAATAATGCTGAATGTACTTAAGTGGCAGCCAATGGGCTCTCTGATCACTTAAAAGACATTGTGGAGATTGACAATTAGAATAGTAATGTCCAAGAAGTGATGGTAGCATCCATCGCCAGTTGCGTGCCAGAAGACTCTCTGCATACAGTCATGGCCCTCTTCAGTGTGTCACATAATGGGACTCTGGAGACATCCTGCATCACTGGGACAAGCCTAACCTTTGTGCTAAAGGACACTAAGGAATAAAAATGCCAGTTTATACTCAAACAGATTTCTATTACCATCACAGCCAATGATGGAAACTTTCCTAAGCTGATCTCAATGAGAGTTAAATATCAAATCTCTGATATCAGTGACATTATTTCAAAGTCTGAAACATCTTTCTATGGTATGTAGTTATGAGAGGACAATATCCCAGGACTGCTCATTGCCTCAGCTTTGATGTGGAACTTGAGACAGAGCACCATGTGTCAAAGTAACTCGTGGTTACTAGAGAAGGCTAAGGATGCCACTGTCCACTTATAATAAGGGTATAGAAGATTTCCATGTGACTATATGGGCTGTGGATAAAGTTTCATCCCTCTCTTCAAAGATTACCGCCCAAATCCATATTATGGATTATAATGACTATATTCTCTTCATCCTCTACCTACCCTCTTCAGAACAGTACTTTCTCTTCGAACCAACTGATACGTAGTAGGAGACTGGCTTACCTGGTCACCAAGATGGTGACTATGGACAGAGATTTTGGGCACAACTCTTGTTTTTCCTGCTGATTGCCAAAAACCTCAGAAACAGATTTATTCATTGTGGGGCTTATAGTGGCAATGTAAAATTCACAAGGCCAGTCAATAAATGAGACACCAGAAACAAAATCTGTGACTGTCGGAGATAATAGACATCTTTCTTAGCAACCCCTCTGCAACACTAAGAATTCTCCTAGTAGAGGGCTTATTTGACCCTTATGTTCATGTGTGGTTATCCTTAGGGATAAAGAAGGAAGAAGAATGGGTCTCTGACAGATGGATTTTCATTCTTAGGGACTGAGCTCTGAAAAGTTAATCTTGATTTCTTTTTTGGCCCATATTTCCTCTTTCCCCTATGGAACCCCAGTATATACGTGAATCCAAAGAATTCAGGTAAACTCCCCAGTAATGCAGTGGAAAGACAATTGCTAGGTCAAATAAGAGTAGTTAATTTAATATTATTGCATTTTTAGTTCATACTCAATGTATATATTGCATTTATGCCCTGTCCTTCTACAAAAACTATTATCTTAAAACATTTGAATTAACTAAATGTATCTAACAATCCAGTGGTGAGCTCCAAACAAAATTACTACCACACTGTGGGTGTGGTATGGTGGGCGTGGCCAGGGGGAATGCCCTGTGTTGCACCAGGACTACTTTATTCCAAAACTTGGATGGGCGTGACCAGCCAGAATTTCTGCTACCAGTTCTGGTGAACTGGTGTGAACCTGCTGATGCCCACCACTACAACAATCTAGTATAGTTTGTCTGATTCAGGAAAGTGTCAAAATGCAGTGGATTACAGCTGTTGAGATTAGTTGTATAAAAATATTGAGCTTGTTTTCTGTTTCCATTTGCTCTCTTTCCACACGTATTTAGAAACATAATAGTATCATTTATGAATACTGATGAGTTCTAATAATCAAATCAGTATGCTTTCAAAGCCAAATCTATTAGGCTTCAAAAGCAATGTGCACTGTGGGATATATTCAATCTCAATTACTATTGAACCACGAGGTGGCAGTGCTGGCCAACAAATTCATTGACTTGCAGCTTCTTTGTTTCAAAGCCGCAACGATGCAAAAACTATTACCAGACAAGCCTGAACAAGACAGAGGCAGGATCTTTCCATTTGGAAGTATCATGATATCTCGAACAACAAAGCTTTAAACATAGCAGGACAAAAATAATTTCAACAGCAACACAGGTGGTCACAGAAGAAAATTAACAAATTTGCATTTTGAGAAGAATTTGGCAGTTTTGCCAGGAAGAAAGTGGATTCATGGAAGGCTTCATCAGCAACTTACCAGGTCTGTATATTTTGCTCCTTCTCTCTGTTTCTGGAGTGTTCTGTGTCTCTATTCATTATGCTGTACCAGAGGAGAAGAAAAGTGGGTATTTGGTGGCAAATGTGCTGAAGGATTTGAAATTGGGAATAGAAGAGTTTTCTGCACGTAGAGCCCAGCTAGTCTCCAAAAACACTAAGCAATATTTCCACCTTGATACTCATTCTGGGAATCTATTGATACATGATAAAATAGACAGAGAAACCTTGTGTGGACTGACTGAACCATGTCTACTTTTCTCCCAAGTCCTGCTGGAAAATCCCTTAGAGCTCTACAGGGTTGAAATAAAGATAGAAGATGTGAATGATAATCCTCCCAAATTTCCAAAAAATGAATTTCAGCTTGAAATCCCTGAAAATGTCCCAATAAATACACGGTTCCCTCTGGAGTCTGCGTGAAAACAGTATCCAAAACTACACACTCAGTGAAAGTGAGCATTTTCATCTGGTTATAGAAGGCAACCCTGATGGAAGCAAATTGGTGGATCTCATTCTGGAGAAACCACTAGACAGGGAGAAGCAGTCACACTTTGGACTGACACTTATGGCTGTTGATGGGGGGATGCCACAGAGAACAGGCACAGCTCAAATAAACATTAATGTTATTGACAGTAATGATAACTTTCCCCAGTTTTCTCAGTCTGAATATAAAGTGAAGGTAAAGGAAAATAGCCCTCGGGATACTCTGGTCCTCATTATGGAAGCCACAGATTTGGACTTTGGTTCAAATGCGCAGATCACTTACTCTTTCCATCGAGTGCCTAAAAAAATACATGAGTTGTTTGCCTTACATCAAGATACTGGGGAAATTACTATTTTGGGAGAAATTGATTATGAGGAAGAAACCAGTTATGTTATGAACATCAAAGCAACAGATGGAGGGGGTCTTTCTGGGCACTGCAAAGTTATGGTAGATATTGAAGATGTGAATGACAATGCCCCAGAAGTGTCAGTTATATCACCTAAAAACATCATATCTGAGGATGCTCCCCTGGGCACAGTGGTGGCCCTCCTCAGTGTTACAGATGCAGATTCTGGAGAAAATAGCAGAACTGCTTGTTCGTGTGATATAAACCTGCCCTTTGTGTTAAAGGCTACTCTCAATAATGTTTACCACCTTCTGATCCAAAGTCCTTTGGACAGAGAGAACGTTGCAGAATATAATGTCACCATTACAGCAGTAGATTGGGGTTCTCCTAGGCTCACTTCCACAAGAACGATTAATGTCCAGATCTCTGATGTCAATGACAACTTGCCAGTGTTTGAAAAGGCTTTATATGAAATGCAAATATGGGAGAATAATATTCCAGGATTGCTGATTGGTTCTGTCCATGCTGTTGATCTGGACACAGAGAAGAATGCCAAAGTGAACTACCAAGTTTTGTCTGGAAAGATTGGAGGTGTTTCCATGGCCTCTTACATATCAATCAACTCAGAAACTGGGAATGTGTATGTCCTCCGATCTCTGGATTACGAGCAGATCAAAGACTTCCAAATCACAGTGAAGGCAACGGATGGGGGAAGCCCTCCATTGAGCTCTGAAGTAATTGTCCGATTTTTTATCCTCGATGAAAATGACAATGCTCCCTTCTTCCTCTACCCCCTCCAGAACAGCACAGCCCCCTGCAATGAGCTGCTTCCCAAAACAGCAGAGACTGGTTATTTGATCACCAAAGTGGTGGCTGTGGATGGAGATTCTGGCCAGAATTCCTGGCTTTCCTATGAACTGCTGAAGGCCACAGACCCAACTCTTTTCAGCATAGGAGTCCAGAATGGAGAGGTGAAAACCAGGAGGCCCCTGAATGAGCGAGACACAAGCAGACAAAAGCTAATCATTCTTGTGAAAGACAACGGGCTCCTTCCTCAGACCAGCACTGCAATACTCCATATTCTTCCAGTGGATGGCTTTTCTGATCCTTATCTGAAGATGGTGGATGTCAGTCAACAAGTTCTAGAGGAGGAGGGAACCTTGACCCTGTATTTGGTGATTTGCCTGGCTGCAGTCTCAGCTCTGTTTCTAATATCAGTTCTTTCTTTTGTTGCAATCAAAATCTACAAGAAAGGTGCCAGAGAATGTTTCGTGGCTGCACCTCCTCATTTCCCTCCTGTCAGACCCGACATTCCCGAAAATTGTTCAGATTCTCAGAGTGGTTCCCTTGCCAGGAATTATCGTTATGATGTTTGCTTAACGGGTGGATCCCTAAGCAGCGAGTTCAGATTCCTCCGGCCTCTCATTCCTGTTTTTCCTCTTGGGGATCCTAGTATTCTTGTGAACCACAGGGTGTCTTCTGTTTCCCAAGATAATCCTGAGCCAGCTGTTGATAAAGAATCAAATCAACAGGTGAGATAAATGGATATGTTTTAGCCTAAACTGTGTACTATCTGCAAAACTCTGTCATCTTTTCTTTCTCTGTTATTTATATGTGCATCTTTAGAGCATATTGAGTTCATTCCAAACTTATTTCTTGCACTTACACCATTTTCATCCCATTCACTGCCCGATCCATGTTGTCAGATCTGTTGTGTTCTTGATTTTGGTGTAATTAATATTGATTACAAGGGGGAGAATGGGGCAATACTGGTATTAACCAGAACGAGATGAATTTTGAAGCTCATCTAAAACATATGGCACCACAGATTTCTCTGTACTCAAGCATGTTCTCAAATTATGAGAGGTGTGGTTTTTTGGGTAGAGTAGGGTGCCAATATTTAGGTGGTATGGAATAGTAATCACATATTACTATAACAAAGAGGTCTGAGAACTTCTTTCCTTTTTGTTTTCCTATTTTTACCTTTGTAGGTGAAGCCCCTCTGCTTGACTGAGTGAAATCTGACTGTGCATGAGTAAATCATATTCTGCATTGTACATGAGTTTCCTTCTTTTAAAAAAATGCCGTTCTTCTACCTTTGTGACCCAATCAAACCCTGTACTGCCAAAACGAAGTCACTTCCTTCACTTTGTTATTGCCCAAACCCAAGTCCTCATGGGTGCATGTCTCTGGAAGCAATTGGCAGACCAGTAAATGAGCCAGATTCTGTATCTCTCCGCATTCACACAGTGTGTTGTTGTCCGCCAGCATACCCCACCTGATCATGTTGGTCTTGCATTTAGGGATTCCAACCCTCAGCCTATTCAGGGTCCTCCAAGTGACATAGGGAAGGTTGAGATCTTCAATTATATCCTCCTTTAATGTTATTCCTTGTCCAATAAGCTCCTTCCATCTTCTAATTTGGTTTTGCTTTTGCGTACCCTCAAGAATGTTTGTTATGGATCTAAGCCGGTGGACTTGAGGCTCATATCCATTCAGAGGGTGTCGAGGGTCATTCTCTTGCTTAGTTCTCTCAGTGTCTGCTGCTATTTCTTAAGTGGAGCGATACCAACAAGACTGTGGTGGCTCAGTGGCCAAGAAGCTCACCTTGTTAGTTGGAAGGTCAGCAAGTCGGCAGTTCAAGACCTGAGTACTGCATGACGGAATGAGCACCCGTCTCTGTCCCAGCTCCTGCCAACCTAGCAGTTCAAAACCAAGAAGTTGCAAATAGATGAATAGGGACCACCTTGAGGGGTGGGGAGATCTTGGGGACATGAAAGGAGCCTCATTCGGGCATTCACTAAACATAGTTCCTTCTGCAAAAATCCTCTCAACCCAGAAAGCACCTTTGTGTGCTTCTGACACAATAAAAAAAACCCAACAAAAGGGTATATTTTCTCAAATGGTGTAGGTTTGAGGCATCCTGTCACTATGTGCATTGCTGTTCATTTATTAGTATTGCAGAAATGTACTTATTTTCATAATAAGTGGTTTTGAGGAATATTTAGACCTTCACCCTTAAATACATTTCTGGTATGTATGCATAGTTATACATGCCCTGTCTGTAGAGTGACATATGAGTTTTGGGGTTTTTTACATAAGAAACAACAAGGAGTACAATTGTCAATCACAATTTTTTTGGAATGAACTATGGTTTTTCCAATTTAGTGAGTAATTGTTTCATTTACACAGATTATCCACTTTTAGAACGGCTGTCCATTGTCTTTTGACACATACATAGTGAAAGTCAGGCATTCTGGCAACCCTAATGTTGCTTGATCGTCACTAGGACTAAACCAGAGTTGCCCACAGGCTTGCCATAAGCATATATAAATATAATTTGGACATTTTGATTTGATGAATCTCTAGATACACAAAACGTTTAAAATCTGACTTAAAAAATTTCATTGACTTTTACCTATTCTGGCTGTTAATCTGTGGAATACCATAATTCGGTTTCTCCCTCTGTCCCTCTAATCTTTCTCACACTAGGCCAGGTGAAAAGAACTCCAAAATGAATTCACCAATGGTGGCTTCATTTTGCAGTTGCACATATGGTCTAGAAATCGAAGAAGAAACAAGGTTGCTGCTTCATGCATAATGTATTCCCATGCCATAGACAAGGGTGCTCCTATTTCAAGCTAGCAGGCTCTTTCCAGCCCCCAATCCCCTGATGGGCCATGCTGCAGGCCTCACTGAGAAAAGGAGGAACAATGCAAGTGATTCCAACTCTTTGGAAAGGAGGAACACTTCACGGTCCTCCTTCCTAAGTGATTCCAGCTCTTAATGGGGAGCAGCACTGCTGCCTCCCCTGATCTGGACTCTCCTGCCTGCCACTCTCACCACCTTGATCAGGAGTTCTCAATCTTTTTCAGCCGGGGGCCAGGTCACGCTCCCTCAGACAGTTTCGGGGGCCAGATGGCCATTTTGCTTTTCTTCCACCACATGGTACTTCCTAGTGTGGTAGAAGCGGTGGGGGGCACATGAAATGGTGCCATGGGCCGCATCTGGCACACGGGCTGCCGGTTGGGAATAACTGACCTTGATCATCATTGTTACTGCTGTGAACTTGGTCTTCTTCATTAATCTATCTTCAGTTTTTTCTCCTGGTCCTTTCTGGTTGAAGTCCTAAATCAGCTTCAGTGGCTCATTATATGTCTGTCTTGCAAGCCATATTGAAAACTTCTCCTCTCTGGTCCTCTAGCCAAGAAGCACCTCCTACTCCCTTTGGTTGCACTGCTTTCATTGGCCAGCCAACAGAGAGCATGAGGGAATCTCCCAGCCTGGTGGCTTCTACTTCTGGGACACATTGGGCTATGAACAGGTTCCAAGGGTAGTGGTGGTTTGGTGATACTGGTTTCCTAGTGTGACTTAACACCCAAGATAATTTCATGGATTGTGGTACTCTGAAATTCTTTCCCAGGCTTACAACTAAAAGAGGTACTTAACCAGTGGTTAGGGATCTATCCCCCCCTCCCCAGTGTGTCCTCTCAGCACTTAGAAAACCAAGGAAATAAAATTGATAATTCAGATAAAAATACTTAATTTGTATATGTAATTATATTTTGAATCCATACCTATAAATGTTTTAATATTGTTTTATTTACACCTGTCTTTTTACCCTCAAAAGTTCCTTGATGTATGATACATCTTGAATTAAAGAAATATTTGTAATAATCCAACATTTTGTTGAAGCTTGATTCTCCTTGAATGAACAGGATAGTTCAAAATGCTACTAGTTGCAGCCATTGTGAATAATGGTGCAAAATAGGCTGTAATTCTATTCTGGCTCTTATCTTTCTACATTTTAAAAAAGTCATGCCCTCTGTTACAAATAGACAACTAGGTAGAATATACAATGGACACATATACTGTACAGTACTTGTCTTACAATATTGAGCTGCTGTGCTAGATATATATAATGTTCTCCCCATTGAACCACAAGATGGCAGTATTACCAAAGATATTCATTGCAGGAAAGATTCCCTTTGAAGCAGGAGCGTGGTGGAGGTTGTGATCAGACAAAATCAATGCACACAGAAGCAGGATTTTTCCCCTCTGAAAGAAATATACAATTTGACAGAACGAAGGATTGGGCATGGCAGGATCAACGTAATTTACACGACAACATAGGAGAAAGTTGGAAGTTTGTGGATGTGACTTGGAAGACACCACAGTGATGGGAGGTTGCTTCAGGAACAAACAAGGTCTGTACCTCTTGCTATTCCTCTCTGTGTCTAGAGTAATAAGTGTCTCAATCCGTTATTCTGTGCCAGAAGAGAAGAAAAATGGGGCTCTTGTGGCTAATGTGCTGAAGGATTTGAAACTGTCAGCTGGGGAGCTCTCTGCTCGCAAAGCCCAGCTTGTCTCCAAAAGCAATAAGCAATATTTTCACCTTGACAACCACTCTGGGAACCTACTGATCAATGAAAAGATAGACAGAGAATCTTTGTGTGGTCAGACTGAACCTTGCTTGCTGCTGTCTGAAATTGTCCTGGAAGATCCTTTAGAGCTCTACAGCATTGTAGTAAAGATAGAAGATGTAAATGACAATGCTCCCAAATTTTCTAAAAAGGCATTTCAGCTTCAAATCCCTGAGAATGTCCCCAGAAATGTACGATTCCCCCTGGAGTTGGCTCAAGATGAAGACCTGGGAGAAAACAGCATCCAAAACTATACACTTAGTGCAAGTGAGCATTTTCATCTGGTGGTAGAAGGCAAACCTGATGGGAGCAAATTGGTGGATCTCATTCTAGAGAAACCATTAGACAGGGAGAAGCAGCCACATATTGGACTGACACTTCTAGCTGTTGATGGAGGAGTGCCACTGAAAACAGGCACCGTTCAAATAAACATTTATGTCCTGGACATCAACGATAATTCTCCCCAGTTTACTCAGTCTGAATATAAAGTGAAGATAAAGGAAAACAGTCCTCAAGGTACTCTTGTCTCAAAAGTAAAAGCCACCGATTTAGATTTTGGTTCAAATGCGCAGATCTCTTACTCCTTCCATCGAGTGCCTGAAAGAATACACAAATTGTTCACCTTACATCAAGATACTGGGGAAATTACTATTTTGGGAGAAATTGATTATGAAAAAGAAACCAATTATGAAATGAACATCAAAGCAACAGATGGAGGGGGTCTCTCTGGGCACTGCAAAGTTCTTGCAGACATTGAGGATGTGAACGACAATGCCCCAGAGGTTTCAATCTTATCTCTTAGAAACATTATACCAGAGGATTCTCCTCCAGATGTAGTGGTGGCTCTTCTCAGCGTTAGAGACAACGACTCTGGGGACAATGGAAGAACGGTTTGCTCTGTAGATATGAGCTTGCCCTTTCTTTTGAAAACCACTGTGAGTAACTATTACCAACTTCTGATCCAAAGTCCCTTGGACAGAGAGAAAGTCACAGAGTATAACGTCACCATCACAGCCATTGACCGGGGCTCTCCTAGGCTGTCTTCAACACGCATTATTAATATTCAGATCTCAGATGTCAATGACAACCCCCCAGTCTTTGAAAGGGCCTCATATGAATTGCAGTTACAAGAAAATAATATTCCGGGACTGCTGATTGGCTCAGTTAATGCAGTTGATCTGGACACAGAGAGGAATGCCAAAGTGAGCTACTCAGTGTTTCCTGGGAAGGTTGGGCATGGCCCTGTGGCCTCTTACATCTCAGTCAACTCAGAAACTGGAAATGTGTATGTCCTCCGATCTCTGGACTATGAGCAGATCAAAGACTTCCAGGTGACAGTGAAGGCAGTGGATGGTGGGACTCCTCCACTGAGTTCAGAGGTAATTGTCCGAATCTTCATCCTGGATGAAAATGACAACACTCCCTTCTTCCTCTACCCCCTTCAGAACAACACAGCTCCCTGCAATGAGCTGCTTCCCAAGTCAGCAGAGGCTGGTTACTTGGTCACCAAAGTGGTGGCTGTGGATGGAGATTCTGGCCAGAACTCTTGGCTTTCTTATGAACTGCTGAAGGCTACAGACCCCACTCTTTTCACCATAGGAGCCCAGAATGGAGAGGTGAAAACCAGGAGGTCCCTGAACGAGCGAGATACAAGCAGACACAAGCTAATCATTCTTGTGAAAGACAACGGGGTCCCTCCTCAGACCAGCACTGCAACACTCCATATTCTTCCGGTGGATGGCTTTTCTGATCCTTATATGAAGATGGTGGATGTCAGTCAACAGGAACATGAAGAAGAAGGAAACCTGACCCTGTATTTGGTGATCTGCCTAGCTGCAGTCTCAGCTCTGTTTCTATTTTCCATTCTTTCTTTTGTAGTTATAAAAATGTTCAAGACAAATGGCAGTGGAAGTTTTGTGGCTGCACCTCCACATTTCCCCCCTATCAGATCTGACATTCCAGAGAATGGCTCAGATTCCCAGAGCGGGTCCCTTGCCAGGAATTACCAGTACGATGTTTGTTTAACGGGTGGATCCTTAAGTAGTGAGTTCCGATTCCTCCGGCCTCTCATTCCTGTTTTTTCTATGGCAGACCGAAATATAGCTGTTAATCACAAAATTTCTCCTGGCTCGCAAGCCATTCCTGACCATGTTGAGAATAAAGAGTCCAGTGAACAGGTAAGCTAAGTAATGTATGATTAAGCCACATTGAATGTCCTTTACTTCTATTAAGGTGGTGGTGTTTTTTTGGTCTCTGTCTGGTTGACTTGTAAAGGGTAATTGGAATGTGTGCTCTAGCGATGATCTCCACACTCTGAGTTACCCTTGGTTGATAGGGTGTTATGCAAAGGTGCTGTGAGCATATTGTGCTGCTCATGGTTTCAAAGTTACACAAGATCAAAAGTCTTGTTAAGACAGGGATCCAAAGTTTCAAGGAACTTTGTGAGCATATCAGCTTAAATCGGGGGTTCCCAACCTTTTCAAGCCGGGGTCTGGGTCCCACTCTCTCAGTCAGCTTTGAGGGCCAGATGTCCATTTTGCGCAGCCCGCACAATGGGGCAGCCATTTTGCCCCAACAGCTTCAAAGGGTCAGCCATTCGGGCCCACATGAAATGTCGCTGGGGGCCAGATCCAGCCCATGGGCCTTAGGTTGGTAATGCCTGGCTTAAATCTATGCAAAACCTCCCCATTATTATTATTGGAAGGACGCAATTGCCGGCATAGTGCTGGAGCATCAACTGTGTTTCTCACTACATACAGTACTTTTAGAAGTAAGACTTGTGTGACACTTGAGGCAGCATGTCATTGAAACTGTTCCTTGGTCAATAATCTGCCACTTTTTATGCATCTTTCTGTGTGTCATTCCTTGCACTGATTGTTTCGGCTGCTCCTTCTTGTAAAACACCGAAACGTGTATTGTGTCCCTTTCAATCAGGCCCGTGCTGGCCATTTGGGACACAGGGACAAGTCCTGGTGCACCCCAGTGACTGGCGCCCCCCAGAGGTGGGCAGAAGTATGTCACCTGGCAGCTACAATGCATGACATCATGCAGTACCCCTTCCCCAATAAGCACCACACCTCCTCCCTGTCCTGTGCCCTTTTAGCTTAGCCAGCACACCCCTACCTCCAGTCTCTGGATTATGACCATATCTTTTGCAATAATTTGGCAATTACAATTTGCTCTTAGTTTTACCATTGTACTGCTTCCCTTGCATCTTCTTTCCCGCTTGACTTAATTTCTTTCCTGTAAGAATTTTAGTCTGTGTTTCTGTACATATTTGTGAGGGGTAGGAAAGTATCATGTTAACTCTTGGCTTCACAGAATCCCAGAATCATCTGTAGCACTTGCCATTTTGCTGTCTTCTGAACTTTACCATTATCAGCTGAATTTACTTGCAGACCACCATGTTAAAATCCTTAATTTTGTTTCTACTCATGGTCTCTGAGGCCTTCCAAGCATTCAAGAAAAGTGTCTCTTGCCCTGAAAATTGAATATCTCAGCTATGACTAGCTTATATCTGCAGTGTGCTATACAACTTTTCTAAGTTATGGTCAACTGAAGAAGAAGAATCTTATGGTTTAGAAATAACACAATAAATTGAGAAGGAAACCAGTAAATATGGCCAATTTTTTTCTTTAAAAAATCTGCCCCATTATTAATCAAACGTTTTAACTGATGCCTTATCCATCCATCCATCCATCCATCCATCCATCCATCCATCCATCCATCCATCTATCCATCTATCTATCTATCTATCTATCTATCTATCTATCTATCTATCTATCTATCTATCTATCTATCTATCTATGCTGCCCTCCTCACGAATGACTCAGGGCAGCTAACAACAATAAAAAAAAAATCATCAATAAAAACCCACAATAAAATACCCACCCATCTAAGAAGAGTTAAAAGTTAAAATTTAAGGTTTAAAAAAATTAAAAAAGAGAAAAGATTTTAAAATCACAAATTTAAAAACTTACAGGGGAGAAGGGAGGAATCAAATGTGCCAGCGGACCTGAGCAACCAACTGGCCCATACTCTATATCTGCCCCACCAGCCAGGTCTTCACACCTTTCTGAAAGACAGCAGCTATGTCTGGAGACACAGCTTATTTGGCAGGAGGTTCCATAGGGCCAGAATGGACACAGAGAAGTGCCTCCTTCTGGTGCTAGAGAGATGCGCCTCTCTAGTTGATGGTACAACCAGAGAGCCTCTCCGGTCCACTCTGGTGGGATGGAGAGATGTTCTTGGGGTGACACAGTCTCTTAGGTATTCTGGCCCACTACCATGTAGGGCGTTAAAGGTAATGACCAGCACCTTGAATTGCATTCGGAGGCAAACTGGTAACCAGTGCAACTCCCAGAACAATGTTGTCTTCT
Organism: Furcifer pardalis; assembly: GCA_030440675.1. Classification (NCBI taxonomy): domain Eukaryota; kingdom Metazoa; phylum Chordata; class Lepidosauria; order Squamata; family Chamaeleonidae; genus Furcifer; species Furcifer pardalis. The sequence continues at coordinate 149,214,717 of CP126891.1, forward strand.
TAAAGAAGGATTTATGTTTCCAACAGCTACATGGAGAGAAATCTTCATGTCCTAATAGTTAATTTCTATAATATGCGACTGGGTATCATTCTACTCACCTTCATGCTTAGCAAAGATGGAGGCTTTATTGCTATCTCTAAAGTCTATGTTTCATGTATGCCTCTTTACTGCTGCTATACCTTAATCAAACAAATTAATTTATTAGAGGCCATGATATACCAAAATAAAAATAAAAATGCATACATCTGAGTGTTCATTAAGAGTAAGGGTGCTGTTCAAGGCAAAATACAAGATTGTATATGAAAAAAAATTATCAGTTATGGCAACATTTTAAAAAAAACAATTTAGGCAGCAACATTATTAAAGGTAGAAAGGTGTTTGTGGTACTCAAGGTCTGCTGTGAAGGTGGAAATTGCATTCCTTCTGTTTCCACTGATGAAGCAGATCCATTCCACCTCTCTGGATCCTGACTACATAAACTATGGCTATAGATGTATGCCGAAGAAATAGGTCACATTTTCAGATATCCTTTGTTAGAGAGCATTTGTCCTTTTATTTTCGCATTACGTACATACCTGGGCATTTAATATTTTATATATTGGGACCCTGAGATACAAGAAAGCCTAAGGTTTTCACTTTTGCATTACCGTATATGCTGGTGTATAAGATGACTTTTTACCCCTGAAAAACATGCCTCCAAGTGGGGGGCCATCTTGTACACCGGGTGCACTTCAGTTGAATAAAATACAGTAATATTTCGGATAACATTTACCTCGGATAACGTTTACCTCAGATAATGCTTAAATCACATAACGTTAAGCAATCTGGGGAGGAGAATTGCATTGAATAATGTTAAGTTCCTATGGGATGGATCGGATAACAACTTTTAATATCAGATGACGAACAATGGGCACTGAGATACAATGGGCACAGAGTTGGGTGGGTTGAGGAAGATGGTGGAGGACAGAGGTGCCTGGTGGGCAGTGGTCCATGGGATCACAAAAGGTCAGAATCAGCTGTGTGACTCAACAACAGCAATAAGCTTTTTTCTATGGAGAGATACTGAAAGTCATGTAATCTGAAGATGCTGCTGCTCAGAGTTCTGCTAGCCCAGATTACCTTTGCAGAACGTTTTTTGGTATATGAGGAGTAGGATTAATTTGGTTTAATAGATAAGGAAAGGGAACTGATGAGAAAGAGTAAGTCAATATGAAGGCGAGAAGAATAGTTATGACAGGGTCATTCGGAGTATAGGTATACAGTAATACCTCGGATAACGCTAAGACTTGGTTCCACAAGTCTTGGTGTTATCCGATTTTTAGTGTTATCGGATTCATGTTAAAATCCTATGGGATGTATCGGATAACGTTAAAGCTCTATAGAGATACATTGTAACCGCACAGGCTTTAGCGGTTGTTATCCGATCCATCCCATAGGACCTTAACGTTATTCGATTCAATTCTCCTCCCCAGATTACTTAACGTTATGTGATTTTAGCATTATCCGAGGTAAACATTATCCGAGGTATTACTTGTATAGTGTAGTGCTGTATAGTGGATAGACTGATGGACTGGGTTGCTGTAGGCCAGTGTTCAAATTCCCATATGGCCATGAAAGTTCACTGAGGGTGTAGAACTGTTAAAACTACTTGTTAAATATTTCACTTACTTTGAAAGCCTTCCCTATTAGAGTTGCCATAAGCCAGGTCCAAGTTGACAGTAAATAACTAACTAGATTCTGAGTCCCTTTATGTCTGGTATTGGCTGAGGGGTCCCTCCTGGCACCCGACAGTTAACAACAGACATAAGGCTCAGCTGGACACAAGGCTCAGCTGGGGGAATCTGAGGTTGGTTTCAAGCAGATGGCCTCCAATTGTGCCAAGACAAGGTGCTGAGCACCATTGTGTCATAAACTAAATAAGATGGTGAGTCTGATGGCCATTGTTTACAGGCTATTCTCAAAGTTCTTGCCTCTCTTCTGAAGACAGAGCAAAGCATTGCTATTTTTTGATGTGTTTGAGGATGGCACCAAAACTTTTTGGATGCAAAGCCCATCAGAGAGAGACCAGTGCAAACCAAGGAGTACAGCTTGGGCAAGAGAGAGGAAATAAGAAACAATTGTCGTCCTCTTATTTACTGGTTACTCAAGCCAGGTTTGTAAGTATTTGGGGGTGGGGGCAGGGGAGGTGATCCTGAGGATTATATTTGTGGTTTGAGGACAGTGTCTGTGATGAGGACATGGATTGTTTCTTCAAACATGGAAACATACTGCAGATCAAATGGTATACATTGGTGTGCATAGTTTTTGTGTACTCTTCTTTGAGTGTGTGTCTGTGTCTATGTGTGTGTGCATGTGTGTCACTTGCTGCACTAAACTGTTGGTGTGTGATTGAGAAAAAACCCTGTTATATTAAACTGTAGTAAAGGTAAAGGTCTCCCTTGTTTGAAAGCCAGTCGTGTCCGACTCTAGGGTTGAGTGCTCATCTCTGTTTTATAGCCAAAGAGCCAGCACTGTTTGTGTGTTTCCGTGGCATGCCTAGATACTGAAGTGCACAGAACGTTGTTTTACCTTCTCACCAAAGTGGTCCCTATTTATCTTCATGCAATTTCTTGCTTTCGAACTGATAGGTTGGCAGGAGCTGGGAGAAAGACAGGAGCTCATTCCATTGTATAGAACTGCTGACCTTCCACCTTCCAATCAGCATCTTAACCATTTGCACCATTGCAGTCCCTCTAGAAAGTGTATTAAGTACGGTCAATAATTTGAAATGTCAAGATGGGAAATGTTGCATGTATAAAATGCTAAAATAACTAAGGTGGGTGTAGGAAATGCAATCCTGAAAATATACATTGTAATTTCAAAAATAAGGGTTGAACAACAGCTTATTAAGAGTAGATACAAAACAACCAGCCAGCTCTCTTGCTGGGTCTGGAAGAGGTCTGTGAAGTTCTGTAAGGTTTTGGCACTCTGAACTGACAGAAAGTTATTGGAATATTTCCTTTAGGTACTTTTTAAAAGAGAAAATTTCACTAACACCATCAAAAGGTTACTGGCTAAGTGCATTATCCACACAGCTGGGTAGTTAATATTTCTGGAGGGGAAGTAAATATAGTGACAACTTGAGCCACTATAAAGCCTAAGGTTCTCACCTTTGAATTAATTAGGTCTGGCCTGTTTTTGCTGTGAAGTTAGAGTTGCCATAACTCTCTCCCACAAAACCGAGACAGAAGTATACTTGACAAAAATGGTTGGGTTATCTACACGATAGCCTTTTCAAAAACAAGCATAATGACCACTATAAAACACTTTCACATTAAATATATTAATACAGTACATAAATTTTAAAAATTTGTGATTTTAGCATGATTTTTTATTGAACTGACAGGACAATTTTTTTGACCTTGAATTCTGGGACAATCATGGTTTTCGGGACATCTGCAACTCTATGTGAAGTGTAATGAGTATTATGACCAGACAGTAATAATATAGGTGAAATTAACATTGATTTTGACACTAAAGTCATTCCTGCCTACTTTCTTTTCTGTCACTGGTCTCTTTGTCAACTTCAAATCAATGACACAAGAACATTCCTATGCCCAACAACTTGGAAATAATGCACCCAAAAGGTTTATTTTAGACATAACAAAACTACAGTCAAACCTCGCATAAAGAGTGCCTCGCATAAAGAGTAACTCGCTTAAAGAGCAGAATTTTCTCTGAATGCTCACTTCGCTTAACAAACAAACCAACCAAAAACTCACTTAACAAATAAATTGGGGTTCACAATCCCCCCTCCCACAATCGGTCATTTACAATGGTGTTTCGCTTAAAGAGCAAACTCACTTAAAGAGAAATCCTGTGGAATGCATTATGCTCTTTGAGCGATGTATAACTGTATAACAATTATTTTCTTTAAAAAAAAAACAACCCATAACAACTGGTAATGTAGTCACATTTTCATGGATACTAAATATTTACTCATTTTCTATTACTTTTTATGGTCTGATAGTGCTTAGGGTAGGAAATTGGGATCGCTCCCCAAATTAAGTCATTTTATCATATTCCTCCCCCCCCCCATTAACAAAAATTATTTATCTCTTTATTAATTGCTTACCAAAAAAACCTGGTGCAATCAAATAAAAAATACATTTAACAACATAAAAGATTAAACAGCAGCATGGTGACAGTTTATGGATTCATAATATTAAAAAGAAAAGAAAAAGGGTCATGGTTTCTTTTGTAAGGGCTCTTCAGAAGCTTTCTCTAAATAGCTCAGTTTGAAAGTCTGGAAGGAGGGAGCTATGCTTATTGTGTGTGTAAGAGAGTTCCCAAGTGATGGAGGTACAAGCCCAATTCCTAGTTATCTTCTTTTTTGACGTGGCTTGGTGTAAGCACCCAGAGGTGCAAGACCAATGAAGACAGAGAAGAGCAGATGGTAGAACTCCAGAAGAGATGGTAGAACCCCAGAAGAGACACTTCAACAAACAGAGAGGTCACAAACAGTGGTGAGCAGTAAAAAAAAAATTGCTACCACACCATGGGCGGAGCCTACATCATGGGCAGAGTCTACATCATGAGCAGAGCCTACATTGTGGGTGGAGCCTACATCATGGGTGGAGCCTACATCATGGGTGGAGCCTACATTGTAGCCGATCTAGTCATGTCTGCCATATGGCCATGTATACATCTGCAAACACAGGCAGCACTGGCTCTTTGGCTGTAAATGGAGATGAGCACGGCACCCTAGAGTCAGATATGACTGGCTTTTAATCAAGGGAGACCTTGAACCACTTGCAGGGACAAAACCTGATGGTGCAGGGCAGGGAGGTGGGTGTGGCCACCCAATTTTGCCACCCCCCTGCCCAGAGGCCACCTCCCCATCCCTGGGTGTGTGCAAACCTGTTGCTGCCCATCACTGGTCCCAAACCCTCCCGTGGTTTGTATGTTAATACCAGCCCTTGAACCTTGCACAGAAGCAAACAGGGAGCCCAGTGCAAGAAAGTCAGGATTATAAGTAATTAAAGATAACAGCTGTGCTCATATTGCATGATAAACTTCTTTTAATTGGAAGACATTTGGTTTTAGCCTATTTTTATATAGGTGGTGATTTATATAAATTGAATTTAGGGCCCATTTCTGAAATGGGGAAAGGTATTTGCTAATACATGGAGCCATTGCCAGAAACTCCACCCATCCCAACCCCATTTTTGCACTCCTTAAAGACTATAGCAGAAGTTCTCATCCTTTTCTTGTCCATGTCCCACCTAAGCATCTCTAAAATCCTGGTATTCCCCTTCCCAACATATAATTCTCATTATTCAAAAAATGAATCACATGGAGGAAACCTAAAAGGCCATTAACTTGGTCTAAACATTCTTGAGTTGCCACCCTTAAAAATCAAATTGCCCCCATGGCCCTATAGCTTTTCTTACTTTCTTACTTTTTAAAAAATAGAAAGCTTCTAGGGAGTATTGTTCTTCCCTAAAACAAGGTTTAGTGTCCCTTGTTGGAGAAAACTAAGCTTGTTTTTTGAAACAAGAAGATGCTATGTAGGGGCACAGTAAATCTCAGGTGATGTGAGATCTTTTTCAATTTGTATAATTGAATAAATTTAATAAATAGGCAGAATGAACACCAGATTAGGGCTGTTAGATGTGTATGTCTCTTAGACAATGTACCCAGAGACACATTAACATTGGATTGACCATTAATCATTTCTTCCACCGTGTATATGTTTTTCAGCCAATGGACAGAGCTTCGTTTATATCTAACGTATTGCACCAAAAAGGTTCTCAAGGCATTAATATTGTTTGAATGACTTTTTTTGACAATTCTGTATACTTCAGTGATGGCGAACCTTGGCACTCCAGATGTTCTTGAACTTCAATTCCCAGAAGCCCTGATCAGCAGGAGTGCTGGCTTGGGCATCTGGGAATTGAAGTCCAAGAACACCTGGAGTGTCAAGGTTAGCCATCATGGGGTATAGTTGATTGAGGAAGAACAGGGGATTGCAAACATGCTTAGATTTGCTAAACAGATCCATTAGTTTCTGTATGGTTTCCCCCCCTGTTTATTTGCCCAATAACAAAAATAATCTCATTTATGAATGTCCATTAGCTTCAAGAGAAAAATAGGTATATAAATGAGTTTGATAGAACTAATGTCTTCTATGCTGGACGGACAAAGTCATACCATGAGATAACGTTTACATTTTTGTGCATGAACCACAAGGTGGCAATATTGCCAAACACATTCATTGCCATTCAGCCTCTCATTTTGGAGCAGCAGCATTGCATAGGCTGCGATCGGACAAAAATGATCCAAACGGAAGCACAATCTTTCTTATGAGAAAACATAAAATCAAAGGAACAGAAGACTGGCTGTGGCAGAACAAGGATGATTTGTACTACAACAGAGATAATCACAGAATGATCTTTTGAAGTTTGGCCAGAACTGGTTGGTGGACCTGGAAGACAGTGCAGTGATGGGAGGTTGCTTCAGGAAGAAACAAGGTCTGTACCTCTTGCTATTCCTCTCTGTGTCTAGAGTAATAAGTGTCTCAATCCACTATTCTGTGCCTGAAGAGAAGAAAAATGGGGCTCTTGTGTCTAATGTGCTGAAGGATTTGAAACTGTCAGCTGGGGAGCTCTCTGCTCGCAAAGCCCAGCTTGTCTCCAAAAGCAATAAGCAATATTTTCATCTTGATATCCACTCTGGGAACCTATTGATAAATGAAAAGATAGACAGAGAATCATTGTGTGGACTGGCTGAACCTTGCTTACTGCAGTCTGAAATTGTGCTACAAAACCCTTTAGAGTTCTACAGTATTGACATAGAAATAGAAGATGTAAATGACAATGCTCCCAAATTTTCTAAAAAGGCATTTCAGCTTGAAATCCCTGAGAATGTCCCCAGAAAGACACGATTCCCCCTGGAGCTGGCTCTAGATGAAGACCTGGGAGAAAACAGCATCCAAAACTACACACTCAGCCCCAATGAGCATTTTGGTTTGGACGTTGCAAGCAAGGCAGATAGGAGGAAATTTGTGGCTCTTTTTCTAGAGAAACCACTAGATAGGGAGAAGGAGCCACGTTTTGGCCTAACACTGATGGCTGTTGATGGAGGGGTACCACAGAGAACAGGTACAGTTCAAATAAACATTAATGTTATTGACAATAATGACAACTTTCCTCAGTTTACTCAATCTGAATATAAAGTAAACCTAAAGGAAAACTGTCCTCATGGTACTCTGGTCTTCAAAATGGAAGCCACGGATTTGGACTTTGGTTCAAATGCACAAATCACTTACTCCTTCCATGGAGTGCCTAAAGACATACAACAATTGTTTCTCTTACATCAACATACTGGTGAAATCACTGTTTTGGGACAGATCGATTATGAAAAAGAAACAACCTATGACATGAATGTTAGGGCCACAGATGGAGGAGGTCTTTCTGGTCACTGTAAGGTCCTTGTAGAAATTGAGGATGTGAATGACAACGCGCCACAAGTGTCAATCATATCCCTTAATAACATCATACCAGAAGATGCTCCCACAGGAACAATGGTGGCTTTGTTCAGCATTTCAGATCAAGACTCTGGGGACAATGGTAGAACTACCTGCTCTGTAGTGAAAAATGTTCCATTTGTATTACAAACCACCAAGAATAACTATTACAAGCTTGTGATAGAAAGTACACTGGATAGAGAGAAGGTTGCAGAATATAATGTCTCCATCACAGCGATTGATCAGGGCTCTCCTAGGCTCACTTCAACAAAATTTATTAATATCCAGATCTCGGATGTCAATGACAACCTTCCAGTATTTGAAAAGTCTTCATATGAATTTCAAATAAAAGAAAATAATATTCCTGGACTCCTGATTGGTACAGTCAGTGCTGTTGATCTGGACAAAGAGAAGAACGCCAAAGTGAACTACTCCGTGTTGCCTGGGAAGGTTGGGAGTAGCCCCATGGCCTCTTACATCTCAGTCAACTCAGAAACTGGGAATGTGTACGTCCTCCGATCTCTGGACTATGAGCTGATCAAAGATTTCCAAGTCACAGTGAAGGCAACGGATGGTGGGACTCCTCCATTGAGCTCTGAGGTAATTGTCCAAATCTTCATCCTAGATGAAAATGACAACGCTCCCTTCTTCCTTTACCCCCTTCAGAACAGCACAGCCCCCTGCAATGAGCTGCTTCCCAAGTCAGCAGAGGCTGGTTATTTGGTCACCAAAGTGGTGGCTGTGGATGGAGATTCTGGCCAGAATTCCTGGCTTTCCTATGACTTGCTGAAGGCCACAGACCCAACTCTTTTCAGCATAGGAGCCCAGAATGGAGAGGTGAAAACTAGGAGGCCCCTGAATGAGCGAGACATAGGGAGGCAAAAACTTATTGTTCTCATCAAAGACAATGGGGTCCCTCCGCAGACCAGCACTGCAACACTCAACATCCTTCCAGTGGATGGCTTTTCTGATCCTTACATGAAGATTGTGGACGTTAGCCAACAAGAACCAGAAGAGGAGGGAACCTTGACCATGTATTTGGTGGTGTGCCTGGCTGCAGTCTCAGTTGTTTTTCTAGTTTCAATTGTTTCTTTCGTTGTTATCAAAATCTACAGGAAAGGTGTAAAGGAATGTTTTGTGGCTGCACCTCCACATTTCCCGCCTGCCAGACCTGATATTCCTGAGAACTGTTCGGATTCTCAGAGTGGATCCCTTGCCAGGAATTATCACTATGATGTCTGTTTAACGGGTGGATCCTTAAGTAGTGAGTTCCGATTCCTCCGGCCTTTCTTTCCTGTTTTCTCTGTGGGGGAACCAAACATTCCTGTTTTCCATGGCACATCTTCTGATTCCCAAGGCATTCCTAAACAGGTTGGGAATGAAGAATCAGCAGAACAGGAACAGGTGAGCAAATTTCCATTTAACCAATTGGATATATTTTACCCTTACTCAAGTGTGTCTTCTCCTTTATTCTCTTGGTTTGTAAGCATGGAGATCTTTATCGTTACCTAGATAAATCTGTCAATTTGTATTGTAGTCCTGCTCCCTCCAGTCTGAACATCTGTATTTTTGACAGCATAGGTGTGAGAAGGAGCTGTAACCGCTTATAAGTCCTATTGATGTGCACAGAGTTTTTTTTATGAATGGGTTTCAGCTTCAAAAACTTAACATTTAAATAAGTCTTTCTTCAGCATTGAAAGTGCATTTTGTTTAAGAATGAGTCACATTTTGTATCTGTTTTGTTACATGACTTGGTTCTTCACTTTGCTGACTGCTAAATTCTTTTTTTAAAGGACAGAAAGAAAAAGAAAGCCATGTTTTTAAAAGTTCTTGCTCAATCTACACTCGCTATTGCTTTTTATTATTGTGTATCTTTCCTTACTCTTATGCAAAAGTTCACCAACTCCAGGGATGAGATGTTACAGGTTCACACTAGTTTGCCAGAACCGGTAGTAACTTTTCCCAGTGTCCCAGAGAACTGGTAGCAGATTTTGGAGGGAACCACCTTGGGGGATTACCTTTTTGCCGGTTCCCCACTGTGCAAGCGTACCAAGGAATACTGTACCTAGAATAAGTTTTATTTTTGGTCAGATTTTTAATTCATCTTTAAGTGAGTTTGCTCTAAGTGAAACACCATTGTAAGTGACCAATTGTGACTTCTGATGGGGGGGATTGCAAACCCTAATTTTGTTGTTAAGTGAGTTTTTGGTTGATTTAAGCGAGCGAACATTCAGAGAAAGTTCTGCTCTTTAAGCAAGTTAGTCTCTAAGCTAGGTGCTCTTTATGCGAGGTTTTTACTGTTTAGCAGTTCTCAAATAGTTCTATAGTTTTTCATTCATATTGTAAATAAAATCTAGTTTTGTGTACCTCTTGTTATTGTTAAAGTATTAAGTATTAAATGCATAATGTTAACTACCTTTTTGTATTTTTTTATACTTAAAAGAGCAAGTCACAAAAAATTCAATACATAGAAAATACAAAAAAATAAACATAATTTTTTCTTATGTCTTATAATGTGAAAAATTATATTGTTAGTTTTAGTAGTATTATGTTATATTTTTTATTATTTATGTACAGTTGTGCCTCGCTTAAAGAGCATAATGCGTTCCACAGGATTGCTCTTTAAGCGAGTTTGCTCTTTAAGCAAAACACCATTGTAAATGACCAATTGTGGGGGGGATTGTGAACCCCGATTTATTTGTTAAGCGAGTTTTGGGTTGGTTTTATTTGTTAAGCGAAGCGAACATTCAGAGAAAATTCTGCTCTTTAAGCGAGTTACTCTTTAAGTGAGATGTTCTTATGCAAGGTTTGACTGTATTTATTATTCTGAATCTTTTAAAAAAATTAAAAGTCACATGACTAACTTTGGCCCCGCCCACCTGGTCACATGGTCCCGCCCATGACATTGGCTCCATCCACAAATTAGGCTCCACCCACAAAATTGGCTCCACCCACAAATTAGGCTCCGCCCACGGTGTGGTGGTAAAAAAAATTAGACATCCCACCACTGACCAACTCTCCTACTCATCTCATCATCTTCCTACCAGGTTTCTCTGTATGTGGGAGATGTCTGAGTACTAGGGCTTCATTGCTCTCCAGAACTACTTGTCGTACTTGCCTGCCCTGTTACTATCGCTTAAAGGGAGGGATCTACTCACTTCTAGAATTATCAACTCTATTTAGTAGGAAACTGTAGCAGTGCTACTTTTTATCCTTTAAATCTTATACTGTACCTATTCAGAAACAATGGGATAACATGTCACTTACTCCAGTCAACATGAGGAATTTGACTATGCATGATGCTGTACAGAATATCTAATTGTTTTAAACTACAAATGTTCTTAAAAGACTGAAACATCATTCAGGCTTCAGAAGTTCAGTTAGTAAAAGAAAGAATAAAAATAGTAAAATTAACCATCAATATATTCAGGGAAAGAAGAAGCCAGGGCATGCTGAGGACTTTGCCGTCCATCCCCCTGAGCCCACACCAACATATTGTATTTAATGTAATGTATTTTTTGTAAGCCTCCCTGAGTCACCACGGTGAGTGGGCAGCAATGTAAATTTGAACTAATAAATAAATAATAAATAAATTTTAAGATATTTTATTTATTTTATTTATTTATTGAGCACATTTATATGCCGCCCTACTCGCAGAGCGACTCAGATATGATTAGTGGATATTAATCTTATACAGTTGTACCTCGCTTAAAGAGCATAATGCGTCGTTCCACAGGATTGCTCTTTAAGCGAGTTTGCTCTTTAAGTGAAACAACATTGTAATTGACCAATTGTGGGAGGGATTGTGAACCCCGATTTATTTGTTACGCGAGTTTTTGGTGGGTTTTATTTGTTAAGTGAAGTGAACATTCAGATAAAATTCTGCTCTTTAAGCGAGTTACTCTTTAAGCGAGGCGCTCTTTATGCGAGGTTTGACTGTACTTATTTTCTATTGGTAGGCAAACTAGGTTCATAAAAAAAGCAGTCATGTATTACTGCTTAGCCTGTGTAACTGCATGTGGCTGGAGCTCCTTCTGGCCTTCCATGGCCTCGTGTTCCCATGAAAACGAAAAGGCTCTAACACAGTGGTCCCCAACTGGGCGCCCATGCCCCACAGGAGGACTTCAGTTCCCAGAAGCTTAAGTCAGTACGTTGGCTGATCAGCCCTTCTGGGAATTGAAGTCCAAAAAACAAAGCTGGAAAAACAGTGCACCTCCTGTGGATTTATTCCTGGTTACTATGACTAGAGGAAGTGCGGTGGCTTTGTGGTTAAGACACTGAACTTGAAGACTGGAAGGTCAGAGTTTGATTCCTGGGTACTGCATGATGGAGTGAGCTCCGGTCTCTGTCCCAGCTCCTGCTAACCTAACAGTTTGAAAGCAAGAAATTGCAAGTAGCTAAATAGGGACCACTTTGGTGGTAAGGTAAACAGTGTTCCGTGCACTCCAGTGTCTAGACATGCCTGCCCCATGTCCATGGAAATGTTTGCCAATGTGGACAGCGCTGGCTCCTTGGCTGTAAACAGAGATGAGCACTGAACCCTAGAGTCAGATATGACCAGCTTTCAAGCAAGGGTTACCTTTACTTTACTATAACTATACTTTTCACTCAATTAATTAACTAGAATAATCAACATCCTCCACCATCCTCCTCAACCTGCCCAACTCTGTGCCCACTGTGTCAGCAATACCATCCCGCTATCTCATTCTCTGCCACCTTCTTTTGCCCTCTACCTTTCCCAGCATCAAGGCTTTCTTGAGTTAGTCCTCTCTTCTCATTTGATGTTCAAAGTACTTTATATTTATCTCTATCTTCACTATTTGACCTTCCAAGGAGCAGTCAGGGTTGATTTCTTCTAAGATCTACCTGTTTGTTCTCCTTGCTGTCCAGGGGACTCTCAAAACTCTCCTCCAACACCACATTCTATTCTTCTGTGCTCAGCTTTCCTTATGGTCCAGCTCTCAACCATACATTACAACTGTGAATACCATTGCTTTGACTAGGCAAACTTTTGTTTGCAAGGTGATGTCGGGGTGCCTGGCATGTAATGGCCCATGGGGTCACGAGGGGTCGGAATCAACTATGCAACTGAACAACAACAACAACAACAATCAGCATCAACAAATAAAGTATCATATATATTTTTTAAAAAATCCAAAAAAATCTATAAAATCAGCTTCAAAGCCGCAAAAGCAGAGACCTAGAAGGATTATTCAATTAATTAAAAAATTGTTAAGCTTCTAACAACGCTGAATAATCATGTACAAGGGGCCTCATTAGGGAAGTTATGTGATCAATATATTGTAATAATAGAAAATGTTCTGTTATTGTTGTTTCCACATACCGTATTTGCTGATGTACAAGACGACTGGGCGTATAAGACGACCCCCCAACATTTCCACTCAAAATATAGAGTTTGTTATATACTCGCTGTATAAGACTAGCCCCTCTTCCGCACACCTTCCACACACCAAATAAAACGTAAAAGAACATCAGATTTGATTTCAACATGCTAATTTATATTCAAATGCTTATGGCATGCAGAAAAACTGTCACAAGGCTGTATGTTATCAAACATGTACAGTAAACATAAAACAGTGCAAGTTTATTAAACGTAATTCACCAAAGACAATTCACTAAAGCTGAATGGAACAATAAACCTATGGGAGCTGCCATGCTGTTTGTTTTCTAATCTGTTAACCAAACTGGAACTGTCAATGATAGAAGGAAGATAACAAATAGAGGGAGAGAGCAAGTGCCAGGCAAGTCCCTAGCAAGTTTGCTGGTGTGACAGTTGCCCTTCAAAAGTCTTCAGACTCCTGTTCGTCATCTGATATTAAAAGTTGTTATCCGATCCATCCCATAGGACCTTAATGTTATTCGATGCAATTCTCCTCCCCAGATTGCTTAACGTTATGCAATGTAAATGTCATCCGATGTAAACGTTATCCATGATAAACGTTATCCGAGGAATTACTGTATTTTATTCAACTGAAGTGCACCCGGCGTACAAGACGCGCCCCCCCCACTTGGAGGCATGTTTTTCAGGGGTAAAAAGCCATCTTATACCCCAGCATATATGGTATATATTGACCCATAGTGCTAAGCACTCTTTGAATGGTTCATAAGCTAATTATGCAAATTAGTTTGTCCCCAGCCAGGTGAGTACTCATTTTACTGCCTTTGGAAAGTCTTGGCTGCAGTACTGTGCCTTAACCACTGCACCATGGGAGCTCTAATGCAGCTACAGTAGATTTAGAGCAGGGATGCCCAAACTACAGCCGGGGGGCTGATCAGCCAGTTTCTGGTTAGCCAGTTCCAAATTCTCATCCCTCTTAGATCATTATTTCTTATCAGCTTGGTTATTCTTCTTCAACCAGTGAGAGCATCTTTCTTTTTTTTTTACTGAGGCTTGAGGACACGTTGTTGTTCAAATCGTGTTTGTCATTTTGGCTTATTGGTGCCTTGGGAAATCATCACCATCACCTTAGAACTGCCAAGCTGGAAAAGATCTTGTGGGGGAATTAAACTCTGTCTAAGTCACTGAACTGTCCAGCAATAGAAGCAGTGAAGCGTCAGTACTTCACCACCCTTATGGCCTCTGCAGATAGCTGTCCCGCAGCCATTTCCGAGTGACTGAGTCCCTTCTTGGTAGAGGGGGGCCTGAACCTGGGTGGCAGGTGCATGCTGACAATTTTGCTGATTATCTGACAGAGAAAATCACTCAGATTCGCCTACAGTCGTGTGTTCTTGAAAGCAATGTTGGCAGGTATCACGGCATAGTCTGTAGTATCATATAGTAAGGCTCAATGCTGCTTTTGACCAAACAAAATGGCAGCAGTGGAGTGGGGGGAAATGAAGATGCATAGCTAGGCTGGTGATAAAGCCAGATGCAGATACCTGTATGGAGATAATGAATATTTCTCAAGGGTTTTTTTACATCAACATATCAAAACACCCTATATATATACAAAGCATCCTATTACACATATACAAAACATCCTATTAAACTATATATTTTACTTAAAAGTTCAATGCAGTGAGACTATTTTGATCTTCTGTGTATGTGAGAAAGAGAAACCAGCACCTCTTCATATTAACAGCACTATCAAGAAAGGAACAAAAGGGAAAAAAACCATGTATTTGCAAAATATGTTTTATTTGTAAAATTCTGAATTTATTTCAAAACATTTTTGTGAAAAATGCAAAATTTGAATGCAAAATAGAGGTTTTGTCTCCAAGGAGACTTTTAAATGCCTTGCTTTGTTTGTTATTGTTCCTTTCGCTTTAAAAGGTCCAAAATGTGAAATATAGAAAAAATCTTTTGTAATCTTGGCCAGTAGGGGGGAAATAAGGAGGTCAGCATTCCTAAATACAGACACTAGTAATGATAATCCCAGGCAGGTAAAGTTTCCTGTGCCTGCAGATGTCTCCGGATTTTAAAGTAGCTCCCTGCAGTCCATTCATGCATTTCCTAGAATCTTCGAAGCCCCATCTTGTAGTTTTGCAAGAAACCAGAAAGTGACACCTCCGTAATCTTCAAGATGGCCTGATTTTTCTCTAAAACATTATATTGGGCCGTCTACACATTATTTTAGCATGCTGCCCCAGTTCTTTTTCTTTTTTAAAAAATAGAAATCACTTGATTTTTTTCCAGCAGGCATTGGTATGCCCTAGGCAGGTTTAGGGTATATGGAAAGTGCTTTTTCAATGCTCTAGGGTTGACCATCCCAAGTATAAACAGACAGAATGAGCATAAATAGGCAAGTTATCCATCCCAAGTGTAAATAGGATGAATGAAGATTAGGTGAATCACTGAAACAGTCTCCTTAGTCTTTTAGATCAGTATCCTATTGCTAGTTCCAAGCAGAATAGACCAGTCAGTTCAATGAGATTTACTTAGGTGTTGCTTTAACACACAGCAATTGACTCAGTGAGTTTCTTCTTTCTTGAGACTAGCAGTTTGGATAATGGCCTTAAAAAATGTAGTTAAGAAGACAGTTAAATAGCATTTTGATTGGCTAGACCAGTGATGGTGAACCTTGGCACTCCAGCTGTTCCTGAACTTCAATTCCCAGAAGCCCTGGTGAGAAGTGCCAAAGGATTGACAGAGACTTGGGCTTTCCCAGAAGCCCTGGTGAGAAGTGCCAAAGGATTGACAGAGACTTGGGCTTCTGGGAATTGAAGTCCAAGAACACCTGGATCGCCAATGTTCACCATCATGGGGTTAGACAGTGTGCTTATTTCTCATGGGGAGCTGTGCTTATAGTCAATTGATGTACAAAATGTAAATTATCACTTACAATTATTTTTACTAACCAGAACACCCCAGTCTCAAGATATGTATGTCATTGGACTAAACCCATTGTTAATCCCAATTTGAAATGAATGGGGTTTATCAATTGCAAATGATAAAAGTTCCATTAATTTTGATGGGCCTACTATGGTTGAGATGTTGGATTTAAACCAGGGATTCTCAACCTGCGGCCCACAGGCGGGATGAAGCCCACAGTGTCATTTCATGTAGCCCACCTCTGCCACACCAGGAAGTGCCATGTGTTGGAGGAAGGGCAAAATGGCCATACTGCAGCCAAAGCTGTCTAAGGGAGCGTGACCTGGCCTCTGGCTTTAAAAGGTTGAGAACTCCTGATTTAAACCTTTATAAGGACCTTATAATGCACATAAATAGTAAAACAAACAGGAAATAAGTATTATATGTGCCGTATGGATTTCAAACACAAGGTGGTGCCATTGTATTATACAAGCTCTTTGGAGGAACTATGCTTCTGAAAGCCGGTATTCAACAACCCTGAAGAGGAAAGGGAAGAACTTCATCACAACAGAATATTCAGAAATGTATGAACAAAAAGGCAACAGTGTGCATTTTCAGGAATAAACATAATAGAAGAAACTATTGCCCTTTGAAATTCATTGGAGTTCTGTCAATTACAAAAGCTTCAGGTGTATTTTGGCTGTTGGATTTATCCTATGTGAATTTGGAGCAATGGAAATGCATCAAGGCAGCAGGCAAGTTTCACCTTTCTTTCTATTTCTATGCATATATGGGGCCATCTGCACATCAATCCATTATTCAGTGCCAGAGGAAAAGAAAAGTGGGTCTCTGGTGGCTAATGTACTAAAAGATCTGAAAGTGGATGCAAACGAGCTGTCTGGTCGGAAAGCCAAGTTGGTTTCTAAGGGATCCAAGCAGTATTTTCAGCTGGATCCTCATTCTGGGAATGTGTTGTTGAAGGAGAAAATAGACCGAGAGGGTCTGTGCGCTCAGAAAGATCCTTGCATTCTTCTTTCTGAAATTGTGTTGGAAAATCCACTGCAGTTACACAGGATTGAAGTTGAAATAGAGGATGTGAATGATAATGTCCCCACATTTGCTAAAAAACAATTTGTTTTTGAAGTACCTGAGCAGACTCAGGTAAACACTGTTTTTCCTTTGGAGGAAGCACAAGATTACGATATAGGTAAAAATACTATTCAGAATTATACACTTAGTGGTAATGAATATTTTAGGTTGGATGTCCACAGCCACAGTGATGGTAGCAAATATGCAGAACTGGTATTGGAGAAGCCTTTGGACCGTGAGTTGAATTCACAGATATCGCTAATTCTGTCAGCTGTGGATGGAGGAATCCCACAAAGAACCGGGACTGCACAAATACTTGTTGATGTTTTAGATATTAATGATAATGTGCCCCAGTTTGGGCAGTCTGTGTACACAATAAAAGTAATGGAGAACAGTCCCTTGCATGAGCCACTCATTAAAGTTGAAGCCACCGACAGCGATTTTGGCACCAATGCTCACATCACCTACTCTTTTAGCAAAGTTCAGGAAAGTGTGCTGAGATTTTTCAAGTTAAACAAACATACAGGGGAACTTACAGTTGGGGGAAGAATTGATTATGAAGAGAACAATAACTATGAAATGACCATCAAAGCCACAGATGGAGGAGGGCTCTCTGCGTATTGCAAAGTGATTGTGGAGGTTGAAGATGAGAACGACAATGCCCCAGAGGTGATCATAACATCCATCACCAGTCCCTTGCCAGAGAACTCTCCTCCAGGCACTGTGGTGGCCCTCTTCAGTGTCACAGACAAGGACTCTGGAGACAATGGCAGAACATCCTGCACCACAGAGACAAATCTACCCTTTGTGCTAAAAACCACGGAAAACAATTATTATCAGCTTGTGACCCACCAGATGCTGGACAGAGAACATATCTCTGAGTATAACATCACCATCACGGCCACTGACAGAGGCTCTCCTAGGCTCACTTCACTGAGACTTATTACCATCCAGCTCTCTGATATCAATGACAACCCTCCAAGGTTTGAGAGACCCTCCTATGACTTGCAGCTGTGGGAGAACAATATTCCAGGACTGCTTATTGGTTCAGTCCATGCTGTGGATCTGGACATGGAACAGAATGCCAAAGTGATCTACTCCCTGTTGCCTGGAAAGGTCAGGGATGGCCTTGCCTCCTCCTACATCTCCATTAATACTGAAAGCGGGAATCTGTATGCCATCCGATCTATAGACTATGAGGACTTGAAAGGTTTTCAGGTGACCGTCAGGGCTGTGGATAAAGGTTCACCTCCCCTGAGCTCAGAGGTCACCGTCCAAGTTCATATCCTGGATGAAAATGACAATGCCCCGTTCATCCTCTACCCTCTCCAGAACAGCTCCACCCCTTCAAATGCCCTGGTTCCCAAATCAGCGGAGGCTGGTTATCTGGTTACTAAGGTGGTGGCCGTGGACAGAGATTCTGGCCAGAACTCTTGGCTTTCCTATCAACTACTGAAGGCCACAGAACCAGGTCTCTTTGCTGTGGGGGGCCACAATGGAGAAGTGAAAACGGTGAGGCCCGTTAGTAAGCGCGACACCATGAAACAAAACTTGGTAGTGGTTGTCCGAGATAATGGACATCCTCCCCAGTCTGCTTCTGCCACCCTGAGGATTCTTCTGGTGGAGGGCTTCTCTGACCCCTACATGCAAATCATGGATATCCCCAAGGAGGACATAAAACAGGAGGAAGATCATGCCCTGACTACGTACTTGATCATCTGCTTGGCTGCCATCTCATCTGTTTTCCTATTCTCTGTACTTGTGTTTGTTGCCATCAAGGTTCAGAAGCAAAGGAAATTCATGGGAATCTATACTTCAGAACCCAGTTTCCCAGCTAGACCAGACCCCCAAGGGAACGGCATGGATTCTGCAGCTGAAACACTTTCTCAGGCTTATAACTATGAGGTGTGCTTAGCTGGTGGTTCTCTGAACAGTGAGTTCAGGTTTCTCAGGCCTCTATTTCCTGTTTTTACAATGGAGACTTCCAGCACAAATATGAATCAAAGGAAGTCATTTGGGTCCCAAGAGGTCCCTAGTCATGCAGAAGAAAATCAACATATGCAGGTGAGAATAATATTTTGTTCATGCTATATGGTGCTTCCTGTCAAAGTGGTAGTGCTATATTTTCTAGTTCTAGTCCCTCCGTAATTCTGGCCCACGTGTTCCACATCATTCTTCTGCTGAGACCTTCCCAACATACGTATCATAGTCCTATGACTGAAACACGAATGGTCCATTCCTTGCAATGCTGTCATATGGACATGTACTAACCTTAATGAAAAGGATTTGGTTGTTCCACATGTTGTGCTTGATGGCATAATGTTGGGAAAGGGCTTCAGTGTGGCAAAAATTTGGATGAAAAAGAGAATTTGAGTGGTGCCAGATTTGCTTATCACATAGTTTGAGCATGTCTGCTGGAAAATGAATGCAGCAACATATGTTTCCAAGCATGTGGAGTTGTCCTGCTACACCCCCAGTAGCCTCAAAATATGTAATGTTTGGGTTGATCCAAGTGGAAAAACTTAAAAGAGGCAATTCTGTTTTCCAAGTCTTTCATGTCTTTACAATAGAGAATCTCCAAAATGTTATAGCTTTAGGATTCCAGAAGATAGGGCAACAAAAGTATTGTATTACATTCAGATTTCATCATTCAGGAAGGCTTGGAGGAGGGTTATGATGAATCTGATATTTTTCTTTCTCATCAGGACTGTTTCTTGTAGATGATGCTGACTAGAATATGATGTGAAGTGCCTGTTCTATAGGAAAAACTACAAATGTGAGAGAGGGAAAGACTCTGGATTATTTGTGTCATTACATTCTGTGATAAATGGGGGACGGGGATGCAAATCATCCCATACTAAACTCATAGCATTTCCTATATTTTGCCAGTAATAGTCTCCCCCCCCCCCCCGCTCTGTTAAGCATCGGTGTTCATAACAGTGTTTCCATCCAGGAGGTTTGACCTGAGAGCAGGATCTCTTTGTATTCCAATAATTACTGGTTGTTATAACAGTAGCAGAAATAGTAGTACAGTATTGGAATCTGCTTTTCTACAAGATATTCACTAACCTGTAAGAGGGAATGGCTATCTTGATGTCTTTTTCAAGTTCACAGAAAATACCAGGATTACCTAAGAAATCATAAAACGTATCTTCCTGAGATGTCATATCACATAGGAGGTGTATCAGTGGTGGTTGCGGTGATAGCTGCTACTCGTATCCAAGCATACATTTTTCCTTGAAATCATTTTCAGGAAAATGCCACTGGTGTGAATTTGTTTAATGTGGGTCCCTACTGCAGTGACCCACACACTGTGATCATGGAGCCATCTCCTGTGGCATGTATGAAATGAGACATGCAGAATTTAACTGCAGAAATCCATACAGGACTGCAATAGATGTCTACAGCCTTGGGGATATTAACAAATTGCATCTTCACAGCCAGTCCATCTGGCATGGCCTCCGCCGCCTCCATGACCATTGGGAATCAGAATAGCGAAGTGGTTCCCCCTCCACTCATTTTACCATTAGGCCCAATATGATGGTTTCCAGTGGCATTTCCTGCACTGAGGGGGACCATCACCCCACATAAAGGGGCTCATCTGCCCATAGCCATTGGCCCTCTTTAGGGAGTCACCACCCAACACTCGGCTGTACGGTCTACTTCGTTACCATAGCAGGATGTCCGGCCAGAGAGTAGGATGCCCCTGAGCAGAGATCCTCCAGCAAAAAATCCTTTCAACCCAGAATAATTTCTGACACAAAATCATCATCGTCGTCGTCGTCGTCATCATCATCATCATCATCATCATCATCATCATCATCATCATCATCATCAGTATTAGAGTGAGAGAAAAACAAAAACACAAAAAATATTGTGGCACTTTAAAGACTAACTGCTGTACAGTATTTTAACGTTAACTTTCATGAATCAAGTCCACTTCGTCAGACAGAAGAGTGATGATTCATGGCATCAATTTATACACATCAGCTATAGGGGTACAGAATGATAAGCATAACAGATAAGTATACACATCAGTGTGTTGTGGAGCTTTGTAATGCCACAATATCTGTGATGCATCCATTTACTAACCATTTGCAATTCAAAAGGGCGAAGCTCCACAACTAATATGAATCACTGGTGTTACCAGTTGTAAAAAGAAAACCACATTGATTTGTATACATATCTGTTATGCTAATCCCTCTGTACCTGGGTGTTTAGTTACCTTCAGCACTTTTATAATCTCTTCTATGTCATCTTCTGTAATTCTTTGTTCTTTTCTATTTATATCTTGAAGTTTAATACCCACATTTTTTTTAAATATATGTATTAATCTTCTTTTCAGATGCACTGTTATTTGCATATAATTACTTGTTGTAATTACCTGTACTACTTGTAAGGTATCTTGGTAAAGACCAAATAAAGAGATATTAGGAAGAGAATCTGAAGAGCTACCTTGATACTGTTTGATCCAATTAGAAAAATGGACTGTAAATTGGGTAAAAACATATGGAAAATGTAGAAACTTAACAAAATTCAAGAAATTAATCACACAGATGAAACAGGATGATTTAAATAAAATAAGGAAAGGCCTGGTAAGTATTGGTAAAATACTTTATATAGCATTGTAATAGAAAGAGAAGATCAACAGTAGGGCTGAAGAATAAACAGAGTATAGAACGGGGCAATGGAATAAAATTTGGAAGAAAGAGATTCTGAAGAATATGTCTGTTAGAATTAAAGATAATTCTTATAAATAATATTTGGGAGTGGTCTCTAACACCAGTAAAGTTAAATAGTTACAGTACATTCAAATTTGTTGGAGATATAAAAAGCATGTTAGTGCATATTTTCATTTATGTTGGGAGCTTGTAGCCATACTGAAAATATGGAAAGTGGTATTTGATTAAATGAACAAAATATTATCTGTTAATTTGACCATGTATTCAAGAATTGTATTATTATTTAGTTTTGGAGGTGTCCAGCTGGAGGGTGGGGGGAGAACTGATTGTTATATTGGTTACTGTGGCAAGATTAGACATAGACTTGCACTTCGATCCTAACACGCTATGTAGCATATTTATTTATTTATTGATCTATATATTGCGGCCAGATTAATTATAACTAATTTTTTGAAAATTAAATTTGTTTTTCAGTTTGAGGAGTGGTATAAGGAAATTTGGAATATTTATTTATTTTTCAATTTGTATCACCGCCCCACTCCGGAGACTCCAGGCAGCTCACAAGAAAAACAAAGACGAGTCAACAATCTAAAAGCCCATCAAAAGACACCCACCAAAACCAATAGATTATAAAATTAAAAGATTACAAGACTATAAAATTACAAGATATTACAATATTGCAGTTAATGATAAATTGGCACATGAACTAAGGTTTTTAAAAGGCTTAGTAAAAGAAAATAGATTTAAAGATGTTTGGGAAGTGTTTTTGAATTATGTGTTATTGACAGGGAAAGGAGATTATGTTTCTGAAGATGAAGGGAAGTATGTTAAATACGGTAAAAATAATAATAAAAATACTTAAATAATTTCCACCTGCAGTCCCATGACTATATGGTGCACATAGATGTGTTCTTCTGATTTATTATGTATTTGTTTTGTTTGTTTTGTTGTTCTTTTTCTTATGTTTTTGATTACATAGTTAATAAAACATTTTTTTAAAAAAAATTGAAAGCACCTGCTCAGTAATCACTAACATTCATTTCACCTATTGGAACTGTTTATTTCTCATTTTTTGTTTACAGAAAATTATGCTTTATTTTGGAAATTACATTTGCAGTTCTAATGGACTGTGGCTGTAGGTCATAAGTAGGCCAGTAAATAGTTTTCTCCCTCATTTAAATTGTGATTCTGTATTATACTCCCTGAGAGTAAGCTGCATTTCAGTAAATGGAATTTACTTCTGAAATCATAGAGTCATGCTGTAAGCGTTAAAAGTCAAGAGATGGTTGTAGTCTGGGAAAAGGGAAAAGTCCTCTTAGCATGACTCATGACCATATGGAATTGTTTTATGCTGTTCTGTTTCTTTTGAAGACTCAGAAGTACATTGTGGGTGATCTCCGTTTCCTGAATTTTTCTGGGTTGCAGAATCAAGCAAAGAAGCAACAACTGGCTGAAGAGGAACTCTACACGCCTTACAATGTCTTCCTTGCATTTACTTATGCCATTAAATTTTGGTATGGGTGAAAACACCCACACCCCATCGCTGTCTTCCTCATTCTCCTTCCCCTCCCAATTTGACAAAGAAAAGAGACAGAGATGCTGTATTATAATATGCTATAACATTATTTCCTTTTTTCTCTTCAGAGCTCTCCTAAATAGGATGACCTAGTACAGTGGTAGCTCACTTAAAGAGCATAATGCATTCCACAGAATTGCTCTTTAAGCGAATTTGCTCTTTAAGCAAAACACCATTGTAAGTGACCACTTGTGACTTCTGGAGGGGGAGATTGTGAACCCCAATTTAGTTGTTAAGTGAGTTTTTGGTTGGTTTTAGTTAAGCAAGGTGACCATTCAGAGAAAATTCTGCTCTTTAAGTGAGTTACTCTCTAAGCGAGGTGCTCTTTATGCGAGGTTTTACTGTAGTTTAAATTATGGAGGAGGGGAGGGGAGTAGAGAGGAAATATTTGTGTTGCTAGAAAAAGAAGAGGAAATGTGTATAAAAACAAAGTACTTGGATTAGGAAATCACCCAGGACTGATATTTTAACTCACTTGGAATGGACTTGTTCTGCCTTTTAAGCAGTCAGATGCACAGCTAAGGATGATCCTAGGCCTGCATTGCCTTATTATATCTAGCTGGCAGTTTTGAAGAGAAAAGGAGAGTAGCACAAAACACAAGGAAGAAAAATCTCCAAGTCATGCTGGGATCAGGTTTTATATAAAATGATAAAACATTCCTTATAAAATCCTAACATTCGATAAGACTATCTTCAGAGGCACCAGATATAGTTGTCCTTTTAAAGCACCATATCTGTTTACTCTAATGCAGGAGTTCTCAACCTTTTTAAGCCGGGGGCCAGGTCATGCTCCCTCAGACAGCTTTGGGGGCTGATGGCCGTTTTGCCCTTGTATACCACATGGCACTTCCTAGTGTGATGGAGGCAGTGGTGGGGGCATATGAAATGGTCCCGCAGGCCGCATCCAGACCATGGGCTGCATGAGAATCCCTGCTCTAATGAATGTCTTTTCTGATACATGCCTCCTCCAATTTACTCACATTTAGATCAACTTCCATTTTTGTGCTCTGTATTTGTACAGTCAAACCTCACATAAAGAGCGCCTCGCTTAAAGAGTAACTCGCTTAAAGAGCAGAATTTTATCTGAATGTTCGCTTCGCTTAACAAATAAAACCAATCAAAAATTCGCTTAACAAATAAATCGGGGATCGCAATCCCCACCACCAGAAGTCACAATTGGTCACTTACAAAGGTGTTTCGCTTAAAGAGGAATCCTGTGGAACGCATTATGCTCTTTAATTGAGGTACAACTGTATCTGATTTGCTGATACTTTGGAAAAGGGCAAATGAGGTAGGATTGTGAGAATGGAGGGAAGTTTGCCAAAACTTTAAGAAGCTTAGGATGGGTTTAGAGTCCTCTGTGTAAAGCACATGGCTGACTTTAACTCTCTAGCCCATTGGTCTGCAAACTTAGCTCTCCAGATGTTCTTGGACTTCAATTTCCAGATGCCCTGATCAGCAGATGTGCTTGACTTGGTCTTCTGGTAGTAGTATTCTACTGATTCTGAATGCAACCTTGAATACTAAATATGTCCAAAAAAGTGGGGCATTAAAAAAGAGGGTTTAGTATTCTTGTTATGAAAAGAGAAAAGAAAGAATACTTGCCAAATAAAATGGAAAGAATTCTACCAGGCTGGATACTTTCATGCTATCCTTTTAACAAGAAGTCAAACCAGTTGGCATAGACTGATAAAAAGGGTTCATGGGAAGACCAAAAGATAGCATGATTAACCCATTGGATTAGGCTTTAGCAGTAGGGCCAAAGGCCAATAATAAAACCTTTGGTATAGCATTCATTTAATTCATATTCTGGTGGTTCAAAAAAGATTAATGTTTTTTCTTTCCATACTGCATGATACTTAAGAGAGAACAGTTTTTATTGCAACATTTTTTCTAATGTAACTAGAAGTCCACTTTTAAGAATTACAGTGCATCTTTTTTATATTCTTTGCAGGCCACAGCTTCTGTCTCTGAAGATGCAGCACCCAGAGCTGGCGGTCCCAGCTGTACTGCTAACCCAGCAATAGGTGCAAATGTGAACTCGGGTCAAAATGACTGGCTCGCCTACCAATAGCTGAGGGGACCTCATTGAGCCCACCATTCCATCACTATATGAAAGGAAGAAAATTCAGAGTTCAAGCATCAGAAAATAAGTCCTGAATGAAACGAAAAGAACAGGTCCTTTGCCTAAATCAGAAAAACATCAGGCACAAACACTTGGGGAATCTTGTATGTGAACTAAATTGGAATTAACAGGAATGGCCTTATGGTGTTTCTATTCATTTCAATAGGGTTTGTGGAAAGACAACTTACAAGATATAGTGGGCTGATAAATGTCCATAGTATGTAACTGTTTAATTATTTCTGCTTTGTAGGGTTTTACAATAGGCTACTGCTGATCTTTTGACTTAGCTGTTCAAGAACTAGAAGAGATTATGTTGCATGCATGTTGTTGTGATTTTTCCTTAATTTGCATTTATGAGATCCTTGCTGCTTTCCCTAAGATACTTTCCATGGTTATACTAGTGTTTCAGGAATTGTATCCCTTGAAGCTCCTTTATTGTACAAAATATTGTAATGACTGTGGAGTAAGAAAAGAAGAAGATGGTAAGAGTAAGAAAATAAGAAGTTGAAAGAAAAGGTAACTTAGCAAAAGAAGAGTATTTTTCTTATTCATTTCACCCAAAACTGCACGGCGAGCTTCTGTTTCTCAGTCAGTTATATCTGTTATTTTCAAGCCATACTTAAAATTGTGTGTGCACTTGCCTGGCTAAATGCACAGCTTACCACTTTCTATAGTTATTTTTGTTCAAGTAACTGTAATAGTGGCCACATATATGTGCACACACATACACAAAACACTTCTATCATTCCTTTGATTTATCCCTAATGTGCAACTAATGCCGAGAAATTTTTTGCAAACTAGTCAGTACTCCTCTACAGCAGTTAAAACAGAATGAAGCACTCTGCATATCAGTATAACATTTTGCCCACAAATGTATGTGCAAGAAAACACAGGCGCCTATCCTTTAAAGTTGGCGCATTTACAGTGCTTTGAAATATTCCAGTAGGATATTAAGTGGGATTCCATAGCAAATTGACACTCGTCTCTACTGTACAAGGGATAGTTCAATTGTAAACCCCGATGTAAAGCCATGATAAAATGCTACCACAAACTCAGCTCTTAAGAAGAAGTGAGACTATTATGACAGTGTGCTTTCACGGTTATGTGGTTATGTAGTTGTGTAGTCCACTGTAGGGTTTTCTGTACTTTTTTTGTGTTTTGAGAACTGTGCTCTGGTCAGACAGGAACAAAAATTCACAGTGGTAAAGTGTTTAGAATTCTGTGGCTCAAATAATGGCAATCAATGTTATAGTGAAGCAACGGGTTAAGATGTAAAGTGTGCAATCCACATACCACTGGAATCATCAGGGAAATATTCTGCTTTCTGAAGGATGTGGAAAGCACCGATTTCTTTTTATGCACTCTCATCTTTTTTGTTATACAAATATTTAAAATGCTGTGTAGTTTCGCATATTATCTGCTAGATTTTAATATTAAGTTTGTATGCTTTTAAAATAATAAAGATACTTTTTAAAATCTGTAGATGGGCAAATAGTTTGTTGAACACAACCTAACCCTGAGACTGTAACCACACCCTTCATATCCAGAATGGACTCAAAACTTCATTCTCCCTGACCCAATCCTCAGGTGATATATAATATTTAATTGATTCAGAATATTTATTCTCAAAAGCAAAGAAACATAGAGTTTTATTTTATAGCAGATAAGTGAACATCTGTCCGTCCCACCAGAGTGAACCGGAGAGGCTCTCTGGTCGTACCATCAGCTAGAGAGGCTCATGTCTCTAGCACGAGAAGGAGGGCCTTTTCTGTGTCCTCTCCGGCCCTATGGAACCTCCTGTCAAGTGAGTTGTGTCTCCAGACAGAGTTGCTGCCCTTCAGGAAGGGGTGAAGACCTGGCTGGTGGGGCAGATATGGGGTGCGGGCCAGACGGTCAGCTCAGCCAGCTGGCTCCTTTGAATACCCCACCTCTTTCCCTGTTGTTGTTTTATAACTTTTTAATCTTTTAACTTTTAATTTAATTTTTATCGTAAGTAACGTGTTTTAATTGTTTTAAATAAGGCGCCCTGAGTCCTTGGATAAGGGTGAGGTATAAATTTAATAAAATAAATAAATAAATAAAGTGTAATTTAGCATTTACACTAAAATTGTCAGAACATTAAATTTATCAACACCATCTTTTAAATTATTTTCTGAGCAAATAGTGAAGAGCTCAGTAAGTATCTTATTACAAATAACAATTTTCAAAGGCCAATGTTGTTGACAAACAGAAATGTTGAATCTAGTCTATATTTAAAAATTGTCATATATCTCCTTTAACATGCAACAATCCCATAGACCTCAAATTTGATGAATACCATAGCACAAATTAATGAGCCATTGAAATGCATTGAGGCATTAATATGGTGAATTAACTGGCTGGGTAAATTTCACCACCATTGGGACCTTGAACTGCTTCCAAAATCAAATTAGAAAGCAGGGTGATTTTGCAGTTATAAGTATGAACTCTAAGATTCATAGAATCAAGAACTTAACTAGAAGTGTCCAAACATATAGTCTTAAATATGCAGTTCTTGCCTGCTATCAAACATTAAACATGACCAATCCTAACCATTACTTGGATGAGAGAGCATCAGGAAGTGCCAATGAATTCCAGGGAAAGTTGGGGACAGGGGAGCCTGTCTTGAAACTTTGGAAGAACTGCTTTCCATTAGAGTTGACCATACTGGACTAGAGAGACTAATAGTCTAGCTCAAGAGAAGGACAATTCATATGTTCTTATGAGATGTTGAGAGGAACATGGCTGCTTCTTTTTACCAGCCCCAGACTACCTACTAATATAAACTACATGATACAGCATTGGCAGCTTGAATGTTTTACAAATATACAGCCATCCTGCTACCTCATATATTTGCAGGGATGGGTAAATGAGCAAACTCAAATCACATTATGCATTTTGTTTACATGGGCCTTCTGAGAGAGAAAAAGACAGAGGTGATTGCTCTTGGCTACAGTCCATCAATCCCTGAAATGTGGATCAGCCTCAGGTTGCCATGCAAGTCAGTCACCCATCACTTTGCACCCATACAGTTCTGCTTTTGAATTATTAAGAAAACATTGAGCAAGTTTCTTTTATCATTTGCAGAACTGAAGGAAAACATCTTTCATAATTTGCTGCTATAATATTTTAAGTTTAACAACTAGAGAGAAGAACAACAAAATTACTTAATGAAGATGTGGAGAAGGTCAATGAAAGCTTACCTAGCCTGAGAAGAAGTAAAAAGTTTGAGATAGCTGTAAGAGGAAGTGTCATTTGACAGATTGCTTGAAGATCAAGAGATTGTGGCCTTTGAAATCCTTGAATGAGAGGAAGGAGATGGTTTTGTGTTTACCAGGATTTCTGGCCATTGTGATATTTGGTGGGAGGTAAGGTCTTGCTCCATGTAGCCTGGAAACTTTCATGGTCAGTGATTAGCATGAAAAATTCCCCATCCTTCCCTGAACAATGGGTTTACCCCAGTGACAGGTAGTTACCATTTAGGGAACAAAGAAATTGTTTTCTATATCTTCATGCTCCACAAAGTATGGGCATGGGGTGTTTTCCCCCATTCCTTAGGATAACCTTTTGGTGAATAGGCTAGCGCTAGAGTACTTCTGGATTTCTTTCTAGAAAGAACCATAGCAACTTAGCATATTATATAGAAAATGCTCCCAAGAGAAGTAAAGTCCCTAGCTGGTGATGGAGTGCTCTCAACACTTTTTAATAAAAGTGCCACTGAACTAGACGAGATTTCTCTGATCAGCTATGGGAACAGCAGAGCAGGAACTGATCAACTGATCTGAGTAGCTGCTGAAAATGCAGCTTAATCTAAACATAATGAAGCTATGTCAAAGACTTATGGCAGAGACCTTGTAGCATAAACACAGAACTGAAAGAAGAAATGCTTCCAAAGTAAATAGCTAGCTTCTCTCATGGAGTACAGGATCCTCCCTCTTTTCTAACTGATAAAACATATTCTGTAATTAATAAAGCTTGTGACAGTGTCAATACCAATATTATTGACCTGTCCATCCTTTTCATTTATAAGGACAATATTGTGCTGAGGATTTGCCATACAAGCTTGGAGAGTAGCAATACACACCTTATATAAGGAAGTCAAGAAAGATTGGCCAACTGCTCAATAGACACTCCCTTCATGAAGCTAATGAAATGTTTCAATGGCTTTGGTATATTGACTTCAGTATTCATGGCTTACAATGCTACAACACATTTCAACCTTCAAAATGTCCTTGGTGTCCCTTGTATCACTCCAATATCTGCCCATGGCCATGTCAGAAAGAATGAGTAGAACAGTGGTTCCCAACAGGGGATACACAGCCCACAGGTGGACTTCAATTCCCAGAAACCTAAGTCAGTACATTGGCTGATCAGTGCTTTGGGGAAATGACTTAGGCTTCTGGGAATTGAAGTCCAAACACCAGCATTTGGGACACACTGGAGTAGAAGATATCTCATCTACAAATGAGAGACAATACTTGTCAAGTTCAGTACATTCAGATAATGGTGAAATGCAGACAGTATAGAACGTGTCCATTGACCAACCTCATCCTCCTGGATGAACTATGCTATATAATTTTTTCCAAATTTAATTTCTAATTAGAAAAACCAAAAATGTGAGGGGGAGGGGGATAATTAGCCACCCCTTTAATGTGATTAAATTTGGGAATCAGCAGAAATGGGACCTCATGCTGCTGTCACTTGATACCTGGAAAGCATTGGATAGGATCGAATGGAAATACTTGTTCAGTTTATTGAATGAATCAGGATATGGGTCTAAATTCACAGGTTTACTATAAAAATGTATGAAGAATTGCACACTACAGGAAGGATTGATGAAGTATGTCTGCACCTTTTTCAAATGGAAACAGGAATGTGACAAGGGTATTCCTTATCACCATTACTCTTTACCATAGAATATCTGGCATTGACAGAATTCATAAAAATATAACATGCATGAAAATAGAAAGGATCGTTCATATGATTAACTTATCAGTGAATGCCATCATAGACGACAGTGGAGCCTGGTGTGCTGTGGTACAGGGTGTTCAAAGGGCTGCACTCAACTGTGTGACTGTACAACAAATATGCCATCATGCTATCATTTTTAGGTAATTATTATTGTTTGCCATCAAGTAACTTCTGACTTATGGTGACCCTTTTCAGCGTTTTCTAGATGGAGAATACAGAGAAGTGGTTTACCATTCTCATCTATTCTCATCTCTCTGGGACTGTGCAGATTATCCAAAGCCACACAGTCTAGTTCTTCTCCCTTAAACTACCATGGGGAATCAAACTCCCAACCACTGGCTCCACTCTGAGGTTAGGAGGGTAAAGGTAAAGACTGTCCTTGCTTGAGAGCCAGCCATATCCAACTCTAGGGTGTGGTGCTCCTCTCCATTTACAGCCAAAGAGCCAACACAGTCTGTGTCTGCAGAAGTTTTTGTGGTCATGTGGTAGGCGTGACTAGACAGTGAAGCCCATGAAAAGCTGCTACCTTTCCCACTGAAGTAGTACCTATTTCTCTACTTGAAATTTGTTGCTTTTGAACTGCTAGGTTGGCAGGAGCAGGGACAGAGATTGATCTCACTCCATCGTGCAGCACTCATGTTTAAAACTTTTGACTTGCTGACCTTCCAGTCATCAACTTCAGCATCTTAACCACAAAGCCACCACATCCCCTTTAGGAGGGTAGCACTGATCTATAGTAACAGCTTTTCAAAGTATGCTGAAATCATTCAGAAAATACACCAGATTTCAAATCAAGTTCTGGGAACCCAAAATCTATGCTTTAAAATGAAACTAGATTAAAAACATAGACCAATTTATAAGGTACTGTTATGCTTTTCCAGCCTCACATACCTAGATTTGCTAGGTGTACTCATCAAATATTATCTCAAAATTAAAACAATGCTCATTTTATTGTTGCTAGCAGCAGCTGACTTAGCAATTACACAAAATTTCAATAGAGCCTGGTTCACTGTGTTGGCTGAGAAACATATAACATACAACATATTGCTGAAGTAGCTATACGGAAAGCTAAACTTGATGCCTTCTGCACAATATGGAATTTGCATTACATGAATTGATTATGAGATTATTATGAGATCTGAGATCATTGAGCCATCAACTGAGCTTCTGGAAAAAGTGAGCTTCAAGAGGAAACAGATAGCAGAAATATATTGGGACACAAAATAACCTCATGTAAAATAAACAGAGGCTAAGAATTACTGATTCTAAGTGCAAACCATGATACTATTATCCCTGCCTGGACACATCATAGACAAAAAGGAAAACTAGATTTTTAGTTTGATGTTTTTGGCTTAAGGCATAATGGCTGGAATCCCGTTGCTTAGTTTAAGAAGTTACATAAAATAGGCCCAATGAATCATTCGAGATTAGATGAGTGAGCTCCTCTGCAATTTATTTATTTATTAGATTTGTATTTTACCTCAACTAGTACATAAATCAATAAAGATGTACAAAATCATAAAAATCAATAATTCTTTTTTTTTAAAAGTAATACAACACAACAAAACAAAATAAGTAATTAAACATACCCATCTAAATGGCAACTGTAAATTCAAATTATCCCAATAACTTAAAAACTTATAAAATTTGCTATCAGATGGTCCTAGTAATTCTGGTCAAACCCAAAATCATATTTGTTATTTATAAATGAGGAGGAAGAAACTGGGAGAAGAACTCTCAGAATCACTGTCTGTTATTTTCTTGAAAACATGGAGGATAGATGAAGCATCAGATGATTGTAGAAGGACCAACGTTCTTATCTTCAAAATAGGGCAAAAAGGAGGGAACTTGAGAACTATAGACCAATCAGCCTGATATAAATTCCAGGGAAAATTCTAAAACAGATTGTAACACCGTCTGCAAGCACCTCCACAGCAATGCAGTATTATAACTAGAAACCAACATAGATTTGTCAAGAACAAACCCTGACAGTCTAATATTATCTTCTCTTTTTAAAACCAGATAACCCATCTAGTAGATAGTGGGAATGCTGTAGATGTAATATATTTTAACTTCATCAAATCTTTTCACAATGTGGCCAATGGTATTCTGATTAACAAGCTAATTAGATGTGAGCTGGAAAGAACAACCATGAGGTAAATACACAGTTGGTTACAACATTGTACCCAGAAAAGTACAATGGTTTCTTCTCAAACTGGGAAAGGTAACAAGTGCATACTACAAGGCACAAATCTTGTGTTTAATGATCTTCAATATTTCTATTAATGATTTGGAGGAGAGGGTGTAGGGAATGTGTTTCAGATTTGCAGATAACACAAAATTGGGTAGAATAGTTAGTACGAAGGAATGCAAAAACAAATTTTAAAAAGATCTTGATAGATTTGAGTACTGGGCTGAAAACAATGGAATTAATTTTAACAGGGATAAGTGCAAAGTCCTAAACCCAGAAAAAAGAAACAAAACACACACAAAATGGGGAATACTTAGCTCAATGATACTACATGTGAGGATGATATTGGAATTGTTATAAATCACAAGTTGAATATGAATCAACAACTTAATGCATCTGCAAAAGAAAAAAGAAAGCCAGTGCAATGTTAGATCTATCTATCTATCTATCTATCTATCTATCTATCTATCTATCTATCTATCTATCTATCTATCTATCTATCTATCTATCTATCTATCTATTGCTGCCCACTTGCCATGGCAACTCAGGGTGGCTTACAGTCGGTAGCAACAGTCTCAGTATAAAGTTGAATCACAGTACAGTAAAACCTCATATAACACTAAAACCTGGTTCCACAAGTCTTGGTGTTATATGATTTTTAGTGTTATTTGATGCATGTTAAAATCCTATGGGATCCATAGAGATACATTGTAACCACACAGGCTTTAGCAGTTGTTATCTGAAGCATCCCATAGGATCTTAATGTTATCTGATGCAATTCTTCCCCCCCAGATTCCTTAATGTTATGCGATTTTAGTGTTATTCGATACTAATGTTATATGAGGTATTACTGTACTATGACTAAAATCAGTAAGATTAAACAGCTAAAACACACCTTGTTAAAACATCTTTAAATGGTTAGACTAAAATCCAGGGCTGTAGACCGGGTGGGGGGGACGTTGCCCACCCTGAGTTAGCAGTTTGGCCACCCTAAAACTCCTGGCTGCTTATATATATGACATATATACAGTGGTGGGCTCAAAAAAAAATTACTACCACACTGTGGGCATGGAATGGTGGGCATGGCCAGGGGGAAAGCCTGCATTGCACCCGAATTAGGACTACTTTATTTCAAAACTTGGATGGGTGGAGCCAGCCAGAATTTCTGCTACCGGTTCTGGGGAACTGGTACAAACCTGATGATGCCCACCACTCTATATATGACATTGTTGCTGATCCTGAAAAAATATTTGCCTACCCACATCTAGAATCCTGGCTATGGACCTGCTAAAATCCCCAAATGGCAGGTTATTTAGAATAGTCTAGCCTTCAAATCACTTGAAATACTATTTCCCTTCTATTTGACACTGGTTAGGTTTCATCTTCTGTATTGTGTCCAATTCTGGACACCACAGTTTAAGAAGAATGTGGACAGAGTAGAACAAGTTCAGCAGAGGACAACAAGGGGACTGAAAAATAAGCACTCTGAGGAAAGACTGGAAGAACTGGGTAGGTTTAGTCTTCAGAAAAGAAGAAAGAGGAGAGATATAATAACACTCTTGAAATACTTAAAAGATGGTCACACAGAGAAGGGGCAGGATCTATTCTTAATTGTTCCAGAGTCATCTCTTAGGAAAGGTATTAGATGAATTTAACCACTCTCTGTTCACATTTTTGGGAGGATTTTAGCAGAATACAATATTAAATTAACATGAATATCTCTCAGATTCCCTAGAAGCCTCTCAGAATATTTCAAATCAGCATCTCTTCGATGGTATTGTAGGAGAAAACTGAAATGTTCCCTTTTGTATCCCATTGAATCACTCTATTTTTATAAGATAAAATAAGGGTACTTAAAATATATTTAAAAGGAGTATTTCTTCTCAGAGTTAAGGAGTAGTGAAATTAGTAGGTAAGAATGATGATGCTATATCTACTACTAAGCCTATGGTGTGGCACTGGTAGTTTATTTAGCTGAAGGACCTGCCAGGATTGTTCTTCCGATCTTATGTGCTGTGGCGCAGAACCTGGCAGTATTGTGGGTGAAAGTGGGGCTTTCATCAGATAGCAGGCGGTGGGTGTATGTGCTGTTTTACAGGCCAGGATACTTACAGAGCTTCTTCTTCTTCTTCTGCCGTATCCAAATGTGAATATTGGTAATCTTCATGGCGATCAGCCATGAAGACTGTCCTGAGAATATAATGCCATGGCCTTTCACCTGCCTTCTGCATTGTAGCATGACACCCATGCCACTGATCCAGTTCTGCAAGTCACTTTCAGGTCCTGAGCCCTTTTGGCATGCAAAGTCCTCCTCCGCCCCAGACCAGTATTGATGAAGCTGCTGCCCTTCATCAAGGTGGATTCAAATGGGATTTAATCCGCTTGAGGACCATCACCCTTCCCTGTTGACTTCAGTGCCCAAGGAGATATGAATTTGTTCCAAATGTCTCTATGATAAGGGCAGATGCAGAGAATATGTCTATGGTTTTGCAAATAGGATGATGTCATCAGGCCACACCCGACAATAAATTAAATTAAATTAAATTAAATTAAATTAAATTAAATTAAATTAAATTAAATTAAATTAAATTAAATTAAATTAAATTAAATTAAATTAAATTAAATTAAATTTAGTCTTAGTCTCTCTTCAGCTTCTGAAGATCCCTATGATTTAGTTTTCTGTCTTTCCAACGAACTAGGCCTTTGCCACATAATCAAATCCTAATCAACATTGCAACATAATTAATTATTTTATATTACCTGTTAAAGATCTTTATCCAGAACCAATACAACTTATTGTTGTCCTTCCCTGTCAACAGTTTAAAAATATTTTCTCCCAGAGGTACAACCACTTCTTTCCCCTGAAGAAATGTGCTTAGGCACATGAAAGGTTATGAAAAATAAAATCTAGTTAGCCTTAAAAATACTAAAATACTTCTGATTTCTCTTTTGCTGTAACACACAGCTACTGGTTAGATAATAATCTAATTGTGGTTTTTGTTTCTTCTAATTGTAGTTCAGTGTTGAATATATTTACATCCTGTTCATCATGAGCTCGGAAATGGGTTATTTTCTAAGACTGGCAATTTTCTGTTATATAACAGCCAGAATCCTGTGGTTGTTTATGAAAGTGTTAAATAACTTGCCTCAGTCAGTTTCAGCTAATTGACCAAGCGCTAGGCTAGAGGGATACACCTTGACTTTGCCACAGTTAGCCACAGCACATTGTGCAACCTTCTGTGTTCACTGTTCATCGATAAGATTGTGGCCAATATTTTTAAATATTCAATCAATTTATAGTATTTTCCTTTGCTAGATACACCTTCTCTTAAAAATGTAACATATAGTATACCATAATACATGTTATCTTCCTTTTTAATTTTTCAGCTAGCTGCAAAATGTGGTGTGTTTCTTACATATTCAGAATTTTTTGAGAAATGTTTGCAATTTATACTTTTGTATATTAGAATATGATTTATGTGTTCTGTCTCTTTTCATTTTCCTTCTTTTAGCCAGCACTAATGATGATGATACTGCTTTTTCTTTTCTTCCTCTTTTTATCATTATTGTATTTTTTGAAGTTATTATTGTTATTATTGCCTTGATTAATCCAGCTGTGTATTAATTTATTATTATATTTATATGCCTTTGTTCAAAGTTTCTGAAAGTTCATGAATCTAGATCATATGACCTATGACTCTGTCAACCCTCCAATTTATTAAAATTTTCTCTACCAAAAAAAAAAATCTGTTTCAGCAAAAGCATTCATCATGATGAACTACTAGATAGCTCAGAGGTTTGAGTATTTAGCTATGGAGCCAAAGGTTGGGGGTTTGATTCCCCACTGTGCCTCTTACAGCTCGAACTTAATACTCCATAGGCTCCCTTCCAGCTCTGTAATTTTATGATGATTAAGAAAATGAAAATAATCATTGCCTCCATCATCATTGTCATCTGCTTTGAATAAAAAAAATATTTTCTGGTTTTAATTAGAAGCACATATATTTCTGATTGTTATCTGTGTATTAAAAATTATTTCTTTACATATCATTAATCTACTCACTCAACTATTCTACTACCTTCTACCTCTTGTATTAAATTGTATCATATAATAATTGCTATTTCTTTTTTTAAATCTTTTCATCAGAAGCAAAAGTAGATTACTGAAGGTGGGAGGGAAATGGCCCATCTTCAGATTTGGAGCATAGATCACCTAAATCAGGAGCATATTCCTGTATATCCGAGCCACTTTTCTTATTTAGCCTAAATTAAGTTTCTTGCAATAAAAACATATGCAATTATTTCCCTAAGTGATACCATTGATCTTTTGCATGTTGGATGCATGCAGCCTTTTAAAGTTAATTGATAGACCATGATATCTATTTTGTTTAATTATCTCACATCTAATAAAGAAGAAAGGGTAAAAGAAAAGGTACACCTGTATCGGTAAGTAAATAAATATATACACAATTACATCTCCATTATAAGACATTATCCTCCCTGTATTCTTGCCCATGTATCACATTAATTTCATTTCTTCTCTTGGGGTTGTCTGATGTATGTTTATATACCAATTGTGAATGTTCCCTCACCCTTTCTTCCTGATGTAATTGGCTCACTTCTAATTTCACAAAGTTTTGTTAGATGTTTTTTGCTTTATCGGCTCTCCTTCCATTTAACCAAACTTGTCTTTCAAAATATTTACATTTCTAATTAGCATGTTCAATTTGATTTTCAATGTGACTGTTTGTTTCCTTTAACTTTGCGTTCACTAGTCAAACACTATTCTTGGTTTCCTTTTATACTGTATGGAGGACCATCTCCACATCTATCCAGTTATCTACAAAGAGGAAAGGAACAAAGGAAACACAGAAAGGAAGGAACAGGTTAAGTGTACCTAGATGGCTTCTGTCAAAGAGAAATCCTGAGACTAGGGACCAGAAGTTTAGTCTGTCAAACAGACGTTGACATTTCTAGCTCTCCTGTTGATAAAGACATCTTTCTTAACACACTGCTGGGTGATGATGTAGTCAAGGATGTGCCAGTGCTTGGAGCGGGGAGCATTCATGTGGTTTTACAACAGTTGAGTAGTCAAAACTGAGTGTTGGTGATGAAGAGCTGATGTTCTGCACATAAACCAGGAAGCAGTAGTCCATTGGAACTGCAGTTGCCAAGTCCTTGCTTACCCATCTCATTTCCCCAGAGTTGATAATCCCTTCCAATTCTGGAATTGAAGTCCCCAAACAGCAAAAACTTGTCCTTAGCTGGTACCTTAGTGATGGTAGAGCTTCGCTGATTGTAGAACAGGTTTTTAACATCTTCATCAGTATCTAAAGAGGGGGCACAGGCGAAGATGAGTGTGATGGAGGTATCTCCTGGGAGAGGTATATCATTTGCTTGTTCTTCATTTTTCAACCACATATAAGGGGTGACCCGCAGGGTGTGGCCTCCCTGCTGGACAAAATGTGTGACTTCCAATGTTTAGCCCATATTTTCTAGGGCCTTCCAT
Organism: Furcifer pardalis; assembly: GCA_030440675.1. Lineage (NCBI taxonomy): Eukaryota > Metazoa > Chordata > Lepidosauria > Squamata > Chamaeleonidae > Furcifer > Furcifer pardalis. The sequence continues at coordinate 149,252,657 of CP126891.1, forward strand.
GTGCAGGGTGGGCAGTGGTGCTCCTAAATAGGCCTACCCAAACACAGATGCAGGACCGAATTTCTAAGTAGTCACACAATTCTCAGAAAGATGACCATCACTCATCTGCTGCCAATGTGCAGGTTTCCACCTGAAACTTGCCTCCACTGTCCTTATCCCATCACCATTGGACTTTGAAAGAAGAATGACAAGCAGGAAAGATGCTACTGGCATGAATTTGTTTAAGGTGGATCCAAGCTTGCCAAGAAGTGACCCACACACTATGATCACAGAGCCATCTCCTGTGCCACATTTGAAATGAGACATGCAGTATTTAATACCAAGACTGCAATGGATTTCTGCAGCCTTGAGGATATTAACAAGGTGCACCTACACAGCCAGTCCATCTGGCATGGTCTCTTCTGCCTCCATGACCATTGGGAATCAGAATAGTGAAATGGTTCCTCCTCCACTCATGTTGCTGTTGGGGCCAATGTGGTGGTTGCTGTTGGACCCAATGTGGTGGTTTCCATTGGCATTTCCTCTACGGGGGGGGGGGGCATCACCCCACCCAAAGGAGCTCATCCGTCCATACCCATTGGCCCCTTTAGGGAGTCAAGTTATTTACTACCACCCAACACATGGTGTTGAGTCACTGGCTGCATGGTCTACTCCATTGCCGTAGCTGAAACTCACATATACATTAATGGGAACTGGACTGAATGCAACAGACCAAAAAAAATATTTATTTATTTTTCTCCACAGCTAGGAGTTCAAATTCGTGTTTATCTTTAGTCATCCTTGGAAAATCTTAACTGTTCAGTTTGGAAGGTGAGGATTCTACTTGTGTGGACAAGAAAGGAAAACTATGTATTCATAAATTTCTCTCTCCTTCCCAGATCTCTCTCTTAATTTCTTGAAGAGAAACAGTTTATCCAAAACACATATTCAGAGCCCCCAAATAATCTCAGAACTTTGTTATCTCCAGAGAAGCTCCAGTAATATCATGCCTGGTAACAATATGGACAGAACAGGAGCTGCTGTAAAAAAAGACAAAATCATAGGTAGAAAACAAAAATCACTAATATATTATATCTGCAATCACATCTGGAATAATGCACACAGTTATGATTACTATGGATATAATAGAACTGGAAAGAATAATCAAGATCATACCGAGACTAAAGAAGGACCACAGGACTATCTTTTGTTGGAGGTTTTTTAACATTATGTTTGATTGACATCTAACAGGGATGCTTTATTGGTGGATGTTTGTAATGATATAGAAAGTAATAAAGAAGTTAAAACGGCAGATGTTCAATTTCCCAAAGAAGGGTCAAGGTTTGGAATGTAGAAGAAAAATAGAATAAAACTGTCTGTTTTTTTTTAAGTTATCTCTTATAGGCGCAGAGATAAAGGCCAGGCTGACACTGCACAAGGAATGTGAGGCCAAACAAGAAATGGGAGTCACAACTAAGAAATTCCTGAGTGTCAATTAAAACAGCAACAATGTTGTTTCATGAGAAACTGACTTTTGGGATAAGCGGAATTGATTCATGATACAGACTGTACTTTGATTGAGAAGAGAAGAAAGAAGATTGATGGATGTAACTGCTTGAGGGACTTTCTTATTAGAATATTATATATATAGTTAGTTAATTCAATGTGATTTGGTTTGGTTATGTAGTTGCCTAACACGTAGCTGGGACTTCAGTGGCTCAAGTGGTTAAGACACTGACTGGAAGGCAGAAGGTCAGCAGTTCAAAACCCGACTGCTGTACAATGGAATGAGCTCTCGTCTCTGTCCCTGCTCCTGCCAACCTAGCAGTTTGAAAGCAAGAAATTGCAAATAGATAAATAGGGACCACTCCAGTGGGAAGGTAAAACAATGTTATGTGCACTTCAGTGTCTAGGCATGCCTGCCACATGTCCATGGAAATGTCTGCAAACGCAGAAATGCTGGCTCTTCGGCTATAATCAGAGATGAGCACAAAACCTTAGAGTCGGATATGACTGAGTTCCAAGTAAGGGCAACCTTTACCTTTACCTTTAACACATAGCTGGAAAGGCAAGCACTTTATCTTTGGAATAATTAACATCATGATTACTTAGAAGTAGGAATATTTAGTATCTTTATTATTTTCCAGGGAAAAGAGGAAAAGATGGATATCCTATATATATTTTAATAGTTTGCTTTAATGATTTTCCCCTGTTTTGTATATATATATATAACATTTATTAGATATATATATATATATTACCAAGTGTCATCTTTTGGATTGCAACGGAGGGTGTTGCCTAAAGAAGGTGCTTTGCCACAGAGGTCAGAACCATGCCTCTTTTACAAGTTGGGACTTAATCTAAGAAGTCTACCTTGACTGGTTGTTGCAAAGTATCAACTGAGAGAAACCTAGAGCAGATTTCCCCAAATCCTATATTCTACCATGCTGAAGAAGCTAGGGTTTAAGCCAGGGTGGCCAACCTTGGTGCTCCAGATGTTCCTGAATTTCAATTTCCAGAAGCTCTGATCAGCTGGTGTGCTTACTTGGGCTTCTGGTAATTGAAGTCCAAGAACATCTGGAGCACCAAAGTTGGCCACCCCTGGTTTAATTAAAAGGTGGTAGGGGTAAAATTTGTGACAGAGGGAGCCTTCTCTAGACAATGTCCAGTGAGTTTTGAGGGCTGGTATTATTACAATGTTCTGCTTAGGCACAAGGACTTTTGAAGTCCCTTTTAATCTACAATTCTATGATTTTATGAGTCTATGAAGCAAATCTCTTATGAGGAGTACAACATTATGCATATGAATTAAGAACATAGATAGGAACAAGCTTTCCCTTTTATAACATTATAATTCAGAGTTAATAGACAAAGTTGAATGGTTGGAAGATCAAGATGGGGGGGGGGGAACCCCTCTACATCCAGTTTATAATTCAACTGTGGAATTTACTGCCCTAAATAAAGTGACAGTTGACAACTTGAATACTTTTGAAATGGGATTAGATACAGTCATGGATGTTGGAGCCATCAATGGCTACTAATCAGGGTGTCTATATATCCATTCCAATATCATAAGATTGGTGCATCTACTGGTACACAGGACAAAAGATATAGTTTAACCATGTGCCATCAGATTTTGATATATATATCAAATATAAATATATTTATATATATAAATATAAATTTAAAAAATTCAACTCCTAGAATTCTACAATAATTTCCCCAAACGATTCTGGGACTTCCAGTTCATGAACACATAACCTGCAGAAACTTTAAATTTTGCCTTGACAAGACTAAAACCTTCTTCTAGGCTTCATTATTCTTCAGTGCATTCTAGGGGTGGAGTTTCATGAGGAAACACCCTCTATAGAGCATGAAGAGCAAGTCTATCACCTCCAGGAAGTGTTGTGGAAGGAAAGGAGACCTAAGAGGAGACATAAAAGGTAGTATTGTCCTTGACCAGGTGAATGCAATAAGGCATATGTTTATAGGATGGAACTCCCAGAATTCTCCCCAATCTGGGAGTTGGGAGTACAAACAAACAAACAAACAAACAAACAAACAAACAAACAAACAAACAAACAAACAAACAAACAAACAAACAAACAAACAAACAAACAAACAAACAAACAAACAAACAAACAAAAAATTATAGCATACTTATATGCAATTACACATAGATTCTTCAAGGAGCCTTCTGATTAGCAATTTGTCAGCCTCTGTTGCACAGGACACCGGACTAGGTAATGTTTTTTTTTTCTGATTTTGCATAGCTCTTTCTATGTTCTTATGAGCCATTTGTGTCAAATAACCTTCTATTTTTAAACTTTGGATAGTTAGCATGCATAGAACAAGTCTTTGTTCAAGATAAAAAGGAGATACTTTTAGTCTTGAACAAAGACTTGATCTATGCATACTCATCTTTCTCTCCCATTGAATGGCTGATGACACCGTGATATCTAGTCAAGGGCAAGGAAAGAGCTCTGACCTGAGAATTTCTTAATATACATATCATGGGGAACATAAAACTACAACCCAGTATAGGCACATGAATCTTGATGCCTCTTGTTCTTTGGGGGAAACTGAGCAAAATTTTAAGAAATACTATGCATAAACTTTTTTTCCCCAAGATATCTCACAGAAAATCTTGTGAGGTTTCTTGGATGTTTTGAGAGCGTTATTTTTCTAGGACAAATATCGAAGTGCACAGAATTGCACCCTTCACACAAAGGATTCACCTAAAAGGGAAAAGAATTTCCAAACAGTGTTAGATCATGAATGTTCCTGCAAAGAATGGCATCCTTCTTCTGTATGGTTCATTTGAAACGCCATTAAGATGTACACAAGGTGTCAGTTTTCCAGGTACAAAAAGTAAAAACTGTGGAGGAGAGTTAAAATGAAACTGAGGTCTTATTTTGTTAAGAGCTGAAAAATCTTACTGGTATAGAGGGAAGGTAATTGCAGCATGTTGAGACTCAGAAAACCACCAAGTTTGGGAAACCATGTGAATACTCCTTGAGATGGAGAAAAGGAGAGCAGATGTTTCCAAAAAAGATATAAAACAGAAGCTGCCAGTTCACAATGTGTTCTTTGCTGAAGCTCCGGAAGCCTTGACCACGGTTAAATGGTAAGAGCAATCACAGAAGGGGAGAATTCTGCCCACCTCTTTGTCAGGAAAGCAAAGGAGAAAAACAGTGGATGTCCATAAATATCCAGTTGTATTAGATATTATTTCAGGTTTCCACCCCCACATGACCTTCATCATCTTGTTGTCAAGTTAAGTGGAAAAACCAAATTCTAACAAGCTGTAGAATACATCTAAAATAATTTAACTTGATTAAATACCAACATCTCCACATGACTAAACTGTGGATTTGAGAATATATAATTTGTTTACAAGATCTTGGATGATGATTCTTAACCTGATTGAAAAAACAAATATGTTTCTGTATACTGGAGAAAGTTATAGTAATAATAATTTCATGCCAGAAATTATTCTTGTACTTTCCTTGAGGCTCCTTTCATGTCCCCAAAATATTTTCCCACTGAAATGATCCCTGTTTATCTACTTGCAATTTCTTGCTTTCGAACTGCTAGGTTGGCAGGAGCTGGGACAGAGACAGGCACTCCTTCCGTCATGCAGTCTTGAACTGCCGACTTGCTGGCCTTCCAACTAACAAGGCGAGCTTCTTAACCACAGAGCTACCACAGCCCCTGGAGAAAAATGATAGCAGAAAACCACCACCACCATCATCATCGTCATCGTCATCGTCATCGTCATCGTCATCGTCATCGTCATCGTCATCGTCATCGTCATCATCATCATTATTATTATTATTATTATTATTATTATTATTATTATTATTATTATTATTATTATTATTATTGGATTTATATGCCGCCCATGCGACAATGCGACTCTGGGTGGCTCACAGAACAATACAACATCTAATACACATTATACATATCATATCATAAAATATACATATCACAATACAATAAAATACAATACAATAATAATAAATAAATTACATTATCATATAAATCACAACATCACGTAAATCACAGCATCATAAATCACAACCATCACAAAACACTGAGAAAAAAGAAGGAAGTCATTAATTTGAAAAAGTCCACAAATCATCCTCCAGAGGGTCCAAGGCCTGGGCTGGCCACGGGGCAATGTCCGTCCCCCAGTCCTTAATGACAGTTCTTCACACCAATCCTTCACCATCCCAGGGGCCAAGTCAGTGGTGGGCTGCAAAAAAAAATTTACTACCACACTGTGGGTGTGGTATGGTGGGTGTGGCCAGGAGGAAAGCCCTGTGTTGCACCCAAATTAGAACTACTTTATTTCAAAACTTGGATGGGCAGGGGCAGCCAGAATTTCTGCTACCTGTTCTGGTGAACTGGTGCAAACCTGCTGATCCCCACCACTGGGCCAAGTCCACAACATAAATGGCCCAAATGGAATCATTGATCCCAAAATCCCAGTCTGTTCAGAACTCTGCCACCCCAGGGCCCCTGCCACCAGCCCCCCCATGTGGCCAAGCCACCTGGTCCTCAGCTCCTGGGGCTTCTGCCACCAACCCTAAGAGGCTGAACCCTGCTCCATGACCCGCAGCTGTGAAGAACTCCTGGCACTTAACAAAATGGAGATAGTGACTTTTCATTTAAGGTTTCACACATTTGCATTTCCATTTACATTTGTGTCTAGATAAACTCTTTATCAGTCCATCTCAAGGGCTACATAAAAAAAAGAAAAGAAAATAGTGGCTAATATTTAAGTCACATGGTCTGCATCCGGTTGCAATTTTGAGATAGAATTTGGATTTCACATCTACCAGGAACTGGTCCTATCATGGGCAACTGAACAAAATAAGAAAGTGGATACCTTGTTTTCCAGTGATGGTGAACCCTTTAGAGACTGAGTGCCCAAACTACAACCCAAAACCCACTTATTTACCGCAAAGTGCCACCATAGCAACAGAGGAGAAAGGAAATGCTCCTATTGGGCTGCTGGGCAGAGGGGTGGGGTAAACTCTGTACTGGAGGAGGGAGGAAGTTCTCCCAATTGGCTGTTGGGCAGAGGGGTGGGCCAAACTCTGTGCTGGGGTGACTGCATGGGTGCCCACAGAGGGGGCTTAGAGTGCCACCTCTGGCTCACATGCCATAGGTTTGCCATCACTGTTGTTTTGTGATAATATAAAATCAAGTTATTCTCAGATCCATCCTTGACTGAAGCAGAAAAACTGTAAAGAGAGATGATACATTTGTTATGTGGATTCAAGAACAAACGATTCTTCCTAAGGGATTGCATGCTATACATTTTTGTAAACAACCCCATGTTTGACCAGCCATACACATCACTTATAATTTACTGCGTCCTTAAGAGCAGTCATTTATTTAACATACCCTTTTATCACAACTTTTCCTCCTATCAGTTCAAGGTGGTTACATGGCCATCTCCTCTTCCCCATCTCACCTTAATAGGGCTAGAAAGATGATTTCATGATGTACATCAGAGATGATTACCTTGCTGAACAGGTCATGACTGTTGGGTTGCTGAACCTGGCGTGTAGAACAAATTTACACAGCAAAGGCAGTGAACAATGGGATGGAGAAACAGACCAATCTAACACAAGTGCAGTATGTAAGTGGTGCAGTCTATTTTTTTAAAAAAAGATGAGAAGCAATAGTAATACAGATAAAATAGAAAGTAATGGTGAAGGCTGAATGAGAACATGAAAGAATACAGGTGTTTCAATTCTAGGGTTTTGTTGTTGTTGTTTCTTTTGGTTCCATACCTGGTTCTTTTCTTTCTTTTTTTCAAATCCTTGTGGTACAGTGGTGAAAATGTAGTACTGCAGCCAAAAACTGCTGATGCTGTGAGTTCGTTCCTGAAGGACCCCAGGTTGACTCAGCCTTCCATCCTTCCAAGGCTGGTAAAATGATTACCCAGCATGCTGGGGACAAAAAATATGCCAAATACCTTGTGAACTGGTCAAAGAGTGCACTAAGCACCCTGGAGCGGTATATAAGTGTAATTGCTATTGCTATGTTCTGGATTTTTAGTTGGACGACTCCGATGGGACATTTGTATTGGTTTATGTGTAATCACGTAAATCACCATAGCATGTTGCTGCTAATTAATTAGTTGCTTGCCGCTAACATTCTTGGTCATGTGCCAAGCAGAAGCGTAGCTTACCTTGGCGGGGCCCCGTATAAAAATTGTTTGGGGGCCCTTTATATGCGGGGCGGAGCTAACGTCATGACATCATGACGTCGTGGGGGGAGCCAACATCATGACGTCATGACGTCGTGGGCGGGGCCAAAAATAAAAATAAAATAAATAAATAAATAAAATAGAATAGAATTAAAATAAACAAACAAACACACACACACCTCAACCCACCCACCCACCCAAACAACCACAACACAAACCCGTAAATAACTTACATAATTAAAATAAATAAAGAAATAAAATAAAAATTTAATAAAAATCCACCCACCCACCCAACACACACATAAACCACCCACCCACCTGAAACACAAAACCCTCACTTACCCTCCTGGAACTGCATGGCAAGGCGCGCTGCCCCCGACTCCAGCCTCCTCCTCCTCTTCCAGAGCCGCTTGCCGCTGTCGTCACCGCCGTCACCACCACCGGACCCGGAGGAGGCGGTGGCGCACTCTGCCAGGCGGCGTCCCCAGGCCATGGGGGTTCGGCAGCAGCGGACAGCCCGGGCAGGCCTCAACCTGCCCGTGGGAGCTGGGCGGCCCCAGGGGAAATGCCCTCCTCTGAGGGCCACCATCGGAGCCGCTCTGAGAAGCTGCGGCTCTGACTCCGAAATTTTATTTTTTAAAATTGGAGCCAAAAATGGCTCCAATAATGTGCACATGCGCAGAAACTCAATCTGATGCATGCGCAATGCGTCAGATTGAGTTTCTGCGCATGAGCAGTAAATTTTTGCTCTCTCTCTTTTTTTTTTTTTTTTTTGCCGTTGGGGGCCCCCGTAGCCCGGGGCCCCCGTATAATTGATACGGCTGATACGGCGGTAGCTACGCCTCTGGTGCCAAGTAATGTGACTGACACACAATTGAGAATGCAAGTGACAATGTATAAATTAGCAACAACTCTCTGCTACAATTTGCAAAATAAAAATGGTTTATGCCAGCATATATCCTCAATAGAAGAGTGCCTCGCTTAAAGAGTAACTCGCTTAAAGAGAAGAATTTTCTCTGAATGTTTGCTTTGCTTAACAAATAAAACCAACCAAAAACCCACTTAACAAATAAATTGGGGTTTGCAATCCCCCTCCCCCATTGGTCATTGGTGTTTCACTTAAAGAGCAAACTTGCTTAAAGAGCAATCCTGTGGAACGTATTATGCTCTTTAAGCAAGGTACAACTGTAGTACAAATGCACATTGAGTTCTTCCATAGATAGATCCTAAAACAGTAAGGCAAGTTAGAACACAAGCCATGGTAAGAATCTAACAATCCTTTGATAAACAAGACAGTTATTTTATTAATGGATCTGTTTTCTCTACCTACCCACCTCCTCCAAAAAGTACTGAGGAAGACTGGTTGCAATTATTAAAATCCTGGTGCAATTACGTTTCCAAACTCTGAGTGTCACTGTTTGCTCATAGGACTGAGAACCACACACAGTACATCTCCTCTGCTACCCTTCAGCAGAGAATACACAAGGCTCAGACCCACATTCAGCCTCTCAGATGTGCAGCAGGAAGGTCGCAGACAGTCTCTGGAGCCTTTTCAGCATTCCTATCCAAATAAGGAGAGAAAGACAGGAGTAAAGAAGCCCCCCAGTTTTTCTCTAGAAATGGCTGGAGGAAGTAAATGCTTTCCTAACAAATGTCTACTTTGCTTTCTGCTGGTCACTATCTGGACAGTAACGTCTGGGCAAGTGCACTATTTAATTCCTGAGGAAATGGAGAAAGGCTCTTTCGTTGGAGATATTGCAACAGACCTGGGACTGGACCTCAAGGAATTGCCACGTGGTGAAATCAGGATAATATCCAGAGGTACGAAGCAATATTTTGCGCTTAATTTGAGAAATGGCCATTTGTTTGTTAATGAAGTAATTGATAGGGAGCAGATCTGTCACCCGGTAGAGAGATGTGTATTAAAATTTGAGATTCTTGTTCAGGATAAGGTGAAGTTTTTTACAGCACAAGTTGAAATAGTGGATATTAATGATAATTCACCCAGTTTCCCCATAAAACAACTGGAATTAACCATTGCTGAGAACGTAGGCCTTGGGACGTGGTTTCTTTTACCAGAGGCTCAGGATCCAGATTTGGGGACCAATTCTCTCCAGACCTACCAACTCAGCAGTAACAAACACTTTTCCCTGGATGTACAGAATGGGGTTGATGGAGCCAAATACGCCGAACTTGTCCTTGAGAAGTTACTGGATCGAGAAGAACAGAATATGCATCAATTAATTCTCACTGCTGCTGATAAAGGAGAACCAGTCAGGTCAGGTACCGTGCAGATCCGCATTGCTGTTGCAGATGTAAATGACAATGCCCCTGTTTTTAACAAGTCTGTCTACGAAGTGAATGTTGTTGAAAACATCATTAAAGGGTCCCAGGTGTTAATTCTGAATGCAACTGACCTTGATGAAGGAATCAATTCAAAGGTAATGTATTCTTTCAGAAAAATCTCAGAGAAAGCTTCCAGAATATTCCACTTGGATTCTGGTACAGGACAAATATTTGTCAATGGGAATCTGGACTGAAGATTCTAAGGTACACGAAATTGAAGTCCAAGCACAGGATGGGGCTGGATTGTCTAGTCGTGCTAGAGTACTAATAAGAATCATAGATGCAAATGACAATGCTCCAGAGATCACAATTACACCACTTTCCAGCAAGGTTTCAGAAAGCTCTCCTCCAGGAAGTCTTATAGCTCTTATAAATATAAATGACAGAGATGATGGGGAAAATGGTGAAGTCACTTGTTCTTTACCAGCAAGCTTTCCGTTTCTCTTGAAGAAATCATTTGACAGTTATTACAATTTGGAAATCGCAAGAATCCTTGACCGGGAGGAAGTCCCAAAATACAACATCACAATTATGGCAAGTGACAAAGGGATTCCTTCTCTTTCAGCAACTGCATATTTCTCATTAGAGGTCTTAGATGAAAATGACAATTCACCCATGTTTATGAGTACGGCTGTTACTGTTTACATAGAGGAAAATAACAAAATAGGTGATTTAATTACAATTTTGAAGGCACAGGATTTGGACTATGGAGAAAATGGGACAATAATTTATTCTGTCATTGATAGAGACATTGTAGAGGCCAATCCAATGAAAGCTTACTCATTAGGAAATTTCCACATAAGAATGGAATCAGCAATGCCCTTCTTTCATCATACCTTTCCATTAACTCTAAAAATGGAGCTCTGTATAGCCTACGCACCTTTGATTATGAAGAGATCAAAGAGATTAATTTCCAGGTGAAGGCCCAGGATGGAGGTTCTCCACCACTCAACTCCAATGTTTCTGTGACCCTCTTCATCCTGGATCAAAATGACAATGCACCAGAAATCCTCTACCCCTCCCCTTCCAATGATGGTTCCACTGGAATAGAGCTGGCCCCTCGCACCTCAGATCCAGGTTACCTGGTCACTAAGGTGGTGGCTGTGGATGCAGATTCTGGCCAGAATGCCTGGCTCTCCTACCAGCTGACCAAGGCCACAGAGCCAGGGCTGTTCACTGTGGGACTCCACACTGGAGAGATCAGGACAACGCGGTTCTTCCTGGAGAAAGATGCCATCAAGCAAAACCTTGTGATTTTAGTCATGGACAGTCCACTCTATCTGCCACAGTCACAGTGACTGTGGTTCTGGCTGATAGCATTCCAGATGGACTAACTGATCCAAGCAGCATTGTAGTTCCTCTGGATTCTTCACCAGATCTCACTTTCTGCCTGGTGATTGCAGTAGCTTCTGTTTCATGCTTGTTCTTCACCTTCCTCCTTTTTTTTAGCAGCCCTCAGATTCTACAAATGGAGAAGCTCATACCTATGTGATGCAGGACCGGGAAATTTTAATGGCCTACCAGTTTCACAGTTTGTGGGCATTGATGGTGTCCGAGCTTTTATTCACTCTTAACTGTCATGAGGATTCATTAACAGTGGGTTCCCAAAAAAGTAAGAATATTTTTCCAGTTGAAAGATGTACTGATACTCTTTCACCCCAACCAACTTCTGATAACAGAGGTATTTTATTAACTCTGGAAGAACCAACCATTGATGGAGAAAGGCAGAATGCTGAAAGGGTAAGTTTACTTTTAAAACTTAAATATAAAAACTGTTAAGATATACAGTGAAAATATGAGTTGAGTTCAATCAGATCTCTAAAGCAAATCTATCAGTGAAATGATTAGCTGTGATTCTGAAATCTTGGGCTTTGCAGTTCACAGATTTGCTCTGAATTGTAGATCTATGTTTCAAGTGGATTTGCAACTCATGCACAAAGGCTTAGTCATGTTTAGTAGAACACTAACTACTTTACACTTCCTTAATGGTTCCTTGGTGATTGTGACTGAATGCCATTTCTGACAAGTGATGGAAAAAAACAAGGTACTAATGAATAAATCTTTGAGTTTTAGAGACCCTGGTATGGTATTATTGTTGCACTCAATTTTTTCTTTGAGATCTTTTAAAATTAATGCATTAAATGTTTGGTATCTCTATGTCAGGTGGTGCTTGATTTTGTTGTTTAGCTAGATCTCTTTCTTTCTTTGTTAGTCTATTGCTTTTGGTAAATACTTATTTCAGTGTTGTGGAGTTCCCATGCTGAGGCCCACTACAAATGGCTTGACTCTCCTGCTGCTCCTTATCCTTGAAGCTGGCTGTTTATAAGGTCCTTCTGAATCAAGAAAAAAATAACAGGAGTGAGGGGAAGAAGCAGCTTATTGGACACAGTGGAAGATGGCAAACAAATATGAAGAAGTCATGGTAGCAAGGAAAGGTGATCACTTAGAGAGCCTAGAAGCCCAACCAAGTCATCTTGTCCAAGTGTCCTATACCCAAATCTAGAGTTGCTACTGACCATAAAAGCAATGAAAGATCTTCTTGGCATAGATAAAAATAACAGCTTAACAGTTCAGAACTAAAGCTAATTTTACTGACTTAATTTTATGAGAAGAAATTAGATCTTGCAGGAAAAACCAAAAAACTTGGTATCATATGACATCAAGGGTGAGTAGAAACAGAAGCTTTTTTTATTTTTCTTGCTGAAAAATTACTGAAACGAAATGTATTGAACACTGAAAACAGGTAAGTGAATGGAAGAGCAATTATAAATGGAGTGGAAGATAATTAATCAGAGGGATGACAGAAAGGGGGGAATGACAAAAGGTCAGTACCACCATTGAAAAGATGGAGCTAGCGATGAGAAGATCAAACACAGCATCTTATAAAAGCTACCAGTTCCTATATATTTCCTGCCTAAAATGGAAGTGTATTAACACAGGCAAAAGTGATTTGACTCTACTTACTACATGAAGTGCATATAAGTTAAAGTTCTGCACTTTATTTTGCAATGGATGCTAAAATCTACAATCAAAACCATGGAGCACTCAGGCGATAGAATTACACAATTGCTGAAATCCTGTTGCTTAGCAAAGTAGGTCACAATTAGAATAGGACCATTTGAATCAATGGTCTGTATGGAGGTATTGTCTCACCAAAGCCCCACTGATTCAATGGAACTACTCTAGTGTGACTTAGTATACTTACTAACAGGATTTCAGCAAATATAATATACGTACATAAACACTCTTTCATAGGATCCCAGAACATATATTTTAGGATTTGTTTAATGTCTTTTACTTGAGCTTAGTATAAAGGGATGAACAAAGAAGTCTAAACATTCATGTCTGGTGGAATTCTGACATTTTCTGATCACTTTTATTCAAGTGAGAGTGCCCTGGTCTACAATTAACCACTAAACTACCTGGAAGAGTGTATATTTCATTGTATCATTCAATGCTTATTAAATAAACACTTATGTTAAAGTTGTCAGTTTATATTGTTTGAAGTAAAATTTAAGAATCTAAACTTACCTATTTATATTTCTTTCAGAGACATTCACCAATTATCTAGTTAAATGTATTGGGTAGTAACTTGCACGGAATTGTCTCTAAAGGGAAAATATAGTGATAGCTGGAAATACGCATTTACTTTTGCATATGATTTGACACTCTGTGTATGGTTAAATAGGATTGTCACTATGAGAACTAAGTCTGTATTCCTCCCTTCTAGAACAAAGATACAAATGCCTTCCTGCTTTCCCTCTGTTTTCCTTATAACAGACTTAGTAGCACACGGTCCATTGGAATGCATATTTGATTCCCACTGAAAACTGCAGCAGAGATGTGAAGTCTTGAATATGGTGAGACACCTCTACAAGGAATTTCATCCAGAGTTAAGCAAGGAATGCTCCTTCTCTCAAGAATTCTACAGCTAGTGCACAATGGCTTTGTAAGAAAATGAATGTCCATTCCATTTGGAAGCAAAATTCACTATGATGAGTTATGCAACTTAACATATGCATAGGTAAATCAGCAACAGGATTCAGGCCACTATACATTGTGCACCAGTTTCGTAATTTAAAAACCCGATAAATATGCCAGTTGTTGTACCTAACAAAGCAGAAAGTGTGGGTCTCATGGCGTTTGTTCCTTTTCCAGCACTTTTAAACACACAGACACAATGACATGAAACATTTCTATAGTATCCAACCAACCAACCAAGCAAGAAAGCAAGCAAACAGAAAATATGTCATAAGTCTGTGAAGTGGGGCTTCTAACAACTGCCAAGTCCCAAGGTTGGAAGTTCTGATGAAGGATGAATTCTTAAGTTTATTGATCTTTTCTTCCCATGTTGATGCCCAGAAAACTGGAAGCCTGTCGGCAGTATGAAATTCACTGGTCGACCGAGAGGAGTTCTCCTCTTATATTTGTGTGCTGAGAAGGCTTTTATTTCCTTTATGCTGAGGAAGATTAGTAGCTAAGTTTAGATGCTTCATTGTCACAATAAACGGGCATAGCATGGCTATGTAATGAGCACTCCACATCAACACAATGATGAAATCAATCTCAGCTAGTACAGCACTTACTATATCCAAGGATGCAGTGGTGGGATTCAAATGTTTTTTACTACCTACCCTGTGGGTGTGGTATGGTGGGCATGGCCAGGGGAAAGTCCTGTGTTGCACCCCAGTCAGAACTACTTTATTGCAAAGCTTGGATGGGTGGGGCCAGCCAGAATTTCTGCTACCAGTTCTGGCAAATTGGTGCGAACCTGCCGATGCCCACCACTGCAAGGATGAGAAGCGGTCTTGGGCACTAGTGACTGTGATGATCCCAAAGGCTTAGTGGCTTGTTTCTAATAGTGATTCCATCTGGAGCCTCTGTTTTCATCCAAGCAAGCAGCCTGGCAAGGAGGAATAACAAACAATGTCTGGACTGAGCCAAAATTCTGGTACAAGGCTAGAATTCCTGGACAATCAGGAAATTGAATTACCCCTTCAGCTCTCACCTTCTTGACAGGTGCACACACTATAGGAAACTATTAAGAAGAAGTATGTTTAGGCCCCTGCACATCATAGCATTTTCATAATAACATTCATTCTTTCTGGATGAGAGGGTGAATTTTACACACTGCATTAGGAATAGAGTAAGTTATCTTACACTGACTCACACCCTTTGTCCATCAAAATGTAATTAGCAATAGCTTTCCAGGATTCTTTCCTAGATTTATCTGGAGATCAACCCTGAGTATTAACCATTCACAGACCTTTTTTTCTTCTGAAGTCAGATGTGATTGGGTGCATTGGGGTGGTGGTAGGATGGAACTTTATAAGTGTACAGTATGGTGCAGATGGACATCCCAAAAATAAATAAACTTCAATAAATGAAGTTAAGGAAAGAGCAATGCCTATTTCAGTGGTGGCAAACCTTTGCACTCCAGCTGTTCTTGGACTTCAATAACAGAAGCACAAGTCAACAGTCCTGCTGATCAGGGCTTCTAGGAATTGAAGTCCGAGAACAGCTGGAGTGCCAAGGTTAGCCATCACTGGCCTATTGCATTTCATATCAATCTGAACTTCTTGGAGGAAAACAGCAGCAAAATTGGCTATAAAGAGGAGTGACATGGTGTGTTGCAGTAAAGAGGGATAGACTAAGTTAAACTGAACTGATCAACTTTGCAGTTGAAATGAATGTATTGGAATATATAATTCAGTGTCCTGCAGGGCTGAATGAGTAAAACATAATCACATATCTTGTAGACTCTGTATAATGGCAGTATAAAATACACACGAAGCTAAAAGAATAATTCCATTTATTTCTTGTTTCAGGGATAGGTGGTGGTATTTACTTTTTAAAAAATATGATTGATATATTTCAAAATACTTAATTGATTTTCTCCAGACAATTGTGAGATGGTAATAAAATAAAAATTGATAATATACTAGTTCTAAAATTATTATCATCACCTTATGAAACTTTTCTAAATAATGCATTTATTTCATGAGACATTGGGTGTCGCTGTTCACTAAGAAGGAAACATCCTGATAACCCACTGCAAAGCAAAAAGCACAAAGGGCTTGCAGTCTCCTGGGTTAAAGAACTGGGAAAGGGAGGGCCTTGTTAAGCGAATGGGAAAAGGCTTTGATAAATACAGTTGTCTTGAGAAGATTTGGATCTAGACAACAGTGCTGTTGAAGTCAAGGACAAAAGAGAATTATCAGTGTCTGTAGACTGAGGATTGAAGTCTTGCAGAGGCTGAAATGGCTAATAGTCAATCTTGCTGGAGGCAATTGTCCTGGATGGTGTTGGTAGCTGTTTTTCAAGCAATTGCTGGCCAGATTCATTATTCTATTCGTGAAGAACAACAGAAAGGTTCTTTCGTGGGGGACATCACAAAAGATCTGGGAATGGATTTGAAGCAACTCTTGCATGATCCCATCCAGATTATAGCTGAAGGTAGGACACAATACTTTGCTCTCAATGTCCAAAATGGTTATTTGTATATTAAGGAAAGGCTTGATAGAGAAGAGCTGTGCCCCCAACTATCAACTTGTATTATAAAGTTAGAGATCCTTGTTCAAGGCCAGCTTAAGGTTTATACAGTCGAGGTTGAAATTGAAGATATCAATGACAATGCTCCAACTTTCCAAGCAAAAACGCTGCAGCTGAATATCCCAGAAAATACAGCCGTAGGGTCCAGATTCCTCCTTCCAGATGCACAGGACCCAGATTTAGGAACAAACTCTTTGCAAAGCTATCACATTAGTCCTAACAGCCACTTCTTTCTTGATGAACAAACAAAACCGAACGGAGCCAAATATGCTGAGTTAGTCCTGGAAAAGCCTATGGATCGTGAAGAAAACTCAATCTATGACTTAATCGTTACAGCTAGTGATGGTGGAAACCCTGCCAAATCTGGAACTGCACACATCAAGATTGCTGTTGAAGATGCAAATGACAATGCACCAGTTTTTTTACAGTCTGTTTATAAAGTGACTGCTATGGAAAACATTCCTGTTAACTCTTTACTAATAACGATAAATGCTACAGATCTGGATGAGGGGATTAACTCAGAAATAACATATACATTCCGCCAAATTTCAGAGAAAGCATCAAATAAATTCCATTTGGATTCCAAGACTGGAGAAGTAAGGGTGAGGCAGAACATAGATTTTGAGGAGTGTGCTTCATATGAAATGGAGGTCCAAGCCCGTGACGGAAGGGGTTTATCAGGCCAAGCTGACATTTTCTTGACTGTCATTGATGTCAATGACAATGCGCCAGAAATTGGGGTAACATCACTCACCCAGGCTGTGAGTGAAGATTCCCCAGAAGGAATGGTGATTGCGCTGTTAAAAGTAACAGACAGGGATTCAGGAGAAAATGGTATCGTCGTGTGTTCCATCCTTGGCAACACACCATTTCGTTTAGAGAAAACTTTTGATAATTATTACAGTTTAGGGATTCACAAAGCCCTGGACAGAGAAGAGGTATCATATTACAATATGACTATTATGGCAACTGATAAAGGCACACCTCCTCTTTCCACAACAATTTTCATTCCAGTAAAAATACTGGACAAAAATGACAACCCACCAGTTTTTAAAGAAAAATCCTACATTTCTTCAATTTCAGAAAATACTCCAGCTGGAACTTCTATTATCACAATAAAAGCAACTGATCCAGACTGGGAAAATAATGGTAAAGTCAGTTACTCACTTACTGAAGGAAAGATGGGGTACTCCTACTTATCTTCTTCTTTGTCTATACACTCTGAGACAGGAACAATATATGCCCTACGTTCCTTTGATTATGAAGAGATCAGAGAGATTAACTTCCAGGTCAAAGCCCAGGATGGAGGCTCTCCACCACTCAGCTCTAATGTCTCTGTGACCCTCTTCATCTTGGATCAGAATGACAATGCACCAGAAATCCTGTACCCATCTCCTCCCACAGATGGTTCCACTGGAATAGAGCTGGCCCCACGATCTTCTGAACCAGGTTACCTGGTCACTAAAGTGGTGGCTGTGGATGCAGATTCTGGCCAGAATGCTTGGCTCTCCTACCAGCTGACCAAGGCCACAGAGCCAAGTCTCTTCACTGTGGGTCTCCATACTGGAGAGATCAAGACAACTCGGTTCTTCCTGGAGAAAGATGCCCTCAAGCAAAACTTGGTGATTTTGGTCAAGGACAATGGACAGCCCCTTCTATCTGCCTCAGTCACAATGACTGTGGTGTTGGCTGACAACATCCCTGAAGTTCTATCAGATCTGAGCAGCATCTCTTCCCCAATAGATCCCCCATCAGATCATACCTTCTACCTCGTAGTTGCAGTGGCTGTTGTCTCTTGCTTGTTCTTCACCTTCCTCCTTGTGTTAATGGTCACCAAATTGCACAGGTGGAGACAATCTCAGTTATGTGACAATGGAAGTATAAATTTCAGTGGAGTTCCTGTCTCCCAGTTTGTGGGAATTGATGGCGTCCGAGCTTTTCTTCAGTCTTATTGCCATGAAGTTTCCTTAACTTCAGGCTCTCAGAAGAGGTTCTCCCAGATTCTTTTTCCAGTTGGAAGCTGTACAAATACACTGACACAACAACAGACTGCCGATAAGCCAGAGCCTTTATTAATAACTGGTGATTTGAATATCTTTAATGAGGAAGCAGCAGCTGCTCAGGTGAGTACATACATGTTAATACTTTGCATTTTGATTTCAGCTGTAGTTTAAAATTCATAAAAGCAACACTTTGCTCTAAAAGCCACTTGGAAGGTCAACAAATATATGATAATTAGATCTGCTATTTTTTTTTCTGAAAACGATTTGCACATCAATAAAGAAAGATGAATCTCGAGAAAGATAATGGCAGTTTTGGTATCAGTAAGGCTTGTATCTCATTCCACAAAACAAGGTGCAGCCCTCTCCCTGAACCACTTGCAATAACATGCAGACAGATGAGGAATTTTCTACTTACTTTTAAGTATTGTAGTTTTATACTTCTAATTCTAATTTGTGAATATTTGTGAAAATTAGTGAACATGTATTAAACACTTCTAGATAGGAATTAAATCAAGCAAACTTTTAGGCAATTGGGTTTTTTGTTGTTGTTTATAGCATGTTTATGAATCTTATCTTCATTGCAATTATTACTATTATTGTTGCAGTTGTTGTTTGAATAAATTTTATATATAGAGGCCAAGATCTTACACAGTATGGATGGATTCAAAAATCTCACCAGCATATTTGCATACTTATTACTTGCGGGTCTCTAGAGATAATGGAGGCGTCCCGTAGCAACTAGAACAGTGGTGTGCTATTGTCTACAAAGCTAACTCAATCTTCCAGCATCCTGCCAGCCAATCAATGACCATATTAGCTGGTGTTGATGGGAAAATGGAGAATCACTTGCAGCAGTATTGGATGTTCCTTTGTACAGACTTCAAAAAAGTAAAGCCACATGTGTAAGAATAATATTACTATATGCTATAAGTCAGATACAGTTTTCTGTCTTTATCAACTTGTCTATTATTGTGTCTTTATTTATTTTATTCACATCACAGGTAGCTGTGTTGTAAATCTATGAAGAAACAATTCCTAAGAAATACTTTTGTTCATTCTTTGAATTTGAGCAATAGTTGAACCTGAAATGTTTTTCTATGTAAAATAAGCAAAGAAAGTTCAGTATCTCCTGTCACAGTCCAACTGTGATTATTCTCAGAGCAAATGTATTCTAAAATTTGGCAAGCAAAATGGTAAAGAAGTCCTTTACACACGGATCAGTGGGTTTCAGTCCTGACCTACAAATTAGCCAATAATTGCTTGGTGAGATTCTGGAATAAGTACACTGATTGCTAGAGAAAGATGATCATAGACATCTCCTGACAGTTGTAATAGAGAACAATCCTTGCTAGCACTAAAAATCTGACCAAAAAATCATATTTGTATACTATTTTCCCAAGCTTGTTATAGTGGCTTTGAAATAATAATAATAAGAACAATAGTTCTTCTGAACATCATCATCATAGTTATTATTTTGCTATCTATAATATTATGACTGTGTGGCATTTTACAAAGAAACTTATCCATAAAAGGTAGAGCTCTTTTTTATCAGGCTTAAACTAGTAATTTTGAGAGAGGCAAAAGAACAGTAATATGACAGGGAAAACAAGAAAAGAGAATGTAGTAGCATTCAAGGTAGGCAATGACAAAAAAATGAAATAGTTTATGTAAGAACACAAAGACTTGAGTAAAATTTTGCATTGTTCTTCAAAGTAAAATGTTGTAATGTTAAGGGACTAAATAAGCAAAGAAAAATGGAGATGGCTGTCAAGAATGTCCAGAATTTCATACTTGGTCAACAGATTGGCTAATTATATTGACTAATTAGTTTCTCTAAGTTCTAGGAAAACGTGTGGCATTCTCTCATATGTCTCTATTAACATTGAGGTAATCTATTTGTAAAACAGACAAGAAGCTGGTGCCAAAGTTTGATACTGAAGTTCGTTATTTTCATAACTGTAGCCAAGAATTCACATTCTACTCTATCAAAAGCTTTTTCATAACCTAGAAAGGCTAAATGATGAGGATTCAGACCATAGATCCTTCTGCTCTTTTTGAATTAAATTGTCTTCCTGGTCTTATTTCAAATATAAATAATTTTATAAATATTACTTGAGTAAAATGAATATAATATTGGTCAAATGTTGTTGTCTATAAAGGACATGGTAGACAGCATTTCTCATAACACCATCACAGTGGTATATAAGGCTGTAATCGTGAAAATTCTTCAAGTAAAAAATAACCATAAAAAGCTAGAATTCAATGGATTCACAAAAGCATATGCTTGTGTGAATTTGAAAATGAATCACAGTGGACTGCTTAGAATTCCAGTTGAAGAAAAGTTGCCATTTTGAGGCTAAAGATAAAGAAGGTTCTTAACTATCTCAGGCAACTTCCTTGGATTGCATTGCATGGGCAAAATGGTGGAGTCCTTCAATGTAAATTAGGGAAATGCTGGAGGAATCCTTTGTCATATACAAGTGAACAGTATATACTGTAGTTGTTTTCAATAAAATCAAATTAGTGCTGATTCACATACAACTGGTTTAGTGACAATAGGACAAACTAGTAGGCTTACGAAATACTGTATAACTATTCACAGACTACTGTTATATGAAGGCTTTAGATCAGGGATTCTCAACCTATGGCCTGCGGGCTGGATGCAGCCTGGAACACCATTTCATGAGCCCCCTACCTCCACCACACCCAGAAGTGCCATGTGGTAAAGGAATGGCAAAATGACTGTCCAGCCCCCCGAAGCTGTCTGAGGGAGCGTGACTCAATCCCCGGCTTAAAAAAGGTTGAGAACTCCTGCCTTAGATACAAGGCACATGTTGGGCTCCTTTAACAAGGCTTACAGGCTGGGAGTGCTAGGAGGGGCTCTACATAATTCAGTCCAACTGATCACAAATATTAAATGTTATCAAAGCAGAGACAGTTGTAATAGTAGAAGTTATATGTAGTCAAAAAGACAGACATATGTGTGCGTACATGTATATGTGTTTTCTAGTATTTCTAAAGCAAAAGAAAATAGTACAGGAAGCAAAAGACCAAGAACCCAGTGTGAGATTATTGAAATAATGTTTCCATAAAATACATGTCATTAATCTGACATAATAATAATAATGGTACCTTAAAATCATAAAAATACGTATGAACTTTTCATGAAGCTCAACAATCACAGTTCTAAAAAAAGTATTGTATTCACTTCATTGTAAACTTACTCAAGATATGTTTCTTACCTGTTCATGTTATTTCTGGAAATAAAGGCATGGGATGGATTTAGAGTATAAGTCTATTTGTGTCCTCTGAGGTAGGAAAATATTTTACAGATAGCATATGACTGGAGAAGGGAAATTCTTAACTAATATGTCACAAGACAAGATTCCCTCACTTGCAGGATTAAAGCAAATTAGATTTCATTGTTTGATTATTGGTCTTCAGAACATAAGCACAGCATTCCTTTGAAGTCTGATTTCACAAACTCAGAAAGATTCCCACATTCAGTTTTCTCTCAACTTTATTAAGGGACTATCTCTGATGTCTTCTTCCAGCCTCAGTCACAGTTCCAGTTGATCTTAATGGACCTTACGTCTAGTTACATTACACCGTGGCTCTATGTATATATATACACATTCCAATCAAGTATATTCGAACTTATGGAAACCTTTTCTAGATTTTTTCAGGTTTTCTTCTTCTGGAACCACCATAGGTCTGTGCATCTTGCCCATGACTACACAGGCTGGCTTTTCTCCCATGACGCACAGTAGGGAATTGGACTTCCAGTCTCAGGCTCTGCAGTCAGATACCTAAACCATTGAACTCTAATTACTGCTTAATTGTGGTGACATGAATTTATCATGTTATCCCTCAAAGATGCTAATGGTATGGAGTTTCCTTTTTTCTTTCTTTCTGGTAACCTTTCCATTAGGGCTATTATTTATTGATGCTTCAGTTCTGCCTCTAAGTCCTGCCACCATCTAAAAGGCTAAAGTCTATCTGAGTGCCCTATCTCCAAATAGACAATTTAGAGTGACTGGTACTGGATTAAAACTGTGGCCTTCCAATTCCTCTCCTTGAATAGGACTTGGGACCTT
This sequence comes from Furcifer pardalis, assembly GCA_030440675.1. Classification (NCBI taxonomy): domain Eukaryota; kingdom Metazoa; phylum Chordata; class Lepidosauria; order Squamata; family Chamaeleonidae; genus Furcifer; species Furcifer pardalis. The sequence continues at coordinate 149,275,360 of CP126891.1, forward strand.
GATCAATCCTGTAATTGGGTTCTCATTGGGGACACACTTGGAGAGGCAGCACAGTGTGACAACTTATATAATGCAGTGTCTGTCTCTTTAAGAAAGAGGTTTAAATGGCAGCTTTCTCACCTCTGTGGATGCATTTTACTTCTTTATAGAGCACTAGTCTAGTCAAACTGATCTGTATTTGTGGGAGGAAGTCTTAATTGATTTTAACCAGTTAGGGTGCCAGTCAGTAGATACCTTTTCTCTTTAGAGAAGCAGGGAATGATGACCACATTTTTCATTTATTTGGAATAAAAATGGAACAAAATGTACATGTGTCATGTTTTGAATGATATGGGATAGTAGCACTGCAGTGGCTTAGTGGCTAAGATGCTGAGCTTGGAGACTGGAAGGTCGGGTTTCTATACCCGAGTGCTGCACAGCAGATCTTGGGGACATGAAAGGAGCCTCATGTGGGCATCTCCTTAGCGGAGTTTCTCCAGCAAAAATCTTTTCAACTCAAAGTAATTTCTGACACAAAATTTGTTTTAATGATAAAATACATGTGGTTTTATTGTCTATATGTTGTGGATTTAGCTCCAATACTAAAACACTTCACTTTAAACCAAAGTTCCCTTGTTTGAGACTACACTCCCCATGTAAGTATTTTTTTTAAAAAAATAAATAAATATAATAATGGAATAGGCAGCAGGTGGTTAATATTTTGCTTCACATGGAATGTCTGCTAAAATACATTATCAATTTTCACATTTTAAACTGTACAGTTGAAAAGTCTAGGGTAAAGGGGGACAATAAAATTATGGCTGTCTAGGGAAAGAAGACAAGCAACACATACAAAAACCAACAACATCTTCATTGCGCAATCAGGTGTTGTTCAATTGTTTTAATGTTCATTTGAGACTCTGGGTGTCGCTGTTCACCAATGCTTTAGCAAATTGCAAGGAGAGATGCAAAAGGATCAACTGAGTGTTGCATATTGCGAAGGAAGTGTACTGAGGCATATTCCGGGTGAAACAGAACACGTTAATCAAAGGATTTTTATCAAGCAAGAAGAAGAAGAAGGATTTTATTTAAGAAAAAGAAAGAAACAGACTAAAGAAATCCTAAGAAAAGCTATCTTTGAAAGCTTGAAATGGCAAATGCTTTCAGACTCCAGCAATGCAATGGTCTATTCTGGCTTACATGGACTGCCATTTGGCAGTTAAATGGTGGGCAGATCCACTATTCAATTCCTGAGGAACTCCAGGAAGGATCTTATGTGGGGAATATTGCAGAGGACCTGGGACTCAGCAATAAGGAACTGTCAGCCGAGTTCGCATCATTTCTCAAGGTACGCATCCATATTTTACCTTGAATTTTGAGAATGGGCATTTATGTGTCTCAGAAAGAATTGACAGGGATGAAATATGTGGCTGGGAGGAGAAGTGCATTTTAAGTCTGGAAGTCCTTGTTGAGGATAAAGTAAAGCTCTTCACTGTTGAAGTTGAGATCATGGATATAAATGATAATGCTCCAATGTTCTCACAGGAGCGCTTAGACTTAAAGATAAGTGAAACAGTGGCAGTGGGGACCCATTTCCCCTTACAAGAAGCTCAGGATTCTGACTGTGGAGGCTATTCAGTCCAGAACTACCATCTGAGCAGCAGCAAACATTTCTCCTTGAAACTGCAGAGGAAATCTGACAGGGACAAGTATCCAGAATTGGTGCTAGAGAGTCCCTTGGACAGGGAAGAAGAAGCAGTTCACTTCCTCATCCTAACAGCCACTGATGGTGGACATCCTGTGAGGTCCGGCACTCTACAGATCTGTGTAACGGTTTTGGATGTAAACGACAATGCACCAGTTTTTAACCAGCCTCTCTATCAAGTCAGTGTTTTGGAAAGTGTCCCCATAGGTTCACTCTTGCTTACTGTGAATGCTACAGATGCTGATCTAGATGCAAATGCTGAGGTGATTTACTCTTTCCTCAAAATAAAAGAGAAAGCATCACAACTCTTCAAAATAGATCCGAGGCATGGAGAAATATCAACAACAGGGAAACTGGATTATGAAGAAAATAAATTGTATGAAATCAGCGTTCAGGCAAAGGATAACGGAGGCCTCTCTGACAGGACTAAAGTACTCATAATGGTTATTGATGTTAATGACAACATCCCTCAGATAACAATCACCACTATTTTTAATTCAGTCAGTGAAGGAAGCTTTGTGGGAACTGTAGTTGCTCTATTGAACATACAGGACAAAGACATGGGTGAGAATGGAGAGGTCATATGTTCAATTCCTACAACTCTTCCCTTCCGTTTAGAGAAATCATTTGATAACTATTACCGTCTGGTGATTGATAGAGCCCTTGACAGAGAAGAGATATCAAACTATAGTATAACTATCAGTACTACAGACAGAGGAAACCCTCCATTGTCAGCCACTGCAGTGCTATTTTTGGAAATTTCAGATGTAAATGATAATGCCCCAGTCTTTGGCAAAATACAATATACTTCTTACATAACTGAGAATAATTCCAGGGGTCATCCTGTTTGTCACATCAAAGCAAATGATCCTGATTTTATGGAAAATGCCACTGTCACCTTTTTAATTATTGAAGGAGGCAATAGTGACTCCACTATCTCCTCCTACCTTTCCATTAACTCTGAGACTGGGATTGTCTATGCCTTAAATTCCTTTGATTATGAAGAGATCAGAGAGATTAACTTCCAAGTGAAGGCCCAGGACGGAGGCTCCCCACCACTCAGCTCCAGTGTCTCTGTGACCCTCTTCATCCTGGATCAGAATGACAATGTGCCAGAAATCCTCTACCCCTCCCCTCCCACTGATGGTTCCACTGGAATAGAGCTGGCCCCAAGATCCTCTGAACCAGGTTACCTGGTCACGAAAGTGGTGGCTGTGGATGCAGATTCTGGCCAGAATGCTTGGCTCTCCTACCAGCTGACCAAAGCCACAGAGCCGGGGCTGTTCACTGTGGGACTCCACACTGGAGAGATCAGGACAGCTCGGTTCTTCCTGGAAAAGGATGCCCTCAAGCAAAGTCTGGTGATTTTGGTCAAGGACAATGGACAACCATCTCTTTCTGCCTCAGTCACAATGACTGTGGTGTTGGCTGATAACATTCCTGAAGTCCTGTCAGATCTCACCAGCATCTCAGTTCCTGTAGATCCCCCATCAGCTCTCACCTTCTACCTGGTGGTTGCAGTGGCTTTTGTCTCTTGCTTGTTCTTCACCTTCCTCCTTGTGTTAATGGCCATCAAATTGCACAAGTGGAGACAATCTCAATTATATGACAATGGAAGTGTGAATTTCAGTGGAGTTCCTGTCTCCCAGTTTGTGGGAATTGATGGAGTCCGAGCTTTTCTTCAGTCTTATTGCCATGAAGTTTCCTTGACTTCAGGCTCTCAGAAGAGGTTCTCCCAGATTCTTTTTCCAGTTGGAAGTTGTACAAATACACTGACACAACAGCAGGCTGCTGATAAGCCAGATCCTTTGTTAACAACTGGTGATTTGAATATCTTTAAGGAGGAAGCAGCTGCCACAGAGGTGAGTACATACGCATCAATACTTTGCATTTTTATTTCAACTGTAGGTGATTTCAATAGCTTTAAGAAGGATAAAGCTGCCAGTATGGTATTTCATGATGTCTATTTTATTATGTTTTTTTAAACACACACATAAAAACACACTTATAAAAATAAGAAAAAAACCAACTATACATAACTTGTAATGAAATTCACACTATTTATTATATAGCAATCCGTGCATTTGGTGCATGAAAGCTCAGATTTAAATACAGGAGTTAGTCTTTAAGTTGCCACCACATATTTTTTTTGCTGTTTTGTTTTGTTTACTCTCTGATATGCTATTAATTAATCTTATTCAAATTTGCATAAAACATAGATAATGTTTAGCAAATGCACCCACTACTCTTGGGACCTTCCTTTCTTTTCCACATACAGTATCTTAATTCTCTAATTTAATTATTATACCTTTCCCTATTTAACCCCCCCCCCCACTAATACTGTACATTCTTTTTTATGCACTAGTTTGAAGCCCTTAGATTTTTGAAAAACATATTCAATAACATCTCCCAATATATGCAAAAAAATGTTTTCTTCTATCCCCCTTTTAATTTTTAGTTTGCATGTCAGCTTGAGTGCTATAGTCCAAATTTCTTTGTATGATTCCTCCAAATCTATGGAGATCCACACTTTCCAATTCCTTTCTATCAATAATCTCATAGCTGTTATCATAATTATAATCATTTTTCTTATATTTATCTATCATTATATCACTTAAATCCATTACCAATGTGATCTTGGGACTCATATCTATTTTTAAAGATAATATCCTATTAATTTCATCAAAAAAAATTCCCCATATATTATACACCTCTTTACACTCCGCACCATTAATGTAAATAGGTCCCATCCCTTTCTTTACATCGCCAACAATCTTTTTGATAATTATGATCATATTGATGTTAACGTATTGGCGTTTTATTTTAAACGTTATAAACCAAGTTCTTATCTCTGTTTGATATTTTTCATTTATTGTAATTTTATTAAATTAGAGGTTTTTTAATCCCAAAGGGTGTTTGCTGTGCCAATGCATTTTCTAAAGGAGGTTTAAAGTCAGAATGTTTTTTCCTAATTACTGAAGCAATTATTTTATTTATTGAGATAAAAGTTGTCATTTTATCTATGTCATATTTTCATATTACTGATCAAAAGAATAGTTCAATACATTACAAAACCAACTCGCAGATTGCTTCTGTAACCATCTCAGCTTTTTCTTCTATGGGCACTACTAGTAATGTGCACTACTAGTAATGAAGAATTAATAAGAATCATGCACTGTCAATTCTGACTCATGATGACCCTTTGCAAGGTTTTCTAGAGAAAGAATACACAGAAGGACTGGGGACACATTCCTGAAGGAATGCCCTTCAAATGATTTCAGTATAATAGTTCCTGATTCAAAGGTTTCTCCTTGGGAAGCTGTACCGTAGTAGACACAAATACAAAGACATATTTTATAGTTACTTCTTGAAACTAAATTTCAATTGGCAATCAGAAGTTCTTAATAGGATCAGAGCAAAAATATAATGCTATTTTAAAAATTGTGATACAACCATGTGACAAATCTTTATATTCTAAACATGCCAACAGTGACTGCAGAAGTATGATTTTGCTCACCCCGTGAGCCCTCCATAGACATCTATTCTGGGTTTATTTACAAAACCAGGTTCATATCTTTAGACTGGTAGTAATATTATTGGTATTTTTTATATTATCATGTATTATGTATTATTGAGCTGGAATAAATCTTTTTCTGATTAGCCATCTTGTCCACTACAGAGGCAGTTGCTTTCCCCCTAACTAGTTCAACAAGTTGCCTCTGTTAAGAAGGCTGTAGTGTCTCAGATTTCAATCAATGGAGAAAACATCTCAGTGTTTTGCCATTATGGGACCACCCAAACAAAGACTCTAAATGTGCTACCTTTCTTTCTTCATGTCAGAGCATTGCACAACTACAGTGCCATACTTCTGACTGGCTCTATGCTGTTGCCCAGGGAATGACGAAGGAAACTCACAATGCTTTCCACTCTTCAGAGTCCTTCTATGATCCCCACTATGTTACCAGCCACTCAGATATGCTGCTTTGCTCTCTTCCTATCATCTTCTCTATAAGCTCAGAATCACAATATTCTGTTCCAGCAGCTAATGATGAAGTTGGAAACTGCTGCCACTAAATACTCTGACTTGGCCCAAATCCTGCCAGGCTGCTGTTGGCAAAACAGACCGAAAAAAAAGAGTGGCATGGCCTGTTCTTACTCTCTGTGGATGGGCTATTTCAGTGGTGGGGGTCCAAAAAAATTACTACTACACTGTGGGTGTGGTATAGTGGGCGTGGCCAAGGGAAAAGCCCTGTGTTGCACCCAAATTAGAACTACTTTATTTCAAAACTTGGATGGGCAGGGCCAGCCAGAATTTCTGCTACCAATTCTGGAGAACTGGTGAGAACCTGCTGATGCCCATCACTGGGCTATTTCACTTCTACTACAAGCACAGGTGATGAGGTAAGTTCTCTCGCGTTCTTATCCTTGCTGTTTTTTACAGAGCAGAACCAGCCATATCTGACACTATACAAATCCACATGATTTCAGCTTGTGTAAATGAGGAATCCCACACTTTTAAGCACCTAAAATCTTCAATGAATGTAGGTAATGTGCTTACAGGATAAGCAGCAAGAGTGGCAAAAGTGTGATATACAGCATGTGTGTAGCTTACCAGAGGCCCAAATGCATTCCCCAGCACCACTGGAAGCCCCCAGGCCCCAGAAGCCAAACTTTCAAAATTGATTTTTCAACACTGTTTGAAAAAGGGCCATTGTGCCCTTTAGTAGACATGGGAGACAAAAACAGTAAAACCTTGCATAAAGAGCACCTCGCTTAGAGACTAACTGGTTTAAAGAGAAGAATTTTCTCTGAATGATCGCCTCTCTTAACAACTAAAACCAACCAAAAACTCACTTAACAAATAAATCGGGGTTCTCAATCCCCCCCGTCAGAAGTCACAATCAGTCACTTACAATGGTATTTTGCTTAAAGAGCAGACTCGCTGAAAGAGCAATCCCATAAAACACATTATGTTCTTTAAGTGAGGTACCACTGCATACTGTTTCAGGGTTCCTCAACTCCCAGCCCTGCAATCTCTCTCTCTTTTAAAAGAGAGAATGATCCATTAAGGGGAGTTTTCAGTACTAAAAAAAGTTTAAAAAAATCTTTGGGATGGATGGAATGTAAGAATGTGTGTGGTTCTCTAAGATTCCTGGAAGTTGCGCACCTCCTGCCATAGTTTAGGTCATAGTAAAAGGAGGAATGAATTGACCAAGAAATAGCATTTTCCTTTTAAATATAAATGGCAGAGCTTCTCAAAGCTTCAATATAACCTCAGAGTCAGATGAAACAATTGTTGAGAGAGTGGTAAATGTAGATTCGATAGTATATCAATTGAGATTCTGGGTACTGAAGGGCAATTACTAATTCATATATCAAAGACTATGGTTATTCTTTTCTTTTTTAATATATATTTTATTAATTTTTAAAAAAGAAAAATTGACAAACCAATACACACACACACAAATCATGACATAATACATATCAATTGCAAACCAAATACAATACATACTAGAATGAAAAAAGAAAAAAAACATAACAACTTATTTAATGCATATATACTCCGTCTTTATAATGTGTAACCACTTATATATTTGACTATGTATTCCAATGAATGTAATATTTTTAACACTCTGATACTGTACTATAAAAGACATCACTCTAAATATCACCTTAATATTAATTATTAAATCTACTCTTTTTCTTCAAATTCAATCTTTACCAGTACTATATAAATCAATATCTTATTTACTTATATATATAGTAATTTTTCTACCAAATATGCTCTGCTCTTATTATTATACTATAAAATCAATATCATCAAAAACATGTTAAACATCTAATACTACTACTAATAATAATAAATTACATATATAAAGAAAAATAAAAAAACCCCAAGTGATATTTACAATGCCTTGGAGATTGCGGTCCTTCATAGCCTTCCCATCTTATTTCCAAAATCTCAGTTGATCTGGTACTGGCATACCACCTTTACCTTCAGTCAAAGTATAATCCAAAAAAGTCTCCATATATTCCCAAAGTTGTTTCTCTGATTAACTCTTTTTTATAATTTAATTCCCATGTTAACTTATCATTTAATGCAATTTGCCACATTTCTCTATACCAATCTTCTATTTTTAATATGGAATCACTCTTCCAATTCCTGGCAATACATTGCCTAGCAGTAGACAACTATTGTGTTATAGACAATCGTTCATTTTTATTTTTATCTATGTTCATGTTATCCACCTCAGTCAATAAGGCAGCACCCAACTCCAGGTTAAAGCTCATACCCATTATTTCTGATATTTCTCTTTCTATTTTTGACCAAAAATCTTTAAGCATATTGCAACTCCACCACATGTGTTCATAGGGTTTTTCTAAGTAATAATAATGATAAAGTCCTGACATGTTTGTGAGGTTCCTGTTTAGCTAAATTCCTGAAGATTCTTGAGAGGGAATTTCATGGCATTACACAAAATCCTGTTCCATAGTTACACAAATTACATACTTTTTGGAGGTAAATTGTGCCCAAGTTAAGAAATTACCACAGATATTGTCAGTTACATGCTGAGTTACATAGTTCAGTATACAAAAGGCAATACAATTGTACCTCACTTAAAGAGCATAATATGGGCGTTTTCACCACTTACCATATCACGAAAGAACGTGCATCTGTGGGTCTCCAAATGTTGAAAATAGCTTTCATATTATATTAGATTGCCAGTTGTACACTGATATTAGATCTAAATACCTTGCATCCCTATTGGAAAAAACAACTTTTTGGGACTCAAAAAACAAACTGTCCTATCTCCTTCTGGGCTCTAATATCCACGTTGTGTGTAGAACTGCCAAGTTTATAATTAAGGCATCAGCTAAAAGAATCGAATATGTCGATCAAATTGGGGTATCCTGCAAGGGAGAGTCACTTATCTGACTATCGATATGCATGAATTAATTGTATTAAGGCACCTTCTCCAGTTTACATTCTTTAAAAGTAGTTCAGGTATGTATATATTGTATTTATTGTATTTTTGTTGTATTTTTATTGTATTTTTATTGTATTTTATTGCATTGTACAGATTTTAAACTCTTATATTATTGATAAGGTCGAAAGACTAATCAATTAATAAATATTCATTCATTCATTCATTAAAGAGCATAATGTGTTCCACAGGATTGCTCTTTAAGTGAGTTTGCTCTTTAAGCAAAACACCAGTGTAAGTGACCAATTGTGACTTCTGATGGGAGGGGATTGCGAACCCTGATTTATTTGTTAAGTGAATTTTTGGTTGATTTTATTTGTTAAGCGAAGCGAACATTTAGAAAAAATTCTGCTCTTTAAGCGAGTTACTCTTTAAACGAGACACTCTTTATGCAAGGTTTGACTGTATCTACAATTTCTTAAGACAATTTGCTTCCAATTTACACCATTTGTGTTTCACCAATGTAATTAGGCAAGAGGATTTGGTCTTCTTTTGATGTAAGCTTCGTGGACTGCAGCCTACTTCTTCAAATAAAGTTACTTAACTTATCCCAAATAAAATTTGACTTCGTTACTATTTAAGATACAGCAATTTTTTGTTATTTCTAATCCAACATACCATAAACTAACATGGCTACCACTCTGGAGATGTCTAGCTTTTTGCTGTTAAAGATTAACAATAAAGATTAAGTCTCAGTCAAGTGTCTGAGATCAAAGCAGTATCTCAGCTCTTATTGATCCAATTCTCTAGCATCTGCAACTTGATAGAAGTTGAGAATTACTTCATTCTTGCTACAGTTGTCTTGACCATGGACTCTACAAAAGGTCAGATTGACAGTCTCCAAAGGAATGGATTATGCTTTAATTCTTCTCAGACAACCAATGATTGAGAAAATATTGTATGTCAGGTACTGATTTCAAATATGATGGCAAAGATCTGGACTTGTATGGGGAAAAAATCCTTTTGACTTTTATTAAAGAAAAGAAAAGCATGCTGTGTTACAATGTTAGAATGAGACAAGCAGAATCAGGTCCAAGTACCCACTTCACCCTAGAACTCAATGGGGCAGTTACTCTCCCACTGCTTTCTGAACTTTACAGGTGTGTTGTAGTGATGGCAAAAATGTGGAAGATGAGAACCACGTACACATTGGAGGAAAGGCAGTATTGGCAAGAATATTCCTTGTTGCAAAGCAACTGTATTGCTACACACATAATGAAATATACACTTTTTCAACTAGTGGCAATTTACTGCTATGATTTGCACGATATGCCAGAGTATGTAAGCACTATTATTCGGGCCTACAAGTAAACAAACATCCAACTGTAACTGACACCTAGGATTTCATAACAAGCCTAATTGACTTAATCTGTCTCTGGATTGTGTCTCACAATGACTCTGAACGTTAAAGCTCAATTTTTGTTTTTAACTGTTTCCCTATTACCTGTATCTCCCCTGAACAATGGATTTGGAATTATGAACAATTGGTTGATAATGTGAAGTAAACTTTACACACAAAACATTTTTAAAAGTTTTATTTTGCCTTGCTTTTAAAAAATGGTTGGCTCTATGGTCATTCAAGAGATACATGAGAGGGAGGGAGGAGAACACTAAGTGATTTTTTTAAAACCAGAAGAATTGGGTGGCACTAAATATAAACGTCATGTTATGGAAGAGTACAGTTTTCAGTTTAGCCTCTGGGTGTCGGTGTTCACCAATCTGGCAGAGGAACACACTGGAAACTCCAAACAACTCAGCCTGCAATTCTTTACTAGTAGATGAAATCTCTGAAAAGACGCTGCAGAGAATGTAATGCAACATTTAGTAATAATAATAATTTCAGACACCAGAGCTTCAAAACTATAGCTAGTGGTAGCTCTCTTGTTGCAAGAGAATGGGAGAAGCTCAGAAGCTGGGGATCTCTAAAGAAAAAACCATGCAGTGCCTCATAATGGTGCTTGTTTGGAAAGTAATTTCTGGGAAGATTCATTATTCCATTCCAGAGGAGATGGAAAAGGGCTCTTTTGTGGGGAATATTGCAATGGATCTTGGAATCGACGGGAATCATCTTTCAGATCATGGACTACGGATTGTTGACAGGAAAGGTATGATACAATATTTTACTCTGAATTACAATCGTGGCTATTTGCAAACCTCTGAGAGAATAGACAGAGAAGAAATTTGTGCTGGAACAGAGAAATGCCTTTTAAATTTTGAGGTTATTCTTGAGAGTAAAATAGAGATCTATAGCATTGAAGTGGAAATTACTGATATAAATGATAATGCTCCTCACTTCGCATCAGAAAAACAGGAACTGAAATTAAGTGAGACTTCTATCCCTGGATCTAAGTTTCCTTTACCTGAAGCTCAAGATCCAGATCTGGGTGTAAATTCTGTACAGAGCTACCAGCTCACAGGCAGCAGTCATTTTTCCCTGGATGTGCAAGTGAGAGAAAATGGTGCCAGATATGCTCAGCTGGTGTTGGAAAAAAGTCTGGACCGGGAGGAGCATTCAGTTTATGATATGATTCTTACTGCTGCTGATGGGGGTGACCCAGTGAAGACGGGCACAGTGCAAATCCGCCTCTTTGTTTTAGATGCCAATGACAATGCACCCATTTTTAGCCAAGCAGTCTATGAAGTGACTGTGAAGGAGAACATTCCCAAATGGTCCACGGTGGTTACAGTGAGAGCTGTTGATCTCGATGAAGGACTTAATGGAGAGATAAAATACTCCTTCAAAAAAATAACAAACAGGGGATCCAAAATGTTTTTTTTAAACTCAACAACCGGTACAATAATCCTTATGGAGAAGCTTGATTATGAAGAAGCATCTTCACATGAATTTGAGGTGAAAGCTGAGGATGGAGGGGGACTGAGTGACTGGTCAAAAGTTGTAATTATAGTTATGGATCTTAATGACAATGTACCTCAACTAGCAATAACATTTTCTATCAATACAATCATGGAAAATTCACAAATAGGAACCGTAATTGCTGTTCTGAATGTACAAGATGAAGATTCAGGAATCAATGGGGAGGTCACTTGCTCAATTCCCAGTAACTTTCCCTTCCAGTTGAAAAAATCTCTAGATAAGTTTTACAGTTTGGTGACACATGACAACCTTGATAGGGAGCAGAGATCAGACTACGACATCACTGTCACAGCCACTGACCATGGTACTCCGCCACTATCTGTCTCTACTGTTATATCACTTCAGATTTTAGACACAAATGACAATCCACCACACTTTGAGAAAGCAACCTATGTGTCTTATTTCCAAGAGAACAATGCAAGAGGAACCTCAATCTGTTCTCTAAAAGCAGACGATCCAGATTGGGAAGAGAATGCCAGAATTTCTTATTCCATTCTTGAAGGCCAAATGGGGGACTCCATGCACTCCTCCTACCTCTCCATTAACTCTGAAACTGGAGTTGTTTATGCTCTACAACCTTTTGATTACGAAGAGATCAGAGAGATTAATTTCCAGGTGAAAGCCCAGGATGGAGGCTCCCCACCACTCAGCTCCAATGTCTCTGTGACACTCTTCATCCTGGATCAGAATGACAATGCACCAGAAATCCTCTACCCCTCCCCTCCCACTGATGGTTCCACTGGGATAGATCTAGCCCCTCGCACCTCAGATCCGGGTTACCTGGTCACTAAGGTGGTGGCTGTGGATGCAGATTCCGGCCAGAATGCTTGGCTGTCCTACCAGCTGACCAAGGCCACAGAGCCAGGGCTGTTCACTGTGGGACTCCACACTGGAGAGATCAGGACAGTTCGTTTCTTCCTGGAGAAAGATGCCTTCAAGCAAAGTCTGGTGATTTTGGTTAAGGACAATGGACAGCCCCCTCTATCTGCCTCAGTCACAGTGACTGTGGTGCTGGCTGACAGTTTTCTTGATACACTGACTGATCTAAGCCACATCTCAGCTCCTGTTGATCCTCCTTCAGAACCCACCTTTTACCTGGTGGTTGCAGTGGCTTTTGTCTCTTGCTTGTTCTTCACCTTCCTCCTTGTGTTACTGACCATCAAATTGCACAGGTGGAGAAAATCTCAATTGTGTGACAATGGAAGGGTGAATTTTAGTGGAGTTCCTGTTTCCCAGTTTGTGGGAATTGATGGAGTACGAGCGTTTCTTCAGTCATATTGCCACGAAGTTTCCTTGACTTCAGGCTCTCAGAAGAGGTTCTCCCAGATTCTTTTTCCAGTTGGAAGTTGTACAAATACACTGACACAACCGCAGGCTGCCGATAAGACAGAGCCTTTATTAATAACTGGTGATTTGAATATCTTTAAGGAGGAAGCAGCTGCCACAGAGGTGAGCATTTCAATACAGTACCTGTTTTTTTTAAACATACTAGAGCTAATGGTTTTCTCCTGTTTCAAATATTAGAGACACCCTTTATTGACAGAAGATTGTTTTTAAGACTATAACGCTCACTGTTATTTTGCTTGTCTAGAGAATGAACTGAAAAGTCTGAATACATTTCATTTGTTTTTCCTCCCTGTGGTCCAGATCATAATGTAGTACTACCACCAGTGAGGGAGATGCTAAAGGTTGTGGTTTGCATGCAGGTTTGGGGGGCAGTCTTGAGCATATCTAGTTAAAAGACCTGAAATAGCAGTGATAGGAAGGATTCCTTCCTAAGTGTTGAAATTTGGAGTAGTTAGAAATGGATAGGCTCTCCCCCTGGTTGGTGTAAGGAGACATTTTTTTAAAACATTGCTTTAAATAAGTTTTGTAATCCTTGTTGATTTTTAGCTGATTATAGGAAATGTTCACAAAACTGTTTTTGCCCAAGTGATATTAAAACTTGTTAGTTCACAAACTGAACCTGTTATTTCAAACTATTCAGTAGTTTATCCAGGACATAGACACATATATGATGATTTCCTGCAAGATTAAAAGCATTTCACAGTTTACCTCCAGTGATTCTATAGGTGTACAACACTTTCCCCTCACAGATATATAAATCAATGGACCTATGCTTAGATCTTCATCTTATCTCACAACTGAATGACCAATGTAGTAGTAGTAGTAGTAGTAGTAGTAGTAGTAGTAGTAGTAGTAGTAGTAGTAGTAGTAGTAGTAGTAGTAGTAGTAATAATAATAATAATAATAATAATAATAATAATAATAATAATAATAATAATAATAATAATAATGGGATTGTGCCCCTAGAATGGACCCAGTGTGCTCCTCATTCCTCCCAAAGTTAATCGTTAATCAGTTCTGTTGCGTAAGTGGTGGTGGTGGTGGGCCATTTATTATCTGCCTGTGTCACTCAACAGCCCTCGACATGCAGTTAAGAAAAAGAGCCTTATTTCAGAACACTCATTGGATCAAGTACTGTTTATTTTTCTTTTGCATGTTCCAAAATATTTAACAATTAAAAATCCCTACATTACACAGAGAAGCAGGAGGACAACACTAGTGTCCCTCTGTTTTCTCTGTGTAGCTCCAATTAAGGTATATTTCCTTGTTTGTTTCCTTTAAACAAGAAATAAGTGATGTGAGTGCACCTCTAATCAATGACTTCAAATGTTTTCCCATAGACAGCTTCTACCTTTCACATGTTTGGGGGCACTGAAAGATAATGGGACCTCTGTGATTTTTACTTTCTTGCCTTAATAGTCTTCTTACTTACCTTCCTTTTTCACTTCAAACCCAGTGTCACCAATGAGCAAATGTGAGAAGAGATTGGACAACGGAAGAGTAATATAGGAGTGCTGATACTGTGATTCTAAACATAAATTGAACAATCAGAAATATAAGCACTGTATCTGCATGAACATGTTGCTGGCTCTAAAAATCTATAAACTTGGGTTAATTTAAAAATGAATAATCTTAGACTAATTTATAAAACACTGAATAAAAACTTTTATTTCTGCATAAATATAGGAAATATTCATAGAGAAGGAGGCAAAACCTCTACAACAATTAACAAATGAAATCCATATATCCATGTCTATATCTATAAAACAGGCAAAACTACTTTATCAAACATGTAAGACACTTGTGTCCAGATGAAGTCGATGGGAAAAGGATACAGTTGTCCTGTTACTTAATCCATCACTTATTATATGCTCTGAAGCTGACAGGTTATCACACTCTTGGAGCTATAACAGCCAGTGTTTTGAATGCAATGCTGTTTCTTTTAAAAAGTAAAATAAAAAAAACCATAATTTAATAGTGGCAAAGAGTTATTATGGAAGTAATGTTGATGACATTGTGTACAATTTTATGTTCATCCTCTGGGTGTCGCTGTTCACCACCCAACCCTTCTTGTATTTCTCATGACACACTAACTAGCGGAGGAACAATCCTTGCACAGACATTGCAGAGGATCTGCAGACATTTTGAGCAATCTTTTAAAGCCCATTCTCTTTATAAGCCATTGAAACAGACCCAGCAGCTTCTGAGCCAGAACCAGTCAGAAGGGTATGGAAGAGAACCAGAAACTATGGAGCCAGAAACTATGGAGCTGGAAGGACAGAATCTGGCTGCAGTGGTTTATGATGGTGTTCATTTGGGAGGCTATTTCTGCACAGATTCATTATTCTGTTCCAGAGGAGATGCAGAAAGGCTCTTTTGTTGGGGACATTGCAAAGGATTTAGGAATGGATAGAAATCATCTTTCAGACCGTGAATTCAGGATTCTCACCAAGACAGGTATGATTCAGTATTTTGCTTTGAACTACAACAATGGTCAGTTACAAATCTCTGAGAGAATAGACAGGGAGGGAATCTGTGGAAGGGCAGAGAAGTGTACCTTAAATTTTCAAGTTATCCTTGAAAGTAAAAGAAAACTGTATAGCATTGAAGTGGAAGTTGCTGATATAAATGACAATGCGCCTCAGTTTCCTGCAGGAGAGCAGGAGGTGAAAATTAATGAAATATCCATAAAGGGGTCTCGGTTTCCTCTGCCTGAGGCTCAAGATCCAGATCTTGGCTTAAATTCTGTTCAGAGCTACCAGCTCACAGGCAGCAGTCATTTTTCATTGGAGGTTCAAAGAGGAGGAGATGGTGCACAGCATGCTGAGTTGGTTTTGGAAAAGCCTCTGGACCGGGAGGAGCAATCCGTTTATGATCTGATCCTCATAGCTACTGATGGGGGTAAACCAGTCAGGTCTGGCACAGCCATAATCCAGGTCATTGTATTAGACATAAATGACAATGCCCCAGTTTTCAGCCAACACATCTATGATGTCAGCATGGAAGAGAATATTCCCAAAGGCTCCATCATCTGTAGAGTCAGAGCAACAGATCTGGATGAAGGAATAAATAGTGAGGTGAAGTATTACTTCAAGAAAACTGCCAAAAAGGACACTCAATTATTTATTTTAAATTCAACCACTGGCATAATAACACTCATTGGAGACCTTGACTTTGAGCTGTCATCCTTCTATGAATTTGAGGTACAAGCTGAAGATCATGGTGGACTGTTTGACAGGGCAAAGGTTGTGATTACAGTCATTGATCTAAATGACAATGCACCCGAATTAACAGTAACCTTTCTTACCAACGCCATCCCTGAGAACTCAGGAATTGGGACAGTTATTGCTATTATAAACGCAGACGATCAAGATTCAGGAATCAACAGTGAGGTCACATGCTCAATCCCCAAGTATCTTCCATTTCAGCTGAAAAAATCAATAGATAACTTCTACACTTTGGTAGTGGTCAATGCCCTTGACAGGGAAGAAGCAGCAAACTACAATATCACTATCACCGTAACTGACCATGGGACACCACCTCTTTCTACAGCAACTGTAATACCAGTACACCTTTTGGACACAAATGATAATGCACCTAGCTTTCCAAAATCAGAATACAGATTGTTTTTAATGGAGAATAACCAAAGAGGAGCCTCCATTTTTTCTCTAAGAGCGAATGATCTAGATTGGGAAGAAAACTCAAGAATAACTTATTCAATCACTGAAAAAAATGTTAATTACTCTCCGGTCTCCTCCTACTTGTCCATTAACTCTGAAACTGGAGTGATCTATGCTCTGAGCACTCTTGATTATGAAGAAATCAAGGAGATTAACTTCCAGGTCAAAGCCCAGGATGGAGGCTCTCCACCACTCAGCTCCAATGTCTCTGTGACCCTCTTCATCCTGGATCAAAATGACAATGCCCCACAAATCCTGTATCCCTCCCCTCCCGTAGATGGTTCCACTGGGATAGAGCTGGCCCCCCATTCCTCAGAGCCAGGTTACTTAGTCACGAAGGTGGTGGCTGTGGATGCAGATTCTGGCCAGAATGCCTGGCTCTCCTACCAGCTGACCAAGGCTACAGAGCCAGGACTGTTCACTGTGGGACTCCACACTGGAGAGATTAGGACAGCTCGGTTCTTCCTGGAGAAAGATGCCCTCAAGCAAAGCCTGGTGATTTTAGTCAAGGACAATGGAAAACCATCTCTTTCTGCTTCAGTCACAGTGACTGTGGTGCTGGCTGACAACATCCCTGAAGTCCTGTCAGATCTCACCAGTAGCTCAGTTCCTGTAGATTCCCCATCAGATCTCACCTTCTACCTGGTGGTTGCAGTTGCTTTTGTCTCCTGTTTGTTCTTCACCTTCCTCCTTGTTTTGGTGGCCATAAAGTTGCACAGATGGAGAACTTCTCAACTGCTTGAGTCAGGAAATGTGGCTTTCAATGGTGTTCCTGTTTCACAGTTTGTAGGGATTGATGGAGTCCGGGCCTTTCTTCACTCTTATTGCCATGAGGTTTCTCTGACTAGAGATTCAAGGAAAAGCCAGTTTAATGATTCTGTGTTAAGCTTTCCCAAGACTCTGAGCAATCAACAGAATGGTGAGGTAAACAGTCCTATCCTTGTGGATGAGGACTTGAATTTGACCAGGGGAGATCAGGTCAGAGTCCAGGTAAGCAATGCTTTGTTCTTATTGTACCTGTAATTACAAATCTTGATAGACATTTCTGAGCTATCTCTTGTCTTGGTTATTTCAGAAACAATTTATTTTATTTCAGACTGTTATTTTGAAATCCTTACTGCTGAAGCCTTCCTTTTTCTTTCATAATCTTTATTTTATTGCAAGATAGGAAATATAGGAAACCTTATATAGCTATGTGGAGATGTTTCATGCTCACACTCTAATCCGCCAAGCAGGGAGAATTTTAAGGGTGCCATTTTACTTAGGGATTGAGTTTCTAATGTGACTTTTGGCTTGGAGCAACAAAGTTACTACCCTAATAGTGATGTTGGCACATATGTTGCCATGCTTTTTATAGAGTTTTGTAATATTTATACGAAAATGTTCACATTAAGCATCCTGTATACTGATCCAAACACAAAGTACTGTGGAAGTAAGGGGAAATTGCATAATAAGCAGTTTTCACAGTTTTCTGGCTGTTTGTTACACACTTGGTTGCACAACAAAGTGTATGACCCAGATACATCCATAAGCAATACAATGGCCATTTAGAATGATCACAAAAAACAATTATGCAGTTGAGATGGCTAGATAGTATTGGTGACACAATGGGCACAGAACTGGGCAGGTTGAGGAGGATGGTGGAGGGTAGGGGTGCCTGGCGTGCAATGGTCATTGGGGGTCACAAAGGGTCAGACTTGACTATGTGACTGAACAACAACAAAAGTTTAAACTTTTCACAAATGGACATTTGTGGCAATAATTCTTCACTGTTAGACTTCTCCCAGGACCTCCAGGACTCCAGACAACTGTGTCAACTTTAACTTTCCCTCAGAATGCTTTACCTGAATGCCAAGCTCCTCACCATTACACAGAAGACCATGTACCAGAATCCTTCAGAAGGGGAGAAGGGAAATAGTATTCAAATATTTGATCAGCTATGACTCATTTTAGCTACTTTAATCAGTTAACACACTCTTGAACAGGGGTGCCCAAACTACAGCCTGGGGGGGGGCAGATCAGCCCACCCACATACCAATTCATCCTGTCTGTGAAGCCCTCATCACTCCTGGAAGTGGAAGTAAGGACACATTTTACTTCCTCTTCCAGGAGTGATGAGGGCTTCATGGGCCAGATGAATTGTTGTTGGAGGTTGGATCCAGCCCCAGGGCCATAGCGACCGGCTCCCTGAACCACGTGACTAGCCTGTGGCCTGAAAAGGTTGGCCACTCCTGCTCTTGAGTGTAAGAGCTGGAAAGATTGTATAGAAGGCTATCCTTCCAACTATGTTTGAATCTGAATTCATTTAAAAAGACTATATTTTCCTTTATAGGCCAGTCGATCTATTCCATTCATCAGTAGTGCTTTACTTTGTGTTCCACTGCTCATGGACATCTGACTTTTTGGAATATGTCAATTAATCCAATAGTGCCCATCCTATGGAATGTCCTTTTTGCTTTGTTTGCATCTTTGAGATAAACCATCCAGCCACAGAATATGCAAGTGGAGATCTTGTATAGTTTAGCGGAGGATTTTAGAGGGGGAGCCTGTTTCCAAGAATGAATACCTTTTGCCAGACAGGTGAATTAGCCAAGTACAGAATTTTAATGGATTCTGTGATTATTTTACCATGCATATTTTATAACGAACCCATAACTTCAGGTTAAAGTAATTTGAATTCATTGAACCCATATTGCTAGTACAAAATATATTGGGTGACTCATTAATAGTGGCCAGACCAATTTCACTGGTGCAAGTACAACAGCATAAAACAGAAGAACAGATTTCCATTAGTTAAGCAGTTAATACTTGTGTTCTCCATTGTACATCAAATTATGTGATTGGAGTATGATGAACAGCAGATGCATGTACTCCTTAACTAGTGGCAGTTCACTGTTGAAAATTACACCATTGCACTTATGTTGGTGTACAAAGTAATAGGATTCTGGCCATTAAATTTAAGATGTTATTTACATTAAAGCAGATACAAGCAATTTTGTGAGACAGTTCTTTAAAACAATGTTGCAACTAATCCACGTGATCTACTGGGCAACACCACAAGAATTTTCCTTAATAAAAATGTTACATAATTCAAAACCACTCCACGGGACAACTTGCTATGGAGTATAACAAGAGAAAAATAATTTCTAAGTTCAAAATTATACTTCTGTATGGCATTGTACATTTCTAACAAGTTTACATAAATGCCAATAATTTAATACATATTTCATTCAAATTTCACACGCATTAAAGCAAGCTAAAAGGATCATGAATATTTACCAGCACAGATTGTATAAAAACAATCAAGCACATATAATACCAAAACAGAAGATTAAGAAGACTTAGACGCAATAAATTGCCTTGGCAATATGGATGAAGTTCACCTGGAAAACCACAGAAAGACACAGACTATTGAATAATTCACTTCCTCTAGAACAGGGGTTCTCAACCTACAGCCTGTGGGCTGGATCCATCCCGTGGCGCAAAAGAACCTGGCCTCCATCCTCGCTCCAGCTGCCATCGCACCAATCGGCCATGGACTTATTTACGGATGTTGTAAATGCATTTACAAAATACATAAATGAGTCTGTGGCCTTCTTAAACATGTATACAATAGCCGTAAATGGAAGTGGGTCAACCAGTCCACCCCTGACTTGAAAAGGTTGTGAACCCCTGCTTTTAGAATCAGAATGTTAGAACTGTGACAAAATTAAAATGCATAAAAATTCATTTTGTAGTGATGGCAGACCTGATGCCTCTTCAGCAAGAAGTGAAACAGAAACTTGAAGAGATGTGCTTAAGAACAGAAAATTAAGGTACAATCATGTGCTACTGTTAGGGCAATTTAATTTCTTACAAGAAAGTCATTTTGTGGGAACAGTGAGATGCCTTTCCTCAATTCCTTGTTTTTTTAAAAAAAGATGATCTTTGGATGAACTCTTGTGCTTCATTGAAGTCAAATACATGCAAAATATCTTCACTGGTCTGTTAACAAAAGCAATAAAATGAAAAGTAATGGAATATATGAAATATAAAAGATGAATTATGCATACAGAATTACTAAAAATAATAATCTTAAAATGACTATAGTGTATTTTGAGCATTTCAAAATTTTCTCAAATGGCAAAGGAAAGTGCTGTACAGAATTACAAGTGAAACGAAATAAATGAACAACTACAATTCTCTCTCTGAACTCAGGGTGTCACTGTTGGACAGCAAGGAAACAGCCATGTATTAACATCTAAGAATCTAAGGTTTGTGCAGCTATATCCCTCCATTACTTTTCAGTTTTTCAGAAAAGAGATGCAGCAGGAGGCATGGTTGTGAAAGTTGCTGAGGAAGGAGAGCTGCCTGTTTCTTAAAGGTGAGCTAATAAGGACTGTGTTTTTGGATCTTGGTGCAAAGTATTGGGGGACTTGAACCTGGGAAAGGAAATAGAAAAAAGGCAAAGAGCAATGAAAGGAAGAAACATGGAAGGAATCAAGGCAGCTACTCTGAGGCAAGTACTCTTTCTGTTCATAGTCTGGTCTGTGTTCTGCCATGTGGTGTGTGAGCAGGTTCACTATTCAGTCCCAGAGGAAACAGAGAAGGACTCCTTTGTGGGGAATCTTGCTAAAGATCTGGGGCTGGAGATGAGAGATTTGTCAAAGCACAGGCTTGCGATCTCTTCAGAAAAGCAATATTTTTCCCTCAATGAACACAGTGGCAACCTGTATGTGAAGGACAGGATAGATCGAGAAGAGATTTGTGGAAAATCATCTACTTGTGTGCTAAACTTAGAGGTTGTGGCACATAATCCTTTGAATATTTTCCATGTTAAAGTTTTTATTGATGACATTAATGATAATGCTCCATGTTTCCAAGAAGAAGATATTGAAATAGAAATAAGTGAGTCTAACTTGCCAGGAGCTCGCTTTTCTCTTGGAAATGCTGAAGACAAGGACATAGGAAACAATTCTCTTCTGAATTATCAATTGAGTCCAAATCCATACTTCATCCTCGAAATTAAAGAAACCAATGAT
Source organism: Furcifer pardalis (assembly GCA_030440675.1). Taxonomy (NCBI): domain Eukaryota; kingdom Metazoa; phylum Chordata; class Lepidosauria; order Squamata; family Chamaeleonidae; genus Furcifer; species Furcifer pardalis. The sequence goes on from CP126891.1 coordinate 149,296,953, forward strand.
GGTGGCAAATATGCAGAATTAGTCCTTCAGAAACTACTAGACAGAGAAAAAACAAAAACACATAACATGGTCCTCATAGCTGCAGATGGAGGTGAACCTAAAAAAACTGGAACTGCCAAGATACTGATAAAAGTAATGGATGCTAATGACAATGTCCCTATTTTCTCCCAGGAAACATACAAGATAAACCTAAAAGAGAGTGCCCCCATAGGAACATCTGTGCTTCAGGTTGAAGCATCTGATGTTGATGAAGGATCAAATGGTGACATCACGTACACTATCAGCAAAATCCAAGGTGATGCCAAAAAAATCTTTAATCTAGATCCTAGACATGGGACAATTTCACTTACAGAGAGAGTTGATTTTGAGAAAGAACAAAATTATGCAATGATCATTCAAGCTAGTGATGGAGGTGGATTGGTGGCACATTGCAATGTAAAGATTGATGTAATTGATGAGAATGACAATGCTCCAGATGTAATCCTGACTTCCATGTCCAGCCCAGTTCCTGAAGATCTTGAACCTGGAGCTGTAATTGCTCTCATCAAAGTTCTGGACAGAGATTCTGGAGAAAATGGGGAAGTCACCTGTCATCTGCAGGATTTTGTGCCTTTCCAGATAGTGTCATCTTCAGATAAGTACTTCAAGCTTCTCACTGAGGGCCCACTTGACAGAGAAAGGACTCCAGAGTATAACATCACAATCATAGTCATGGACAAAGGGACACCTCCTCTCTCCACTCACAAAATCATTTCCATAAAGATCTCGGATATCAACGATAATCCTCCATTCTTTGATAAACCTTCATATACTGCCTACATTTTGGAGAACAACCCATCCGGAGCTTCCATATTCCAGGTGAAGGCTTCTGATCCAGATCTGGACCACAATGCCCAAATCACTTATTCCATTCTCAGGAGCAACATTGAGGACCTACCTATCTCTTCTTATATCTCCATTAATTCAGAGACTGGGACCATCTATGCCCAGCGCTCCTTTGATTATGAACAACTCAGAGAGTTCCAGATTCGAGTGAAGGCCCAAGATGGAGGCTCCCCACCACTTGATAGCAGTGTCCCAGTGACAGTTTGTGTGTTGGACAAGAATGATAATACGCCACAGATTTTGTATCCTTCCCAGGCCACTGAGAGCTCATCTCTCTTTGAGATGGTCCCTCGGTCTGCAGAGCCCAGTTATCTGGTGACTAAAGTGGTGGCTGTGGATGCTGACTCTGGACACAATTCATGGCTCTCCTTCCACTTGCTGCAGGCCACAGAGCCCTCCCTCTTTGTCATTGGCTCCCACACAGGAGAAATACAAACAGCCCGAGTATTGCTTGAAAGAGATGCTGTGAAGCAGAGGCTGGTTGTCATGGTGAAGGATAATGGACACCCTCCTCTCTCAGCCACGGTGACTTTGAGCCTGGTGTTTGCTGAGAACTTTCAAGATGCTCTTCCTGAGATGAATTCCCAACCTCTTGACTCAGAGTCTCAGTCTGACCTGCAGTTTTATTTAGTGTTGGCCTTGGCTTTGGTGTCCTTCCTGTTCCTGGTGATGGTGATCTTGACCATTATGATGAAATTTCACAGGTCAAGAAACCCTCCGTTCCTTCAGTGTTTTGTCCCTGATCCTTGTTCAAAGACTGGAGTCATCTTTCCCCCGAACTACGAAGAGGGCACTTTGCCTTATTCCTACCAGATCTGCCTTTCCTCTGAATCCAGGAGAAATGAGTTGACCTTTGTGCAACCCACTGTCCAAATAGCAGAGAATATCCTTTGCAATGATAAACCTGATATTTCATTAATGTTCAGTGAAGGAAATCATTTGAGTTCTCAACAGCTGACTGGAGAAACGGTGAGTTTTATTTCTTTGTCTTTACAGGCTCATTCATCACAATATATGCTTTAAAAAACAGTTTCAATATGCTTGGCATGCCAAATGATGTTTTTGCCTTTAGTCAAGATGCATTACCAGGGAAATCAATACTGAATCAATATTACTATACAATACACAAATGGGAGTTTGTTACCAGCAATATTTCCGAGTCAACATGTTGAATAAGTGAGCTCAAATTTGAATCCTATAGATGTGTGATTGCATATTGCTGCTTGGCCTATACAACTGTAGCACACGGAATTACTTATCCTGCCCAATATCTATTATAGTGATGGTGGGGACTCTTTTATACACTGTCCCTTATTTTATTTTATTTTATTTTATTTCTGTACATGAATCAGTGTAGTGTTCTGTATATTTTAGATTTTTATGAAGAAGTATGAATGTGGATATAATATCATACATTAATTTAATTGGTATAGATCATCTTCTTTAATACAGCTAAATTACCAGATGACGTTGAAAAGCCTTATTTTCATGCTTAGATGAAAATAAAGAACCAACTGGTGACTGTGTTTTGGAAAACAATGTCCTCTTGTTCTTTTGTACATAGTCATCCAGTACAGTATTTGGTTAGTAAGTTGTTGCGATAAATTCTTGGGGTCCAGAACTGAATGGGTGGATTTTATGTTTGGGTGAAGATGGATTTGAAATAAGGAGCCCTCTGAATTCTCCAGGATATCCGCAATTGTCACTCAACAGATTGACAAGACATGTTAACTGTATACTTGCTTTCCTGACATTGTAAATTACTACAGAGCTAGGTAATATTCTATATGTGTGACCCAATATGCTTTTCTGCTTTTCCCAGCCTACTCCTGGACACAGAAGAGTATAGCAACAGCCACATAATATGTGGTAATATTAATATTCTCATCTTATTTTAGTTTCTGCCAGCAGCTGCTATTACAATACTACCGACTGGAGAATGTTGAACAAATGTCAAATGAGGAAAAGGAACAATTATGGTTAAGTTACTATATACAGTCAAACCTCGCTTAGCGAAAAACTCGCATAACGAATGAGTATTTCAAAAACCATTCCGACTCGCATAACGAAAAATTTTGCTATGCGAAATTGACTTTCTCTATGAAAAAACCTTCATAACAAAAATTTCTATGGGAAAAACTCGCATAACAAATTTTTTTTGCTATGTGAGATTTTCCATAGAAATTTTTGTTATGCGAGTTTTCCATAGGAATTCTCGTTATGTGAAAAAAACTCGCATAGCGAGCAGCCTCGCAGAACGAAATATTTTCGGTATGCAAAGTTTGACTGGCATATAAGACCCACTTTCCCACCCTTAAAATACACTGGAAAAATTGAGTGTGTCTTATACTTTATATAGTGGCCTATAGTGGGCTATTTTGGCAATCATGGGGCGTGTCCTATACTCCAGTGTGGCTTATACACTGGCAGATATGGTTATTACAGAAGACCAGTAGTGATACAATTACATTTAAAGAGTCTCAGATATGAAATGGATTTACTTCCTGACAAAATGCAACTCATGCCTCCTGAGAGAAGAAAAGGAATGAAAGAAACTTCTGTCTTCATATGAAGACCAAGTAAGGAAACAAAGCTTGTGTTTATATGTTAATGTGCATGTATGTAAAGAGCAATAAATATTCTTTGAAAGACTAGTTAATCACTCTTAGATGAAAATCTAAAATCTACTCATCTTTTCCAAAACGCCTAAATCTCCATTTCTTCAAACATGTATATGCTAAAAAGCCAGGGCACAACATCCTCACAAAGTAAGGATATGTTTACATTGTTAAAAACTTCTGCATTTTCATTTATTTGGAATTGCTTTAAAGTTCATTTACATGACACACAGCCAAACATGCAGTATTTTAGCTGCCAAGTGGTGGGAGACCTTTATTTTACACCATTACTTGTATCCATGCAAAATAAATTAGTTTGGGCTGTATACCGATGTTTGTCAATGTTTACTTGAGGTTTTCCAGATTTATCTGAAGTGGCAGCAGAGATGGGCTCCAGCTGGTAGGAGCTGATGGGTCTCAGTTGATCTACTGCTATAGATCATTGTCACCAATCAGCTGTGGCCCATCTCCACCAATCAACCATATCTGTTGATCCGAGGTGGCAATTTGCAATGGCTATCAATTGCTGAGTTCAGTGGCCCATCCTCACTTCCACTACAGATCACTACTACAGACCAGCAGAGATCAGCCCCAGTCTATTATGGACACACACACTGACTCAAATACCACATGACTTATAATCGGTGTTAAAGTACTCAATTTCAGCATGTTGTTTTGGGCCAATCTAGCCGCACCCTGAACTATACTTGGAATCAAGCATGATTCTGTCCTCAAACCTAAAAGATCATCCTGTATTTTCTTACACAAAGAGTCCTGACATGAACATCTGCTCCGACTTTTGGAATTTTCATGTTTTTCTGCATTAGCCACAACACAATGATGTCCAGCCTGATTTAGTCTTGTAATGGTCAAAGGCTTGAGTTTCTGTTTTTAGTGACATAATAAAAATAAGACCTACCTTTGTAATTTGATTATATATGTCAAGAGATGATGGTAAACTAGAACAGTTATGGTGGATAGTTTGTGTTTTATGTGGAAACCAACCAAGATTTCTGTCCATACTGCCTCTAGTCAAGTTTCTACACAGCGGAAACATATCAGACAAATAGCAACTGATACAGTCTATTAATAATAAAAGTGGAGACAAATTCTCTTTGCAGTCTCAAGTGAGAAGTTTCTTCATGGATTGTAAGATGTCTGGGCATGTGTGCATAATTCTGTTTGCTGATTCATATACATTTAAGCTGGGCTATATCTTGTGTATCTTAAAGTATCATATCCATTGCTTAGTTTGTTGTAAAATTCTTCTGCCTCAGTTGTGGATTTTACTGGATATTGTGGTGGGGTAGGGTGTGGTCTAGATCTCATAGTCTACTGTCTGGTGTTTCCCTACAGCTTTATCAGTCCTTTTGCCTTTTCACAGAAAATCTTTTAGGAAGGGGGTGACAGAAGAATGAGAGTAAATCCTGAGGAAATGAAGCACCAGGTTTCTTGTAGGGAAGGAAAAGCCTTTCAAGAAACAGGAATTAAAAAGTGAATAAGACCGTTTAGGACAGAATAATACAGAGCTGGACCAGGATAGAGAACGAGGCTTAATTATGCATTTTGAGTCAACATAAGTATCAAAACCTATTAATATTAAAGTCTAGCTGTTTTTAGTTGATTTTGAAGAGCTGCTAAAAATAGTATATGATAAGATGATATCTAGAAGTACAGTACAAGTATTTTTGCTTCAAGTTTTTTCATCAAAAATAGTTCCTTCAAATAACTATTTACAAGAGCCAGTTACTAAATAAATAAATTTTGTGTCAGAAATTATTGTGGGTAGAAAGGATTTTTGCTGGAGAAACTCCACTTAGGGGACACCCAAACGAGGCTTTTTTCATTTCCCCAAGATCTGTTACTGACACTGGCAGAAGTTCATTCAGAGCACGCTAATACTGTGAAGAAATTTAAAAAATCATAACATGCTTGTGCTTCTCATCCCTGTTCAACTGGATAAAAGCACAACGTTATCCAGTCTCGATAAATTCCGATAAGAAGCAACAGATGAAGTCAACTAAGGCTCAGCTGTAGAATAAGGTGAGATGATTGAAACTGAAAATTAGTTTTATGCAGTTTGGAGAAGAGCCCCTGGGTGTCACTGTTCACCAAGAAGGAAGAGAAAAGAATGTGCAGCCAATACAGAGTAGCATTTCTGTTAACCATCAGAGTAAAATTAGTGATATAGCAGTGGTGAGCCGGGAAATAGACAAGGAGAAAGACATTTTGCATTAAATTATTTGGAACCAGAACCAGGAGCCTTTATTCTACTGCAAAAGCATGGAAGAAACCCAGAAGGTGTGGAGTTGCAATAGAGGAATCCTGCAATATCTTCTCCTGGTGCTTGCTTGGAAGGCTGTTTCTGGGCAGATCCACTATTCCATTCCTGAAGAGATGCACAGAGGCTCTTTTGTGGGGAATATTGCTAAAGACCTGGGACTAGACAGCCAGCAGGCATCAAACCAAGGGCTCCGCATTGTTCCCACTGTAGGTAAGATTCAGTATTTTATTTTGAATGTCAACAATGGGCATTTGCAAACCTCTGAGAGAATTGACAGGGAGGAAATCTGTGGAAGGGCAGAGAAATGCATGATAAAGTTTCAAGTCTTTATTGAGAGTCAATTGAAGCTTTATGGAATCGAAGTGGAAATCACAGATATAAATGATAACACTCCACATTTCCCTATTGGGGAACAGGATCTGGAGATTAGTGAGGCAGCTGCACCAGGATTCCGGTTTCCTCTGCCTGAAGCTCAAGATCAAGATTTGGGATCTAGTTCTGTACAGAACTATGAACTCACTGGCAGTGATCATTTCTTCCTGGATGTTCAAATGGGAGAAAATGGTGTCAAACATATTAAACTAGTGTTGGCAGAACATCTGGACAGAGAAAAGCAATCATCTTACGATCTAATCCTCTCAGCTACTGATGGAGGTGACCCCGTCAGATCTGGAACTACACAAATCAAAGTGAAAGTCCTGGATGCAAATGACAATGCACCAGTTTTCAGTCAACCCATTTATGAATCAAGTGTCAAAGAAAATATTCCTAAAGGATCCCTTGTTGCTACAGTAAGTGCAACTGATCTTGATGAAGGGACCTATGGAGAAGTAAAATATTCACTCAGAAGTGTGAAACATAATTTTCCAATGTTTTTTCTTAATTCCACGAATGGTGAGGTTATGATCATAAACAGCCTTGATTATGAAGAATCATCTTACTATGAGTTTGAAGTAGAAGCAAAAGATGGAGGAGGGCTGAGTGATAGAGCAAAAGTTATAATCATTGTTACAGATCTGAATGACAATCCACCTGAACTGGCAGTAACTTTTCTTACAAACACCATACTTGAAAATTCACCACCCAAAACTGTCATTGCCATTTTGAATGCACAAGATCGAGATTCAGGCATAAATGGAGAAATGACCTGTTCAGTCCCCAGTGGCATCCCTTTCCACCTAAAGAAGACAGTTGATAACTTTTACAGTCTTGAAACAAATGGTGTTCTTGACAAGGAACAAGTGTCGGCTTTCAATATTTCTGTCACTGTTACTGACCATGGAATCCCACCTCTTTCTACAACTACAGTAATTCCACTACACGTTTTAGACACAAATGACAACCCACCAGTATTCGAGAAATCCCATTATAGTTTCTACTATACTGAGAATAACAACAGAGGATCGTTGATGTTTTCATTAAGGGCAGATGATGCAGACTCAGAAGAGAATGCTAGGATCAGTTATTCCATCATGCGAGATCTGAAGGGAGACTCCCCCCTTTCTTCTTACCTCTCCATTAATTCTGAGACTGGAGTTATTTATGCTCTACAACCTTTTGATTATGAAGAGATCAAGGAGATTAATTTCCAGGTGAAGGCCCAGGATGGAGGCTTTCCACCACTCAGCTCTAATGTCTCTGTGACCCTCTTTATCCTGGATCAGAATGACAATGCACCAGTAATCCTCTACCCCTCCCCTCCCACTGACGGTTCCACTGGGATAGAGTTGGCCCCACGTTCATCAGAACTAGGTTACTTGGTCACGAAGGTGGTTGCTGTCGATGCAGATTCTGGCCAGAATGCTTGGCTCTCCTACCAGCTGGTTAAAGCTACAGAGCCAGGGCTGTTCACTGTGGGACTCCACACTGGAGAGATCAGGACAGCTCGGTTCTTCCTGGAGAAAGATGCCTTCAAGCAAAGCCTGGTAATTTTGGTCAAGGACAATGGGCATCCATCTCTGTCTGCATCAGTCACAGTGACTGTGGTGCTGTCTGACAACATCCCTGAAGTCCTTTCAGACCTGAACAGCATCTCCTCCCCAATAGATCCCCCGTCAGAACTTACCTTCTACCTGGTGGTTGCAGTGGCTTTTGTCTCCTGCTTGTTCTTCACCTTCCTCCTTGTATTGATGGCCATGAAGTTTCACAGATGGAGAACTTCTCATCTGCTTGAGTCAGGGAATGTAGCTTTCAATGGTGTTCCTGTGCAACAATTTGTTGGAATTGATGGAGTTCGGGCCTTTCTTCACTCATATTGTCATGAAGTTTCTTTAACCAGAGATTCTAGGAAAAGCCAGTTTAATATTTCAAAGTCAAACTATTCAGATACTATGAACAATCAATATACTGGCGAGGGAAAGGACCCAATCTTGTCTGGTGAAGATTTAAATTTGAATCCTAGTGAGCCAATCATACTGCAGGTGAGTAAACAATTCTAGATGAAGCAAAAATTCTTTTGATTTATTGGGGCCATGATTACACTAGGCACAAGTTCATTATTTGTATTCTGGTTTTTAAATTATCTTTATTTTGTTTGTATCTTGCCTAGTATATTTCCTACTTTTTGTCATTATTTTTGCACATTTCTTCTTCAGGTAAACATATCTGGAAATGCATGATTGTATTTTCCGGTGGCAGTAATCGTTCATCCTGTTCTTGGAGTTATGCTGAGAATAAGGCTTATTATACTGAACTAGTGTTCATTTGAGTAAACGAAAGTTTATGTAATGACAAATTAATTACACTATAGATTATATGTTTTTTTATTAAACTTGCAAATACAATAACATTTCTGTTAAATTTACATTTAGAGAGTGTACAGCCTTTTTCTTTAGTGTCTGCCATTGAAATTAGAGAATTTTTTTATCTGTTTATCTTATTATTTATCTAATAATATTTATATTTCATCCATCAGGAAGGAATTCCCACTCTGTGCAGTTTACATCTATAAAATAAGTAGACGTAAGAGGGACAGGGACATTAAATAACATACTACCCATTATAGTATAAATAAAAAATATATTTAATACTTTCCAAGTGTGGAGTACTTGGTTCCGGGGAAAATGAATATTCAGGACTAGTTGACCAGAGAGAGGAATCTTTGAATGCCTCTCTAAGCAGTGTTGCTTTGAGGTTTTTCTTTTAGTTTGCATCCAGAGAGGGAGCTGAATACAGCTCCACAGTTAGGCTGTCCCATAGCTTGGGTGCTGCCACAATGATGGTTCTCTTCCCAATTGTTGGCTTCCTTGATACAGGTGTCAGCACCTGGAGATGTGTACTTTGGGAGAAACGTGATATGGGCATATGTTCTTTGCTATTGATTTTGAAGGGAAAATAGGTTGGTTGAAGTGTTCCATACAGAAAATTAAAATTTTGGATATTAGTAAACAAATCAGAGTTTAACATGATGGTATGACAGAGCTGATGTCTTGGTTTCAGGCATCCTCGTTCAATTCCTCCTGAGGTATAAACCTAATAAGAATAAATTATCTTTAGGAGTTATGAAAGCAGTGTCCAAAATCAAGTTATGGCCATACACAAGGAAAGAGTAAGAGAATGTTTAGGGATTTTTGAAAATGGTAGCTGTGTTAGTCTGTGTTTCAAACATATCAGGGAGAACAAAAACAGAACAAAAAGACAAAATTGTTCTGGCATTTTAAAGACTAATTGCTGTATTTTAATGTTAGTTTTCATGGGAGAAGTCCATGAAGTCTCATTCTTATGTCCGATGAAGTGGACTTTATCCACGAAAGCTAACATTAAAGTGCTGTAAAGTTTTTTGTCTTTTTGTTTTGTTTTGTTTACTCTCTGATGAAGTTTAGGAAGCAGATGAAAAGGGTAGTCAAGTTCAAGTATGAGTCTATATACCATAAGTCAAAGTCATACAAGATCATCGGTCCAAAGAGGATGCAGATAGAAACGTAGCCCATAGGATGTCCAATGTGGGTTGTCAGGAAATTAATCAGACAAGAATGCAGGGAATGATAAAAACAAGGAGCAAAGTAGCCAGTGTTGGATAGTTGTTTTCTGCAGTGGGGTAACATTTAAGAAGTGTAAATATGGACCTGTGGCTTTGGTGACTCTCTGTCACACTTAAACACATTGAAATAAAATTCTATTGCTAAGGCATCCTGTGTTGGGACTTGGCACTTTGTGGCTGGCCTTGGCTGTTTGATGCTTTTATTCCCTGGGACCTGGGAGTAGTTCCTCTTTAGATGCTCTCTCATCTGGAGGGGGTGGATTGTCTTCAAAGGATCCACCTCCCTCTGTCTCCAGCAGTTGGCCTTGAGCTCTTCTTCCAGGATCAATCTGACTTGCTGAGACATGCCCTCCTAAAAAATTGCTGCCACACTGTGGGTGGAGCCTACATCATGGGCGGAGCTCATGTCATGGGTGGCACCTACATCATGGACAGAGCCTACGTTGTGGGCGATCTGGTCATGCCTGCCATGTGGCCATGTATACATCTGCAAACACAGGCAGTGCTGGCTCTTTGGCTGTAAATGGAGATGAGCACTGCACCCTAGAGTCGGATATGAATGGCTTTTGAGCAAGGGACACATTGAAACACTTGCAGGGACAAAACCTGATGGGGCAGGGCAGGGAGTTAGGCATGGTCACCCAATTTCACTACCCCCCTGACCAGAGGCCACCAACCTCCCAGGGAGGTGCAAACCTGTTACTGCCCACCACTGCCCTCCTGGCTACCATCCTGAGAGGATGAATTCACCAAGTAGGGCAAGACAATGGATAGTAATATGATACTTAGTTAATGGGTACACCAGCATATATTTGAATGAAAAACACAAATGATTACTGGATAGGACATCCTCAATCACTGTATGATTAGGAAGAATTTGTTTTACCATGCCATCATTAAGGTACTAAATGAATAATCTTAATCTGAGTTGTGGAAGTTTTGACTGAACTATCTATAAACCTGCTTGTGTAATACTGTAATTACAAAAAGCACAACGGGATTGTATCTAAGGTCTTGAGTGTTCCATTTTCAACAATGGCCAAGTCATTGAGATACTCCAAGAAGACCATAAGTACAATATGAAGACAATGAACCTTCTGTGCTGCTACACTAGCCACCCAGTAATAATTCTTAATGATTTCATTAGTGTAAACTAAAAGAAGAGGAAATTGCACAATGAAAAGAATATATCGATAAATTTCAAGTGAATTTTAAAGGACATGTAAAATCATATTTCCTCTCTTCGGTGAAGACAAGAGAACAGAATCAGAATGAAAGACACATATACAGTACTGTAGTGTACTTTATGATGCGTGGGGGACTACATATGCACAGATGCTGGGGACCTATATTAGTTCCCAGTATAAACTAATGTAGTCTAATCTCCCCATACTTCCTGATAAAATGGAAGACAGAAGTACAACTTAACAAGTTGGCAGAGACAGAATTGCATGAATGTTTTTGAAATGCCAGCCACTGCATTTTGTTATTGTGGAGGAGAACTAAATGGTTGCAAGTGATATGCTTGGTGCCAAGAGATAGGGGAAAACATACAGTGGAACCTCGGTTGACGTAATTAATGCATTCTCCAGAACATTTCTTACAATGAAAATTACTTTAGCCAAATTTCCCGTAGGAATGCATTGAAAACCAAAATACATTTACTGAAATGCAGTGTCCCATAGGAATGCATTGAAAATCAATTAATCTGTTCCGGAAAAAAATTCTGTAAACTGAGCCACTATTTTCTATCAATTTCCTTTTATTATGCGATTTTATATTAACCGAGCCATTTGTTAACCGAAGTTCCACTGTAGTTCCATCACAAATCAGTGTCACGTGCACAGCCCCAAAAGTGTGTAATCAGGCCCAGAGTTGAGAAATAACACAGTATGAATAAGTCAGAGGCATGTGATGATTTGGTTTTTAAATTACTGTATTATTGATGGTATAAGAAAATCACCTTTCAATAGTAACCTGATAAAGGGAAATTATTTTACTTTGGGGGTACAATGAATAACATTTTCTAGCTAACTCAGTGGCATCACTAGGGGGGGCTAGGGGGCAGCAGCCCCTGGTGGCACTTTGGGCTATGTATGTTCATGGACTACAATTCCCAGAAGCCCTAGTGGGGACGGGCACCAGCGTCCACTGGGGGGAGGGGGGTGGCGGAAAATTTGGCTTCAGCCCCGGGCGGCTGAATACCACGTGACATTACTGAGCTAACTTCTAGAGACATTTGGAGGGATTTAGACATTTTCTTCTCTTTTTAAGTGACACAAAATTGAAGCTAATACTACAAAGTTATTTGGGGGTTGTGGGGTATTACATAATCTATGACTTTTGAAAGTCATTTTACCCAGACCTCTGGAATAAGTCAATTTTATTATTTTCCTGTTTTGCAAATAGGGAGTACACATTTGTTTTGTGATTTGCAACATGACATCAAGGTTTGCTACTATATAGCACTGGCAAACTATATTTCATTAAAATAGTTATATCTAAAAAGTGGGTAATGTTTATCTGCTTCTGTCCTTCATCCCATATTAAGCTCATAAGTTAATTTTTGGGATATGTAAGATGTGAGGACTGCCGTGGCTCAAGTAGTTAAGACACTGAACTTGATGATTCCAGTTGGCAGGTCAGCAGTTCAAGACCCAAGTACTGTATGACGGAATGAGCTCCCATCTCTGTCCCAGACCCTGCCAAACTAGCAGTTCGAAAGCAAGAAATTTCAAGACACATTGCCTTTCTCCTTTCCCTTGGACAGAAGGAAGGGGAGTAGTCTGTTGGTGGCCACCAGCTTAATGGGTAGGATCCAGGGTGAGTGGGGTGGGGATGCCTTTTTGTAACTTTTTTCTTTGTAAGATTGTGTAATGTTCCTATGGGTTCAGTAATATTTTTATAACTTTATGACGTATATTGGGGTTTTATCTTACTGTACTGTATTTTATGATATTCTATTGTTTGAATTATTGATGTATGATATTTCATTGTGTTGTGACATTTTATTGTTCTATTGAATTGTTCCATTGTATTTGATTGTGTTGTGAGCCGCCCTGAGTCGGTTTTCGCTGAGTAGGGCGGCATATAAGTTTAATAATAATAATAATAATAATAATAATAATAATAATAATAATAATAATAATAATAATAATAATAATAATAATAATAATAATAAAGTACAGAAGAACTCTGAATAATGAATGCCTCTTACAGCTAAAAAATCATGAGGAGGATTTGAAAAAACCATAGAATGAAAATTTTAATTATACGATGCAATGCATCTCTAAGGGGAAAATTATGCAACAAAATCTCTATGGGAAAAATCATACATACAATGAAAATTTTCTGTTGTATGATTTTTCCCATAGAGATTTCCATTGTACAATTTTTCCCATAGGGATTTTCATTGTACAATGCATGCATTATATAACAAAAAAATGTATAACAAAGTGCCTCATAGAATGAATTATTTTCATTATATGGTGTTCTACTGTAGATAGGTACCACTTCGGTGTGAAGTTAACAGCATTTTGTGCACTTCGGTATCTAGGCATGCCTGCCACATGTCCATGGAATTGTCTGCAGCTGCAGACATCACTGGCTCTTTGGCTGTAAACAGAAATGAGCACTGAACTTTAGAGTTGGATATGACATGCTTTCAAGCAAGGGTGACCTTTACTAAGATGTGGGGAAAATTGACAAAATAGGGGCCAACCCTTTATATTTTCTGTTCTGAGTGTTTAAAACAAACTCACTTTTTGAATCCTCTCCTTCATTCTAATAGCAAAATGGGGTGCTCTGATAAACTGTTGAAATGTATGAGCTCAAAATAGCTTATTATTGTTTCATCTGGTTGTAATTTTGTCGAATTGGATATTAGGTGCCTCTGTTGTGACTACACTGGTTTAAATCTCTCACTGTCCATGAAAATGAGTCCATCATTCTATTTTATGCAAAGAACTTCTCCCCATTTCTCCCCTATGCATCCTCTGCCATGACCGTTGCCTGAACAAGACACTCTGCACCATAATTCACTAAATAATTTAGTTTCCTAAGTTGAGGGTATAGTTTTATTCACCAACAATTTTCTTGTAGTATCAGTACAAAATGGGGCTGTTATAGTGTGCTATCTACATATGATTCTATTGCAACAGTTTTATCATTTTCCTGATGCAGCTATATATTGATCTATATATTGATATACCAAAACAAATATTTAGTTATAATTACATTTTTAAAAAGCAAAATAATTGCCGTGGATTTTTGCAGTCTGACTCTACTTTAATAAATTCCTCATTCTGTCTAAAACGTTTGCAAGAAAATGAAATATCTGGTGCTGGGTATGATTTGTTTGATTTTCTCATGTTACAGTATCATGATGAAGGTTTGAGCTTCTGTTCAGAGATAATTCTTGAAAGTTTTATTATTTTCACAAAACAATCAAGAAAGGCAACAAGCCATGTACGATCCCATGTAACATTGATTTTGGAGATAGCTGATGTCTTTGCCAAAATAAATGTCTACCAATTTCTACAATGTCATAAATGAAGAGATGAGAAGACATGTTTGTAAGGGGGATCCATTATATAGGTTCAGGGAGCAGGAGCAAATTAGACAGTTATGTGGCCAACTACCTACAGTAACTTCTAGGGGGGAAATGCAAATGTCGCCAGTGAAAAGCAAGCAAACAGACATGCTCTTGAGATGATGAGTGAATCAGTGAAGGGGGGGGGGATTGGGACAGACCTCAACTTGGAAAATATTTTCCTGTCTGTTGGTCAGTGGTTCAGTTGCCCAATTATTTAAACCAGAGTGAGCCTTTGAAATGTGGCTTTGTAGATCCTCATGGAAGTGCTTTGATTTCTTGAATCACAATCTGATGGTTTTACGGTACAGCCATCAAGGCACTTCTTCTTCTTCCCTGCCTAGACTAGACATGAAACTGCCAATATGAAGCCATCTTTGGGGAGGTCATTTCTTAGTTCCGTTTTGCCTGACCTAGTGTGAGAAAGATTTGTTGGCACAAGGTATGACCAATTGTGATTCAAAAATATCTCAATCTTCGAGGAGGCTATTTCTGTGTACTTACAAAAGAGCAACAGAATCTAGCCACCCACTCTTTGAATAGAAATGCTGTTACAGTAGGAAGGAAGCTAACATTCTGGAGCCTCATCATTCAGTTTCTGGGTTGAAGATCATAGCTTCTTACATGAACAAAGGAAGTACAGTATGTTTATTTTTTTTCTGTTGAAGGTGTGCAACTTGTCAGTTTTGCATGACAAATCACTCTATTTTAACAATACCAATTCAGGCAAAAAAAAAAACCCATTCAGGCAAAAAAATTTAAGAGCCTGTGATGATTTCTTGCAGGACAAGATAGCATTGGTTCCTCTGTGGTGGACAAAATGCTATTTGATGAGGGACCTCTTTCCTTCATATTATCTAGGAAGTAAGGAAAACCTTTTGTAGGTTCTGCCTCCATTTGAGATCTCCATTTGGGATGCAAGATCAAGCAGGTCTGGATTTCATGTTTCACAATGACATGTGTTATAGCAGCAGGTTGATACTTTAACATCTCCTTTTAATATTAAAGACTAAATTGTTAAAGAATAGTTTCCCTTATTATTCCCTTCTTGTACTTTGAATAAGATGGGATATAAATATAAGATGGTGTTAGTTAAATCTAATGTGTATTCCATCAGTGACTCATAAAGACATAAGAAGAATATTGCTGAAGAATCTGATACACAGAAATCATATGAAGGATAAAAATCAGCTAAATATAAAAGAATACAGTACGGTACAGTGTTTTAAATTTCACTGAGCCTTCTGCAACTTTGTTTTGAATCTCTGGGTGTCGCTGTTTGCTAATAATGAATTTTCAAAAAAGAACTCCAACCAGCACAGCAGCTTTGCTGTTAACCACAAGCATACAGGAACCGAAACAAGGCAGGAGTGAAGAAGTGATACCTGCGCAGAGAAATAAATTGGGTAGAATATAGTCTAAACTACTACTGAAAAAACAGAAGGGGAACAGGAGAAGCCACTAAGTGTGGGCATAATTGATTCTAAAGAAAACCTACAGTTCTTCATCCTTCTGAAATACAATGAAGGAAACTCAGGGCTACTATAACAGATTTTGGCAATGCTTTATCATGATGTTCCCTTGGATGGCAGTTTCTGGACAAATCCACTATTCCATCCCTGAAGAAATGCACAAAGGCTCTTTCGTGGGGGATATTGCAAAAGACTTAGGAATAGACCAGAAGCAGATTTCAGAGCATGGACTCCGCATCATATCTAGTAAAGGTATGGTCCAATATTTTACTTTGAATGTTAACAGTGGGCATTTACAGGTTTCTGAGAGAATAGACAGAGAGGAGATTTGTGAAGAGGCAGAGAAATGCATGCTAACATTCCAGGTTCTCACTGAAAGTAGATTAAGGCTTCATAGAATTGAAGTTGAAATCACAGACATCAATGATAATGCTCCACAGTTTTTACAAAAGGAATGGAAAATGAAAACCAGTGAGATAACTCCACCCAAAGAAAGATTTCTTCTACCAAAAGCTCAAGATCCAGATCTAGGCATAAATTCAGTACAGAGCTATCAACTCACTGGCAGTGACCATTTCTCACTGGCTATCCAAAGAGGAGAAAATAGTGACAGACGTGCTGAGTTGGTGTTGGAGAAACCTCTGGACAGGGAAGAACAGTCAGTTTATAATCTTGTCCTCACAGCTATTGATGGTGGTGATCCCATCAGGACTGGCACTCTGCAGATCTACATCATTGTGCTAGATGCCAATGACAATGCACCTGTTTTTAGCCAACCAGTTTATGAAGTAAGTGTCAAGGAGAATATTCCCAAGTGGTCCACAGTGGCTACGGTACAAGCCACAGATCTGGATGAAGGAATCAATGGAGAAATAAAATACTCTTTTGAAGAACTCTCAAAGAAAGATTCCCAGATGTTTCTCTTAAATTCCACCACAGGAGAAATTATTCTTCTGGGGAGCCTTGATTTTGAAGCATCATCCTTATATGAATTTGAGGTGCAAGCAACTGATGGGGGTGCACTGAGTGACAGGTCAAAAGTTAAGATCACTGTTACAGACCTGAATGACAATGCACCTGAATTAGCAATGAACTTCGTAGTCCGCTCCATCCCAGAGAATTCACCAATAGGAACTGTTATTGCCATTTTAAATGTTGAAGACCAAGATTCAGGAGCCAATGGGAAGGTGAAATGTTCCATTCCCAGCAACCTTCCTTTTCAACTGAAGAACACGATGGATGATTTTTACACCTTAGTGACTGACAGAGCCCTTGACAGGGAGCAGGTACCAACCTACAATGTTACTATTACAGCAACGGATGAGGGGACTCCACCGCTCTCTACATCTCAGGTTATTTCCCTCCAGGTCTTAGACACAAATGACAACCCTCCCATCTTTAGCAAGCCAGCTTACACTTCCTATCTCATGGAAAACAATCCAAGAGGAGCCTCAGTCTTTTCCCTCCAAGCAAGTGATCCAGACTGGGAAGAGAATGCCAGAATAAGCTACTCCATCACTGAAAACCAAATTAGGGATTCTCCCCTCTCTTCCTACCTCTCTATTAACTCTGAGACTGGAGTTGTCTATGCCTTGAACTCCTTTGATTATGAAGAGATCAGAGAAGTTAACTTCCAGGTGAAAGCCCAGGATGGCGGGTCCCCACCACTCAGCTGCAATGTTTCAGTGACCCTTTTCATCCTGGATCAGAATGACAATACACCAGAAATCCTCTACCCATCCCCTCCCACTGATGGTTCTACTGGGATAGAGCTGGCTCCACGTTCATCAGAATCAGGTTACCTGGTCACTAAGGTGGTGGCTGTAGATGCAGATTCTGGCCAGAATGCCTGGCTCTCCTACCAGCTGATTAAAGCTACAGAGCCAGGGCTTTTCACTGTGGGTCTCCACACTGGAGAGATCAGGACAGCCCGGTTCTTCCTGGAGAAAGATGCCCTCAAGCAAAGCCTGGTGATTTTGGTCAAAGACAATGGACAGCCCCCTCTATCTGCCTCAGTCACGGTGACTGTGGTATTGGCTGACAACATCCCTGAAGTCCTGTCCGATTTGAGCAGCATCTCCTCCCCAATAGATCCCCCATCAGATCTCACCTTCTACCTTGTGGTTGCAGTTGCTTTTGTCTCCTGCTTGTTCTTCACCTTCCTCCTTGTTTTGGTGGCCATGAAGTTGCACAGATGGAGAACCTCTCATCTGCTTGAGTCAGGGAGTGTGGCTTTCAATGGTGTTCCTGTGTCACAGTTTGTGGGGATTGATGGAGTCCGGGCCTTTCTTCACTCTTATTGCCACGAGGTTTCTCTGACCAGAGATTCAAGGAAAAGCCAATTTAATATTTCTAAGACAAATTCTACAGATACTGTGAAAAATCAACTAAGCTGTGAAGGGAACAATCCTATACTCTCTGGTGATAGTTTAGATTTGAACAATGACCAGCTAATCATCCTGCAGGTGAGCAAACACTTTTTAAAAGCCACTTTTAAATTTAGTATATTATTTTATTAATATTAATATGTAATTATTGTGGGCTATATCTTAAATATAACAATTGTTCCAAATATTCCTTTTAGCTTCTTCTTCATGATTGGATATTAATCTGTGGATGAATATTCTTTCCGTTGATGTATATCATGTTCGATCATGTGGGAAACATTTTTGTATAATGCACCAGTTCAAGCTGCTGAAGGAGAATCATGTGTAGGGTATTTTTCAATGTTTTAGATATGAAATGCCTCTGCACACAGGAAAATTTCATGTTAAAGAGACATTTTAGGCTTGCCTTTTTCTTAATATTTAGTTTTTATGTGTGTAGTTCTCTGTGTACAGAACATTTCATCCTGCCTTTCATCCACAATGGTAATTGTCATACTGATAAGCTACATCAGCAACAGTAGCAGCAAATCACAGATTTTAATTCCTCCCTTTAAACTAGCAGCTAGCTTTCTTTATTGTGAGAAAGTGTTCCACAATATAAAAATATAAAACAAAACAAAAATCCTGAAATTGTATTATTATTATTATTATTATTATTATTATTATTATTATTATTATTATTATTATTATTATTATTATTATTATTATTATTATTATTATTATTATTATTATTATTATTATTATTATTATATTTCTATGCCGCCGTACTTGGTGAAAACCAAATCAGGGCGGCTTACAGAATCCACCAATTTCAATGTTACAATACAACAAAAATACACTAGGATACAATATAACAGAGCAATAAGTACAGTAATTGCCATATAATAGATCAATACACACAATAAATCAATACACAATAAGTCAATACACAATAGATCAACCCCTCATAATTATCAATACACATTAAAACCAAACAGACCAACCCACAGTGTGTCCAATGGAGCCCAGGGCTTGACTCCTGCAATGGAGCACAGGCTCAACATCCATGACGAAGCTCGGCCTCAACATCTGCGGGTGGGAATAATGACTGTGGTGGCAGAAGCGGCATTTTCAGGCCAACCGGCCCAGCTCCAAAGGCCAAGTCCCGGCTTTTCATCCCCCGGGCATGGGTGGGGCTCCGGAGGGAGGGTGGTAGGTGTCCTTGGCTGACCAGTGGGTCGGTGGTCCATCTCTCCCATGGAGAGCTGGCTCGGTGGGGCCTGGGGGAGAGACGGCAGGTGTCAGCAGGCCGTCTTCTGGGGACTCCTGGTGGCAGCGAAATGCTGGTCTTTTGAGGCCACCGGGCTCTGCAGCTGATCCATCCTCATTTTTCCCCTTTCAAAACAGACTATACACCAGAAATTATCATGATTTGAGTGAGCTAATAGCTTAATAAAATAATGTATACTCTTCATAGGTTTAATTTACTTATTTCCATGGTTGTCTTACATCATACGTATTGCTCAGACAGTAGCATCAGTCTTTTTCTGCTTACTTCTCTGGATGCGTGTTGTCTTGCAGCTAACAAAAAGCATTGAGGGATACATACAGAAAACAAGAAGTGGAAAGGTGGAAGTTCATGGCCTTCCCTCAAAAGCCAGAGGCAGGAAAAAGAACTCTGCCAATTGGTTGATGGCCAAAATATAGTCACACCAGTATGCAGAAAAATTGCTCCCACTTATACACTGCATTTGTAAGCATGCAAGGTTGTCATGATCCCAGCAATGCAGTGTAACCTGATATCCCCATCATCATTATGAGATGCCTGTTTTAGTCATTTGAAATACTAAACTTGGAAGTAATTTGAATTAATTTATTTTTCAAAAGCTAAAACTGTGGGTAAGAGTAAGCCAAATGAAAAAGTAAAAGAAAACATAAAAGGAAAAGAGAAAAGGCATTTTTTAAAATTTCTAACCAAAAGGAGGAGATATGGACAAGGAAAAATAATTGAGTAAATTGACTGGAGAACATCTGGAAATATTTGGGAAAATTAAAAAGTGACTATATTGTAATCTGCACTGTTTTGACCTGGCCAGAGAGAAGGCATATGGCCTTAATTTATCCATTTGGGAGGAGCTGTAAGTGGAAGCCTGGTTTCCTGTGACTGTTGGATGGGAGTGCTACTTCACATTTATTTTTAAGAACAGAGCCTGGCAAACATGGCATGAAAATTTGGACTTTCCCTACCTTTGCCTGAAGAAGTGATCTTGAATCACCAAAACTTGCAATGATTTTTTTTATTTTAGTGATCCAAAATAGGTATCACCTTCCTCTACGTTTGTTTTGTATATGGATCACATGGCTGATTTGTTTGTTTTCAGAAATAATAGTAACCATTTTCTGTAAACAACTATTTCCAAGAGTTAGATGTGCTGCAAAGTGAAAAGAGACTGACACCATGGCAGTGGTCCTGCAACAGCCCACACAAAGTTAATTCATCACAATTTATATGTTAATAGCCAAGGCTTAGTCTTTTAACATTAAATGTTTTTGCACACACTGTATGAGGTTTACGTATCTCAGAATTCAGTTATTTCTCTTGAGTTGCTGAACATACACAACAGTTATGCACACTCTGAAAATCAAGAGCAGAAAAGACTGCTGGTTTGCTACTCTGAAAATGAGACAGTTTTGGAATCTCATAGTTGAGGGCTGGAGAGACTTTTGTAATTGATTATATCAAGATAAAGATCAAGCAGCAGAATATAAATATTACTGAAAGGAAGGAGAACTGGTTTTGGAGCGTATGGAAAACTTTTGGCAACATTAATAGAACTGAGCTTTTCCTCAAGAAATAATGGTTGTCACAGTTTGATATTTCATGTATAATTTAGCAATGAGTAGAAGAAGATCTAGGTATAAAACTCCTGTTACAGAAACATCACTGCATCTCATTTTGGACGCTGATTCCTTTTTGACACAGTGAGCAATGAGGGTTGTTCTTGCTGCTAGCTGGTCCTCCCTGCCACTTCCTGGCTTTCCCAAGTGAGAAACTTATGTCTCAGAAATTGGAAGGGTCAGAAAGCAGTGAGGAGGTTGGGATAAAGATAGGAAATTTCTTTGAATCATCATCATTAAACAAATAATGCTACCACTGGTTTGACCTTGTGTCAGAAATCAGATGGGAGGTGGAGCGGAAAATTCGTGGGGAAATTGCATTTAATCAGAGTCTATATAGAGAGACAAATAAAGGAAAAGGTAAAGGATTCCCTTTCTTGGAAGCCAGTCATATCCGACTCTAGGGTTCAGTGCTCATCTCTGTTTCAAAGCTGAAGAGCCAGCGCTGAGATTTAATGAAAAGAACATAGGAAAGAAATATTAGCAGGTGCAATTCCTCAGCTAGACTCGGAGTGTCACTATTGGACAACAAGGGAATTGTTATGAATTAAATCTAAGGTTCCTGAAGCAAAATCCCTCCATTGCATTCCAACCAAAAGGAAACACTGCAGAGGGGTCAGTTTCCAAAGCTTTTCCTCAAAGAAAAGGTCTCCGTTTATCAAATCAGTCACAGGGACTGCATTGTGACTGCCTTATTGCAAAGAACTGACAGACTTGCACTTGTGGATAAGAAAAAGAGAAGGAAAAAAAAGACAAAGACAGAAATGAGAGGAAGGTACATCGATGGGATCAAGGCAGCTACTCTGAGGCAAGTACTCTTTCTGTTCATAGTCTGGTCTGTGTTCTGCCATGTGGTGTGTGAGCAGGTTCACTATTCAGTCCCAGAGGAAACAGAGAAGGACTCCTTTGTGGGGAATCTTGCTAAAGATCTGGGGCTGGAGATGAGAGATTTGTCAAAGCGCAGGCTTATGATCTCTTCAGAAAAGCAATATTTTTCCCTTAATGAACACAATGGCAACCTCCATGTGAAGGACAGGATAGACCGGGAAGAGATTTGTGGAAAATCAGCTACTTGTGTCCTAAACTTAGAAGTTGTGGCACATAATCCCTTGAATATCTTCCAGGTAAAGATTTTTATCCAGGATGTGAATGACAATGCCCCACATTTCCGGAAAGAAACAATTGAACTTAAAGTGAGTGAGTCTAATTTACCAGGAGCTCGTTTTTCTCTTGGAAATGCTGATGATGAAGACATTGGGATCAACTCTCTCCAGAATTATCAATTGAGTCCAAATCCATACTTCAATCTAGAAATTAAAGAGGCCAAAGATGGTGGGAAGTATGCAGAATTAATACTTCACAAACAACTGGACAGAGAAATAGAAGAAATGCACTACTTACTCCTTACCGCTTTTGATGGAGGTGAACCTAGAAAAACTGGGACTGCCAACATACAAGTTATTGTTACTGATGTAAATGATAACATCCCTATTTTCTCCCAGGAAACGTATAGGGTAAGTGTGAAAGAGAGTGCCCCCACAGGAACCACTGTGCTTCAAGTAAAAGCATCTGACAATGATAAAGGTTCAAATGCTGAAATCATTTATAATTTCAGTAACATCCCACAAAATGCAGAGCAGAAATTTCATTTAGATCCTAGAGATGGTAGCATTTTACTTAAAGACAATATTGATTTTGAGGACACCCAAAATTATCTGACGGTGATACAGGCTAGTGATGGAGGTGGATTAGTGGCACATTGCAATGTTGAGATTGAGATTCTTGATGAGAATGACAATGCTCCAGATGTAATCCTGACTTCCATGTCCAGCCCAGTTCCTGAAGATCTTGAACCTGGAGCTGTGATTGCTCTCATCAAAGTCCTGGACAGAGATTCTGGAGAGAATGGGGAAGTCAACTGTCACCTGCAGGATTTTGTGCCTTTCCAGATAGTGTCATCTTCAGATAAGTACTTCAAGCTCCTCACTGAGGGCCCACTTGACAGAGAAAGGACTCCAGAATATAACATCACAATCATAGCCACGGATAAAGGAGAACCTCCTCTCTCCACTCAGAAAACCATCTCTATACAACTCTCAGATATCAACGATAATCCTCCACTCTTTGATAAACCTTCTTATACTGCCTACATTCCTGAGAACAATCCATCTGGAGTGTCCATATTCCAGGTGAAGGCTTCTGACCCAGATCTGGACCGCAATGCCCAAATCACTTATTCCATTCTCAGAAGCAACATTGAGGACCTACCTATCTCTTCTTATATCTCCATTAATTCAGAGACTGGAACCATCTATGCCCAGCGCTCCTTTGATTATGAACAACTCAGAGAGTTCCAGATTCGAGTGAAGGCCCAAGATGGAGGCTCCCCACCACTTGATAGCAGTGTCCCAGTGACAGTTTGTGTGTTGGACAAGAATGATAATACGCCACAGATTTTGTATCCTTCCCAGGCCACTGAGAGCTCATCTCTCTTTGAGATGGTCCCTCGGTCTGCAGAACCCGGTTATCTGGTGACCAAGGTGGTGGCTGTGGATGCTGACTCTGGACACAATTCATGGCTCTCCTTCCACTTGCTACAGGCCACAGAGCCCTCCCTCTTTGTCATTGGCTCCCACACAGGAGAAATACAAACAGCCCGAGTATTGCTTGAAAGAGATGCTGTGAAGCAAAGGCTGGTCGTCATGGTGAAGGATAATGGACATCCTCCTCTCTCAGCCACGGTGACTTTGAGCCTGGTGTTTGCTGAGAACTTTCAGGATGCTCTTCCAGAGATGAATTCCCAACCTCTTGACTCTGAGTCTCAGTCTGACCTGCAGTTTTATTTAGTGTTGGCCTTGGCTTTGGTGTCCTTCCTGTTCCTGGTGACGGTGATCTTGACCATTATGATGAAATTCCACAGGTCAAGAAACCCTACGTTCCTTCAGTGTTTTGTCCCTGATCCTTGTTCAAAGACTGGAGTCATCTTTCCCCCGAACTATGAGGAGGGCACTTTGCCTTATTCCTACCAGATCTGCCTTTCCTCTGAATCCAGGAGAAATGAGTTGACCTTTGTGCAACCCTCTGTCCAAATAGCAGAGAATATCCTTTGCAATGATAAACCTGATATTTCATTAATGTTCAGGGAAGGAAATCATTCAGGTTCTCAACAGCTGACTGGAGAAACGGTGAGTTTCATTTCTTTCTCTTTACAGTCTCATTCAATCACATCTGCTTAAAATAAACAGTTTCATTAGAAATAACGGTTGGCATGCCAAATAATATTTTTGTCTTTAGTCAAGATGCATTACCAGGGAAAGCAGCACTGAATCAATATCGTCATGCAATACACAAGTAGGAGTTTGTTACTAGCAATGTTCCCATGTCAATATGTTGAATAAGTGACCTCAAATTGGAATCTTATAGATGTGTGTTTACATGTTGCTGCTTGGCCTAGAATGCGGAATTACTTATCCTGCCCAATGTCTATTTTAGTGAAAGTGGGTACTTTTTTACACACGGTTTCTTATTTTTTTAACCTATTTTTTTATTTCTTTGTGTGCGTCAATGTGTGCTATTCTGTACTTTTTAGAGTTTTATGAGGAAGTGTGATTACTGCTCAGTATATGTGGGTATACTACTATACAGTAAAACATAGGATAACGCTAAAACTTGGTTCCACAAGTCTTGGTGTTATCTGATTTTTGGTGTTATCCGATCCATGTTAAAATCCTATGGGATGGATCGGATAACGTTAAAGCTCCATAGAGATACATTGTAACCACACAGGCTTTAGCGGTTGTTATCCAATCCATCCCATAGGACCTTAACGTTATTCAATCCAATTCTCCTCCCCAGATTACTTAACGTTATGCGATTTTAGCGTTATCCAATCCAATCGTTATCCGGTGTTTTACTGTACATTCATTTTCAATTGGTATAGATTGTTTTTAATAAAACTAAATTACCAGATGATGTTGAAAGAGCAGATTCTAAACAGCAGCATAAACTTGATATTCACTAAGAGATATAATGCCTACATTTTAAAAACACCTACATTTGCATTTATTTGGGATTGCTTTAAAGGTCATTTACATGACACACAGACAAACTTGCAATATTTTAGCAGACAATTGGTGGGAGCCTTTTATTTTACATCAGTACTTGTATAAATGCAAAATAAATTGGACTGTGGGCAGAGTCAACATCATGGGCGGACCCAACATCATGACATCATGGGCAGAGCCAATTATGTGGGTGGAGCCAACGTAAAAAACCCATAAAAATAAGTACACATAAAAATACAAATTAAATAGACATAAAATACACATAAAACATAAAATACACATTAAAATAAATACAAATTAAGTAGACATAAAAACACATAAACATGCAAAATAAATACACATAAAACACATAAAAATAAACATTAAAAATAAATACACATTAAAGTACACACCCACACCCCACACCCAAAGGTGAGTCACTTACCCTGGGGAGCAGGCTATAGGGAGCTTCAGACTAGCAGCTTCTCTTCCTCCTCCCTGCTTGGGAGGACAGCAAGGAGGCTGCCCATGCGCGCCAAACGCTGTAGGCATACATGCACAACAAGCACTTGGGGTGCATATGCAGTGGGGGAACTGGCAAAAAGGTATGCCCCTGAGGTGGTTCCCCCCAAAAGCTGCTGCCGGTTCTCTGGGACACTGGGGAAAGTTACTATGGGTTCTGGCGAACTGGTGCGAACCTGTTGCTGCCCATCACTGATGCACACTGACTCAAATACCACATGTTCAGAAAATCACATTCTGAACTATCTTCTTGCATTTACTTACACAAAGAGTCCTGATGTGAACATCTGTTCTGACTTTTGGAATTTTCCTCCCCCCCCCCCCCCGGCACTAGTCACAACACAATGGTGTCCAGCCTGATGATGTCTTGTAAGGGCAATGTTTGTGTTTTTTAGTGTTATAATAAAGATAAGACCTACCTTTGTAATTAGATCATTTGTGTCAAGAGATGATGGTAAACTAGGACAGTTACAGTAGATAGTTTGTGTTTTATGTGGTAGTGAGAGTGTGGAAAGCAGCCAGGATTTCTATCCATACAACCTCTAGTCAAGCTTTTACACAGCCAAAACATATCAGACAAATAGCAACTGATACACATCTAGTAATGGTAAACGTGGAGACAAATCTTCTCCACAGCCTCATGTGGGAAGTTTCCCCATGGATTGTAAGAAGTCTGGGCACGTGTGTGCATAATTCTGTTAGCTGATTCATGTACATTAAAGTCAGACCATGTGTCTGAAAGTATTATATTCAGTGTTCATTTTGTTACCTAAGATGAAGTTTAATTCTGAAGGCCAATTTGATGGTTTATCTCATGGATGAGAAGGTCAGTTTTATTCCTTCATATGAAATGACACTGCATCCCATCCTTGATACCCATGGCAAATATATTTTCCCAAGTCAAAAGGCACTAAGAGCTCTATGGAGGAGGCAGAAATGTCACTGGTGCTCATCTCTGTTTATAGCCAAAGAGCCAGCACTGTCTTCAACTGCAGACATTTCCACAGACATGTTGCAGCCATGACTAGACACCGGAGTCCAAGTAATGCTGTTGTTACCTTTCCCAATGAAGTGGTACCTATTTTTCTACTTGCAATTTCTTACTTTCGAACTGTTAGGTTGGCAGGAGCTGGGACAGAGATGGAACCACACTCTGTCACACAGCACTCTTGGACTGCTGACCTGCCAACCTTCCCGTCGTCAAGTTCAGCATCTTAACCACTAAGCCACCACAGTCCCTTAAATCTGAGTACTCTGTACCTAAAAATACCCGGAAAGTGTCATTATGAGATAATATTGAATAGGTGACACATAATAATTATTGTGAATATAGCACTTTACTGTGTAGACACATATGGTCTTTTCATTGATGCGAGTCGTGAGTCATCAGATTACTACCGCTGAATTATAGAAGGAAAGAGCCTGAGGCAGAGAGAATGGCTTGGCTGAAGACAACTAGGATTGCTTTTTGGACTGTAGCATTTCTGATTCGTTTCTGAGATGCTTCCAAACAAAGCTAGTGTTCTGCAGTTCTTCTGACCCAGCTGTGGGACTTCACTGGATATGGTGTGTGTGCTGCCAGATGTTTTCCCACTACTTTATCACAATTTGCTGCCAGATGTTTTCCCACTACTTTATCAGCCATTTTGCCATTTCACAGAAAATCTTTTAGGAAAGGACTGACAAAAGAATGAAAGTAAATCCTGAGGGAATGAAACACCAGGTTTCTTTTGGGGAGGGAAAAGTCTTTCAAGAAACAAGGAGGGCAAAAAAATAATAATAACAAGACAGCGTAGGGCAAAGATACAGAGCTGGGCCAGGACAGAGAAGGAGGCTTAATTGTGCCTTTTGAGTCAACATAAGTATCAAATCCTATTAATATTAAAAGTCTAGCTCTTTTTAGTTGATTTTGAATAACTGCTAAAGTTAGTAACTGATAAGATGACATATAGAAGTGCAGCTGTCTTTTACCTCAAATTGTTCCATCAAAATAGTTCTTTCAAATAACCCTTTACAGAAACCAGTTACTGACATTGGTGGAAGTTCATTCTGGAGATGCTAATATTGTGGAGAAACAAAAATACATAACAGGCTTGTTCTTCCTGTCCTTGTTCAACTGGATAAAGGGAGCAAAATTAGCCAGGCATCTACTTGAGTGACTAAATTCTGACAAAAAAACAACACATGAAGTCAACATATGGCTCAGCTTTATAGAATAAGATGTGATCTTTAAAACTGAAAACTAGTTTTATGCAGTTTGGGGAAGAGCCTCTGGGTGTCACTGTTCACCAACAAGGAACAGAAAAGACTGTGCCGCCAATACAGAGTTGCATTTTTGTTAACCACCAGTGTAAAATTACTGACAGAACAGTGGTGAACCCGGAGATGGGCAAGAAGAAAGACATTTTGCATTAGCTTCTAGAGAAGATACAGTATCTTTGGAACCAGAATCAGGATCCTTTATTCAACTGCAAAAGAATGGAAGAAACCCAGAAGGTGTGGAGTAGCAAGAGAAGAATTCTACAAAGCCTTTTCATGATGCTTGCTTGGAAGGCTGTTTCTGGGCAGATCCACTATTCCATTCCTGAAGAGATGCACAGAGGCTCTTTTGTGGGGAATATTGCTAAAGATCTGGGACTGGACAGCCAGCAGACATCAAACCAAGGGCTCCGCATTGTTCCCAGCGTAGGTAAGATTCAGTATTTTACTTTGAATGTCAACAGTGGGCATTTACAAACCTCTGAGAGAATTGACAGGGAGGAAATCTGTGGAAGGGCAGAGAAATGCATTTTGAACTTCCAGGTCTTTATTGAGAGTCAATTGAAGCTTTATGAAATCGAAGTGGAAATCACAGATATAAATGATAACGCCCCCCGTTTCCCTGTTGGGGAACAGGATCTGGAGATTAGTGAGGCAGCGGCACCAGGATTCCGGTTTCCTCTGCCTGAAGCTAAAGATCGTGATTTGGGATCTAATTCTGTACAAAACTATGAACTCACTAGCAGTGATCATTTCTTCCTGGATGTTCAAATGGGAGAAAATGGTGTCAAACATATTAAACTAGTGTTGGCAGAACATCTGGACAGAGAGAAGCAATCATCTTATGATCTAATCCTCACAGCTACTGATGGAGGTGACCCCATCAGATCTGGAACTACACAAATCAAAGTGAAAGTCCTGGATGCAAATGACAATGCACCAGTTTTCAGTCAACCCATTTATGAATCAAGTGTCAAAGAAAATATTCCTAAAGGATCCCATGTTGCTACAGTAAGTGCAACTGATCTTGATGAAGGGACTTATGGAGAAGTAAAATACTCACTGAAAGAAAATGTAAAACTTGATTTTCCAATGTTTTTTCTTAATTCTACGAATGGTGAGATCATTCTCATAAGTGACCTGGATTATGAAGAATCATCTTTCTATGAATTTGAAGTGGAAGCAAAAGATGGAGGAGGCCTGAGTGATAGAGCAAAAGTTATTATCATTGTTACAGATCTGAATGACAATCCACCTGAACTGGCAGTAACTTTTCTTACAAACACCATACTGGAAAATTCACCACCCAAAACTGTTATTGCCATTTTGAACGTACAAGATCGAGATTCAGGAATAAATGGAGAAGTAACCTGCTCAGTGCCCAGTGACATCCCTTTCCATTTAAAGAAGTCCATTGACAAATTTTACAGTCTGGAAACAAATGGTGTCCTTGACAGGGAACAAATGTCAGCTTTCAATATTACAGTCACGGTTACTGACCATGGAATCCCACCTCTGTCTACAACTACAGTAATTCCAGTACACATTTTAGACACAAATGACAACCCACCAGTATTTGAGAAATCCCGTTATAGTTTCTACTATATTGAGAATAACAGCAGAGGATCGTTGATGTTTTCATTAAAGGCAGATGATGCAGACTCAGAAGAGAATGCCAGGATCAGTTATTTCATCATGGAAGATCTGAAGGGAGAGTCCCCTCTTTCTTCTTACCTCTCCATTAATTCTGAGACTGGAGTTGTTTATGCTCTACAACCTTTTGATTATGAAGAGATCAAGGAGATTAATTTCCAGGTGAAGGCCCAGGATGGAGGCTCCCCACCACTCAGCTCTAATGTCTCTGTGACCCTCTTCATCCTGGATCAAAATGACAATGCACCAGAAATCCTGTATCCCTCCCCTCCCGTAGATGGGTCCACTGGGATAGAGTTGGCCCCTCAGTCTTCAGAGCCAGGTTACTTGGTCACGAAGGTGGTGGCCGTCGATGCAGATTCTGGCCAGAATGCTTGGCTCTCCTACCAGCTGATTAAAGCTACAGAGCCAGGGCTTTTCACTGTGGGTCTCCACACTGGAGAGATCAGGACAGCTCGGTTCTTCCTAGATAAAGATGCCTTCAAGCAAAGCCTGGTGATTTTGGTCAAGGACAATGGTCAACCCCCTCTCTCTGCCTCAGTCACAGTGACTGTGGTGCTGTCTGACAACATCCCTGAAGTCCTTTCAGACCTGAACAGCATCTCCTCCCCAATAGATCCCCCGTCAGATCTCACCTTCTACCTGGTGGTTGCAGTAGCTTTTGTCTCCTGCTTGTTCTTCACCTTCCTCCTTGTATTGTTGGCCATGAAGTTGCACAGATGGAGAACCTCTCAGATGCTTGAGTCAGGGAGTGTGGCTTTCAATGGTGTTCCTGTGCAACAATTTGTTGGAATTGATGGAGTCCGGGCCTTTCTTCACTCTTATTGCCATGAGGTTTCTTTGACTAGAGATTCTAGGAAAAGCCAGCTTAATATTTCAAAGTCAAACTATTCCGACACTATGAACAATCAGTATTCTGGTGATGGAAAGGACCCAATCTTGTCTGGTGAAGATTTAAATTTGAATTATAGTGAACCAATCATACTGCAGGTGAGTAAACAATTTGAAATGAAGCAGAATTTCTTTTGATTTTGTGAGGCTGTTATTAAAGTAAGCAAAAGTTCATTATTTGTTTTGATTAATGATGATTTAAAATTGTCTTGATTTTGCTTTTATTGTACATAGTGTATTTCCTACTTTTTTGCATTTTTATTTTTTTGTACTTATTTTTGCACTTTTTTTCTTCAAGTAATTATATCTGGAAATTCATGATTGAATTTTCCAGTGGCAGTAATCATGCATCCTGTTCTTGGAGTTATGCTGAGAGTAAGGCTCATAATAATGAACTAATCTTCTTTTGAATAAACTTAAGTTTACTTAATGACAAATTAATTACACTACAGGTTATATGTTTATTTTATTAAACTTGCAATAACATTTATGTTAGATTTACATTTAGAGTGAGTGTGACCTTTTTCTTTAGTGTCTGCCACTGAAACTAATGAAATTTTAAATTTATTTTATTATTTATCTAATAAGATTTATATTCTACCCTTCTGGGAGGAATTCCCACACTGGACAATTTACATCCACAAAATAAGTAGACAAATTAAATATCTATGTTTGGCTGGAGTGTTCCATAAAATTTTTTGAATATTAGAATCTGGTGCAGAATTTAGCATGATTCAATGACAGAGCTGATGTCTTGGTTTCAGGCAGCCTCTTCCCATTCTTCCTGACGTGGAAGCCTAATCTTTCTTTCTTTATTCATATCAGATGCACCACCAGCATAAAATTAACACATCTAAAAATAAAATAGAATTAAAAGGGGCTAGATGACATCCACCCAGTCTCAGGCCACTTCAACAGCATTTCCTCATGCTAACATAAGGTCCTCCCCAGTGCATGTTGAGAGGTATCGTGTGCATTGTATTGTATGGGAGATAGTTTGTACGTCTCCGTATTCACACAGGTTGTCATCCACAGGAAAACCCCAGGTTCTCAGATTAGCCCTTGACCTTCTTACCCCCTATTTAAAGCTTTCCACACAGGCCATGATTGTTCTTCACCAGGTGGTAGAGAGTCATGTGATTCTGCCCAGTTATTTGATAGCTCCTTGCTTGTCATCCATAGTTCTAAGGCGGTCTGTGGGGGCTGGTTGTTCAGAGGGGCAGAAGTTGTGAGGAAGCTATGCCTTGATTTCAGTTTCTGCAGTGGTGGTTGGTAATCAAATAGCAGGTGTGTTTCTAAGGAACTTGCTTTGACCCACTCTGAGCAACATTTTCTCAACGGAATTGTGATGGAAGGATGCCAGCTAAGTAATTCACTTTTTGTATCAGGGTTGGTTTTAGAGATCTTGTGATCAATCTCACTGTATCATTTAAGACCAAATCCACCTGCCCTGCATCCTTGATTGATCTCCACCACACTGGCCTAGCATAATCTCGTGCAGAGTAACATAAAGCTAGTGCAGAAGCTCTTAATGTGTGTGGTTGGGCACCCCAACTTGTGTCTGTTGTTTTCCTCAGAATATTGTTCCTTGCAAAAACCTTCTGTTTGGTATTAAGGCAGTAGGTCTTGAAAGTGAGAGTTCTGTCCAGGGTAACTCCCAGGTATTTGGAGGTGACACAATGTTCATGCCTGGTGCCATTCCAAATAACCTTCAGGCTTCTTGATGTCATCCAGTTTTTCAAATGAAAAGCACAGAGTTGAATTTTTAGGCAGTTTGGCTTCAGTTGGTTATTCGTATAATATATAGCCATTAAATTCAGTCAGGTTTTTTTCTCTACAGCCTCAAAGGTTGCACACCGTGTGGCAATTGCCAGGTCATTTGTGTAAATAAGCTCCTATTGGCTTCCAGCAGTGGTTGATGATTAGTAAATATGTTAAACAGTATGCTCAACTGAATCTCATCCATGTCAGCTGCTTTACCATTCTTACACTCTTCCAGCTCTCCTATGATGTCTTCTCTTTGTTTTTCAGTGAATTGTTTTTCTGTGGGTTGGAATCTGGTTTCCTATTAAGAAAAAGCTTGTGGGCAATTTGGTTAGCTGAGACATTTTCATGTACTGGTCATTTGGTTACATCATTATTAAGACGATTAAGTAATCTCCATGCTTTTTGACTGCTATGACTTGTGTCGATTTCTTCTATGAGCTTTATCCAGGCATCTGCAACCTGTGGCCTGTGGGCTGGATGCTGCCTACGGAGCCATTTCATGTGGCCTTCTGCCCTCGTTCTCACTGCTGCTGCTGCTGCTGCAAGTGGTGGAAGCACTGAAAACACACAGAAAATTCAGCAAAAACATGCTTTTTCACACGAGAACTCAGTGAAAATGCACCTTTTCACACAAGAAGTCACCAAAAACATGCAAAAATGCACCAAAATACACGAGAACTTACTGAAAATGCACACATGAATGAGAATATGCACAACAACTCACACGGAACCATGTGACCAGCCCGCTCAGCCGTTTGAGGGGAAGTGACCTGAAAACTTTGCAAAAGCCTGACTTAATTCATTTTCTCTTTTGTGCTCTGAGATAGCTGACACTACCTGTTGTCCAGCTTTAATAGTCACTTTTGCTGAGTGGATTTGCATCAAACAGAGTAAAATATTCATTCAGTAAGTCAACAGTTTCATGCATTAGACTTTGGATGTTGTAAGCCTTATCCTAGAGTTGGATATGACTGGCTTTTTGGGCAAGGGTGACGTTTACCTTTAATAAAAATGAAATATCTTCAGGGGTTATGAAAGGAGAGTCCAGCATTATGGCCACAGTAAGAGAATGTTTAGGGAGCAGATGAAGAGGGTAGTCAAGCTCAACCTAGAGTCTATACTATAAATCAAAGTCATACAATTCATAAGTTCCAAGGAGGATGCAGGTAGAAATGTGGTCTATAGGTTGTCCAGCTTGAATTGTCAGGAACTCAGTCACACAAGAATGTAAAAAATGGTAAAAACAAGGAGCAAGTTAGCCAGTGTTGGACAGTTGTTTTCAACTGTGGGCTGAGTTTTAAGCAGTGTAAATATGTTCCTTTGGCTTGGGTTTCTCCCTGGCACACTTTCACTCACTGACGTAAAGCTCAATACCAGAAGCCCAAGTTAGTACACCTGCTGATCAGGGCTTCTGGGAATTGAAGTCTAAGAATAGCTGGAGTGCCAAGTTTGCCACTGTAGAGCTAAGGCATTCTCCATTGGCTGTAATACTTTCATTCCTTGGTGCCTGGGAGTTGTTCCTCTTTAGATGTTCCCTCCTTATTTGGAGGGGTGGGTTGTCTTCAAAGGATCCACCTTCAGTGACTGTCTCCAACATCTCTAGGGAGGGATTGACAGCTGGCCTTCCAGCCTCAATCAAGTCCTGCTGAGACATGTCCTCCTGGCTGCCATCCTGAGAGGAATAATCCTCCAAGTAGGGCAGGACAATGGATGGGAATGTGATACTTACTTAACTGATACACCAGCATATATTGAATGCAAAACACAAATAATTACAGGATAGGACATTCTCAATGCCTGTATGATTAGGGGGAACTTGGTTTAACAAACTGTCATTAAGGTTCCATATAAATGGTCTTAGCCTGAGTTGTGGAGGTTTTGGCCAATCTGTCTATAAACCTGCTTATATAAGAATTATGAAAAACACAACTGGGCCATATCTAAGGTCTCCAGTGTTCCATCTTCAACAATGGTCAAATCACTGAGACACTCCAAGTAGACCACAAGCAAAGTATGAAGACAATGAACCTTCTGTGTTGCTATGCTAGCCACCAAGTAATAATTCTTAATAACTCCATTAGTGTAGACTACAAGCAGAGGAAACTGCACAATGAAAAGAATATATAGATAAATTTCAAGTGAATTTTAAAGGACATGTAAAATCATATTTACTCTGTTGAGTGAAGACAAGAGAACAGAATGGGAATGAAAGATATTTAAACTTTATGATGCGGGGGGACTACATATGCACAGCTGCTGGGATCCTATATTAGTTCCCAGTATAAACTAATTTAGTCTAATCTCCCCATAGACAGAATGGCATGAATGGTTTTGAAATGCCAATTGGTGTTTTTGTTGTTGTGGAAGGGAGTTGAATGATTGCAAGTGATATGCTTGGTGCCAAGAGATAGGGGAGCCCAGAGTTTCATCACAAATCAGCATCACTTGTGCATAACCCCAAAATTGTGTAATCAGGGGCAGGAACTGGGAAATAACACGATATGAATAAGGCAATGGCTTTTGATGAGCTGGGTTTTTTTATATTATTATTGATGGTATAAGAAACTCACCTTTCAATATTAACCTGATAAAGGGAAATTATTTTGCTTTTGGGGTACAATGAATAACATTTACTAGTTACCTTCTAGAGACATTTGGAGGCATTTAGACATTTTCTTTGTTTCTAAATGAGAGAAATGAAACTAATGCTAAAATGTTATTTGGGGCTTGTGATGTACAGTATTACATAATCTATGACTTTTCAAAGTCATTTGACCCTGCCTTTTGGAGTAAATCAATGTGATTTTTCCCCCTGCATTGCAAATAAGAAATTCACATTTGTTGTGAAATTTGCAATATAGTGTCCAGGTTTCCAATATGTAGCACTGCAAACTATATTTCTTTAAAATAGCAATGTCTAAAAAGTGTGGTAATTTTTCTCTGGGCGGGTTGTGGAGGATGGTGGAGGACAGGGGTGCCTAGAGGGTAATGGTCCATAGTGTCGCAAAGGGTCAGAATCGACTGTGTGATTGAACAACAACAACAAAATCCACCATCACATAGTAATCTCATATGTTAATCTTGGGGAACAAAATGGGGGCCAACCTTTTATATTTTCTGTTCCAAATGTTTTAAACAAACTCACGTCTTGAATCCTCTCCTTCATTCTAATAGTGCAGGGATCAGCAAACTTGCCTCTCCTGATGTTCTTGGACTTCAATTCCCAGAAGTCCTGATCAGCAGGCATACTGACTTGGGCTTCTGATAATTGAAGTCCAAGAACACCTGGAGAGCCAAGTTTGCAGATCCCTGTGTAGTGTATGAAATGTATTTTTTGTGTAGCAAAATGAGATGCTCCAATAAGTTCTGTTGAAATAGCTTATTATTGTCTCATCTGGTTGTAATTTTGTCAAGTTGGGTATCTGATACCTCTATTGTGACTAAACTAGTCTAAATCTCTCACTATCCATGAAAAAGAGTCCATGGTTTATTGTTGTTGTTTTGCAAAAAACTTCAAACATTACAAAAGGACACCAACAAGAGGTTCATTGTTTTGTTTTGTTTAGTGAAACAATGATAACAGAGTAATGGAGCAAGAAAGCTAAAAAGATGTGGTGAAGGGAAATATTCTTAAAACAAATAAAGAAACAGTATGTGTATGCACAATTTCTAATGTGAAATCTGATTGTGAAGTAACAGAGAGGCTTTCCCATGAACACCATTTTCCCACCTTTTGAAAGAGAAGCAGGAATAGTAGCCCTTGGACTGTTCAAAGGCTAGGAGGATCACTCTGCTGGCAACATTGTTTGTTTGTTTATTGCAGTTCTATACCATCCATTTGGGTGATATCTCACTCTGGGGGGTGTACAAACAGACAACAACTAACAACAGAACACACAGCAAATCAAAACAAACAACAACAAATACATCACAAACTAAAATAAAATAAAGTAACATTGGCTCCATTAGCCTCCCAGTTTTCTGCCATGACCATCACCTCTTTTCTCCACAACAAGACACTCTGCAAACAATTTAGCTTCATAAATTGGTGGTATAGTTTTAGTCAACAATATTCTCATAGTAACAGTACATTGTAATAGGTCTGTGCTATAGTGTGCTATTTACATATGATTGTATTGGTACAGTTTTTATCATTTCATATTCATTATGCATCTGTACATTGATATACTGATAGATACAGACAAATATTTAGTTTTAATTACATTTTTAAAAAATTCCCAAGATTTTGCATTCTGCCTCTACATGAATAGAAAAATTCCACATTCAGTCCAAAACATTCACAAGAACATGAAATATCTGGTGCTGGGTATGAATTGTTTGAATTATTTTCTGATGTTTGTTTGTTTGTTTGTTTATTATTCATGCTTATCAACCACCCTCCTCACTGAGGTGACCCAGGGCGGCTCACAATTCATAATCAATGTTATCGTGATTAAGGTGTGGGCTTCTATTCAGAGACAATTTTTGAAAGTTTTTTCACAAAATAATAAAGGAAAGCAACAGGCCATATAAGTTTCCACATTTATTTTAGAGATAGCAGATGTCTTTGCCAAGATAAATGTCTCTAACAACTTCTACAAGGTCATGAGGAGACGAGATGACATCTTTTGTAAGGCAGACCCTGTATCTAGGTGCAGGGAGCAGC
This sequence comes from Furcifer pardalis, assembly GCA_030440675.1. Taxonomy (NCBI): domain Eukaryota; kingdom Metazoa; phylum Chordata; class Lepidosauria; order Squamata; family Chamaeleonidae; genus Furcifer; species Furcifer pardalis. Next base: position 149,333,847 of record CP126891.1, read on the forward strand.
AGGGAACATCTAGGGGCGGAATGCAAAAGTACAGTATGTGGTTTAGTCACCAGTGAAAAACAAGCAAACAAAAGCAAGCAGTCAATCAAACAGGCAGACAAATAGTTCAGTGTTTCCCAATCTTTAGTTCTGGGGCTTCATTTCCCAGAAGCCTAAGTCAGTTCCCCAAAGCACTGATCAGACAATGTACCTACTTCTGGGGACTGAAGTCCTTCTGTGGAGTGTGGGCCCCACATCGGGAACCACTGAAATAAACAAACATTTTCTTGAGATGATGAGTTCAGCAGTTAATGTGATGGAGGACTGGGACAGGCCTCAGTTTGGGAAAGATGTTTCTGTCTGTTGGTCAATGGTTCAGTTGTCCAATTGTTCAAACAGGAGTGTGCCTTAGACATGAGGCTCTATAGAACCACATGGAAGTGCTTCGATTCTTTGAATCACAAGCTCATGGGCAAATACAGGCATCAAAGTACTAAAAAAAGAAGTGACAGAATATAGCCAGCCACTCTTTGCATAGATATGCTGATACAATAGAAAAGAAGCTAACATGCTGGAGCCTGGTCATTCAGTTCTTAGGTTTGAGATCTTAGGTTCTTACATGAACAAAGGAAATCAGGTCTGTCTACTTTTGCTGTTGAAGGTGTTCAACTTGTCAGTTTCACATGCTAAATAAACTCTATTTTAACAACATCAATTAAAAAACCCATGGGGGAGGGGGAGGGATAGTTTCTTGCAGGACAAACTAGCATTGGTTCCTTTGGGGTGGACACAATGCTACTTGATGAGGACCTCTTTCTTGCATATTATCTTTGAAGTAGGGAAAACCTTTTGTACATTCTGCTTCCATCTGAGATCTATGTGGTAGGGATGGTTGAATGGCCCTTCTCCAGGGTTACATGGCATCCAGTAGTGGAGGCTACATGAGAAATCACTCTTGTCTTCTTCTTAAAGGTAGTGTTTTCTCACTGTGGAACTAATTTTTTAAATATTGTGCTGCCACTGATGTTGCTTAGACTTTGGCTGTACCTTTCTGCCCTATAAGCGCGCGGACACACACACACACACACACACACACCCTTGTAAAGCACTGGTTTTAAAAGTCAGGAACATAGACAGAAATCTTAAATTGTCTCCATCCATGAGGTTGTGATGGGATTGGTGGGATGAAATCTTGTTTTACTTGCAAAATTTGAGGTATATTTACTATGTCAAGACCCTATTTACCTTGTGGTTTTTCCTCCAGAAGAATTCTGCTCAATTTTTCTTGGCAACTAGGGACAAAAGACAACAAAAAGTAGCTGCCACCAATATGTGCCATCCCTTTGTGAAAAAACTGAGTTAGATTCAGTATCAGGTATTTTAACTTGTGGGGCCACACAGGGGAGACATATGTGCCAACAGAGCTGCGTCTCCAGACAGAGTTGCTGTCTTTTAGGAAGAATTTAAAAACATGGCTGGCGGGACAGGTATGGGGTATGGGTTGTACGACGACCCGAGCCTGTTGGTTTGTGTAAACGCCTTCTCTCTTTTAACCTCTCTTTTGTTAGTTTTTTTTGTTTGCTTGTTCGTTCGTTTGTTCGTTCGCTCGTTTGTTTGTTTAGTTAGTTAGATTTATATTGCCGCCCACTCACCATGGCGACTTTTAACTTCTTTTAACTTCAAGAGTGAGTTTTAACGTTTAATTCCATTATTAATATGCCTTTTTTAAAGTTAAACTTAAAAATTTTTGATCTATACTTTTATTGATGATTTTATATGATATGTTAAACCACCCTGAGTTGCCTTGGTAAGGAAGGTGGTATACAAATTTGAGTGAGTGAGTGAATGAATGAATGAATGAATGAATGAATGAATGAATGAATGGATGGATGGATGGATGGATAGATAGATAGATAGATAGATAGATAGATAGATAGATAGATAGATAGATAGATAGATAGATAGATTGATGATGATGATGATGATGATGATGATGATGATGATGATGATGATGATGATGATGATGATGATGATGATTTCAAATTTATATACTGCCACCCAATTCGAACAAACGACTCTGGGAGGCATAACAACAGCAGCATAAAACAATGCATTCCTAAAACCCTTAATAAACACTAAAACTACCTCCCACGCCATCAATTGTTTTAAAAATCACAGTTAAAAAGAGCGGCTAAAAAGCAGCTAAAAAAGCAGGGAGGCCTACACTATATGAGGCAGCCAGTGGGGAGTCATGCCATCGGTGCCCCACACCTGCTTTGCCAGCCAGGTTTTTAGCTCTTTCCTGAAGAACAACATCTCCGTCTGGAGGCGCAACTCAGTTTCACAGGGCCAGAGCAGACACTGAAAAGTCCCTCTTTCTTGTACTAGAAAGTTGGGCCTCTCTAGCTGATGATATTATTAGAGAGCGTCTCCAGTCCACTCTAGTAAGATGGACAGATGTTCTTGGGGTGATGCAGTCTTGTAGGTATCCTGGCCCACTACCATATAGGGCTTTAAAGGTCATAACCAGCATCTTGAAGTGCACCTGGAGGCACCTCAGTAACTAGTGCAGCTCCCGGAGCAGTGACGAGTAATGGGCATAGTGTCCGTACCCTATCACCACTCGGGCAGCCGCATTCTGGACCAGTTGCATCCTCTGAATGGTCATCAAGGGCAGAAGAGGGGTATGGTGATAGCTAAATGGATTTTTTTTTTTTAATGGCACGGTGTAAAATCTCATACATCTGAATCCTTCATTCTTCCGATTACCAGATCCCTCTAAGAGTGCACAGAAATTGTATATATTTATCAGACTGAATGAAATTGTTTCTGTTCAGATCTGATCTTCCAGGTGGGCCACCAAAGAACAATTAAATAGTAACTGAAGAATGTGAACCATAAGGATAGAAATAGTTGAAGGAAGACGTATGCTGCAGGAATGCCCTTTAATATTAATAATAACTGTGGGCCATCAAGTCAATTCTGACTTATGTTGACTCCATGATTTTCTAGGTAGAAATGCACAGAAATTGTTTACCATTCCCATCTTCTGGGAGTACTCTGGGGCTGTGCAGCTACACAAGCTGGCTCATCTTGCAGGAGACACAAAGGAGAATTGAGCACCCAACTTCCGGCTCCACTGCTGGATACCTAAACCCAAAGGATGTTTTCTGCATGCAGGCAGTTCTGTGCATTTGGTCTTAGGTATGAATGCTGCCAGTGCACATTCTGCTCCTGCATTCTGTATAACTTTTTGTGTCATTCCTGGAAACTTCCTAGTTCAATCAATCAAACTGGTCAATGACCAGTACAGTAAAAAGGGTTTAGGTGCATGAAATACCATCAAAATGCATTTTCCTAGTTGATGAACTAATAATGGGCGGTGGGGGCCCCTTGTATGGCTATAGTAGCATGTGAGAAGCACAGTAAGAGAAATGGGTTGGTGAAAAAAAGTATGTCAAGATGAAAATGGGAGTAGTCAAAATTTATGGGATTAGGAAAGGGAGGTGGTTACCCACAGGAGAGAGGGAAATGTCTTGGGTTGATTGAACGAGCAGGTCTGGATTGTATGTTTCACAATGACATGTGTCATAGTAGCAGGCTGATTCTTTACAAAATCTATCAATATTAAAGATTTAAGTGTTAAAGAATATTTTATTTTATTATTCCTTATTTTACTATGAATTAGACGGGATATAAATGTAAGACGGTGTTAGTTAAATCTAATGTGCATTTCATAAGTGGCATATAAACACCTAAGAAGAATATTGCTGAAGAATTTGATAGAAATCATATGAAGGACAAAAATCAGCTAAATATAAAAGAATACAATACAGTGTTTTATATTTCACTGAGTCTTCGGCAGCTTTGCTTTGAGCCTCCGGGTGTCGCTGTTTGATAATAATGAATTTTCAAGAAACAAATCCAACCAGTTCAGCTGCTTTGCTGTTAACCACAAGGATCCAAAAAACGAAACCAGTGTTTGACAGAGAAAGGAGTGAAGAAGAGATACCTGGGCAGAGAAATAGCTACAATACGGTTTAAACCACTACTGAAAGAAACAGAAGGTGAACAGGAGAAGCCAATAACTGGGCATAAGAGATTCTGAAGAAAACCCAGGATTCTTCATCCTGATATATGATGGAGGAAAATCAGGGCTACAGCAGCAGACTTTTGCAATGCTTTATCACCGTGTTTGCTTGGGTGGCAGTTTCTGGACAGATCCACTATTCAATCCCTGAGGAAATGCACAAAGGCTCTTCCGTGGGGGATATTGCAAAAGACTTAGGAATGAACCAGAAGCAAATTTCAGAGCATGGACTCCGCATTGTATCTAGTAAAGGTATGATCCAATATTTTGCTTTGAATGTCAACAGTGGGCATTTACAGGTTTCTGAGAGAATAGACAGAGAGGAGATTTGTGGAGAGGCAGAGAAATGCATGCTAACATTCCAGGTTCTCATTGAAAGAGGATTAAGGCTTATTAGAATTGAAGTGGATGTCACAGACATCAATGATAATGCTCCACAGTTTTTACAAAAGGAATGGAAAATGAAAATCAGTGAGACATCAACACCCAAAGAACGATTTCTTTTGCCTAAAGCTGAAGATCCAGATCTGGGCATAAATTCAGTACAGAGCTATCAACTCACTGGCAGTGACCATTTCTCATTGGAAGTCCAAAGAGGAGAAAATAGTGATGGACGTGCTGAGCTGGTTTTGGAGAAACCTCTGGATAGGGAAGAACAATCAGTTTTTGATCTTGTCCTCACAGCTGTTGATGGTGGTGATCCCATCCGGACTGGCACTCTGCAGATCCACATCATTGTTCTAGATGCCAATGACAATGCACCTGTTTTTAGCCAACCAGTTTATGAAGTGAGTGTCAAGGAGAACATTCCCAAATGGACAACAATAGCTACAGTAAGAGCCACTGATCCGGATGAAGGAATATATGGAGAAATAAGATACTCTTTTGAACAAATCTCAAAGAAAGATTCCCAGATGTTTCTCTTAAATTCCACCACAGGAGAAATTATTCTTCTGGGGAGCCTTGATTTCGAAGCATCATCCTTATATGAATTTGAAGTGCAAGCCACTGATGGGGGCGCACTGAGTGGCAGGTCAAAAGTTAAGATCACTGTTACAGACCTGAATGACAATGCGCCTGAATTAGCAACGAACTTTGTAGTCAGCTCAATCCCAGAGACTTCACCATCAGGAACTGTTATTGCCATTTTAAATGTACAAGACCGAGATTCAGGAGCCAATGGGAAGGTTAAATGTTCCATTCCCAGCAACCTTCCTTTTCAACTGAAGAATACGATGGAAGATTTTTACACCTTAGTGACTGACAGAGCCCTTGACAGGGAGCAGGTACCAACCTACAATGTTACTATTAAAGCAACAGATGAGGGGAGTCCACCACTCTCTACATCTCAGGTTATTTCCCTCCAGGTGTTAGACACAAATGACAACCCCCCCATTTTTAGCAAGCCAGCTTACACTTCTTATCTCATGGAAAACAATCCAAGAGGAGCCTCAGTCTTTTCCCTCCAAGCGAGTGATCCAGACTGGGAAGAGAATGCCAGAATAAGCTACTCCATCACTGAAAACCAAATCAGGGATTCTCCCCTCTCTTCCTACCTCTCAATTAATTCTGAAACTGGAGTGATCTATGCCTTGAACTCTTTTGATTATGAAGAGATCAGAGAGGTTAACTTCCAGGTGAAGGCCCAGGATGGAGGTTCTCCACCACTCAGCTCCAATGTCTCTGTGACCCTCTTCATCCTGGATCAGAATGACAATGCGCCAGAAATCCTCTATCCGTCCCTTCCTACTGATGGTTCCACTGGGATAGAACTGGCCCCACGTTCCTTAGAGCCAGATTATCTAGTCACTAAAGTGGTGGCTGTGGATGCGGATTCTGGCCAGAATGCCTGGCTCTCCTACCAATTGACCAAGGCCACTGAACCAGGACTGTTCACTGTTGGACTCCACACAGGAGAGATCAGGACAGCTCGGTTCTTCTTGGAAAAAGATGCCCTCAAGCAAAGCCTGGTGGTTTTAGTCAAGGACAATGGACAACCATCTCTTTCTGCCTCGGTCACGGTGACTGTGGTGCTGGCTGACAACATCCCTGAAGTCCTGGCAGATCTGAGCAGCATTTCAGTTCCTGTAGATCCTCCATCAGATCTCACGTTCTACCTTGTGGTTGCAGTGGCTTTTGTCTCCTGCTTGTTCTTCACCTTCCTCCTTGTTTTAGTGGCCATGAAGTTGCACAGATGGAGAACCTCTCAGATGCTTGAGTCAGGGAATGTAGCTTTCAATGGTGTTCCTGTGCAACAATTTGTTGGGATTGATGGAGTCCGGGCCTTTCTTCACTCTTATTGTCAAGAGGTTTCACTGACCAGAGACTCTAGAAAAAGCCAGTTTAATATTAGTAAGACAAATTCTACAAGTTCTCTGAAAAATCAGCCAAGTTGTGAAGGGACAGATCCTATACTGTCTGGTGATGATTTAGATTCAAACAGTGACCATCTAATCATCATGCAGGTGAGCAAACACCTTTTAAATGCATATTATTTTAACAATATGCTATTATTTTAATAGCATATTATTGTATTAATATTAAAAAATAATTCCTGGGCTCTATACCTGAAATGTTTCCATTGTTCCTAATGTTCCTTTTGTTTTCTTATTTTTTGATTTGTGCCTGAATATTCATCTGTGTTAGAGTATTCTTTCCGTTTATATATATCATGTTAGATCATAGAGCAAACATTTTTTAATGATGAACTAGTTCAAGCCGCTGAAGGAATATAATGTTTACAGTATTTTTCAGGGTTTTTTACATGTGAAATGCCTCAGCATTTAAAGAGATATTTTTTAAGCTGGCCTTTTCCTTGATATTTGTTTATAGTTCTCTGAGTAGGAAACATTTCATCCTTTCCCTGCCTTTCATCCACAGTGGTACATTTCGTCCTGTTAAGGCACCATTAGCAACAGCTTTCTGTATTATGAGAAAGTGTTCCACACAATTGTGTAATGAAATGTAAAAATACAAAACAAACAAAAATCCTGAAATCAAATTTCCTCTTCCATCCTCATTTTCCCTTTTAAAACAGATGATACACTACAAATTACCATGGGTTGAGTGAACTCATAGCTTAATAAAAGAACGTATATACTTCATAGGTTTAATTTACTTATTTCCATGCCTGTCTTGCATCATAGGGCAGTGATGGCAAACCTTCTAGCGACCGAGTGCCCAAACTGCAACCCCAAACCCACTTATTTATTATAAAGTGTCAACACAGCAACAGGGGAGCAAGGAAGCGATCCCATTGGGCTGCTGGGTAGAGGGGTGGGGTGAACTCTGTCCTGGGGGAAGGGACATATATATATCTGTCTGACTGTCTATCTTGCATACCCTACTCCTCAAACTGTTTTTTATCAGAGATTTACTTGACAAACTGATTGCATTTTATTACCAGTTGTAAATAACTCAGATTTTCATGTCCATCTCCTGAACCAAACAAATTCACCCTGCCATCATCTCTGGGTCTCTATACCAGATATTTATAAATGTATGCCATGATATCCACTCTTATGCCTGATGAAGGGAGTTGATCCTCAAAAGCTAATGTTAAAATACAGGAATTAGTCTTTAAGGTGCCAAAGCATTTTTTTTTTTTTGCTTGCTCTCTAAAAAAAAAGTAGCAACCATTTTCTGCATACAGCCATTTCCAAGAGTTACGTAAATAATATTCATAGAGTTAGATGTGCTACAAAGTGAAAAGAGACTGGCACCATGCAACAGCCCACACCAAGTTCATGCATCAGATGTTATATATTAATAGTCACATCTTAGTATTTTAACATTAAATGTTTTTGCACATATGAGGTTTACGTATCTCAGAATTCAGTTATTTCTCTTGAGTTGCTGAATATACACAGCAGTTCACGCACACTCTGAAAACCAAAAGCAGAAAAGACTGCTAGTTTGCTACTCTGAAAATGAGACAGTTTTGGAATATCATTGTTGAGGGCTGGAGATACTTTTGTAATTAATTATATCAAGATAAAGGTCAGGCAGAGAGTATAAATACACTACAGTATTACTGAAAGCAAAGGGAACTGGTTTTGGAGCTTACGAAAACTTTCAGCAAAATTAATAAAACTGAGCTTTCCTTCAAGAAGTAATGGTCATCACAATTTGATATTTCATGTATAATTTAGTAAATAGTAAAACAAGAACAAGGTATAAAACTCATGTTACACAAACATCACTGCATTTCATTTTAGATCCCTTTTTGACACAGTGAGAAATGAGGGTTGTTCTTGCTGCTAGCTACTCCTCCCTGCCACTTCCTGCCTTTCTCAACTGAAACACTTGTTTCCAAGAAAATCGAAAGGCCAAAAAGCAGTGAGGAAGCTGGGACAAAGATAGGACATTTCTGTGAATCGTCTCCTGGTGGCAATCAACTAAAGCTACCATGAGTTTGACCCTGTGTCAGAGGGCTTCTTACCAACCTATGATTTGCAAAATCAACCCAAACATGAACCATTGTGTTGTTCAATGTTTAAGTATTATAACTTGCAATGATACATAAGATTAAACTTCTGGCAAGAAAAATGAATTTGAAATCTCTACTCCCATGTGATTTATTGAAAATTCAGGAGAGCTGGTGATGTAAAGTGAATAAAGTAAATGTACAGAATCTCCTCAGCAATCGGAAGGGAAAAGTAGCTGCAAAATTCATTGGAACATTACATTTAATCATAGTCTGTATAGAGAGACAAATAGATTTAATGAAAAGAAAATAGAAAAGAAATAGCAGGTGCAATTCCTCAACTAAACTCGGAGTGTCACTATTGGACAACAAGGGAGTTGTTGTGAATTAAATCTAAGTTTCCTGAAGCAAAATCCCTCCATTACATTCCAGCCGAAAGGAAAGGAAACGCTGCAGAGGGCTCCGTTTCCAAAGCTTTTCCTCAAAGAAAAGGTCTTCCTTTCTGAAAAATCAGCTCACAGGGACTGCATTTTGACTGCCTTATTGAAAAGAGCTGACTGGATTGAACTTGAGGGTAAGAAAAAGTGAAGACAAAATTCAGCAATGAAAGGAAGGGACATCAATGGAATCAAGGCAGCTACTCTGAGGCAAGTACTCTTTTTGTTCATAGTCTGGTCTGTGTTCTGCCATGTGGTGTCTGAGCAGGTTCACTATTCAGTCCTAGAGGAAACAGAGAAGGACTCCTTTGTGGGGAATCTTGCTAAAGATCTGGGGCTGGAGATGAGAGATTTGTCAAAGCGCAGGCTTGCGATCTCTTCAGAAAAGCAATATTTTTCCCTCAATGAACACAATGGCAACCTGTATGTGAAGGACAGAATAGACCGGGAAGAGATTTGTGGGAAATCGCCCACTTGTGTCCTAAACTTAGAAGTTGTGGCACATAGTCCTTTGAATATTTTCCATGTAAAGATTTTTATCCAGGATGTCAATGATAACGCCCCACTTTTCCGGAAAGAAACAATTGAACTTAAAGTGAGTGAGTCTAATCTGCCAGGAGCTCGATTTGCCCTTGGAAATGCTAAAGATGAAGACATTGGGATCAACTCTCTCCAGAATTATCAATTGAGTTCAAATCCATACTTCAATCTAGAAATTAAAGAGGCCAAAGATGGTGGCAAGTCTGCTGAATTAATACTTCAGAAACAACTGGACAGAGAATTAGAAGAAATGCACTCTTTGATGCTTACAGCTATTGATGGAGGTGAACCTAGAAAAACTGGGACTGTCAACATACAAGTTATTGTTACTGATATAAATGACAATACCCCAATTTTCTCCCAGGAAACCTACAGGGTAAGTGTAAAAGAGAGTGCCCCCATAGGAACCACTGTGCTTCATGTTAAAGCATCCGATAGGGATAAAGGCTCAAATGCTGAGATCATTTTTACGTTCAGTGACATTCCAGATAAAGCAGAGCAGAAATTTTATTTAGATCCTAGAGATGGAAAAATTACACTTACAGAAAGTGTTGACTTTGAGGAAGAACAAAATTATTTGATGGTGATACAGGCAAGTGATGGAGGAGGATTAGTGGCACATTGCAATGTTGAGATCGAGATTCTTGATGAGAATGACAATGCTCCAGATGTGATTCTTAATTCCATGTCCAGCCCAGTTCCTGAAGATCTTGAATCTGGAGCTGTGATTGCTCTCATCAAAGTTCTGGACAGAGATTCTGGAGAGAATGGGGAAGTCACCTGTCACCTGCAGGATTTTGTGCCTTTCCAGATAGTGTCATCTTCAGATAAATACTTCAAGATCCTTACTGATGGCCCACTTGACAGAGAAAGGACTCCAGAATATAACATCACAATCATAGCTACGGATAAAGGAGAACCTCCTCTCTCCACTCAGAAAACCATCTCCATACAACTCTCTGATATCAACGATAATCCTCCACTCTTTGATAAACTTTCTTATACTGCCTACATTCCTGAGAACAATCCATCTGGAGTGTCCATATTCCAGGTGAAGGTTTCTGACCCAGATCTTGACCACAATGCTCAAATCACTTATTCCATTCTCAGGAGCAACATTGAGGATCTACCTGTCTCCTCTTATATCTCCATTAATTCAGAGACTGGGACCATTTATGCCCAGCGCTCCTTTGATTATGAACAACTCCGAGAGTTCCAGATTCAAGTGAAAGCCCAAGATGGAGGCTCTCCTTCTCTTGATAGCAGTGTCCCATTGACAGTTTGTGTGCTGGACAAGAATGATAATATGCCACAGATTTTGTATCCTTCCCAAGTCTCTGAGAGTTCATCCCTTTTTGAGATGGTCCCTTGGTCTGCAGAGCCCGGTTATCTGGTGACCAAAGTGGTGGCTGTGGATGCTGACTCTGGACACAATTCGTGGCTCTCCTTCCACTTGCTACAGGCCACAGAGCCCTCCCTCTTTGTCATTGGCTCCCACACAGGAGAAATACAAACAGCCCGAGCATTGCTTGAAAGAGATGCTGTGAAGCAAAGGCTGGTCGTCATGGTGAAGGATAATGGACATCCTCCTCTCTCAGCCACGGTGACTTTGAGCCTGGTGTTTGCTGAGAACTTTCAGGATGCTCTTCCTGAGATGAATTCCCAACCTCTTGACTCAGAGTCTCAGTCTGACCTGCAGTTTTATTTAGTGTTGGCCTTGGCTTTGGTGTCCTTCCTGTTCCTGGTGACGGTGGTCTTGACCATTATGATGAAATTCCACAGATCAAGAAACCCTACATTCCTTCAGTGTTTTGTCCCTGATCCTCGTTCAAAGACTGGAGTAATCTTTCCCCCGAACTATGAGGAGGGCACTTTGCCTTATTCCTACCAGATCTGCCTTTCCTCTGAATCTAGGAGAAATGAGTTGACCTTTGTGCAACCCTCTGTCCAAATAGCAGAGAATATCCTTTGCAATGATAAACCTGATATTTCATTAATGTTTAGTGAAGGAAATCATTTAGGTTCTCAACAGCTGACTGGAGAAATGGTGAGTTTCATTTTCTTCGTTTGACAGACTTTTTTTGTCACAATAGAATTATCTTTTGCTTTCTGCAATGTAATTAGTAATATATAAGCAGATTATCCTTTGTCCTTCATTCATTTCATTCAAGTTATATGATTACTGAAGACAGGAATGAATTCAAAAAGAAAAGTCCTTTGGAAAGATTATTCATCAATTCACAAAATTTTATTCTGTAGATGCAAATGACTGTTTTATTATTAAGCAATTAGAAAAGGTGCTGTAGTCTAGTTATGTGTGAGTGTTGATCCTTTGACAAAACTACATTTCAAAAACAGTATTTTGTCAAGAGTTTTCTTACCATGGCAAACTTCTTTTCCTTTCATGTCCTGATCAAACCCTGGAGTGCCAAAATGAAGCCACTCTCTTGGCTTTGTCATTGGCCAAACTCAAGTCACCATGTCTCTGGCAGGAAACGGCAGACCAGTAAATGAGACAGATTCTACCATGGCAAGCTAAATCTTGTTTTGCTTCAACCATTGTATTTGCTTAGTATATTCGCAGTGTAGTATCAAAACTGGTAAGAAGGGGGAACTGAAGAGTATTCTTTGTGGAGTTTTTGTTTTATATATATATATATATATATATATATATATATACAGTAAAACCTCATATAACACTAAAACCTGGTTCCACAAGTCTTCGTGTTATATGATTTTTAGTGTTATCTGATCCTCTATGGGATCCATAGAGATACATTGTAACCACACAGGCTTTCGCGGTTGTTATCTGAAGCATCCCATAGGATCTTAATGTTATCTGATGCAATTCTTCCCCCCAGATTCCTTGATGTTATTCGATTTTCGTGTTATTCGATACTAATGTTATATGAGGTATTACTGTATATATATATATATATATATATATATATATATATATATATATATATATATATATATATATATATATATATATATATATATATATATATATATATATATATATATATATATATTTGGGGGGGGTTGACTCCTAGCAATGACCACACAACCCAACACTTTATTGTTCACTACTTGTGTAAGTGGAGCAATTATACTAATTATCTCATTACCTCAAAGTAATAGAACACAACTGGTCATTTTTTTTTTAAAAAAAAGTTGCAAATTCTGTGTAGATATATGGTTGAATGCTGACTGACAGAGGTGTTGTGCAGAGATTACTTTCTGTCCAGTATGTTGGGGAGCTGGTGTCCCCACCTTTTTATTGGTCATTTTATTTTATTTGGGGTAGGATTTGGGATATACAGTGAGTACAACAAAAATTGAAAAATAGCACTAGTTATTATAAGTTATTATTGTAAGCTGCCCTGAGTCGCCATGGTGGCGATATAAATCTAAATAAATAAATAAATTATAAAATTCTCCGTTTTAATAATCTTACAAAGAACTTTAAATGCCAAATATAGGGAAAGAAATTGAAAGTAGTAGACAGGAATTCTCAACCTGTGGCCTGGGGGCTCGATGTGGTCCATGGCACCATTTCATGTCATCCACCACCACCTCCACTACACCAGGAAGTGCCATATGGTGGAGTAAGGGCAAAATGTCCGTCCGGCCCCCGAAGCTTGTTTGAGGGAGCGTGACCTGGCCCTGGGCTTTAAAAAGTTGAGAAGTCCTTAAAAGAAAGAAAGAAAATTATGCAGAGGCAGGAAAGGAAGGCATGGCATAAGAAGGCCACAGTTCTGGGAAAGTGAACAATAAGTGATTAAGTACATAATACAAATTGAAGTATACACAGAAAGTCTGTACCTTGCGTGAATGATGGAGAAAAAATAGATGATACATACACATACAGGAACATATTATAGAGATTTTACATTTCAAGGAACATAATATAGAGATTTTATTTTACATTTCAAGTCAATGAAAGCTAGCTTGGCGCTCTCTTAGTTATTTCTGTAGTACTGCAAAAGATGCCGTTTTGCTGGTATGAAGAATTCGGGCAGCATTAGTCTTGTGTCCTTTTTTAGTTTAATTTTTAAAATAAGATAAAGGTAAAGGTTTTCCTTGGTCGAAAGCCAGTTGTCTCTGACTCTATGGATCAGTGCTCATCTCTGTTTCAAAGCCAAAGAGCCAGCACTGTCTGCTTCTGCAGACGTTTCTGTGGTCATGAGGCAGGTATGACTAGAGCGCAAGGAACGCTGTTTACCTTCCCACCAAAATGGCCCCTATTTATCTGCTTGCAATTTCTTGCTTTCGAACTGCTAGGTTGGCAGGAGTTGAGACAAAGACAGGAGCTCATTCCATCCTGCAGTACTCGGGAATGGAACTGCTGACCTCCCGCCTTCCAGTCAGCGTCTTAGCCACTTGAGCCACTGCAGTCAAAATAGTTAGCAGAAATAAGCTGTGTGGCCCATCCATAAAGTCAAACAAATGCAGAACGGAGGCAATACCATTTATAGGGTCACTTAAAAAAATAAAATATTGTGAGCTTTAATAACTCAAAGGTTACTTCTTAAGGGAGATGTTAAAGCCAGGTTTACTTTGGTTGGGTGTTACATGGGGAAAAGGCAACACACTACACTTCCCAAATGGTCCTCATTGAAGATGTAAGCTTTCCTCGTGGCCTGGAATAGTTATTCTTAATATTCCATTCTAAAGCAGTATTCTGGATAAAAAGCAAAAGATCCTTTCAGGGCATTCCAGTAACAACAAACACCATTCATTTGTGCTTCCTGTTTCTTTTCAGTTAGTCTAAAGCAGCAAATTAGCCAGGTCTTCAATATCATTAGTAAATACATTCTGAGCAAAATAAACAAACATAGATAAAAATAGGCATGTGCCTTCTATCTATACAGTATTTATAATTTCATAAACCTTTTTATTATAAAGGATGGTGTATAAATTGCCTCCCCACCCCAAGCAGCAACCTAAAAGGTAGGATAATTTTTGGTATTTCAAAATTTCTGCATTTTGGGGCAAAGCCTCTGGGTGTCACTGTTCACCAACAGGAACAGCAAAGAACATGCGTTCAAATCAGAGTTCGTATTCCGTGCACAGAATTACTCTTAGGACAGCCTGGTTGATCATGAAACAGACAAGAGAGAGGCACATTTTGCATTAAATTCTAGAGGGGATACAGAATCTTTGGAACCAGAATCAGGAGCCTTTATTCTACTGCAAAAGAATGGAAGAAATCCAGAATGTGTGGAGTAGCAAGAGACGAATTCTACAAAGCCTTTTCATGATGCTTGCTTGGAAGGCTGTTGCTGGGCAGATCCACTATTCCATTCCTGAAGAGATGCAAAGAGGCTCTTTTGTGGGGAATATTGCTAAAGACCTTGGAATGGATAGCCAGCAGGTGTCAAAGCAAGGGCTCCGCATTGTTCCTAGTGTAGGTAAGATTCAGTATTTTACTTTGAATGGCAACAGTGGGCATTTGCAGACCTCTGAGAGAATTGACAGGGAGGAAATCTGTGGAAGGGCAGAGAAATGCATGATCAAATTCCAGGTTCTCAGTGAAAGTAAAATGAAGCTTTATGGAATTGAAGTGGAAATTACAGATGTAAACGATAATGCTCCCCGTTTCCCTGTTGGGGAACAGGATCTGGAGATTAATGAGGCATCTGCAGTAGGTTTCCGGGTCTCTCTGCCTGAAGCTCAAGATCCAGATTTGGGATTAAATTCTGTACAGAACTATGGACTCACTGGCAGTGATCATTTCTTCCTGGATGTTCAAATGGGAGAAAATGGTGTCAGGCACACTAAAATGGTGTTAGCAGAACATCTGGACAGAGAGAAGCAATCATCTTATGATCTAATCCTCACAGCTACTGATGGAGGTGACCCCGCAAGATCTGGGAGTACACAAATCAAAGTGAAAGTCCTGGATGCAAATGACAATGCACCAGTTTTCAGTCAACCAGTTTACGAATCAAAGGTCAATGAAAATATTCCTAAAGGATCCCTTGTTGCTACAGTAAGTGCAACTGATCTTGATGAAGGGACCTATGGAGAAGTAAAATATTCACTCAAAAGTATGAAACTTGATTCTACAGTGTTTTTTCTTAATTCTACGACTGGTGAGATTATTCTCAAAAGCGACTTGGATTATGAAGAATCATCTTTCTACGAGTTTGAAGTAGAAGCAAAAGATGGAGGAGGGCAGAGTGATAGAGCAAAGGTTATTGTAATTGTTACAGATCTGAATGACAATCCACCTGAACTGGCAGTTAACTTTGTCACCAACACCATACTTGAAAATTCACCACCCAGAACTGCCATTGCCATTTTGAATGTACAAGATCGAGATTCAGGAATAAATGGAGAAATGACCTGTTCAGTCCCCAATGACATCCCATTCCATCTAAAGAAGACAGTTGATAACTTTTACAGTCTGGAAACATATGGTGTTCTTGACAGGGAACAAGTGTCAGCTTTCAATATTACTGTCACTATTACCGATCATGGAATCCCACCTCTTTCTACAACTACAGTAATTCCACTACACATTTTAGACACAAATGACAACCCACCAGTATTTGAGAAATTTGATTATAGTTTCTACTGTGTTGAGAATAACAACAGAGGATCCTTGGTGTTTTCATTAAGGGCAGATGATGCAGACTCAGAAGAGAATGCTAGGATTAGTTATTCCATCATGGAAGATCAACAGGGAGACTCCCCTCTTTCTTCTTACCTCTCCATTAATTCTGAGACTGGAGTTGTTTATGCTCTACAACCTTTTGATTATGAAGAGATCAAGGAGATTAAATTCCAGGTGAAGGCCCAGGATGGAGGCTCCCCACCACTCAGCTCTAATGTCTCTGTGACCCTCTTCATCCTGGATCAGAATGACAATGTGCCAGAAATCCTCTACCCCTCTCCTCCCACTGATGGTTCCACTGGGATAGAGCTGGCTCCACGTTCATCAGAATCAGGTTACCTGGTCACTAAGGTAGTGGCTGTGGATGGGGATTCTGGCCAGAATGCTTGGCTCTCCTATCAGCTGACTAAGGCCACAGAGCCAGGCCTGTTCACTGTGGGACTCCACACTGGAGAGATCAGGACAGCCCGGTTCTTCCTGGAGAAAGATGCCCTCAAGCAAAGCCTGGTGATTTTAGTCAAGGACAATGGTCAGCCCCCTCTCTCTGCTTCAGTCACGGTGACTGTGGTGCTGGCCGACAACATCCCTGAAGTCCTCTCAGATCTGAGCAGCATCTCAGTTCCTGTAGATCCCCCATCAGATATCACTTTCTACCTGGTGGTTGCAGTGGCTTTTGTCTCCTGCTTGTTCTTCACCTTCCTCCTTGTATTGTTGGCCCTGAAGTTACACAAATGGAGAACTTCTCAACTGCTTGAGTCAGGGAGTGTGGCTTTCGGTGGTGTTCCTGTGTCACAGTTTGTGGGGATTGATGGAGTCCGGGCCTTTCTTCATTCTTATTGTCATGAAGTTTCTCTGACTAGAGACTCTAGGAAAAGCCAATTTAATATTTCAAAGCCAAACTATTCAGGTACTCTAAATAGTCAAGAGACCTATGGTGGCAAGGATCCTATTTTATCTGATGTGGACTTAAATCAAGATGGTGCCATTCCAGTCCAGGTGAGAAAACTAATTTGGATTAATTAAGTTTGCCTTTTATTTCATACGCTATGATTAATCTTTACCCCAAAGCAACATATATGTTGATGAAAAGAGCACCTTTCCCTTGCTAATATTACACATGGCATAATTTCTTTTTTATGGAATAATGGAGTTGGATGGATCCTATAAGGACATTTTCCTTGCTCTTTGTTTGTTCTTTTCTTCTTTTCCTTTTAAACTTATTTTGTTTGGTGAAATAGCTGAAGAAGTGCATAGTTTCAGTGTTATATTTAGTTTGTTGAAAGAGGTCCATTTAACTGAGTTGTTATTCTTCTAAGCAAAGATGTGGATAATTTTAACTTTACCATCATTCTTAGGGCAAAAAAAATATAACGAGTTAAATTCTTAGTCTTTCACCAAAATTTGTGAAATTAAGAAATTAAGAATGGCTATGCTTCACTAAATTATTGTGTATATATTTTGGCTTAATTTAGAATGTTAGACATTAATAGAGAATTTAACATTATGCATTGGTAGCAATTATATAATAATAAGCTGCTATATCAATAAATTCCACAGACTGAGAATGAAGAACAATAAATAACAAGACAACCTGAGTAACCCTTGAATTAAGAAGAACATGGTTTAATATTAATATGGCAAGCCTTGGCATTTGTAAGAGTATGGAAATTTCCATATTCTGTATCTTTGCTCTCGAAACAAGATGAGACAGCACATGCATGCCATCATTCCTGCTTTCCTCCCTTATTGTTGGGACTGATCGTTAAAAGTAAACACACACTTAATTGCAAGTTCCATTGACAAGGCTTATATCTGTGAGGATCTCAGATCTTATACTGGGGTTATATACTGGGGATAGAGGAGAGAATATTTCAGTCGTAAGATCCAAGTCCCTCCTGTTTTTTGAATTCTCCCCCAAGCTAGTCACTGTGCCAGGCCATTGTCTTTCCCTCAATATGGACTCCGGACAAATGAAGGATGGAAAGGTAAAACACTCCTCCCACAACCACGACCATACACACTGAGTGCCACAGAGTTGTTCTGTAAACAATTACTTTATGTAACATTTTTGTAGTAAACCCAATGTTGCTTTTGAAAACTTTGGGAGATTTCCCTAAATGGCTTACAGTTCTTTAATTATTTCAAAAGATTAATAATTTTGTTATCAGATTTATGCTAAGAGTAATACCTTCAAATATTATTATTGATGATTTTAATAATTTAAGGATTTAGACCACAATTATTAATATTATTTTTAAAAAACTAAAATTTATAAGACCAGCATAAGAACACACTGTAGCATTGTACCCAGTGATGGGCTGCTACTGGTTTGGACAGGTTCGCCTGAACCGGTAGCAGCTTTCTGGAGGGGACTGCCGGGTGGCGGTAGAAAACCCCCGGGCGACCGATTTGGTCACTTCTCTGGCAGCCCTCCAGAATTATATTTCTGCCCGGAACTTTGCATATGCCAAACCTTCATTTGATGCACGCACATTAAAAAATAGAAGTATGCATGCATCAAATGGAGGTTAGACGCATGCGCAGTTCATGGCTGCCCGGAAATGGTGCAGGCAGCACCTGAAGAAGCAGCGGCGGCAGTGGTGGCCTTTCTTCACCATGCCACACTGCGCCACAAGGCCACCCCACCGCTGTGGTGATTTGCCGCAGTGGCAGTTTGCCGCAGTGGCAGTTTGCCGCAGCGGCAGTTTGCCGCCATGCTGCCATGCTTCCTGCCTGCCTGCCTGCCTAGTGCCTGCCTTCCTAGTGCCTGCTCCCCAACCCCAGCTCAGGTAAATGATGGGTTTGTGTTTGGGGTGGGTTGGTTGATTATTTTAATTTTAATGTGTTTATTTAATTTTAATGTGTTTATTTAATTAATGTGCTTATTTAATGTTTATTTAATTTTTTATTACTTTATAAAAAAAATAATTTTTTATTTTTTGGCTCCGCTCACAACATTATGACATCAATGACGCTGGCTCCACCTACGACATCAGCTCTGCCCACGGGGGGTAGTAAAATTTTTGACAACCCACCACTGATTGTACCTACATTGTACCTGGCTGGCCCAGTGGGTGTGGTGTGCTGCGATAGGAGCAGCCTGTCCCCGCTGGCTCATATAACTATTCTAAATAACTTGCCATTTGGGGATTTTAGTCTAACCGTTTAAAGATGTTTTAACAAGGTGTATTTTAGCTGTTTAAGTTTACTGATTTTAGTCATAGTACTCTGACTCAGTTTTCTACTGAGACTATTGCTGGTGACTATAAGCCCTCCTGAGTCACCATGGCGAGCGGGTGACGATATAAGTCTAAACAAACAAACAAATAAATAAATATGTCTTCTTCCATGTCTAGGTGAGATGTGAAACTGTCAAAATGAAAGCACCTTTTGGTGAGTTCATTCTGCATTTCCTTTCTCCTGACCTAGTGTGAGAAAAATTAGCCACCAATGCAAGGTTGTCGTTACCAGAGTGCGCCTGATTGTGGTTTAAAAAAACCCACAATCTTCAAAGAGGCTCTTTCTGTGTACCCCATTGTACCCACTGATGCATCTGTAATGATATTTTTTCAAAATGCTGCATGTACATTAGCGCACATTCTAGTATTGCAAGTCTTTCTTTCTTTATTTGTGTCAGATGCACCACCAGCATATGGTGCCAAAATTAGCACATCTAAAACAAAATAGACTTAAAAGGGCTAGATGACATCAGCCCAGTATCGGGCCATTTCAACAGCATTTCCTCTTGCCAACATAAGGTTCTCCTCAGTACACATTGAAGGGCATTGTGTGCATTGTATCATATGGGAGATAGTTTGTTCTTCCTCGCATTCACACAGGCTATCATTTACAGGGAAACCTCACTTAATCTTTTTACCCCTGCACACAGTCTGTTTAAAGCTTTCCACACAGGCAATGGCTGTTCTTGACCAGGCAGTAGAGAGTCATGTGGTTCTGTCCAGTTATCTGTTAGCTCCTTGCTTGTCTTCCGTAGTTCTAAGGCAATCTGGGGGGGATGGTTGTTCAGAGGGGCAGAAGTTGTGAGGAAGCTATGCCTTGATTTCATTCTCTGCTTTGATGGTTGATGATCAAATAGCAGATGTGTTTCCAAGGTTCTTGCTTTGACCCACTCTTTCTGAGCAGCTCTTTCTCAATGGAATTATGGTGGAGGGATGCCAGCCAAGTAATGCACTTTTTGTATCAGAGTTGGTTTTAGACATCCTGTGACCAATCTCGCTGTTTCATTTGAGGCCACATCCACCTTTTTTGCATGTTTTGATCTGTACCACACTGAACTAGCATACTCTCCTACAGAGTAACATAAAGCTAGCACAGAAGTTCTTAATGTCTGTGGTTGTGCCTGTTATTTTCCTCAGAATAGTGTTCCCAGTAAAAACCTTCTCTTTGGTATTAAGGCAGTGGGTTTTGAAAGTGAAAGTTCGATCCAAGGTAACTCCCAGGTGTTTGAGGGTGATGCAGTGTTCAAGCCTGGTGCCATCCCAAGTCACCTGAAGGGTTCTTGATGCCTCATGGTTTTTCAAATGAAAAGCACAGAGTTGAGTTTTTAGGCAGTTTGGCTTCAGTTGGTTATTCCTATAATATATAGCCATTAAATTCAAGGCCTCAGTCAGATTTTCCTCAACAGCCTCAAAGGTTGTGCACTGTGCAGCAATTGCCAGGTTGTCGGTGTAAAGAAAGCTCCTAGTGATTTCTGGCAATAGTTGATCATTAGTTATGTATGTTAAACAGTGTGTGGGCTAGTAGTACAAGTAGAACAAATCTACAAAAGAGTGGACTTACATCCAAAGATACTGTTGACTCCATCTACAAGCATGCAGAATAATGTATTCACAGATCCTTAAAAAGTAAGGAATGTGTGCCAGGAATCCATGGTTTGTATAGGTGTAGAAACCAAATGTCCATGGACTAATGGCACAAATCATATTATAAGTCAGGGGTTCCCAATTTTTTTATACTGTGGGCCTGACCATGCCCCTTGGTCAGACACCCCAGAAGCGGAAACATTTACAGCTGTCATAAATGCACCCACTTCCACATTTACAACAGCTGTAGGTGTGTTTACACATGTGCAGGCACATTTTACAGCTGAGAGAAATGCATACGCTTCCACTTCCAGGTGTTGGGGTGGCAGCGGCGGACCAGATGGAATGGTGCCGTGACCAGATGGAATAGTGCCGTGCTGGAGGAACTCTGCTCAGGGGACCCGAATGAGGCCTCTTTCATGTCCCCAAGATCTTTTCCCTTGGAAGTGGTCCCTATTTATCTACTTGCAGTTTCTTGCTTTTGAACTGCTAGGAGCTGGGACAGAGTCAGACATTCATTCTGTCATACAGTACTCATGCCAGCTTGCTGACCTTCCAGCTAACAAGGCGAGCTTCTTAACCACTGAGCCATTGCAGTTTTATGAGAACCTCTTTTTCCATGTGATTCTACCTTTCCTCTAAGGATAATCTTTTATGCATTCTGCCTCCATCTGAGATCTGCGTGGTAGGCATGTATGAGCGGACCGTTATCAGGGCTACAAGGTAGCAAAGTTTTATCTGAGAAAAATGTCTAGCTTCTTTATAGCATTTTTCTCTCTGCTGAGATGAAGACTTTTTCTTTATGTTATGGAATTATACTGCTTTGTGTCTGGCTATCCCTTATTTCCTTGTATGGATATTTTACAGCTTTACCTGCTGTTCTAGTTATTTTTAAACTGTGCTGTCATTGTGTTTACTTCACTGCTAGGATAGTGGACAATGTTTTGGCCAACATGTATAGACTAGGGACTCTGGGTGTGTGCAAAGAAAAATCATTACTGGACCATTTCACCCTCCTCTAGTCTAACTTGAACTCAATTCTTGTCAAAGGCCCAGAACCTTTCACATTATCTTGGAAGACCCCGGTTAACTCCATCAGGGCGAGTGCAGTGCAAAATCTTGAGGTCCAGTTGGACTGACTCACACCTCTTGGCAATGGCTTCTATCACTGGGCAGCCATAATGTTCTCCTGGAGGCACCATTGTCTCTCTTTCTGGCACATGTGCCTTCAGCATCTCTCTTGAACTGGAAGAAGGGTTGGGTTAATGTCTTCAGTAGAACTCAGCTGAGGCTGGCAAGGGATCAGCTTGAAAATCTTGTCTCAGCCCTCTCCTGTGTGAGAGACAAAGCTTGACAAGAATGCCAGTCCAAGGGTCTTTGACAAGAGCATAATGGCAGACTGTTTTCCCTAAACAAATCCTCTTCCTCATCCTCTACTACTACTCCCCAGGTGCCCTTGTCCTCTGACCCAGCAGGGCATGGTCCTTATCCCTTGCTCCCACTTGCTTCCAACTCCTCCACATTGCAGGTCCCAATCTATTTCTCATCCTCTACCTTTATCACCACAAGCTAGCTGCCCCCACCTGCTTCCAAACCCAGGTGACTTTCCTTGCAGTGGTTTTCCTCTGGGCTAGATAGCTGGTCTTGGCAACTGCTTGAGGACTGGCAGAAGAAGACTCTGATCAGCTGCCTAGGAGGCACAAGGCTAAAGCAGAAAGCCCACCAGGGACACTGAAGGTGACCCTCTCATATTTCAAGTTAAAGTTTATTTTCAAATCCGGAATCTGGAACATAGGTAGAAAATAATTCTAGGAATTAATTGTCTCAAGTCCTGAAGTTATGGTAGGTAGTGAATCTTATTTTATCTTTAAAATTAGAGACAAATTCACTATTTCATGTAGAATATTTATAATCCTGATCTTCATCCAGAAAATGTCTGCTAAATCCTTATTTACAGATAAGAGCACAGGACAGAAAGAAGTTGCTATCACTAAAATTATAGCAATAGGATTCTGGTATAGTGTTCTGGTATAGTTTCAGTGTCAGGTATTTGTGGGAACTGCTAGGAGGGACATCCCTTCCTTCTTTAAGGTTTTTTTTTTTTTTTTGCAGTCCTCACTGCACATAATCACATGGTATAGAAGCATGACTTGTATGAATTCATGTAGCTTCCCATAATGGAGATGTTCAAGTTCTCACTTCACACTCTGTATGATAATATAGGGCTCATTCCACAGCTCCTAGTCATGGAGGAACTGCTTTCCATGAGTGAACATTGAGAAGATAGTTTCAGAAATCAATTTGAAGGAATGAGCAGGTCCTTAAACTTCACTTGACATGAGCTGCTTTGCTCTAATGCTGTGATTCCATGCATCTGGCAGTAATACAAATGCTGCTAGGATGCACCCAGACCTTCCAGTCTGGACAACATCTTGTGTCAGTGCAGGAAGCCCCTTTGCCACTTGAGAAAGGAACTATAGAGGGAAGAAAGCATGGCTGCTATAGTGTGTGGGGAGCACAATGAGATCAAGTGGATTGGTGAAAAGAAAATGTGTGTAAATGAAGAATGGGAGCAGTCAGGGCATATGGAGTGGGAAGTGTGAGATGGTAAACCCAGGTGATTGAGGGTGGGAATCTGTGGAAGTGCAAAAGCAGGAAAGGATCTTTGCAAACTCAGGTTCAGAGGTAGAGACATAAATGTGCAGAACTGAAATATGTGCAGTATAACTCCATGCACTGCAGTCAAGAGACATAAATGTGCAGAACTGAAATATGTGCAGTATAACTGCATGCACTGCAGTCAACATGCAACATACAATCTCTAACATTAAATATTCAATATTTGAAGAATGCTGAAGAAGAGAATAATTCACCACTTGCATTGATAATAACTGATTTTTGAATCTGAAAAACTTCATAAAGGCAGACATGGATTCTGTTTCTATTTCGGTGCTGGAAAAATTTTTGATCTGTTTTTTCTTAGTCATAAAGAACTGGTATAAAGAAAACAACTCATGTAAAAAAGGTGTACAGTATTTTGAACATTGAAATAGTGTTCCACGGCAGAGTTGGCTTTAGCCTCTGGGTGTCGCTGTTCACCGATAAAGAATTTAAAAAGAGCCACACACTTCCAGCTTTGCTATTACATTCAGGAGCAGAAAAACCCGAGCTGGACTGCGTGACAGCATAGGAGACGATTATATAGGATAGAATACATAGGATTGAATATATTTTGAGCAAGAAACAGGAGCAAAAGAAAGTAAACGACTGGAAAGGAACAACCGTTATTGGCTTCAAGACTCTTTAATCTGAACTAGTGACAAATATTTTCCTATAACAGAATGGGAGAAACTCAGAGCTCATGGGGATGTAAAAGAAGAAATTTGCTATGCTTGTTTATACTGATGGTTTTGAAGGTTGTTTCTGGGCAGATCCACTATTCTGTTCCTGAAGAGATGCACAAAGGCTCTTTTGTGGGAAACATCGCAAAGGACCTGGGAATGGATTCAAAGCAATTTTCAGATCATGGACTGCGCATTGTATCTAATAAAGGTATGGTGCAGTATTTTGCTTTGAATGTCAACAGTGGGCATTTACAGATTTCTGAGAGAATAGACAGAGAGGAGATTTGTGGAGAAGCAGAGAAATGTATTATTAAACTCCAGGTTCTTATTGAAAGTAAATTAAAACTTTATGGAATTGAAGTGGAAATCACAGATATAAATGATAATGCACCTCAATTTCTACCAAAAGAATGGAAAATGAAAATCAGTGAGACATCTACACCCAAAGAACAGTTTCTTCTACCTAAAGCTGAAGATCCAGATCTGGGCATAAATTCTGTTCAGAACTATCAGCTCACTGGTAGTGAACATTTTTCCCTAGAAGCTAAAAGAGGAGACAATGGTGAGAGGTATGTAGAGCTGGTTTTGGAGAAACCTCTGGACAGGGAAGAACAATCTGTTTATGACCTCATACTCACAGCGACTGATGGGGGAGATCCAGTGAGGACTGGCACCGCGGAAATCCACATCATTGTGCTAGATGCCAATGACAATGCACCCGTTTTTAGCCAACCACTCTATGAAGTGAGTGTCAAGGAAAATATTCCCAAATGGACCACAATAGCTACAGTAAGAGCTACTGATCCGGATGAAGGAATATATGGAGAGGTGAAATATTCTTTCGGGAAAACAACTGAAAAAAATTCCAAAATGTTTCTCTTAAATTCCACCACAGGAGAAATTATTCTTCTGGGAAGCCTTGACTTTGAAGCATCATCTTTATATGAATTTGAGGTGCAAGCCACTGATGGGGGCGCACTGAGTGACAGGTCAAAAGTTAAGATCACTGTTACAGATCTGAATGACAATGAACCTGAATTAGCAATGAGCTTTGTAGTCAGCTCCATCCCTGAGAATTCGCCAACAGGAACTGTTATTGCCATTTTAAATGTTGAAGACCGAGATTCAGGAGCCAATGGGAAAGTTAAATGTTCCATACCCAGCAACCTTCCTTTTCAACTGAAGAACACGATGGATGATTTTTACACCTTAGTGACTAACAGAGCCCTTGACAGGGAGCAGGTACCAACCTACAATGTTACTATTACAGCAACGGATGAGGGGACTCCACCACTCTCTACATCTCAGGTGATTTCCCTCCAGGTCTTAGACACAAATGACAACCCTCCCATCTTTAGCAACCCAGTTTACACTTCTTATCTCATGGAAAACAATCCAAGAGGAGCCTCGGTCTTTTCCCTCCAAGCAAGTGATCCAGACTGGGAAGAGAATGCCAGAATAAGCTACTCCATCCCTGAAGACCAAATCAGAGATTCTCCCCTCTCTTCTTACATCTCCATTAATTCTGAAACTGGAGTGATCTATGCCTTGAACTCCTTTGATTATGAAGAGATCAGAGAGATTAATTTTCAGGTCAAAGTCCAAGATGCAGGTTCTCCACCACTCAGCTCTAATGTCTCTGTGACCCTTTTCATCCTGGATCAGAATGATAATGTGCCAGAAATCCTCTATCCATCCCCTCCTACTGATGGGTCTACTGGGCTGGAGCTGGCCCCTCGCACCTCTGAGCCAGGTTACTTGCTCACTAAAGTGGTGGCTGTGGATGCAGACTCTGGCCAGAATGCCTGGCTCTCCTACCAGCTGACTAAGGCTACAGAGCCAGGACTGTTCACTGTTGGACTCCACACAGGAGAGATTAGGACAGCACGATTCTTCCTGGAGAAGGATGCCCTCAAGCAAAGCCTGGTGATTTTGGTCAAGGACAATGGTCACCCCCCTCTATCTGCCTCAGTCACAGTAACTGTGGTGCTGGCTGACAACATCCCTGAAGTCCTGTCAGATCTGAGCAGCATCTCAGTTCCTGTGGAGCCCCCATCAGATATCACCTTCTACTTGGTTGTTGCAGTGGCTTTTGTCTCCTGTTTGTTCTTCACCTTCCTCCTTGTTTTGGTGGCCATAAAGTTGCACAGATGGAGAACTTCTCATCTCCTTGAGTCAGGGAATGTAGCTTTCAATGGTGTTCCTGTGCAACAATTTGTGGGGATTGATGGAGTCCGGGCCTTTCTTCACTCTTATTGCCATGAGGTTTCTCTGACCAGAGATTCAAGGAAAAGCCAGTTTACTATTTCTAAGACAAATTCTACAGGTACTCTAAAAAATCAGCAAAATTGTGAAGGAATGGATCCTATCCTATCTGGTGGTGATTTAGATATGAACAATGGAGATCTAGTCATTGTTGAGGTGAGCAAACTCTTTTAGATTTAAAGAAGTTTCCTTTCAGTAGCATATAGTTATGTTATAGCCTCTCAGTTCTCTTCTAAATTGTAGCAGTATTTATATTCTGGCTGGTGTTTTTTTTAAAAGCTAATTTTTGTGTAAATATTTTTGTTGTTGTTACATGCTGTAATTGGAACTGATATATAACAACCCTACAAAAGTGCTTTGATATAAGTGAGACATATAAGGACTGGTTTCACCAGTTTCACCCTGTCAGTGAGCTTCCTTGGCTAAATGGGGATTCGAACTATGCTCTTCCTAAGTCCTGGCATGCTACTCTATCCACTTAGTCTCAGTGTAAATATTAGATTTCTCCCCATATATGTGTTCTCTAGTATATTTCGAAACTGTGCTATATATGTATGTATGTGTGTGTGTGTGTGTTTTGCTAGTGTTTGACTTGTCAAGTGGTAAGTTTTCTCCCAGAGCTTTGTCCACCCAAAATTGGGGATTAGGGCTGAGAATGCCACTTTAATTCTTTTCACATAGGAAACTTCCAGATCAAGCAAAATGGTTTGCAACATGTTATAATTTATTCATAGCTTCTTTCATGGGCAAAAGAGGTCAATTCACTGCAGCATATACTCATCTCAGTTCCATTTCATGCTTTAGTTTGTGATTGGTAAGTTAACAGTGATGGGATGTAACAGGTTCTCACCAGTTCTCCAGAACCGGTAGTAACTTTACCCAGTGTCCCAGAGAACCTGTAGCAGCTTTTGCGGGGAACCACCTTCAGGGCTTACCTTTTCACTGTGCATGCATTGCCAAGCACTAGGTGTGCATGCACACCTAGTGCTTGGCACATATGCATGGCCTCCTTGCTGTCCTCCCAAATGGGGAGGAGGAAGAGAAGCTGCTAGCCTGAAGATCCCTATAGCCTGAAGCTCCCTATTTTTATTATTTTGTATTTTTCTTTGGCCCCACCCATGACATGACATCATGATGCTAGCTCCGCCCACACTGTGATGACATCACGGTGGGGTAGTAAAATTGTTGACATCCCACCACTGGGTAAGTAGAAGGTAAACACAAAATTCATTTGCAAGTCTGAAGGTCTGAAAGTGCATGCCTTCTCAGAACTCATACCATAAGGAGAAAAAAACAAGCTAAGACAAAGTCTTAGTTTGACCCAAAGATTTCCTATGTGAGTGTCAACTAGTTTACCTGCAGCTGTTATGAAATCACATAATTGTACATTTTATTTTTATTTTTTTATAAATTTTTGTGGAAGTGGAATTAAACACCAGTTAGATTAAAGCAAATAGATCAGATGGCATTTGATAAATGTTGATGCTGTCAGGAAAAGATAGGGACCTACATTCATATGTGGTGGGAATGTAAACATGTACAAGATTTCTGGTTCAGTGTTGAATCAGAAATTAATAAAATAATGGGTAGGTGTATAAAGATTATTCCTAAGGAAGCATTAATTATGGAAATTGAAGAAGTTAAATTAAATAAATATATGCATGACTTATTAACAATTTTCCTGACAGCCTCAAGATTATTAATATCAAGGAACAGGAAATCCAATCATGCTTATAAAATTGAGGAATGGTACAAGGAACTTTGGGAAATTGAACTGAATGGTAAATTAACAGGGGAATTGAAGTGTAAAAAAAGGGGTGATAAAAATTAACTGGTTTTGGGAAGTATGGAGACCTTTTGTGGAATATATGTTGATAATAAGGCTAGCAAAGAAGCGATTTCTTTCTGGAAAGTAAAGAGTTAATAAGTATGGGGTATTTAGTAATCAATGGAATAGCATAGAAACCCCCACAATCACGGGTGTGGTTGCTCTAGTTTATTTGTACAGTGGAACCTCATACAACGATCACCCTGTACAGCAATGAAATCGTATAACAATTAGGATTCAGAGGGAAATGATGTCCCGCATAACAATTTTCCCTTTGGGGGAAAAATCGTACAACGTTTTTTCAATGGGAAAAACCACTTAGCGAAAAAAATCATTGTACGATGCATCCCATAGGGATACAAAAAATTGTGGATTTTTTTTTGGGGGGGGGGTACAACAACAAGCCCCATGGACCGGATTAAAATCATTGTATAAGGTACCACTGTATTTGTATTATTATGAATGATATAATTGGATATAATTAGAGACTTGACACTGTTTGATTTTCCCCCTTTTTTATATTGTTTATTGTTTTTTATTGCTTTTAATCAATAAAAATTATTAATAAAAATGAAATCACTCCAAATATTTAGGCAGGAATGTATTTTTAAACTCAGAGAGAAAGGGCTTTTCACCCTCTCTCACACATCCTTTTTGAAACAGTCCTGAAGAATTAATACGATTTGTGCAGTGGACAGATAAGTTTTTTAAAAGTAAGTTGGGTGTGTGGCTGCACTGTTCAAGTAAGTTGTGCTCTGAGTTGGGTTTGTCTACGTTGATTTATAGTCACATGGTATTTGTGTTGGGTTGTACGTCCCTATAGAATGGGTCTTTTGTGGAGTGGGAAGGGAGTGGGGTTGAGGCTGTCATCGCTATTGTTATTTCTTGCCGTGGTAGCAGAGGGGGCGAGAAGAAGAGGAAGCCTGAGAGGAAGATGTTAGCTCTGTTTGCTCAGTGGCAGCAATGGCGGCTGTAGAGGAGGGAGGAGCCGAGAGGAAAGGGGTGGAGCCCAGGAAAGGTTTCAGGAAGGAGAGAGTGAAGAACAGAGCAATTTCACTTAATGAGTTGTCTGCAAGTGTGCATGTCTAAAATTAAAATGGGGATAGCTGCAGTGCTTGGGCTTTCACGCCTATCATAAGTTCAGTGTTGGAGGTTTATTTATTTCTATTTTTATTTTTAAAAAATCAAGCTGAAACTGCAGTCCAAAATACATTATCTTGTCAGTGACATCTTGGCAAACCCCAAAAACAATCTTTAATCCAACCCATGTGGTCACACATGGAAAAGCCATTAAGAAAAATGGGAAGAGAATTGATTCAAAATAAACAACCCCCTGCCTGAGTGTTTTTTTAAGGTGTGCTTAACTGTATGTTGTATAATCTGATAATTTAAAATCAATTTCAATAGGAGTAAACCACACATAAATACAATTGTACCTTACTTAAAGAGCATAATGTGTTCCACATGATTGCTCTTTAAGCAAGTTTGCTCTTTACGTGAAACACCATTGTAAGTGACCAATTGTGACTTCTGGTGGGGGGGGGATTGTGAACTCCAATTTATTTGTTAAATGAGTTTTTGGTTGGTTTTATTTGTTAAGCAAAGCAAACATTCAGAGAAAATTCTGCTCTTTAAGCTAGTTACTCTTTAAGCGAGGCACTCTTTATGTGAGGTTTGACTGTATAGGAATATTTCAAAGTGTAGATGAATGCTTAATATTCTTAGTGGGTTTATTTGCAGTGTGAGAACACATCAGATAGTAGTAACCAAATGTGTGCTTGCGCATATGTATTATATTCCATTTTTGTTATTTTACTCATTTTGTTCTGCACTTCCACGTATTTTGCAAACATTGGACATCAGAATCATAAGAATAATAGATTGTTACTTCTTTGCTACCACAACTATCATAGAGTAGCCTTCCAGTGGACCCTAAG
Organism: Furcifer pardalis; assembly: GCA_030440675.1. NCBI lineage: Eukaryota > Metazoa > Chordata > Lepidosauria > Squamata > Chamaeleonidae > Furcifer > Furcifer pardalis. Next base: position 149,364,141 of record CP126891.1, read on the forward strand.
CCACTGGAGTTTTTTGTCATTGTTATTCTAGCTTCTATTTCATCATTACAAGCCCTTTAATAAACCTGGAACTTGTTTGGCTCCATTCCATGTCAGGGTGTACATAGGAGCAATTCAATGGGATCCATAATTTGGTTTTATTCTATGGGAACATCTGCTGCTCTAATCATTTCCCCACCCCAGAGGTTAATCTGGGCTTCAAAGGGACTGCCCATTGATGCAACATGATTTCCCAAGAGCTACTAGAAAAAGAGTTCTCAACCTTTTTAAGCCAGGGGGCGGGTCACACTCCCTCAGACAGCTTCGGGGGCCAGACAGCCATTTTGCTCTTCCTCCACTATATGGCACTTTCGGATGTAGTGGAAGCAGTAGGGGGCCACATGAAATGGCACCAGGGGCCGCATTTTGCCCATGGGCTGCGGGTTGAGAATCCCTGTACAAGAAATATCCATCAATATCTTGGAGCATGCCATCTTAATGGGCATTCTGCAGTGGGACTGAGATGCAATAAATCTAAATCCTCCCCTAGTAGTGATCTGTCTATAATAACAAAAGGATCCTGCTATCAGTCTGCTTGTAAAAAACGACAAGTCCAGAATGCAAATAGTAATGTCTATGGTGATTTTCCTATCTTTAGATGGTTTGCCTCCAAATTTTACATTATGTCAGTGTAACTATGCAAGAGGATTTTGGCCACTGTATCTTTTCCCCAAGCAAGGAAAAGAGCAGTTTCCTCAAAATTTGATTCAGTTTGTAACACATTGGATAGCAATTGCAATATGAACTGAGCTGGTAAACATTCTATAGAATGGATATCTGCATGGGGTGATAGATGTTCCTCTGTGTATTCATGTATGGAATGGGAAAGACAGAGGTTGATGTACTTGATATACAGATATAGAGTTAGCAGAGGAAAAAAACCATATTTTCAAGGATTGAAAAGATACATGGAATCTCTTCTTCTCTCAGATGTCTTCAAAACTAGAGAAGAAACATTTCTTTGCATGCATGAGACTACAGCATCCAGTCTCATTTTGAGAAATTATCCCAGAATATTCCTTCCACCACAGATGATAACGAGTAGTCATCTATAACAATACCCCTCGCTATTTAATACCTCAAGTCTATTTTTGTGAACATAGCAAATGTGCAATTATGAAAGATGACGGAGGAAATCCCAATTCAAGTTATTTATGATTTATTTATCATACTTTTACCCTGCTCTGCATCTCCCAAGACTCCAAGCATGGCTTAAAATATAAGGAGAGATCATTTCCTGTAGGCTGACAACTTGCAATGTATGAAAATAGATTGGGAAGGCAGAGGGGGGAAGTTGGACCACCCACCCTACTGAATTGTCTCTAGCCCAGGGGTTCCCAACCTATTTATGCCATGGGCCTGACCACACACCCTGGACCACACCCCTAGAAGTCGAAGTAAATGCCACTGCTTCCACATTTACGACAGCTATGGGTGTGTTTATGGCTGGTGTAACTGAGTTTATGTATGTGCGTGCACGTTTTACGGCTGTCGTAAACACACCTGCTTCCACTACCGGGTGCGGTGGTGGGCCACATAAAATGGTACCATAGGCCAGATCCAGCCTGCAGACTGAGGGTTGGGAACCACTGCTCTAGCCAGTTTTCCTTGCCACTATCATTCCCCAAAAGAAAGCTTATATTTCAGAAGATGTAGGTGATAACAGGCAGGAGGAAAAGCTGGCTAGAAATCAAAACAGCTGTTTGCAGCCCAATTTGTTACTACTAATGGAGTAGATAGGCAGTTAATTTAATCTGGTGTAAGGCAGCTTCCTTACTACTAAATATGTGTCATTAATTGTATTGGTTGGTTGTGCGGAAATCATCATTATCTTAGTCAATTTACAGTTATTACCAGCTGAATTATATGAATATGTATTTAAAAAACCAATGTCCTCTTGGCATAAAAAATAGATAAATGTAAAATGTATACACAAAGAAGAAATATGACTTTCATGCTCTGTTTCTGTGCATCTTTGAAGGGGTATGCACAGATGGAAAATAAACTTTTGAGTCATTTTCTACATTTTGAAATAGCCTTGTCAATTCACTAAAATAAAATCAGCAATCACAGTTCCTTAAATGGACTCTAAGTGTCACTGTTGGACAAGAGAGTAGTTGTGAATTAACATTTCATGTTCCTGACATGATATCCCTCCATTAAATTTCAACTGATCGGAAAGAAAACACAGCAGAAGGCTTTGTTTTAAAGGCTTCCCTCCTGAAGGTTCAGCTCACAAGGACTGTATTTTTACTACCTTACTGGAAAGAACTGGCTGACTTGAACTTGAGGGTAAGAAAAAGAGAAGACAAAATTCGGCAATGAAAGGAAGGAACATCAATGGAATCAAGGGAGCTATTCTGAGGCAAGTACTCTTTCTGTTCATTGTCTGGTCTGTGTTCTGCCATGTGGTGTCTGAGCAGGTTCACTATTCAGTCCCAGAGGAAACAGAGAAGGACTCCTTTGTGGGGAATCTTGCTAAAGATCTGGGGCTGGAGATGAGAGATTTGTCAAAGCGCAGGCTTGCGATCTCTTCAGAAAAGCAATATTTTTCCCTCAATGAACACAATGGCAACCTGTATGTGAAGGACAGGATAGACCGGGAAGAGATTTGTGGGAAATCACCCACTTGTGTCCTAAACTTAGAAGTTGTGGCACATAATCCTTTGAATATTTTCCATGCAAAGATTTTTATCCAGGATGTGAACGATAATGTCCCACATTTCTGGAAAGAAACAATTGAACTTAAAGTGAGTGAGTCTAATCTGCCAGGAGCTCGGTTTGCCCTTGGAAATGCTGAAGATGAAGATATTGGGATCAACTCCCTTCAAGAGTATAATTTGAGTTCGACACCATATTTCAAACTAGAAATGCAGATGACTAATGATGGCGACAAATATGCAGAATTAATTTTGCAGAAACAACTTGACAGAGAAAAAGAACACATGCACTATTTGGTCCTTACAGCTATCGATGGTGGACAACCCAGGAAAACTGGGACTGCCAACATACGAGTTATTGTTACTGATGTAAATGATAATGCACCTGTTTTTTCACAGGCAAACTACAAAATAAGTGTAAAAGAGAGTGCCCCCATAGGAACCTCTGTGATTCATGTTAAAGCATCTGACAGTGATGAGGGATCAAATGCTGAAATCATTTATACTTTCAGTGACATTGCAGATAACACAGATCAGAAATTTTATCTAGATCCTGGAGATGGAACAATTACACTTACAAAAAGTGTTGATTTTGAGGAAGAACAAAATTATGCAATGATCATTCAAGCTACTGATGGAGGTGGATTGGTGGCACATTGCAATGTAAAGATTGACGTTATTGATGAGAATGACAATGCTCCAGATGTAATCCTGACTTCCATGTCCAGTCCAGTTCCTGAAGATCTTGAACCTGGAGCTGTGATTGCTCTCATCAAAGTCCTGGACAGAGATTCTGGAGAGAATGGGGAAGTCACCTGTCACCTGCAGGATTTTGTGCCTTTCCAGATAGTGTCATCTTCAGATAAGTACTTCAAGCTACTCACTGAGGGGCCACTTGACAGAGAAAGGACTCCAGAATATAACATCACAATCATAGCCATGGATAAAGGAGAACCTCACCTCTCCACTCAGAAAACTGTCTCCATAAAGATCTCAGATATCAACGATAATCCTCCACTCTTTGATAAACCTTCTTATACTGCCTACATTCCTGAGAACAACCCATCTGGAACTTCGATATTCCAGGTGAAGGCTTCTGATCCAGATCTAGACCACAATGCCCAAATCACTTATTCCATTCTCAGGAGCAACATTGAGGACCTACCTATCTCTTCTTATATCTCCATTAATTCAGAGACCGGGACCATCTATGCCCAGCGCTCCTTTGATTATGAACAACTCCGAGAGTTCCAGATTCGAGTGAAGGCCCAAGATGGAGGCTCCCCTCCTCTTGATAGCAGTGTCCCAGTGACAGTTTGTGTGTTGGACAAGAATGATAATGCCCCACAGATTTTGTATCCTTCCCAAGCCACTGGGAGTTCATCCCTCTTTGAGATGGTCCCTCGGTCTGCCGAGCCCGGTTATCTGGTGACCAAGGTGGTGGCTGTGGATGCTGACTCTGGACACAATTCGTGGCTCTCCTTCCACCTGCTACAGGCCACAGAGCCCTCCCTCTTTGTCATTGGCTCCCACACAGGAGAGATACAAACAGCCCGAGCATTGCTTGAAAGAGATGCTGTGAAGCAAAGGCTGGTCGTCATGGTGAAGGATAATGGACATCCTCCTCTCTCAGCCACGGTGACTTTGAGCCTGGTGTTTGCTGAGAACTTTCAGGATGCTCTTCCTGAGATGAATTCCCAACCTCTTGACTCTGAGTCTCAGTCTGACCTGCAGTTTTATTTAGTGTTGGCCTTGGCTTTGGTGTCCTTCCTGTTCCTGGTGACGGTGGTCTTGACCATTATGATGAAATTCCACAGGTCAAGAAGCCCTCCGTTCCTTCAGTGTTTTGTCCCTGATCCTTGTTCAAAGACTGGAGTCATCTTTCCCCCGAACTATGAGGAGGGCACTTTGCCTTATTCCTACCAGATCTGCCTTTCCTCTGAATCCAGGAGAAATGAGTTGACCTTTGTGCAACCCTCTGTCCAAATAGCAGAGAATATCCTTTGCAATGATAAACCTGATATTTCATTAATGTTCAGTGAAGGAAATCATTTGAGTTCTGAAAGAGAGACTGAAGGCATGGTGAGTTCATCTTCTCTTGGCTATAATGAAATTTGAGATTGCATTCTTTGATTTTCTAAACTCCCAGCATTATTATGTTCTTTAAATAATAGATATTTTCCCGACAAAAATATCATGTCCATATATGAGAGATAAATATAGAGAAATCAACATATTTTTAGGGTACCATATCTTTCTCTATCAAAAAAAGAGCATTGGATACTTCAAACCCAGGAATTCAACTGACTTAGACTGACAGTAGTAACACAAGTCTCTTGAGATCCACAGAGTGTTAGCAGTGGAGATGAAGAAGTCAGGCAAGGTCAAAGTCATGTAACTTACCTAAGTACAGTATCTGGTATATAAACCAAGATTACACGGTCAAAGCAAGAGATTTCCTGAAACATACAGAATAAGACAAGGTGAATCATAGTGGTTTAGTACCTTAGTCATATCCTCCTTGTTATAGTATGTTATTCCTTGTTGAGGATGTGCCTTAATTCTATTTTCTAATTTGGCTTTGCTCTTGTGTGCACTCAAGAATTTTTGTACTTTCTATAAAGCTCTTCCTGTATCTGAGACTGCGGACTTAAGGCACATATTCATTCAGAGGATGACAAGGGTCATTTTTTTGCTTAGTTCTCTCAGTGTCCTCTGCTACTTCTCTCCTTACCTTAGGTAGAGAGATATCGACAAGAGGTTGTAGCTGTAAACCATTCTTTAAGTCTGCATTTTACATTTCATGTCATCTTAAGTGGGGAGGGACAGTCCTCTGTTTCTTGAAAATATTAATACTAAGCACATCTCAGTGAGGTTTTATCATCATTCCTGGGACACAATTTTTTAACATCACTGTTAGTAACATTTAACTGATCTGTGTTTAACTACTAACTGATCTGTGTTTAACTACTACAATTTTATTACAGTAAAACCTCATATAACACTAAAACCTGGTTCCACAAGTCTTCGTGTTATATGATTTTTCGTGTTATCTGATCCTCTATGGGATCCATAGAGATACATTGTAACCACACAGGCTTTCGCGGTTGTTATCTGAAGCATCCCATAGGATCTTAATGTTATCTGATGCAATTCTTCCCCCCAGATTCCTTGATGTTATGCGATTTTAGTGTTATTCGATACTAATGTTATATGAGGTATTACTGTACTTGTATACTCGAGTATAAGCCTAGTTTTTCAGTCCTAAAAATGAGATCAAAAAAGTGGACTCACGCTAATAGCGTTCACCACCCACTTCTCCCATCCTGTCATCAGCGCATTTCAGTTGGCATGGAGAAAACTCCTTTTTGCTGCATCTTATTTTCATGTACTGTACTGTATTTTGACTATTGAAACTCACTAGCAGCTGTTGCAGCATTTGCCACCCTCGGCTTATATTCAGGTCAATCAATTTTCCTGGTTTCTCAGGTCAAAATTAGGTACCTCAGCTTATATTCAAGTCAGCTTATACTTGAGTATAGACATGTAAATACACTGCCTTGATATATTTTCTTGAATTTAATTGCTTGGCTTTTAAATAATAGTTGCTTTGGAGATATTGCATTGAAAATAAAGACTATTTTGGAGATGTTTCAAAAAGATTGCCTTAGCATGATATCCTGTTGTTCAAAACAGAGCAGTAAACTTTCTGAGGAAAAGTCGTGATTTTGGATCCTTTCCTCTAGTGTCTGCAAAAAGCCCTGCACTCCTGCCTCACTGATAGTGAACTCCTTTAGAACTCATAGAAGGGTGAAATGAGGTGGCCTCAGGACGGCCAGATCTGAAGAAGTTCTGGATGTTCCTTTTGGTGCTAAGTTCTAACCCCAAACAGACTTGTATTTTATGTCAGTTCTGGAATTGGTATGTGTTTATTCCCCCCACCCCCAATTGATTTCACTAAGAGGAAATTGGTAGTGATTAGAAAAACACAGTTGGTGGAGAGAAAGAACATCTTTCTGGCATAAACCACTAAATAGCATGGGGTCTTTCAGAGGCTTTGATATATTGGTGCTCTCTGAGATAATAGTTAGACCTATTGGGTTTGGGTTTTAAAACAAATGAATAAAATCACGAAGGAGATAGAGATGGGCACATAGAAATAAGGAGAACTGGAAGCTGCTAGAAGGAGTTGACCTGATGAAATAAAAGACATAGCCAGGGAATGATTGAGCAGAGGAAAATCAAGGCCACAGCTTGAATGAGTTTATAGAACTGTAAGATGGGATGATGACAAATGAGATGAAAGGAGTTGCATAATTACAAAGAAAGGAATGGGGTGCATTGAAGTATATGCAGTAATTTAAAATGTGGAATTGGCTGGAACGCGGAACCAAAGCAGTATGACCACTCAACACCAGATTCTCCACTATTAAAAATTGAAACAAATCATCATCAAAAGTGAATATACTCCAAGAAAAAACAAAATGGAAGTGGACCACGATGTTAGAGAAATGTGCGGTCTGTTTCCTCAAGCAAGCAAACTAAAAGTAGCCAAGTTGGTGGAAGGAGCTAGGACATCAGCATGATCAACAATGTCTCTTCTACTCCCCATTCTTAATATCCAAATGAACTAGAAAGAGGTTCTCTTTCCCTTTGTCTCAGAAACAAATGTATAGTCTAAGAGCCAAACTCAGGATCGCCATAACAAGCAAACCCTGCCCCAGTAAACCAAACAAGGAATCTCACCAGCAGCAGTCTCCTTTTCCCTACCTTCTCAACAAATCAACCAAACCAACTAGAAAAGGGTTTTCTGGAATTTTCCTCTTTGTTTCTCTCTCTCAGTTTTTCATACTCTTGCCTTCTCAAAGAAATATTCGGGTTTAGTCTGAGGAACCAGGAGAAGCAGAGCCTCCAGTTGTTGTTGCCCTCATTTTTGGGAACAGACCATGTCTTCCTTATGAGTAAGGGTGCCTTCAGAAAGAAACAGCCACCTCAGGTCCCCAGATGTTCTTGATCTAAAACTTCCAGAAGCCTTCACCATTGGCTGTGTTGGCCAAGATTTCTGGAAGCTGTTGACCAAGAACATCTGGGGACTCAAAGTCAAGAACTGCTGGCTTTTTAATGCTTACTGCCCTTGTTTTCACTTCAGTTTTGAGTCCCTTGTTGGGGAGGGGAAATCATAACCTTAAAAGCAGGTTGCTGCTTTGGGGTCAACATTTTTACCATATCTGGTTGCACCTGGGAGAGTGGCCTATCTCATTATTATTATTATTATTATTATTATTATTATTATTATTATTATTATTATTATTATTATTATTATTATTATTATTATTATTTGGAGGCAAACTGTTTGTGTCAACCAGGGACAGACATGCTAAGTAGCCAGCCTGGTGGCCTCTGAGAAGTGAGGAGTCAGGAATTAGAGCAATTGCAAGAATGGGACAGTAGGGGCAGTCAGCTCCCTCATGGAGCAGCTAACATTGATTCGAATGATTTAATCTGGTGGTGAGGAAATACTTTTATTTTATGGTCAATAAGACTTTGACTAGTGAGTTCTTAATTTTTGCTTGGAGATGGCTAGCAGATCTCTGAGTGCAGTTTTAACCAAGAACAGAGAGGATGTGATGAATACTCTTAGATTTTCTCATCCTCAGTGGAAAAGGATGCCTGGACATATTAAAGAGATCATTCTTGAAAAAGCTGTCAGCTGCTTTTAGACCTTTAATTCTCTTACAAGAGTGAAACGAAAACAATCTCAGCACCAGTGGCATTCACAAAAGAGAGTGTTCATAAAAGCTTGTATTTCCACAAAACCTTTATTTTGCTTTGGGGGGAAAAATACATTTCATTGTTTTAATTTTTATTGGTGCATTTTTAGAAACTGGAAAACTTACTACTTCAGATGTTTAAAAAAATCAGATTCGAATATGTGTACCTTGATATATGAGAACTGCCATTCCTTGTTTGGGTGCTTATCATAGTACTTACTGGTATCTGAGGATTTCACAAAATGGGACCAGTTACCAACTGTATGGATCAAAGCTGTGCTTAAGATGCATGGCTTACATGATGGGAGGGAAATATAATATGAATGTTGAAGGAAATATAATTTTGTCATGTAGTCTTGTAACATGCACAGGAGTTAATTTTTTTTTCAATGTCTGATCACAAGCAAAAGAGTCTTGAAATGAACAAAGGGAAAATGTAATAATAAAAAAGCAATGAAGCGCCTGCATTTTCGAGTTGAGACTCTGAGTGTCACTGTTCACCAGTCCATAAGAGAAAATCCTACTGAAAGATCCTGCCTGCTCCTCTCTGCTATTTGAATATGTAAGGACGAATAGACCAGGCTTGAGCGGCCAATTTAGACCACAAAACACTTTGAATAGGCTGCTTTGCAACAGGGCTGCAGTAGAATGGGAGAGAGCCAGAGTCCTGGGAGATACAGAAGAGCATTCCTGCAATGTGTCATCCTGGCGTTTGCCTGGAAAGCTGTCTCTGGACAGATCCGTTATTCCATTCCAGAGGAGATGCACAGAGGCTCTTTTGTGGGGGATATTGCAAAGGATCTTGGAATGGATGGCAAGCAACTTTCAGACCATGGGCTCCGCATTGTTACTACTACAGGTACTCTCCAGTATTTTTCTCTGAATGTGAATAAGGGACATTTACAGATTTCTGAGAGGATTGATAGAGAAGAGATCTGTGGAAGAGCAGAGACCTGCATATTAAAGCTCCAGGTTATTTCTGAGCACAGCTTAAAGCTTTATATCATTGAAATAGAAATTCTGGATATCAATGATAATGCCCCTAGCTTTCTGTTAATGGGATGGGAATTGAAAATTAGTGAAACATCTAACCTTAGATCCCAGTTTCCTCTGCCAGAAGCTCAAGATCCAGATCTAGGCATAAATTCAGTACAGAGCTATCAACTCACTGGCAGTGACCATTTCTCACTGGAGGTCCAAAGAGGAAAAAATAGTGAAGGACATGCTGAGTTGGTGTTGGAGAAAACATTAGACAGGGAAGAACAATCAGTTTATAACCTTGTCCTGACAGCAATTGATGGGGGTGATCCTATAAAGACTGGCACTCTGCAGATCTACATCATTGTTCTAGATGCCAATGACAATGCACCCGTTTTTAGCCAACCACTCTATGAGGTGAGTGTCGAGGAGAACATTCCCAAGTGGTCAACAATAACTACAGTAAGCGCCACTGATCCGGATGAAGGAATCAATGGAGAAATAAAATACTCTTTAAACAAAATCACAAGGAAAGACTCCCAGATGTTTCTATTAAATTCCACAACAGGAGAAATTGTTCTGCTGTGGAATCTTGACTTTGAAGCATCATCCCTGTATGAATTTGAGGTGCAAGCCACTGATGGGGGTGGTCTGAGTGACAGATCAAAAGTTAGGATTACCATTACAGACCTGAATGACAATGCACCTGAATTAGCAACGACCTTCGTAATCAGCTCCATCCCAGAGAATTCACCAACAGGAACTGTTATTGCCATTTTAAATGTACAGGACCGAGATTCAGGAATCAATGGGAAGGTTAAAAGTTCAATTCCCAGCAACCTTCCTTTTCAGCTGAAGAACACAATGGGAGATTTTTACACCTTAATGACCAACAGAGCCCTTGACAGGGAGGACTTGCCAACCTACAATGTTACTGTTATAGCAATGGATGAGGGGACTCCACCACTCTCTACATCTCTGGTGATTCCCCTCCAGGTCTTAGACACAAATGACAACCCTCCCATCTTTAGCAAGCCAGCTTACACCTCTTATCTCATGGAAAACAATCCAAGAGGAGCCTCGGTCTTTTCCCTCCAAGCAAGTGATCCAGACTGGGAAGAGAATGCCAGAATAAGCTACTCCATCATTGAGAGTCAAATCAGGGATTCTCCCCTCTCTTCCTACCTCTCCATTAATTCTGAGACTGGTGTTGTCTATGCCTTGAACTCCTTTGATTATGAAGAGATCAGGGAAATTAACTTCCAGGTGAAGGCCAAGGATGGAGGCTCTCCACCACTCAGCTCCAATGTCTCTGTGACCCTCTTCATCCTGGATCAGAATGACAATGGACCAGAAATCCTCTACCCTTCACCTCCCACGGATGGTTCCACTGGGATAGAGCTGGCTCCTCGCTCCTCTGAACCAGGTTATCTGGTCACTAAGGTGGTGGCTGTGGATGCAGATTCTGGCCAGAATGCTTGGCTCTCCTACCAGCTGACAAAGGCTACGGAGCCAGGACTGTTCACTGTTGGACTCCACACTGGAGAAATCAGGACAGCCCGGTTCTTCCTGGAAAAAGATGCCCTCAAGCAAAGCCTGGTGGTTTTAGTCAAGGACAATGGTCAGCCCCCTCTGTCTGCCTCAGTCACAGTGACTGTAGTGTTGGCTGACAACATCCCTGAAGTCCTCTCGGATCTGAGTAGCATCTCAGTTCCTGTGGAGCCCCCATCAGATCTCACCTTTTACCTGGTAGTTGCAGTGGCTTTTGTCTCCTGTTTGTTCTTCACTTTCCTCCTTGTTTTGGTGGCCATGAAGTTGCACAGATGGAGAACTTCTCATCTGCTTGAGTCAGGGAGTATGGCTTTCAATGGTGTTCCTGTGCAACAATTTGTGGGGATTGATGGAGTCCGAGCCTTTCTTCACTCTTATTGTCATGAGGTTTCTTTGACCAGAGATTCTAGGAAAAGCCAGCTTAATATTTCCAAACAAAATTTCTCCAATACATTGACTAATACGCCTTCTACTTGTGATGCAATAGCCCCTATCCTATCTGGTGAAGATTTAAGTTTGAATAATGAAGATCAAATTGTAGCTGAGGTAAGCTATTTACTATAGCCAAACTGTGTCCCCTTTGATCACACAATAATTTGTTGTTGCAAATATTTCTGATCTTCCTATACTGGTATAACTGATATTATAGAACTGTTTTTCTTTGTTGTCTATTCCACTACTAGCCTTGGACAGGAATAGAGATTTTGTGGTTTTGCAAGTGCTGTTGTGATGTAGTTACTGCCTTTCTTGCAGCAGAGCCGTTGATGATGACTAGTGCAGTCAATCAATTTCTGGGTCTTCAATTTTGTCTAGTAGATGAATCTTTGACCTTTATCTTCTCTCTTTTGCCCATATCTAGGTTCCCATTATCAAGAAGCTAGAATACTGAATGTATAGTACTCATCTCATTTACATTTATTATTTTGGTTTTTTGTCTGAAAGTAAAGGATGTAGTTGAAAAAGTGTTGGTTTTTGTGACAGTCAGAAGAAAATGTGGCTTTGCTATTATATATTATGCTTCAGTAAAAAAAAAAATAGTATTTGCTTTCAAATTATTTTTGTATCACATTATGTTTCCATTCCCCAAGAAATAGATAATCATAGAGCTAACAGTGATTCATGTATTATCCAGGGTGTTTTCTTGCCCAAATATGGAAAATGCTACTAATTGTGGATCTTGGCAGTCTCTGTGTCCCATATTTACTTCAGAAAACATCTTAGTGTATTAGTGCTCTTTTCAAGTATTTTACTGATAAACAACAAACAGTGCCTGACCAACTACCTGTACTCAAATCTAGTAGGATATTATTATTATTATGCCGTATCCAAATCTGAATATAAGAGATCCTCATGGTGATGAACCATGAAGACTGTCCTGAGAATATAATGCCGTGGCCTTTTATCTGCCTTCCACATTGAAGCATGATCCCCGTATCATTGATCCTGCTCCATGAGTCACATTCTGGTCCTGAGCCCTTTTGGCAGGCAAAGTCCTCCTCAGTCCCAGGCCAGGATTGATGAAGCTGCTGCACTTCATCAAGATGGATTCAAGTGGAATTTAATCACTTGGGGACCACCATCCTTCCCTGTGGACTTCGGCATCCAAGGCCGTTAGTCCTTGGGATGGTCAGGTTAGTTAACTGTTGCCTGACAGTGTTGAGTTGAAGGCAGTATGGTCTACTCTATTACCATAGTAGGGGCATAATTTTTAGCACTCAGATTAGTGGTTTCAATTGGCAGCTGCTGGTGTCGGTGAGGTTCTTACATCAGAGTTCTTTGAAAAAGAAGGAAACTCCTGAGTTATGCAGAAATTATTTTATTAACAATCAATGCATCAAGACCAACTGAGTTCTGGGAAAACAGGTATCACTGAATGTTCATGCAGTTTATTTTATAGGAGTCTATTAACATGCATGCAAAATAAATATGGTATATTAAGCATTCCATTGGATATTCTCCTCTAATCTTGCATTCAAGATCAGAGGCAGCCAATGTCAAATGAAATCTATGGATAAATAACAGAGGGTATGATTACACTGGGAAGCCAAAGCAGAGTATTTTGGTCCATCTGTAGTATGAATCGCAGGATGATAATCACAGTGTATGCTTGCACATGGACTGTGGATGGATTTGTTAGTTCATTGTTCAGAACTGGTTGTGATGTGAGTCACATTCCAGCCCACAGCTCTCCCTCTTCCTTCCTTCCTTCCTGCCTCTGGTTTTCCATTTATGGTTTGTTGTAAAGCAGCCTTGTTTTCAAATACACACATTCATTTCATCTGGCTTGCTTTTTATATTGCCTTTTTAATTATTATTTTTAAAATGTTTAGAGGTGATCCAGTGCTAAACTCAAAGGAAGTAAAATAAAAAAACCAGAAGATTGTTCTGGACAATATATCAGCAAGAGGAGAGAGTACGGCTGGTGTTGGCGGAAGTACACACCCTATGTTCTTTCCTCTCACTTACCACCCACCAATTTTTAATTTTTTTATTTTATTTCTTTTGAGTTTAGCACTTGATCTCCTCTGAACATATTTTAAACACTGGAAAGAGAATGGAAAAAGAAACATACAGTCAAACGACACGTAAAGAGCGCTTCACTGAAAGAGTAACTCGCTTGAAGAGCAGAATTTTCTTTGAATGTTTGCTTCGCTTAACAAATAAAACCAAGCAAAAACTCACTTAACAAATAAATCCAGGTTTGCAATCCCCCCACAATTGGTCACTTACAATGGTGTTTCGCTTAAAGAGCAAATTCACTTAAAGAGCAATCCTGTAGAACGCATTATGCTCTTTAAGCGAGGTACAACTGAACTTGATTGAAATGAAGGAGGGTTTTATGGAATGTGTTGCTTTTGCAACAGATCATAAAAGGAAAGCCAGCGGCAAGACTAAGATAGAAGGATCAGCATCTACAAGCATGCTCGCTATCATCTAAAACTGACCATATGAAAAAATCCTTTCAGAATGAAAAAATACAAGGCTCCTAGCAGCACTATATTGGGATTAAAAAGCCCCAGACTGATTAAACTGAGCCTGTACATCATGTGGTCAGAAAATAATATGCCAAATACACCCATTCTACAAGTGGAGCAAGTCTTGCTATATTTTATGGTGTAGTCAAACATTGAGTTCATTATTTTTTGTCTTGGAGAGAAAAATAAAATGTATTCTACTGCAGTTCCCCGTATCAACAATGGAATAATGGTCACACTTGTAGATCTGTTTGAGGCTCTGACACAGCAAATCCTTGAAATGCAATCGTCTCCTTTGCTCAGTGATCAGGTAGATTGAGTGGAAATGTGTAAGAAATCTGCACACTGTATCTTGGATTTTGAAGCTTGGTCAAAAATCTTTGAATGTTTCAAAATGGTTGAGGACATTAACAATACACCAGGTTTCTCTTAAGACAAAAATGTTGCACCAGACAGATGGTCAGCTGTCGGCTGACTTGGATTATCTGTTCACCAAGGCGATGGTTATGGAGGGAACCAGAAGCCAACTGCCCATGACTGGGAATTGAAGTCCAAGAACAGCTGGCGTGCCAAGGTTCACCATGATGGTAATAGAGTAATTCCATAGAGAGTGTCACAACACATTAAGGACTGTGGCTCTAATTAATCTATTGTCCCACAGCGCCCCTCCTGACAGAATGAAAAGAAGGTGAAGGGTGAGGTTTTTGGCTACTTTTCCTCCCATTAAAAAAAATCCCTTTTAAGGAAATATTGTAAGGGAAATAAGTGACAAATAGTAGCTGACACGTAGGATTTCAGTAGAAAAATGGTGCAGAACCCAAAACGGACTAGAAACATGTTCTAGCATCCTTAAACCTTTTTCTTTTCAAAATAGAAAAATGGCCTATGAAAGCACACTTTAACAAATACAGTCAAACCTCGCATAAAGAGCAACTCGGTTAAAGAGTAACTCGCTTAAAGAGCAGAATTTTCCCTGAATGTTTGCTTCGCTTAACAAATAAAACCAACCAAAAAGTCGCTTAACAAATAAATTGGGACTTGCAATCCTCCCCCCCCCCCACAATTGGTCACTTACAATGGTGTTTCGCTTAAAGAGCAAACTCGCTTAAAGAGCAATTCTGTGGAACGCATTATGCTCTTTAAGCGAGGTACAACTGTACATGAATAATATGATGTGGAGTGTATTCATTCATTCATTCATTTATCTATTTATTTATTTAATTGAAGTCATATTCCACCCTATTCACACAAACGACTCAGGGTGGATTACAACCAATCAAGCATACAAAACACAGTTAAAAACTCTAAAAACAATTTAAAACAACATCTCCTTCATTTAAGTAAAGGAGTAAGGGAGAGGGAGGGTAAGTATAAGATGTTAAATAAGCCAGTGGGGAGGGGTCAATAAGCCATCATTACCCCCACAGTACCCTCAGTATAGCTACCAAGGAATATTCAAGACTAAGGAGGGACCAGTGCTCTGTAATGGGGTGCGGGGGGCAGAATTAAGGAAGAGTTTGATAGGTGGATTTTCATATACAACAGCAGATTTTCTTGGCAGTTCTTGCCAAGACTCTCAAGTCATTGACATCTACTGCTTCTTTTTACTGCTGACAGTCTTTCAAGTCCTTCTCTAAAGTTTACACAGCCTAGTTCACCTGACTGGAATTCAAGGATTGTGTCTAAGCCTTCTGTATTTGTGGTGTATACTTTGAGAGTAATCTAAACCATCTTTGTAGATGATGATACCTTTTAGAATCCCTTTTGTTTCTATCCACAGGTGTAATTTACAAAAGTTGTTGTAAAAGCTTAGTAAGAAAACCTTTTGTCGGACAAAAGTGAGAACATGCAGATAAGAAAGGAAATAAAATAGTCTCCAACATATGTAAATCTTAGCATGTTTTTGTTGTTCAGTCGCACAGTTGATTCCCGACCCTTTGCAACCCTATGGACCATTGTCCTCCAGGCATCTCTGTCTTCCACCATCTTCCTCAACCCACCCAGCTCTGTGCCTACTGCATCCACAATATCATCTAGCCATCTCATTTTTGGCTGCCCCTTCTTCTTTTGACCTTCACCTTTCCCAGGATCAAGGCTTTCTCAAATGAATCCTCTCTTCTCATTTGATGTCCAAAGTACTTCAGCTTCATCTTTACTATTTGACCTTCCAAGGAGCAGTCAGAGTTGATTTCTTCTAAGATCGACCTATTTTTTCTCCTCGCTGTCCAGGGGACTCTCAAAACTCTCCTCCAACACCACATCTCAAAGGCATATATTCTTCTGCGCTCAGCTTGCCTTATGGTCCAGCTCTCACAACCATACATTACCACCAGGAATACCATTGCTTTGACTAAATGAATTTTTGTTTGTAATGTGATGTCTCTACTTTTCACTATGCTCCCCAGGTTTCTCATTGCTTGCCTCCCAAGAATCAGTCGCCTTTTTATTTTACGGCTGCAATCACCATCTGCAGTGAGCTTTGATCCTAAGAAAGTAAAATCTGTCACTGCTTCTACTTCTTCCCCATCCATTCTCCAGGGACTAATAGGGCCTGTTGCCATTATCTTGATTTTCTTGATATTGAGTCTCAAGCCAGCTTTTGCACTCTCTTCTTTCAACCTAATCAGGAGCTTCTTTAGGTCTTCCTCACTTTCTGCCATTAGGGTGGTATCACCTGCATATCTCAAGTTGTAGAGATGTTACTGAAGCTGTAATCCTATGCTTAAATGTTGAATCTATGGAAATTGCTTCTGAGTACACATGCTTCATTTCATATTGCAGAATATATTCCACAATGAGGATGGCAAATCCCTGTGTGTGCATGTGTGTGTGTATGTGTGTGTGTGTGTGTGAGAGAGAGAGAGAGAGCAACCAGCATAAAGATCTAGTTAATTATGGAAATGTGGAGTTAAATATGAGAACTAATGACACATAACGTTTAAAAACCAAAGCTAAAATTTAGAAAATATATCCAGTCCAGTTTCTAGAACACTGACTTTATTTAACTCTCCGTTTCTGAGGCTCAGCCCCCAACTGCCTTATGGGGTTGCTGACAATAAGCAGTTGTTGATATATTAAAGAGAACCATTGTAAAAATTACTGAAGTATAATATTCTGAGAAAGTACCTGAACACTTGAAAGCTTTATATATCAGCCAGTCATCATCACAATCATCATCATCAATCATCATAATTATAATCTTCATTTCTATTCAGTGCAAGGATCTTTGTGACTCTACCGTGTGCACTTCAAATTATATTCATGAGGAAGAATCATGAACATTTTGTTTATATATTTAGATACATAGTGTGTGTTTGCATTTACTGGAGCCATTTCAAATGAGGATTGTATTTCTTATATAGGAATGGAATTGATTTCATCAGTAATCCAGGTAAGAGTGGTAGACAAGAGACAATTTTGCAGGACAGAATTTGCTTCCCTTGCTGAACTGTGCAATTTTAGAAAAAAATGTTTTCAACTCCATGTTTCCACTAAAAAACTGAGAATTTAAAGTCAGACTGTGGAGCTGGTAGACTTTAACCTTTGCTTCAGTCAGATCAGTAATGAAATTCTTAGCTGTAAATGAAGAAACACTGTTTTCTTCCACTTGCACTGCACATACAGAGACCCTAGATGTCGCCATTCACCCGTATGCCACACTAGCATGCATGGCTCCAGTTTACAAAACCTGTCTGTTCTACAGAAACATCAGAATCAGATGCTCACCGTAAGCATACAGTCGGCGCTTTGGTAATGCTGGTTAAGAAGAGGAAGCTTCTAATAAAACAGAATTAGAAGTGTCTGCTCTTATATATAAAAATGGGAGAACCCTTAAGGCTGGGAAGTTGGAAAGCTCAAGCTTTGTTGAGTTTTCTTTTGGTAACTGCTTGGGAGGCAGTTGCTGGGCAGATCCACTATTCCATTGCAGAGGAAATGCAGAAAGGTACTTCAGTCGGAAATATTGCCAAGGATCTGGGGCTTGATGTAAAAGAACTCTCTGACCAAGGTGTGCGCGTTCTCTCTGCTCATGATAAAAGTCAGTATTTTAATCTGAATCTCAATACTGGACATCTACAGACCAAGGATCGAATAGACCGAGAAAAAATCTGCAGTGGAGATGGTAAGTGCCTGCTAAATTTCCAGATTGTAGTGGACAGTAAAATGAAGCTTTATGGAGTCGAAGTAGAAATTAGAGATATAAATGACAATGCTCCCTCTTTTAAAAAGGGGGAACAGACATTAAAAATCAGTGAGGCATCCATGGTGGGGTCTCGATTTCCTCTTTTGGATGCTCAAGATCCAGATGTGGGCCTAAATTCAGTGCAAAGCTACCATCTCACAGGCAGTGACCATTTTTCTCTGGACATTCAAATGGGAGAAAGTGGCATGAAGCATGCTGACCTGGTGTTGGAAAAACCTCTGGATAGAGAGGAGAAATCAGTTTATGACCTAATCTTTACAGCTACAGATGGGGGTGATCCAGTTCAGTCCGGCAGTGTGCAAATTCAAGTCATCGTCCTAGATGCAAATGATAATGCTCCAGTTTTTAGTCAACCTGTCTATGAGGTCAGAGTCAAGGAGAATATTCCCAAAGGATCGACAGTGTGCATAATAAATGCCATTGATTTGGATGAAGGCATCAATGGAGAGGTAAGATACTCCTTCGGGAACATGGAAGAGGAAGCTTCCCAGACATTTCTCTTAGATTCCGCTAAGGGAGAAATATCAGTTGCAAGAAATCTGGATTATGAGGAATTGCCCTCATATGAGTTTGTGGTCCAAGCAGAAGATGGGGGAGGGCTCATTGATAGAGCCAAAGTCCTGGTTATGGTTAGTGATGTAAATGATAATGCACCTCAGGTGGAAATAGCTTCTCAAATCAATTTAATTCCAGAGAATTCACCACCAGGAACAGTTGTTGCAATTTTAAGAGCAACAGACAAAGATTCTGGAACAAACGGGGAGGTCACCTATTCTATTGGTACCCAAACACCATTCCAAGTGCAGAAGCTTTTGGACAATTTTTACAACTTGGTGACGACTAAAGTTCTAGACAGAGAACAGGTGGCTGCCTACAACATCACTGTCATAGTTGTGGATCATGGAACCCCACCATTTTTTACTACTGTTCTTATTCCGCTCCAGATTTTAGACATTAATGATAATCCTCCCCATTTCTTACAAACAGTCCATGTTTCTTACATAATGGAAAATAACCCAAGAGGGGCTTCATTATTCTCTCTGAAAGCAGATGATCCTGACTGGGGAGAGAATGCCAGAATAACATACTCTGTTTCTGAAAAATACAGCAGAGATGCCCTCTTTTCTTCCTACCTCTCCATCAACTCTGAGACTGGTGTTGTCTATGCCTTGAACTCTTTTGATTATGAAGAAGTCAAGGAGATTAACTTCCAGGTGAAAGCCCAGGATGGAGGCTCCCCACCACTCAGATCCAATGTCTCTGTGACTCTCTTCATCCTGGACCAGAATGACAATGTGCCAGAAATCCTGTACCCCTCACTTCCCACTGATGGTTCCACTGGGATAGAGCTGGCCCCTCATTCCTCCGAGCCAGATTACCTGATTACTAAGGTGGTAGCTGTAGATGCAGATTCTGGCCAGAATGCTTGGCTCTCCTACCAGTTGACCAAGGCCACAGAGCCAGGGCTGTTCACTGTGGGACTGCACACTGGAGAGATCAGGACAGCTCGTTTCTTCCTGGAGAAGGATGCCCTCAAGCAAAGCCTGGTGGTTTTAGTCAAGGATAATGGACAACCATCTCTTTCTGCCTCAGTCACGGTGACTGTGGTGCTGGCTGACAATATCCCTGAAGTTCTGTCAGATTTGAGTAGCATCTCGGTTCCTGTAGATCCCCCATCAGACCTCACCTTCTACCTAGTGGTTGCAGTGGCTTTTGTCTCCTGCTTGTTCTTCACCTTCCTCCTTGTTTTAGTGGCCATGAAGTTGCACAAATGGAGAACTTCTCAACTGCTTGAGTCAGGAAGTGTGGCTTTCAATGGTGTTCCTGTTTCACAGTTTGTGGGGATTGATGGTGTTCGAGCTTTTCTTCATTCTTATTGCCACGAAGTATCTCTGACCAGAGATTCTAGAAAAGACCATTTCAGCTTTCCAAAGGGCAATTATACAGATTCACTAATCAGCAAGCAGCACTGTGAAATAAATAATCCTGTCCTTGTTCCTTGTGATCTTAATAAAGATAATATGAATTCGGCCACTGTTCAGGTAAGTCTTTGTATGATTCCAACTACTACTACTAATAATAAGTAAACATTGCATAATCTTAGCTGTTTTTAGTGATTAAAAGGTGGTGTAAGTATTTCTAGGTAAATACATTTAGGAGTACAGTCACTAATGCAAACATTTAAAGAAGGAGGAAAATATGACATTATGTATTCAACTGCGTTGGTTATTTCTGAGTCCAGAAGTAGTATTTTTTTAGCATTGCTTTTCAGTGCCTGTATTGGTAGTGAATTTATTTGCCATCTTCTTTGGTCAATGAAAAATATTTGAGCCCTGTGTGCAATCCATCTAACCAGTTATGAGCACTTTGACACGTGAATCCATATACAGTAAAACCTCATATAACACTAAAACCTGGTTCCACAAGTCTTCGTGTTATATGATTTTTCGTGTTATCTGATCCTCTATGGGATCCATAGAGATACATTGTAACCACACAGGCTTTCGCGGTTGTTATCTGAAGCATCCCATAGGATCTTAATGTTATCTGATGCAATTCTTCCCCCCAGATTCCTTGATGTTATGCGATTTTCGTGTTATTCGATACTAATGTTATATGAGGTATTACTGTACTTAGATTTTTTGATTCTGTATGAATATATTAGATTTCAATAGACTGCTGAACAATTTGTGTCTTAAATGTCCGGGTTTGATAATGTATGAAAAAAGCCAATACTTGCTTCCATAGCTTTGATGCTTCTGTATGTTAGCAGAAAGGTTCATGTTCAGATATGAAAAGAGAGATTTACTTCCACATAATATTTTTCAGGGCTGTGTGCTGTGGTAGTGCTACCTGATAGAGTGAGACAGCACTTAATAGTGAATTCCACTGAAAACAGGGCCAGTTACTAAGATTCAGTTAAAGGTAAAAGTCACCCTTGCTCAAAAGCCAGTCATATCTGACTCTAGGGTTCAGTGCTCATCTCTGTTTATTGCCAAAGAGCCAGCACTGTCTGCATCTGCAGACATTCCCATTGACATGTGGCAGGCATCCCTCAACATCAGAGTGAAGGGAACACTGTTTACCTTCCCACCAAAATGGTCCCTATTTATCTACTTGCAATTTCTTGCTTTCGAACTGCTAGATTGGCAGGAGCTGAGACAGAGACCGGAGCTCACTCCATCATGCAGTACCCAGGAATCAAACTCTGACCTTCCAGTCAGCGATCCAATTAGCTATTAGCAATTACACTTTTATGCTGCCCCATGGTGTTTAATGCACTCTCTGGGCAGTTCAAAACGTAATTAGCATTTTGCCCCTAACATGCTAGGTATTCATTTTACCAACCTCAAAAGGACAGAGGGCTGAGTCAACCTTGAGCCAGGATCGAACCTACAATGTCAGCAGTTTTGGCTGCAGTACAACAGTTTAAACACTGCACCACCTTCAAGACACACGTTTGACTTTGGAGAGGTACTTAGTGACCTGAGTAACTAAGGCAATTGAATTTGGAGAAACAATTAATGGGACAAAGCACTGGGCAAAGATTGCAGGAGGTATGAGGGAAGGTGGGGCAAAGTGAGATGATGAAAAATATTTATCATGAGAGGTAAGGAGATAGGCAGATGCAAACAAAAGGAAGCAAGAAAATTAGTGAGTTGGGTTTGAATGCTATTTATGAAGCGGGAGATAGAAAATCAGAAGCTTTTAGAGTCAGGGTTCTTCTATGGCCAGAAGTGAAGTTATGGTGGAAAGAAGTGTAAAATACTTACAGTATGTGTATTCATTCCTCTTTATTAGGCAGAACTCTGGTTTTTGAACTTCAATTCCCAGATGCCTAAGTCAATTCCCCAAAGCACTGATCAGCCAATGTAATGACTGAGGCTTCTGGGAATTGAAGTCCGGCTGTGGGGCATGGGCCCCATATTGGAAACCACTAGAAGCATTTTTCCATGCAATGCCAGATACAACTCTCATTCCATCATTGGGAACCACTGCCTTAGAATATCTGAACGGCATTAGACAATCCTCATTTTTATTCTAAAATTAAAAGATGTTTATTTACTTAAAAAATAAAATTATATCTTATTTTTAGACCATCAGTGCCAAATGTACTTTTTTATTGTGCAAACACTGTTGCAATTTTATAAGAAGCATGACGGCTGGTTCGAAGGGCAGGTAACTGTACTATTGTGACTTGTGTATTGTGAATTGGACAACCATCTGTCAGATCTACTTTGACTGAGCAGGGGTGGGGTGGACTCAATGGCCAAATCAGTTATTTTGTGATTCTGCTTAAATTCTGACCCCTTAATTAGAACCTTTGCATTATAAGCTTAACTCTCTACTATACTTTTGTATTAGCTTGCAGTCAGCTCAGCTGTAGTTCTTAAATTACTTGAGGAAGAAAGAGACCTTTGCTTTATGTCTGGGGTTCTAAACCTTTTTATGGCATGGGCCGGTCCACGCCCTCTCAAACAGTTGAGTGGGCCAGAAGAGTGGTTCCCCCCATTGTAAACACTGCCATAAAACTAATCCACAGCAGTCTTAAATGCGTTTATGACAGCCACGGGTGCATTTATGGCTGTCATAAAAGTGTCCACTTCTGGTGGTGGCAACATGGGCCACATGAAATGGTGCCAGGGGCCGGGGCTGGACCATGGGCCATAAGGTTGCGAACCCCTGCTTTATGTGATGGTCCCTTAGCTATTGTTTTAGAAGGCCATGTCTGCAAGCAGGTGAGGGACTAAGGGGTTACATAACATTCTCAGGGGTGGGGGGCAAGGTCTGGAACCAATGGTTTTCTTAATGGTCCTTTGTAATCCACCCACCCCAATATCAAACACTGGATGAAGGGGAAAGGAGTCTTTCACTTTTGAGAAAAGCAGAACAAGACACTATGAGACATGTCTATTTCATTGGGTCCTGATGAGCCTGGTCTTCCCATCTCTTTTTTTCCATTTCTGACCATCACGTCAATGAAATTAAGCATTGTGGAATGGAGAACCAGAAGTTCAGTAATGCATTCCTCATTTGTTTTGTTGTATGTTACTGGGAGAGGTAGGTATTCTTTTGCCAGTCATCTGGTGTCATATCCAGGTTTGGCTGAATAATGAGAATAGTAACAATTTTTTCTAGTATATTTGCTGACTGGAAATCAGTTATTCACAAGGTTGTGCTTTTTTAATCCTTCCAGTATATGAAATCTATGAATATATGATTTAATAATGTTACCTGACCCTTTAGTTAAAGACCCAAAAGTCCATCTGGTTTGCCCACTAAGTTTGGTAGAAACAAAACATGAATGTGTACACACACAGAGAGAGAGAGCACTTAAAACTTGATTTTATGGTTATATAGACAATGCCAAAGACCATCAGAGTTTTACCTGAAGCATCACAGAAATCCTACTGGGAACCTGCAACCCTAATTTTTTCAGCACAGATAGCAAACAGCAGTAGGAGGAAAGGCAGACACAGAAAGGTGTTCTGTTGCTGCATGTGAATCTTATTCCTGGTTCTGAAAGAAGGATCATCTATGAGCCAAATAAATAAGAAAAAAAAACATATGTTTCCCCACTGTTTCTGGCATGTTCCTTTGTTTGTTCAGCTTTTTAATATGAATTTTTGCATCCCATTTCATGACTTGACTCCCAAGCAAATAAAAGAATAAAATTGGGCCTAAAATACATAAATATACATCATCTCTCCTTCAAATGGAACTGTTGCAGTTCTTTGTTTAAACCTCTTAGTGTCACTGTTGACCAGTCTACATGGAAATCCGCCACTACTTCCTAGACGATTACAGCTTTACGCTATACAGACATAGAAAAGAGCGGACAATAGAGGCAGAGCATTATTACTGAGTAGGTAGAAACTGCTTTGGATTAGGAAAAGGGAAATTTGTACTTTCTTACTAATATTGATTCTGATGAGAAATCTGTTCAATCCCAACTGAAGAGTGGCTGTTTGTCAGAGATCCACATGGGCAGAAGACAAAAAAAGAATGGCAGGACTCTCACAAGGCAAGTACTGCTTCTCGTACTATTGTTTTGCTCCTGCTGGGCTACACCTGAACAGATTCGTTATTCTATCTCGGAGGAAATGACAAAGGGCTCAATTGTGGGGAATCTCGCCAAGGATTTGGGACTGAATGTCAGAGAGCTAGCAAACCATAATCTGCATGCTGTTTCTGTGAATAAAATGCAGTATTTCACCATCAGTGCAGAAAATGGAAACCTGTATGTGAATGACAGGATAGACAGAGAAAGAATATGTGACACAGCCTCAGTCTGCCTCATTAATTTTGAGGTGGTAATTGAAAATCCTTTAAATGTTGTTCATGTAACTGTAGAAATTCAGGATGTTAATGATAATGCTCCTATGTTTTTGAAGAACAATATCAATTTGGAGATTATTGAATCCAGTTTACCAGGAACCAGATTTTTTCTTGGGAAAGCTGATGATCCTGATATTGGAAAGAACGGTCTCCGGGATTATCATCTCAGTCCCAATCCATATTTCATCTTGGCTGTTAAGGAGAGTCATGATAGAGGCATATCTGCAGATCTTGTGCTGCAGAAAACACTGGATCGAGAAAGTGAACAGACACTGCATTTGCATCTTACAGCCATAGATGGAGGTGAACCAAGAAAAACTGGTACTGCCCAGATATGGATCAATGTTACTGATGCCAATGACAATCCACCCATTTTCACTCAAGAGGTTTATAAGGTTAGTTTAAGAGAAAATACCCCTGTTGGATCCTTTGTAGTTCAGGTTGCAGCTTTTGACCTTGATGAAGGTTCCAATGCCCAGATCAAGTATTTTTTCAATAGCATCCCAGTGACTGCCAGGACAAAATTTAGCCTTTATGATAACAATGGCACAATTATTCTTATTGATTCATTAGATTTTGAAGAAACATATATGTATACTATGTCAGTTGCAGCAAAAGATGGAGGTGGGTTAGAGACACACTGCAAAGTTGAAATAAATGTTATTGATGAGAATGACAATGCACCAGAAGTAAACGTAGTTTCCTTATTTAGTCCAGTCTCCGAAGATTCTCAATCTGGTACTCTTATTGCACTGATTAATATAAATGACAAAGACACAGGAGATAATGGAAAAGTGACTTGTTATTTACAAGATGATCTGCCCTTCAAGCTTCTTCCCTCGTCTAATAGTTATTATAAGCTCTTGACAGAAACTCCTCTGGACAGAGAAAGAATTCCTGAATATAATGTCACAGTCATAGCCAAAGACAAAGGTACTCCTTCTCTTTCCACACACAAAATCATTCCATTAAGGATCTCTGATATCAATGACAATGGACCTACTTTTGAGAAATCCTTGTACAACATCTATGTGCCTGAAAATAATCCTCCTGGTGTCTCCATTTTTGGTATTAAAGCTTCTGATCCAGACATGGGTCAGAATGCCCGTATCACATACTCCATCCTCCACAGCAACATCGAGGAACTTCCCATCTCTTCATACATCTCCATTAATTCAGAGACTGGCACCATGTATGCGCAGCGATCCTTTGACTATGAGCAGTTCAGGGAGTTCCATCTGCAGGTGAAGGGCCAAGATGGGGGTTCTCCCCCTCTCAGCAGCAATGCCACCGTCAGAGTGTTTATTCTGGATCGGAATGACAACAGTCCTCAAATCCTGTTCCCTTCCCAAGAAACCAAAGGCTCAGCCTCATTCGAGATGGTGCCTCGCTCAGCAGAAGGAGATTATCTAGTGACCAAGGTGGTGGCTGTGGATGCTGATTCCGGACACAATGCCTGGCTCTCGTACCATCTGATTCAAGCTACTGAGCCAGGCCTCTTCTCCATTGGTTCTCATACTGGGGAAATCAGGACAACCAGGGCTTTTATGGAGAGAGATTCTGTGAAACAGAGGCTGGTTGTGATGGTGAAGGATAATGGACAGCCGGCCCTTTCAGCCACTGTTACTCTGAACCTGGTGTTTGCTGAGAACTTCCAGGAGGCCCTTCCAGAAATGAAGAAGCAGCCAAGCATCTCTGACACTCAGTCTGATCTCCAGTTCTATCTGGTGCTGGCCTTAGCCCTGATCTCCTTCTTATTTCTCTTGACGGTCATTCTGGCCATTACAATGAAGCTTCGACATTCAGGACATCCCAAATTCCTTCCGTGCTTTGGTCCTGTTCCCCATTCCAAGGCTGGTGCTGTATTTCCCCCCAATTTTGAAGATGGGACTTTGCCTTATTCCTACCAACTTTGCCTTTCCTCAGAATCCAGGAAGAATGAGCTTACCTTCATGGCTCCCAGTATTCAGTTCGCAGACCATATTCTTAGCTGTGAGAAACCAGATGAACCTTTTACAGTGAATGATGAAAGCAATTTAAATTCTCAGGTGGTGAATCTAGACAAGGTAAGGTTGTTTGGGGAAAATGGCAGGCACTGTACAAGCCCAATTATTAATTGCAGCTGCAGTCGAAATAGTAACTTTTATCATCAGCCTTTAATAAGCCAACTATTCAGACTACAGTATATATTCTTAGTTGTCAGACATCTGCTATCAACAATAACAATATTTTATATTCTGAAATAAGCAATAATTTCCAGGTAAGTTTTAAAAGGAAACTTTCAAATTCTAGTTTGTGGCAACACTGCAATATTTTTCTTTTATAATGTGGCCCTTTTGTTTTTAGGTGTTAGTAGATTTTCCAATACTCTTATGAATTTGTGTGCGTGTGTGAAGAATTCCTGAGTGCTTGTGCTTCAAAATCTATATAAATTATCCTCTTGTAGTAATTTGGGATTGTTCTATCTACTTGCAAGTCTTTTAAGGTATAATTTTGGATAAAAGCAATGAAGAAGGAAAGGTCTTCCAGGTACAGTATTTGTTGTGCTTTAATGAGTCCTGACCTTTCCTGACATCCAAACCACATTCTCTTTATTCCCTTTTACACAGGTTTTCCCGCTACAGTTTCCTATAACTTTTTGTTCTTTCATTGATTAAAGTCAATTTTTGTTCCATTTTGTACCAATTAATCCAAGGCCTCTGCTGGTGTGCATCTTGCTACTGACTGACTGACTTACTTCTTTTATCGTTGCTAGCAGTACTGTATGTTTAGAGATGTGTGCAGTAAGGTGGGAAGATAAGGACATATGTATATAGTAGGTAAGGGGGTAAAAAACAGAGTGAGAAATACACAATTTTAAAATTGGTTGCACTGAATAACTGTGGGCATTTGCTCGACAATGTCAAGTACAGTTTTGTCACAATATTTTAAAGCTGAACATACAGCACTAAAGCAATTTAACACTAGCCTGCTAACAGGCTTGTTTTGTGTTCTTAAAGTAATTGACAAGATGGCATAAAATATGAGAAAAATCCATACAAGCACCCTAAGTCCAGGCTTAATTTGGAAACCAAATGCAAAAAGGCCAAAAGACGTAGTAAGGAAAACATGGTACAGCACTGAAACCATTTAGCATTAGGCCATTAATAGGGAATTTTTTAAAGTTAGCCTCGAAGACTGTGGAAAAACAAGACAAAGAGAAATAAGACAGAAAATGGGGAATATTGGGGAAAGTTGCTACTCTAACATCATGATATTATTAGATGATAGATACATACTTGTTATGATAAATCTCATTATCTTCCATTGACAAACCAAAAAAAGAGGGACTTAAAATGTATAATAACAAAGCAATGGTTATGTTCATTTTCTAACCACTTGTAAACTACTATGGAAAGCCTTTGCGTGCTATTATTTATATGCAGTTTGTGTCCTCATGTAAAGCTAGGCTCTTGTTCTTTTGGATCAGATGGTCCAGTCAGTAATGATGGCCAAAATTATGTTGTTTAGCTTAGTAAACCAGTCTATAGTAGACCTAATGAAGTGACAGAGATAAGTGAGTCATCGATCTGTTCCACAAATTCCATTGTTTCAAATGGGCATACTCTAATTGTTACTTACTTTAGCATATTAGGTTGCAATTACAGTAAGCCCATTTAAATTCATTCACTGGACCTCTAGTAGTGTGATTTACTATGGTAAGCAACAGGATTTTGGCTACTATAATGGCAAATTTGCATCCTTATCTTCAACCAGAACGCCTTGTTCTTCTTTAAAGCATTTCAAATTACGCAGTAGGTTTTTTTTTTTTGTTCTAGTTATCCTCTTTTATTCAAGACCCTGACACTAGGTTCTCATCTTTCATTCAAGACCACCATACCTTCAAGCACAAGAATGATGATGGTTTGTGTGAAGAGCAATGGTCAATTATTTTTCTTTGCTTCATGTATCTCTGCTATTGGGATGGCTATTATCATTAAACTGTTCTCATTTTTAAGTGCACTCAAAGGATCACAATCACACATAGGCACATGAAATTCCTGAATAGCCTCTGCTCAAACACATATTGAATAATGTTCTGCCTAAACATTCAACAGGCGCTCTTTCCCTTCCCATCCTTTTATTGGCTCATAAAGTAGATTAATATATATTGTCATGCAGTGGTGTAGTAGTAAAGTTTGAAGTGTTGGTAAACATAACTGTCCCAGGAGGCATACCTAAGGAGAGTTTAAATGGGTTCTAGCAGGTTTTATTAGCAATATCAGATATCCCACTGTGAAGAGTTTACACTTTGAAGTTAATGTTGCTTAGGTCCGCTATGACTTACATCCTATAGTTGACACAGGTTCCGCTGGTGTGATTTTGGCCCCACTTGTCCTTTTATGATGGGTACATTTTAGTTGATACAGCTTGATAATGTGGACAGGATTTTTGGAGAGGTGAGAGCTATCACATGTGTGCTGGACTCTTGCCCTTCCTGGCTTATAAAAAAAAGTCAGAGGGGAACTGGCTGAATTGATTAACAAAATGATGAATGCTTCCTTGCAGAAAAACAGGATACCAACATGTCTAAATGAGGAAGCAGTGAGACCTTTGTTTAAAAAACCTACAATGAATCCCACTGTATTGAATAATTATTGGCCAGTCTCCCAATATTCCATTTGGGGTAAGATTTTGGAGCATGTAATGGCATACCAACCCCAAATGTACCTGGACAAAGCAGATTATCAAGATCCATTTCAGTCTAGCTTCAGCACTGCTTACGGAAGAAAGATGGTTTGGATCGTCCTGGTGGATTAGGTATGCTCTTTAGTGGACAGGAGGCATGTGAAGCTTTTGCTTTACCTTTCGCTAGCTTTCGATATCATTGGTCTTGGTATTCTTCTCAGGTGTCTTTCTGTGATGGGTCTTGGAGGTGCTGTCTTACAGTGGTTCTAATACTTCCTGTGTGGCTGAACTTAGAAGGTGATGTTGGGCAATTCTGTTTGACACACTGGCCATTAGCCTGTGATATTCCCAGGATTCAGTTCTTTCTCCCACACTATTTAACATCTGGGAGAGTTTTTCCAGAGTTTTGGAATTCAGTGACATCTCAGCAGTGGCCAGGAATGTTTTTGACAGTTAAAGCTGGTGCACCAGTTGTGCCCATTCTTTGAGATGTCTGATCTAGCCATGGTAGTGCATGCTTTGGTTATATTTCATATGGATTACTGCAACACACTCTATGTAGGGCTACCATTGGAGAGTGTTTTCATTGAACTGAAACAGAATCTTTACACGTTTAAAGTTTAGGAAGGTGCTTTTGAAATAGAAAGTGATCCCAGTGATGTCCACCGAGTCAAAGGAAGAATTCTACAGAATACAAATTGAAAAGGTGAGGAGAGTCACCTTAAGGACTTAGATAGTCATAGGGACATTTGTTGACTTCTGCAATTCCCATGGTCTCATTAGATAGTCCTTTAGTACTGATGGGGGGTGGAGACCCCGTTACTTTTTGAAAGTAAGAAGAAAACTGAGTAGATTTTTTTAAATGAAAGGAACACTTAATTTGAAACAACTCTATTATATTATTTCCTCTGTGCTAATGCTTTCAGTGACTTTGAGTGGGTTTACCTCAGTGTTGAAGGGAAAGCACAACATTGATGCAGTTCTGTTTCTTTGAGGATCAGAAAAGACTTCACATATTTTGCATATGGAAATGGTATATTTCTGTATCTCCACATAAACAAGAAAATAGTAAGGTAAGTTATCCTCTCCATGTCATGTAGCTCTCCATCTGAGCCAACTCACTGTTGGTCAAAATAGTTCTCTAAGAAAAACTAGAAAAACACTGATGCTTCCTCCAGTGTGGGGTTCAGGCTGCAGATCTGGGATGCAGCAGGATGCAGGGACATGCAAACCCTTTAGTTGAGGAAAGACAACAAACAAAGTCCCAAAATCATTGCAATTTTTACAAATAGTGTGATATCGTTTTAGCATATCTTTGGATCTCTATACTGTTATGAGAATTTAAGTGATTCACCAAAGCAAGCAAGGAAAAGAAAAACCAAGTAATACACTGAGCAGATGAGATGGAAGGTAACCATAAAAAGAATGAGCATTTAAGAAGGCAAATACTTCTTCTTGTTGTCTTTGTTCAATGAGATTGCCTCAGATCAGATTCATTATTTGATCCCAGAGATAATGGAAGTGGGTTCCATGGTAGGGAATGATATGAATAATTTAGACTGCCTCCTGGAGAATTAACAAAATACAATTTGCACATATCCTGTCTTTAGGTTAAAAGCAGTATTTCAGTATCAGTGCAAAAATGGTAATTTGTAGGTAAATAATAAGGTAGATAGAGAGGAACTACGTGGGGCAAAAGCATTCTCCCTTATTAATTTGGAAGTCATGGTTGAAAATCCTATGAATATTTTCTCATAACTGTGGAGATGGAAGACATTGATGATAATGCACCATATTTCTTAAATGAGGATATCAGGCTAGAGATAGGTGAATTAACTTTGCCAGAAGCATGGTTTGATCCAGATGTTGGAATGAATTCTCTCCAGAACTACCATCTTGTGCTTAACCAGTATTTCACACTGGAACTGAAGGAGAGAGAAGATGGAAATAAGTATACACAACTAGTACTTAATAAGTAGTTGGACTGAGAAAATGAAAGCAGTCTCCATTTAATCCTGATCACGATGGATAGAGGGAAGCCCTCAAAACTGGGACAGCCAAAATATGGATTAATGTCATTGAGGGCAATGACAGCTCACCAGTGTTCACTGGAGAAGTATACAAAGTCAGCTTGAAAGGGAATGTCCCCCAGAGGCCACCAATAAAGATGAGAGTTTACATGGCCAGTTAGCTATAATGTTAATAATATATTTGAAATAGCTAATTAGAAGTTCAGCGGGACTGCAGTGGCTCAAGTGGTTAAGATGCTGAACTTCAAAACAGGAAGGTCGGAGTTCGATACCCAAGTACTGCATGACAGACTGAGCTCCCATCTCTATCCCAACTCCTGCCAACCTGGCAGTTTGAAAGCAAGAAATTGCAAGTACTGTCCACGGAAACGTCTGCAATTGCAGATAGCACTGGCTTTTGGCAAAAACAGAGATGAGCACTGAAGCCTAGAGTCGGATATGAGTGGCTGTTGAACAAGGGTGACCTTTACCTTTATCTATTAATCCAGTCAATGGGGAAAGTATAGTTATAGAAACTTTGCATTTTGATGAAGCATAGAAATACAGTATAACAGTAGAAGATCATGGTGGATTAGTATCACACTATCATGTGAAATAAAGCTATGACAATGACAATGCCCCAGAAGTATTCCTTGTCACTTCATCTAGACCAATACTTACCTGAAGATTCAGCAGTAGGAATTTTAGTAGCTCTCATCAACACAGATGATCAAGATTCTGGAGATAATTGATGAGTTACTTGTGTTTTACAAGACAAATTGCCATTGAAAATAGTATCAACATCTAATAACTGCTACAGGATACTTAGAGATGGTCCCCTGGACAGAGAAAGCACTCCAGAATACAATGTCACCATCATAGCAACACCCCCTCACTCAACAGAGAAGACCATCTCCCTATAGATCTCAGCAATCAATGATAACTGCCCAGTCTTCAATAAACCCTTTTACATTGCCTATATGGCAGCGATCAATCCGTCAGACTCCTCCATTTTCAGAGTGCAAGCCTCAGACCCAGATCTGGACCTCAATGCTTGAATCACTTTCTCCATTTTCCAAGGCAACACTGAGAAGCTTCCTCTCTCAATTATCTCTGAGACAGGCTCCATCTATGTTCAGTACTCCTTTGACTATGAGTAACCTTGGGAGTTTCAGGTGGATGTGAGGGCCCAGGATGGAGACTCACTACCACTCATACAGCATTAATACTATTTATTCTTGATCGGAATGATAAGATCTCCCATAACCTCTACCCAATACAAGGAGTTGAAAGCTTACACTTGTTTGAGATGCTGCCTTGCTCCGCAGAGAGCTATCTGGTGATAATGCTTGGTTGTCTTACCATCTCCTCCAGGGCACAGAACATGGATTTTTCAAAATTGGGTTCCATAATGGAGAGATTAGGATGTCATGGGCATTTTTGGAAAGGGATGCTATAAATTAGGGATACACAACCTGCAGCCCAGGGGCTGGATGTGGCCCATGACACCATTTCATGTGGCCCCTCACTGCCTCCACCACACCTGAAAGTGCCATGTAGTGGTGGAAGGGCAAAATGGCCGTCCACCCCTCAAAGCTGTCTGAGGGAGCGTGACCCAGCCTCCAGCTTAAAAAGGTTGAGAACTCCTGCTATTTAGCAAAGTACAAAGTAATTGTTGTTTTGATGCAACATATTGAAAATAACAATATTTCAAAGTACACAGCACTATGATATATTCCAAATATCCCAGGTGCTGCCATTATACTTTTAGAATATTTTGTTTACTCTGGCTTCTTTGGTATGGATCTACTCCAGCATGGACTCCTGTGGATAGCATGGATCAGTTGAAAATATGTATTATTTTAATTGAATATATACATTTTGTTAATTATTTTCTTCTTTGCTAAAAGAAAAAGAGGCATCAAAAGGTAACGTGCCCAGAGAGCGATAGCACTACTGGGGCAGAATAGAAATGTAAATAATAAATAAACAAAATACTGCTATATATCTACTTTATATTAGTTATATGTGTCATGTAAAATGTAGAGCAGGATTCCACACTACACATCTACTAATCTACCACTAGCTGTATTAGCAGAGGCAACCTTCCCTTGCTATGGCAGCCACACATACAATCATGGATAAACATTTTCTGCTTTTGTGTATGTGTGTAATTGTGTGGAAGAGAGTGGAGTTATTGGAATAAAAAGAGAAAACATGGTTGTGATCTCTGCTCTGTGATGCTCAGAATTCTTGTTTGTTACTATTTTTTACAACCAATGATGATGATGTGCCATCAAGTCAGTTCTGACTTATCATGACCCTTTCTGGGGTTTTCTAAGTGGTTTACCTTCTTCTGGGGTCTCCTTGGAACTGTGCAGATTGTCCAAGGTTGTAGGGTGGCTCTTCTACTCGGTGACACAGTGGGGAATTGAATGCCTAACATCTGGCTCTACAGCCACATACCTAAACTATTGAGCTATCCAACACAGTTGCTTTTTAGATATAACAGTAGAAATTTCAGAGTCTCTATCCTAGTTCATGAAAAGATTGTTGTTGTCATGTATTGTCCAGCTGCTTCTAATTTAGGGCTATACCAGCACTGTTTTCAAGGCACCTAAGATGTTCAAGTCATAGTTTTCTTTAATCCGAGTCTGACAGTCTTTCCACTAAATCATTGTTCTGTAATAAATACACTTGAGAATTTAAGGAGAAACCAGTTGGCTGCAATCCTTTGCATATAAGCTTCATTTGACATAGCAAAATTTCACCCCAAGTAAACATGCTGTGACACATCAAAAGGCCTTAACACAGATGAAAACAAGAGATACAACAATTATTCAAAAACATAAAAAGGAGGAAAGCAAAATTGGTAGAAATAGATGCTTGACAATGTGTCCATCCTGAAAACAACATATGCATGACTCCGTAGATTATAAGAGCAAGAGTTACTTGCAGTTGTCTGCCAAATCCTCATGGTGTCACTCTTAAACCAGCATGGAAGTCAAAATAAGAGCGGCTGGAGGAAACCCACTGATGCTTCCCACTGTACAGTTCCTTCAGCTTTGCTGAGTTTATCAGGAAAGCAACAGATCACAAAGACAAAGCAGCCTAGCTACAACGAGGAAACAAAGATTGCCACAGCCTGCAAAAATTCAGGAGAAAGGCCACTCTTTCTTATACAGATTACTTCTACCCTTTGGAGAATCCATAGTGATTTTTTAAAAGCAAGGATAATTTCTTGCATCCCTGGATGGAGAGAAGACAGAACGAGAATGGCAGAGAAGGCAGAAGGCAAGTACGGCTTCTCTTACTGTTGTCTTTCCCCTGCTGGGCTGCTTCAGAGCAGATCCGGTACTCAATCCCAGAGGAGATGGCAAAGGGCTCCATTGTGGGGAATCTTGCCAAAGATTTGGGGATGAATGTCAGGGAATTAGCAAGACGAAACCTGCATGTTGTCTCTGTGGCTAAAATGCAGTATTTAAGCATCAGTCCAGAGAATGGAAATCTTTATGTGAATGACAGGATAGATAGGGAGGAAATATGTGACACAGCTCCCCTCTGCCTTCTTAATTTTGAAGTGGTGGTTGAAAATCCATTAAATGTTTTCCATGTAAACATAGTGATAGAAGATATTAATGACAATGCCCCACGTTTCCTCAATGACATAATCAACTTGGAGATAATAGAATCAACACTAGCAGGCACACAGTTTCTCCTTGGGAAAGCAGAAGATCCTGATATTGGGAAGAATTCCATTCAGAATTATCACTTGAGCACCAATCCATATTTCAATTTAGATATTAAAGAGAGTCAGGATGGAACCAAATTTGCCGATTTAGTGCTTCAGAAAACACTGGACCGAGAGAGTGAGCAGACCCATCATCTAATACTTACAGCTGTGGATGGGGGTGAGCCGAGAAAAACTGGAACTGCCCAGATATGGATTAATGTCACTGATGCCAATGACAACCCACCAATTTTCACTCAAAACATCTATACAGTTAGTATGGAAGAAAATATCCCAGTAGGATCTACTATAGTCCAGCTTATAGCTTTTGATAATGATGAGGGTTCATATGCCCAAATCAGGTACCATTTTAGCAATATACCAGTAAATGCAAATAAGAAATTCAGTCTGGATCCAAAGAGTGGCACAATTATACTTATTGGGGATTTGGATTTTGAGGAAAACAAAAAATATACTATGACAGTAGCAGCAAAAGATGGTGGTGGATCAGTGACACATTGCAAAGTTGAAATAAATGTTATTGATGAGAATGATAATGCACCAGAAATAACATTAGCCTCTATCTTCAGCCCAGTTCCTGAAGATGCACCATCTGGAACAATGATTGCTCTAATCAATGTAAATGACAAAGACAGTGGCGAAAATGGAAAAGTTACTTGCTATTTACAGGATGACATGCCCTTCAAGATATTTCCCTCATCTAATAGTTATTATAAACTCTTGACAGAAACTCCTCTGGACAGAGAAAGAACTCCTGAGTATAATGTTACAATCATAGCCAAGGAC
This sequence comes from Furcifer pardalis, assembly GCA_030440675.1. Classification (NCBI taxonomy): domain Eukaryota; kingdom Metazoa; phylum Chordata; class Lepidosauria; order Squamata; family Chamaeleonidae; genus Furcifer; species Furcifer pardalis. The sequence continues at coordinate 149,399,869 of CP126891.1, forward strand.
AAAGGTACTCCTTCTCTTTTCACACACAAAATCATTCCATTAAGGATCTCTGATATCAATGACAATAGTCCTACTTTTGAGAAATCCTTGTACAACATCTATCTGCCAGAAAACAATCCTTCTGGTGCCTCCATTTTTGGTATTAAAGCTTCTGATCCAGACATGGGTCAGAATGCCCGTATCACATACTCCATCCTTCACAGCAACATTGAGGAACTTCCCATCTCTTCATGCATCTCCATTAATTCAGAGACTGGCACCATGTATGCACAACGATCCTTTGACTTTGAGCAGTTCAGGGAGTTCCATCTGCAGGTGAAGGCCCAAGATGGAGGATCTCCCTCTCTCAGCAGCAATGCCACCATCAGGGTGTTTATTCTGGACCGGAATGACAACAGTCCTCAAATCCTGTTCCCTTCTCAAGAAACCAAGGGCTCAGCCTCATTCGAGATGGTGCCTCGCTCAGCAGAAGGAGATTATCTAGTGACCAAGGTGGTGGCTGTGGATGCTGATTCAGGACATAACGCCTGGCTCTCGTACCATCTGATTCAAGCTACTGAGCCAGGCCTCTTCTCCGTTGGCTCTCATACTGGGGAAATCAGGACAACCAGGGCTTTTATGGAGAGAGATTCTGTGAAGCAGAGGCTGGTTGTGATGGTGAAGGATAATGGACAACCGGCCCTTTCAGCCACTGTTACTCTGAACCTGGTGTTTGCTGAGAACTTCCAGGAGGCCCTTCCAGAAATGAAGAAGCAGCCAAGCATCTCTGACTCTCAGTCTGACCTCCAGTTCTATCTGGTGCTGGCCTTAGCCTTGATCTCCTTCTTATTCCTCTTGACGGTCATTCTGGCCATTACAATGAAGCTTCGGCGTTCAGGGCATCCCAAATTCCTTCAGTGTTTTGGCCCCGTTCCCCATTCCAAGGCTGGTGCCATATTTCCCCCAAATTTTGAAGACGGGACTTTGCCTTATTCCTACCAGCTTTGCCTTTCTTCAGAATCTAGGAAGAATGAGTTTACTTTTGTGACCCCCCATGTTCAGATTTCTGACAATATTCTTAATTATGATAAATCTAATATGACTTTAACAGGCAGCACTGAAAATAATTCAACTTCTGAACTGAACAATGATGATAAGGTGAGTGTGTGTCACAGTTACTCATATTACATCTTTTGCTAACACTGCAGTACTAACTATCATTGTATGACTGAATATGTTTGTGTTTATACAGAAGCCTTGGAATAGATAGAATGAATGTAAATTTTAGTCTTCTTCTGTGGTATATGACCATTTCTGCTGACACATATTATCGAGGTCATGTTGTCAAATCTGTTTGAGGAACAACCTTCAAAAATTACCTGGTTAGGTGCCTTGGGGATGTTTTACTTTAAAAAGTGATTTATTATAAAAATATTAAATATTGTTTTAAAATTACCGTAAATATTTATTTTGTAGTAGGAATTTGTGATACTACAAAAGGCTTTTCCAGCACTTTATTTCTGGTCCTTTGAGATGTAAAGTTTGAATTATTCAATGCAGGATAAGAGATACAAAGTGACCTGTCCATTTCCAATCCCCTCATAAATTCTACACAAAATCTTCCCATAGTACCAATGTGATACTGAGTGCCTTTTTTTAGTAGATGTAATTCCTAGGTCTTATGACACTGAATATCTAAGTGAATAATGTTATGAGGCAGATTTAGATAATGATCAATATATACTCCCAAGTGTTTGAGGCTTTATCTCCTGTAGCCAGTCTTACTAGTCCACCATCTGGAGGAATCAGGTGTGGTTAACTTGATATCCACGAAGGTGGTAATAATAACTGTGTTCTGTGAATTCAATTCTGACTTCTAGATGTCATCAACTTAATGACACATAATTATAATTAATAACCATCGGCAGTAAAAGGCTGTAGGTCATGAACGTTAGAGCAAAATAATTACTTCCTTTGAAAGGAAAAAAAGCACATTGATTGAAAAAATGTATAGATGTTGTGACTTGAGCCAACTCAAACCACAGCAAAAACAATTACAAAAGTATGATGCTTCAGAATTAAAATAAGACATGTCCAAGCTCACATCTGGTGAGATTTATGTGTGTATGAATCTAATGGCCTAAGTTTGTGTGTATAAACATACGAAGCAGCCTTGTGCCCAGTATAGTATTCTTCTTCTTTTGTGTCCAGATCAAACTCTGAACTGCCAAAATGAAGCAGTTCTTGGCTTTGTCATTGGCCAAAATTAAATCCTCATCAGTACATGTTTCTAGTAGCAATTGCCAGACCAGCAGATGAGCCAGATTCTGTATCTTTCCAAATTCACACAGCATGTTGTCCACCAGCAGCCCCCACTTGAGCATCATGGTCTTACATTTAGGCACTCTGACCCTCAGCCTATTCAGGATCCTACAAGTGATGTAGGGGAGGTTTAGTTCCTCAGCCACATCCTCTTTTAATGTTATTCTTTGTTCAGTGAACTCCTTCATCTTCTAATTTGATTTTGCTCTTGCGTGGTGCTCAAGAATGTTTGTACTTGCCATAATGTTCTTCCTGGATCTCATCTGGTAGACTTGAGTCACATATCTATTCAGAGGATTTCAAAGGTCATTCTCTTGCTTTGTTCTCTCAGCATCTGCTGCTACTTTTCTCCTAATCTTACATGGAGCGATCCCAAAATAAGACTATATTTTCTCAACTGGTGTGGGTTTGAGGCATCCTGTCACTATACCACATTGTTTCACTAACAACGATGTCAACTTGTTTTGCGTGTGCGGATGCACTCCATACTGAAGCAGCATACTCTGCTGCAGAGACTCTCAGGGTTAAAGCTGATGTATGCAGCATGGATGGTTGAGATCCCCATGGAAAGTTTGCCAATTTTCGGATGATACTGTTCCTTGTGTCAACCTTAGCCTTGGTATTCAAGCAGTGCTTAAAAGAAAGGGTCCTGGCAAGTATCACACCAAGGTACTTCAGTTCAGAACAATGCTGTATTCGATTCCTTTGCCATGTAACATCCAGCTCAACCCCTTCCACTCAGTTTCAAAGGTGGAAAGCACACACTTGAGTCTTGCTTGGGTTAGGCTTCAGGTGGTTAATGGTGTAATAGTGCCTGAGGGCCGTAGCCAGAGGGGCATAAAGCCTCCTGTGCTAACAGCCCACCACCCCACCGCCACCCTGTGGTGCCAATGTTATACAGTCAAACCTCGCATAACGAGTGTTTCGCTTAGTGAAAAACTCGCATAACGAGCAAGTTTTTTGCTAAGTGGTCTGACTCGCATAACGAAAATTTTCATTATGCTAGTTGGACTTTCCCTATGGAAAAACTCGCATAATGAGCGTTTCTATGGAAAAAACTCGCATAGCGAATTTTTTTGCTATGCGAGTTTCCCCCCTTGAAATGCTCGTTATGCGAGTTTTTCCATAGGAATTTTGTTTGTTTCACATAGCGAGCAACCTCGCATAGCGAGCAACCTTGGATAATGAATTAAATTCGTTATGCGAGGTATTACTGTATATGACATTGTTGCCCCCCCCTGAAAAAAATTTATCCCTCCTGAAAAAATATGCCCACGCCCCCAAATCTAGAATCCTGGTTACAGCCCTGTACTGCCCTAATTCTTTAAGTGCTACCATAGTTGTCTCATAAAAACTTGATCTTTTCACAGACATTGCTGTGTTATCCGCATAGATGAACAATTTTGTATTGTCGGGAACTGGTTGACCATTCATGTCTATATTGTACACAGTGGTGGGCAGCAAAAAAATTTCACTACCACACCATGGGCAGAGCCTATATCATGAGTGGAGCCTACATCATGGGCAGAACCTATGCTGTGGGCGATCTAGCCATACCTGCCATATGGCCATGCATACATCTGCAAACACAGGCAGCACTGGCTCTTTGGCTGTAAATAGAGATGAGCACTGCACCCTAGAGTCAGATACGACTGGCTTTTGAGCAAGGTAGACCTTGAACCACTTGCAGGGACAAAACCTGATGGGGCAGGGCAGGGAGATGGGCGTGGCCACCCAATTTCGCCACCCCCCTGTCCAGAGGCCACCCAATTTTGCTAGCCCCCACCCTGGAGTGGGTGTGTGAACCTGTTGCTGCTTACCACTAATTGTACATTGTTGGAGACAATACACTTCCTTGTGGCTATCCATTCTTCTGCAACCTTCATCTACTGTTCTTTCCATTAATTGTCACATAGAATCTCTGGTTCTTGAGGAATCTGCCAATGACCTTAGTAAATTTGTTATCTCTTTTAAGATTATTTATTTTGCAGAGCATGGTATTGATTGTTGGTCTGTCTAGCTGTGTACTCTATTGGTTAAGTGAAGCAGATTCCTGGTATCTCATTTGTTATATATGTTTGACTTCAATAACAATGCAAATATACTTATACATCAACTATACAACTATACTACCATGCAAATATACTTATACATCAACTATAATCATCTAATTTCACTTTCAAAGACCACTTTATAGAAATGGGAAGATATATACAGTACTGCGTAATGTCCTATATGGCTCTGAAAAGTTCAAAACTGACAATAATAATTTTATAGACAATTCTTATTCTAATACAGTAGTGCCCCTTATTTGAGCGAAATGTATAATTTTTCAGAACAAGAAGAGAGGAGTAAAAGGACACCAAAGTTATCTGAAAAGAGTCCCTCAATTTTTTGTGTCAGTTCAGCTCCCGGCGAAACGTTCCTCCTAACATTTAAATAGAAATTAAAGACTTGCATTACCACTTATGCTATTTTTAAAATTAATTAATTGCTTTACAACAATGTTTCTTAATACAAAGAGGAAAATACAGTATTAATTGTAATTTATAGGTAGTGTATCTGAGGCAAAGAAACAAAATGTATAGACCTCCATATATCATATGCAAGTGCATATGTATCCACAGAGAGAGAGAGATCTAATTACAGTAAAAGCCCAACTTACAAATGCCCCGAATTACATAAAATTCAACTTACATAATGATTTAGTGCTAAAACCATGTTCTGATTTACATAAATGTCCCAATTTACATAAATTTACGTAACACGTTTTCCTCTGGGTTTGCTTCGAGTTAAGTAAAAATTCATTTCCCCATGGGTTTGCTTCGAGTTATATAAAAAAAATAATTTTTCCTATGGTTTTGCTTTGAGTTACATAAAAAAAATGATTTAAGCAAAAGTCTACGGAACGAACTTTTTGCAAAAGTAGGGGTTTTACTTTATATATATTTAAAACATTTGCTTGTATAGTGTGTCCAGTAAGACACCAGTTTGCATCGTACCATCAAGCTGTTGTTCTAGGACATGGTTTTTAAAAAATCAGTTTCGTTTAGGAAAAGGGATATGCCTTCCACCTATTGTTATTCCATGTGTGTTAAGCTGAAGTTTCTTAATAATGGGACAGATATTCTAAAGAGGGGTAGACACCACTGGTGATACTGACAAACCACAAAAACAAAATCTTATTTGTCCCCTAGACCAGAAAAGGCTTCACATTTTATATTTGACAAAATTTACAAACAAAAGCTTATTACATACAAGTAACTCTTCCCCAATTGTTTGGGGAGAAATTCAAGAGGATGAACACACTTGAAAGTGAAGACATCGCATGGAGTTCTCCATCTGAGCCTCAGGGTGCCGCTGTTGCCCAACATAGTTTTCACAAAGGTACTAACCAAACCACCAAACGATGCTTCCTGCAGAGAGTGTTTTCTACTGCAATTCTGGGAAACGACAGAGCACAGGGACGTGGAAACAGTGTTGATGAGGAAACCAAATCCACTGCATTGAAGAACATTTCAGCACATTGTTTCAACCTTACTGAGTTTTCTGCCTGCTTAGCTTATTCAGCACAGAGACCCACCAATAAAGCACCTTTCACAGAAAGTGGGATGGACAGAAGGCACAAAGCCAGCAACATATCTTTAAGAAGGCAAGTACCTCTCTTCTTCTTATGGCTTTTGTTTTGTGCATCTGCCTCAGAACATATTCAGTATTCAGTTCCAGAGGAAATGGAGAAGGGTTCTGTTGTAGGGAACCTTGCTAAAGATTTAAGACTGAATTCTAAAGAAATAGCTAATCGAAATCTGCATGTTCTTTCCCTGAGCAAAAAGCAATATTTCACTGTTAATGCAGACAATGGGAATCTTTATGTGAGTGACAGGATTGATAGAGAAGAGATATGTGGAGAAACTGCACTCTGTCTTATCAATTTGGAAGTGATGGTTGAAAAACCTATGAATATTTTCCATGTTATTGTGGAGATCCAGGACATTAATGACAATGCACCCCATTTTGTGCATGGTGATATCAAGCTAGAGATAAGTGAATTAACCCTCCCAGGAGCTACATTTCTCCTTGAGCAAGCTGAAGACCTTGATATTGGGGAGAATTCTCTTCAGGATTACCGTCTTAACACAAATCAGCATTTCAATCTGGACGTTAGAGAAAGAGAAGATGGAAAGAAGCATGTAAAATTAGTGCTGACCAAACAGTTGGACCGTGAAAGTGAAAGTGGCTTTTATTTAATACTTGTAGGCCTAGATGGAGGAAAGCCACCCAAGTCTGGAACTGCCAAAATATGGATTAATGTCATTGACGCTAATGACAATTCACCCATTTTCACTCAAGAAATATATAAAGTGAACCTCAGAGAGAATGCTGCAAGTGGATCTTCTGTGGTCCAGGTGAAAGCCACAGACAGAGATGAAGGTAGCAATGGTGACATTTACTATGCTTTTAGAAATATCCCTGAACATATTGTCCAAAAATTCTACTTGGATCCTCAAGAAGGATTAATTACAGTTAAAGAGCCTGTAGATTTTGAGGAAACACAGAAATATTTGATTGCGGTAGAAGCAAGAGATGGAGGTGGATTAATGGCTCATTGCAATGTGGAGATAAAAGTATTAGATGAAAATGATAATGCCCCAGAAGTGACTCTGGTCTCCTTATCCAACCCAATACCTGAAGATTCACCTCTAGATACTTTGGTTGCCATCATCAACATAAAGGACAACGATTCTGGAGAGAATGGGCAAGCTACTTGCAATTTAAAAACTGCTTTCCCATTCAAAGTAGTTTCCACCGCTAGTACCTTCTATAAGCTTCTTACAGATGGTCCACTAGACAGAGAAAACACTCCAGAGTACAGTGTCACAGTCATAGCAACAGACAGTGGTACACCTTCTCTCTCTACTGAGAAGACCATCTCCCTTCAGATCTCAGATATCAATGATAACTCCCCTGTCTTTGAGAAACTCTTTTACACTACCTATGTGACAGAGAACAATCCCTCAGGCTCTTCCATTTTCAGGGTGCAAGCCTCAGACCCAGATCTGGACCGCAATGCTCAGATCACTTACTCAATTCTCCACGGCAACATTGAGGAGCTTCCTCTATCATCTTACCTATCAATTAACTCTGAATCCGGCATCATTTATGCTCAGCGCTCCTTTGACTATGAGCAAATGAGGGAGTTTCAAGTAGAGGTGAGGGCCCAAGATGGAGGCTCTCCACCTCTTAGCAGCACTGCCAAAGTGAAAGTACTTATCCTGGACCAGAATGACAAAAGCCCTCAAATTCTTTATCCCTCTCCAGGAGTTGAGGGTTCAGGCTTGTTTGAGATGGTGCCTCTTTCAGCAGAGGAGGGCTATCTGGTGACCAAGGTGGTGGCGGTTGATGCTGATTCTGGACATAATGCTTGGCTCTCTTACCATCTCATCCAAGCAACAGAGCCTGGGCTCTTCACCATTGGAGTCCATAATGGTGAGATAAGGACATCACGGACATTTTCCGAAAGAGATGCTGTGAAGCAGAAGCTGGTGGTCTTAGTGAAAGACAATGGTCAACCTCCCTTGTCTAGTACTGTGAGTCTGAACTTGGTGTTTGCTGAAAATTTCCAAGAGGCAATACCAGAAATCAACAGCCAGTCCAATGAGCCAGAGTATCAGTCAGATCTCCAGTTCTATTTGGTGCTGGCCTTGGCTTTGATCTCATTCTTATTCCTTTTGACAGTGACTCTGGTTATTATGATGAAGCTTCAGAGATCAGGGATCCCTAAATTCCTGCCGTGCTCTGCTCCTGTTCCCCATTCAAATAATGCTATCATATTCCCACCAAACTATGAAGAAGGGACATTGCCTTATTCTTACCAACTCTGCTTATCATCTGAGTCCAGGATACAGAAAGTGACTTTTCCAACATCTAGTGTTCAAAATCCAGAAGACATTTCATGTAATATTAAGCCTGATTTTTTTTGACACCCAAGGGAGATAGCCTGCTGAATATAGAGATGGATAATGCTGATGTGGTAAGTTTTTAGTTGATTGACATATTTATTTTTATTGTTTGTAGCTCTTGTTATTTCATGAATAGTCCTGCTGAGAAATCCTCTTTAGAAGATGATCCAGCACTCACATTCACATCCCAATGTTTTTTAAATGCCAATTTATATAGTTCACATACAAATAAAACATTTTTCGAAACACAAGCAAAAAACGCAAGTAGTAGTCTAGTTAATAAAATACAAGTTCCGGCATTATATTATAATAATGGGCATGCTTCTACTTGTAATGAATCATGCCCTACTTTAAAGTATCATATATTCAAAAAAAATATGTAAGTGCAAAGTTAGTTAACAAGAAACATATTCTGTCTTCAGAAATGTTTATATATATGCTATTTCTGATTTTTAAAATTCCTTTTCTCCCCTACTACAATATGATTAAATATTAGCAATCTCTCTCTGGCCTCAATACTGTTACTTACCATTTAGATACCTCACAATTTTTCCCTTGGACAAAAATATATTCAAATGATTGACAGTTATATATCTTGTGAAAAATTATAACTTAGAAAATGCAGCGTCATTCTTTCATTCCAAGCTGGTACACTATATGGCACTAATGTTAGTAACAGCATAAAGCCATAGAACTGGTAAAGATTGAGCTGACTTATGGGTCAAGCTCATCACAGAACTTCAAGTCAGTCTGCCACTTTTCCCCACTCACAAACTTTTTGGTTACAACCTTGACTGCTACAACATGTTTCTTCTCTCCAGTCAAAAATTGTAAAGTGTTCTGGATCTTCCTAAACAGTAGGACTAAACAGTAGTATCAGTATCACTAAGTCAACCTGAGCTTTGTTTTCGTTATGTGACTGTTCTACTTCCTTGTGATGTAAACGGGTATTGTCAAGAGTTTCACGTCCCCTCTTATCCATTTTCTTTTCTCTCACCTTCATGACATTTTTTCATCATGTAGCAAGATAGTGTAGTAACCCAAGTAACTTTCCTATCCCCAGAGGTGTCCTTAGAACAAAACATAATGACTTTCATTTAACATACAATTGATTTCCTTAATTCTTAATGTGATCCCTGTACTTTTACACTGTTACAATGCAGAGCCTGGGTCACATCTATGTATTGTGACCCATAGGAGGGCAAGAGAGTGTGCCTCATTTCTACATTTCTATTAAGTGATAAGGAGCATCAATCGTCAGCAATGTGGTAACTATCTTTATACCAATGTGCAAAACAGGACTGAAAATATTTGTGCAATGAAGGAGCAAAAGCAGGGGCAAAGCAAGGAGCTGCTGTTCAACTCCAGGGTGGAGCAACATTGCAACGTATATTTCATATCTTGTTGGTAGTTTGTAGTATTAAAAAGATGGTCAGCAATTTGGACTGAGGAAAGGGAAATTTGAAAAGGCTAAAATAGACTGAATTGGTTGGTGTCAAAGGAAAAAACAAGTGAAAGTGCCACCACCCAGTAATGCCCAAGTTCTCTCCTGGACATTCCAATCACAGAGGCGCTAGGGAAGGCTCAGACTTTATATCTTCTCATGTAGCTGCTCTTTCAGTGTTTGGAGAAAAAAAATATTTGTGTTCCTGCTTAGATAGCTTTTGCGTGCTAAAATATTATTATTTCACCAAATGTTGTATTGTGTGCTGTCAAATCAGAATTAAGCTTGCAGAGATCCTAATGAGGCTTCTAAGGTGAATGAGTTATATTTGAAGAGTGGTTTTACCTGTTCCACACACCATACCTCCCATCAATGAGTTTCCGTTGCTGAATAGAGATTTCAATTCTGACCTTGTGGATCCTAATCCGGCATTCTATCCACTACATCACAGTAGGCATGCAACATTTTACTGGAAGATCATTATACCTACATGTATGAGTTTGGGAGAATTATTGTTGTATGGGCTTTCACACAACTGGGGCCTAAGGGCCTGTCTCTCTTACTCACACCTAGCAGTTTCCTTTCTATCACTTTTTGGTGCCTGTTGTATAGTTCCAGAGGGGACTTAGGGAAGCCAACCTTCCACTATCACTGGGCTTTCCTATCACACAACTGGTGTCTCACTGTTCTATCACACTCTTGATATTGATTTGGATATCCCTCCCAGCCCTGGTCTTATGGTTTAGGAGGTGTTCCTACCAGGCCAGGCTTTAAGGATTTACACCTGCAGGTTCTTTTGGTTGCTGCAGTTCTTGTACCATTTATGAAGCCTGAACAATTCTTACTTCGTTTTTTAGGAGGGCTTTGCCTTTATTCTTTCATTCATTCCCCTTACTACATTTTGTTTGTGCTCTCCAATCGTAACATGAGTAATATCTCATGGTTATATGAAAATGTTTCGACATGACTGTGAACATTTTGAATAAAATGATGAAGTTATTCAGTAAGACACAAGAAGAAAAAGTAGAAGACACTCCAGGAAAATACCTTTCTAAACATAGTGGCTCAAAGGAAACACACATCAACACTCTCAAGTTGGTCTCTTTGATGCTGAATAGGGAAAAAGAAATCTTTGCAATTCTCTGCCAAGTCCTCATGGTGTCACTGTTAGGCCAGCGCTGAAGCCAAAGAAGGAAGGAAAAGAGGAGATCATCAGATGTTTCTCAAAGAGGGTTTGCTTCATATTTGCTGTGCAGATCAGAACAGAAGAGAAGGATACAAAGACAAAGCCACTTTGCTGAAAAGGAAAGAAGAATAAATTAAGGAGAAAGCCAGATACTTTGACACAGAAGCTTTTTGCAGCCTGGTTTTTTTTTTTTAAAGGAGGGATAATTTCTTGCATCCTTGGATGGAGAGAAGACACAAAGAGAATGGCAGAGAAGGCAGAAGGCAAGTACGGCTTCTCTTACTGTTGTCTTTCCCCTGCTGGGCTGCCTCGGAGCAGATCCGATACTCACTCCCTGAGGAGATGGCAAAGGGCTCCGTTGTGGGGAATCTTGCCAAAGATTTGGGGATGAATGTCAGGGAATTAGCAAGGCGAAATCTGCATGCTATCTCTGCAGCTAAAATGCAGTATTTCAGTATTAACACAGAGAATGGAAACCTCTATGTGAATGAAAGGCTGGATAGAGAGCAACTGTGTGATTTAGCTCCCCTTTGCCTTGTTAATTTTGAAGTGGTGATTGAAAACCCCCTAAATATATTCCATCTAACAGTTGAAATTCAGGACATTAATGATAATGCACCCCAGTTCCTCAGTGGCAATATAAATTTGGAGATAAATGAATTTACTATACCAGGCACCCAGTTTCTCCTTGGGAAAGCTGATGATCCTGACATTGGGATGAATTCTCTCCAAAACTACCAGCTGAGCTCTAACCAGTATTTCACTTTAGAAGTGAGAGATAGAAAAGATGGAAATAAATATGCAGAATTGTTGCTTCAGAAACCACTTGACAGAGAAAAAGAACAAATTATCTCTTTGCAACTTACAGCCCTAGATGGAGGTCAACCAATAAAATCTGGTACCACCCAGGTGTGGATTAATGTTACTGATGCCAATGACAACCTACCAATTTTCACTCAAGATGTCTACAAAGTGAGCTTGCAGGAAAATATTCCTATTGATTCTCTTGTACTCCAGGTTCAAGCCTCTGATAAAGACGATGGTATAAATGCCCAAATCAGATATGAATTTAGCAACATACCAGTCAATGGACAACATAAATTCAGCCTGGATCCCATTGATGGCATAATTTCTCTTAAGGAGCAACTAGATTTTGAGGAAGTTAAGCAGTACACTATGACAGTGGCAGCTAGAGATGGTGGAGGGTTAGTGACAAACTGCAATATTGAAGTAACTGTACTTGATATGAATGATAATGCACCAGAAGTGATGTTAGCATCTATTTCCAAGACAGTTCCTGAAGATGCTCTGTCTGGAACAGTGATTGCCCTGATCAATGTCAATGACAAAGATGCTGGTGAAAATGGAAAGGTCACATGCCATTTAAAAGATGACCCACCATTCAAAATTCTTCCTTCATCTAATAATTATTTCAAGCTGCTGACAGAGGGTCCCCTGGACAGAGAAATAATTTCTGAGTATAATATTACAATCATTGCCACTGATAAAGGAACCCCTTCACTTTCCACACACAAAATAATTCCACTACAGGTCTCAGATGTCAATGATAATGTCCCTGTATTTGGGAAATCTGCCTACAGCATTTATGTGCCTGAAAACAATCCCTCTGGTGCCTCCATTTTCACTATTAAAGCTTCTGATCCAGACATGGGTCAGAATGCACGGATCACGTACTCCATACTCCACAGCAACATTGAGGAACTTCCCATCTCTTCATACATCTCCATTAACTCTGAGACTGGCACCATGTATGCACAGCGATCCTTTGACTATGAGCAGTTCAGGGAGTTCCATCTGCAGGTGAAGGCCCAAGATGGAGGATCTCCCTCTCTCAGCAGCAATGCCACCATCAGGGTGTTTATTCTGGACCGGAATGACAACAGTCCTCAAATCCTGTTCCCTTCTCAAGAAACCAAGGGCTCAGCCTCATTCGAGATGGTGCCCCGCTCAGCAGAAGGAGATTATCTAGTGACCAAGGTGGTGGCTGTGGATGGTGATTCTGGACATAACGCCTGGCTCTCGTACCATCTGATTCAAGCTACTGAGCCAGGCCTCTTCTCTGTTGGTTCTCATACTGGGGAAATCAGGACAACCAGGGCTTTTATGGAGAGAGATTCTGTGAAGCAGAGGCTGGTTGTGATGGTGAAGGATAATGGACAGCCGGCCCTTTCAGCCACTGTTACTCTGAACCTGGTGTTTGCTGAGAACTTCCAAGAGGCCCTTCCAGAAATGAAGAAGCAGCCAAGCATCTCTGACTCTCAGTCTGACCTCCAGTTCTATCTGGTGCTGGCCTTAGCCTTGATCTCCTTCTTATTCCTCTTGACGGTCATTCTGGCCATTACAATGAAGCTTCGGCGTTCAGGACATCCCAAATTCCTTCAGTGTTTTGGCCCCGTTCCCCATTCCAAGGCTGGTGCCATATTTCCACCCAATTTTGAAGATGGGACTTTGCCTTATTCCTACCAGCTTTGCCTGTCTGAATCACAAAAAAATGAATTTACATTTGTAACTCCTCATGTTCAGATTGCAGACCATGTTCTCAATTTGGAGAATACTGGTGGTAACAGTGGAAATAATATGAATTCACAGATAAACAGTGATGCCAAGGTAAGTTTTGCAGGGTCTTTTCATGATGCACCTTTTACTTACATTACAATACACATTTGTATACAGGTTTTTTTACAGTGTTTATCCTTGTATGTTTATTGTTTTTTCTTGCTTTCTGTACTATTATCAGGGGGCAGTTGGTTAACTTCTTTGTAAACAATCTAACAATTCTCTGGTATTCAGTTTTGTTCTTTCCATCTGATTTTTTGAGATAAGGAATTTAAATGATTTGGTATAATCTGTTTTCAGAATATCCTTTGCAAGCCTACATGTACTTGAAGTACATTTCAGTTTCCTCTCTATTTAACAAGATTGTGGTACAGATTCAGACTTCAGTATTTATCCAAAACATTTTTGTTCTGCAAAACCCAGTTACGGTACACTTTTCACTAATGTCAATGGTAAGTGTTTAAACCAGGGATTCTCAACCTTAGGCCTGTGGGCCAGATGCATCCCACAGCAGCATTTCATGTGGCTCCCCACTGCCTCCACCACACCAAGAAGTGTCATTTGGTGGCAGAAGGGCAAAATGGCCATCTGGCCCCCTAAGCTGTCTGAGGGAGTGTTACCCGCCCCCAGATTTAAACGGTTGAGAACTCTTGACTTAGACTCAGAAGTGAAAGGTGCTGACAAGGAGGATGAACCACTGTTAGGCCTACCAATAGTAAACCCTTTGAAACTGGTGGTCATGAAGTTAGTTCAGATTTATGAGTCCTATTTTGAATCCACTCCAAGTACAACTTACATTGAATTGAGTCCATTGTAAGCATATATCTCTCTAGGAGTTATTTGATAGCTATAATTTGTACACTTTCATCGTAATTTAAAGTTGCAATAAGATTAGTATTAATCTAATTTAGCTAGTCATTGTAATTTTTAAATTAGATAAATGGCAGAGAGGACTTCATTTTGTTCTTCCTTGAGGGTCTTTGTGAGTTCAATTTTCTTGCTTATGGACATTTTTCCTATTCTTTTTCCAACCTCTATGTGACATCTTCAGTAATGGAGGTTAATTACCTTGCTGCTAAAAAAATATGGAGTTTGTGTGTGGAGTAAGGACAATACATACAAAGCATTCCATAGGGACAGAGCAACTACCCAAAAGGCCTGATTCTTGTTTACAGACCAAGCGCTTGTGAGGATCGAGTCAGATAGGCAGTAGAACTCTGGTCAGAGATGTGTTAGGAATTATGTTGGGCAACTAAAATTTATACAGTTGTGAACAAGAAACCAATACAGTTTTGAATGAACAATGCCTGGACCTGATTCTCATTTTCACTGAAGGTATTCATCAGTGTAGGTTAAAAAAAACCCTACAGAGTGCTTGTTGGCTAATGTCATCTCTGAACTATATAGGACAGTTGAATGCCCCAGTTTCCGGAAAATATGGAGATTAGAGAAGGCAAGAACTTTCAAAATAGTTTAGGATTTCTCACTTATCCCTCCAGTGTATCATATGCCAATTTCGCTAACCATGTGAACAATCCATAAAAGATGATGAGATGAAGAGAACGTTGGCACATTGGTATGAACAGACCTGAATCTTCAGTGTATGTTTCAGGACACATGAGGTTGTCTTATACCAAGTGAGGACATTGGCCCACCTAGCTTGCTGTTGTGTTGGTATTGACAACTGCTCCCTTGTGCCTCAGCCATAAGTATTTTCTAACCTTGCTACTCCAAATCCTTTGGCTTAACGCAACATAACTTTGGATTGTATTCATTCAAAAGTTCTGCTTTTCTATGGATTTATGACCCCTTTCATTGCATATACCGGTATGTGTGAATTTAATATCAGATTTTTGTACATGTTTACCATTTTTAGGTCAACCATATTCTGCTGAAACTTCTATATAAACATATATTTGATAGAAATCTAAATATTTAGGCCACGTGGAATGGCTCTGAAAAGTCTACAAATCTGATAAAATAATTTTAAGGTACAGTATATCTTAATTTAAAATAGTAAAAAAGTCTTATTCTTAGTCATCACTAAGTTGTAAATGCATAGAATGGCAAGGGCATTACAATTATCTGAAAGAAAGGTCATAAATGTAGGAAATATTTAATATTGGTTCCGCTCCATATGAAAAACTCCTCTATCATTAGATTCACAGTCAAAGACTGGTATAAAATTTACAGTGCAAGACCTAACCAAGGACCTAAGAACTGTTAAGGTAATGTCTGAGTATATAGGCAATTCTTTGTAAAGCTCTTGTTACTACTACTACTGCTGCTGCTGCTGCTGCTGCTGCTGCTGCTACTACTGCTGCTGCTGCTACTTCTACTGCTACTGCTACTGCTACTGCTACTGCTACTATGATTACTGCTACTGCTACTGCTACTGCTACTGCTACTGCTACTGCTACTGCTACTGCTACTAAAAATTAGGAATCAAGTTCTACGCATTTTGAAAAATTTATTATTTATTTATTATTTATTTATTTATTTAGATTTATTACCCCGCCCTAATCAGGCGAACCTGACTCTAGGCGGCTTACAGAAATTCATAAATTAAAACCTTAAAGTTCATAAATTACTTAAAAGTCAATTAAAAAAGAATTAAACCATGAATTTACACAAATTTAAAAGATTTAAAAAGGTTAAAAGGTTTAAAAAGATTTTAAAAGTTTAAAAGTGAGGGAGGGGTGGCTGTCCCATCATATCAGCCACCCAACATGGGACCCCATGTTCCTGGACCCCCATACCTGCCCTGCCAGCCAGGTTTTTAGGCCCTTCCGAAAGGGCAGGAGCTCTGTCTGGAGACGTAACTCAGTTGGCAGGAGGTTCCAAAGGGCCGGGGCGGCCACGGAGAAGGCCCTCCTCCTGGTGCTAGAGAGATTACCGAGTTTTGTTTTATTTTATTTCAGGAAGCAAATCAGTAAATATTGGCAATTGTTTAAAATTGGTCATCAACATTTTTGGAAAGACTCCAGTTGTTGAAATTAAGACAGGGAGAAGGATAACATAACATCACTTCCATAATCTTTTAAATACTTTCCTTAATGTATGGTACTCTGCAATTTTTATACTGTCTGCACAAAAATCTTTTAAAAATATGACATTTTTGTACTTTTGAGATTACTTCTTAATGGAACTCTTAACTTCCGTAAAGCATGTTTTTCTGTGTTGTTTATTATAGAATTATAATATCTGATGTAGTAATATCAAACTGTTTTATCAATGATAATTCGCTTATATAATAGCAGTAATAGTGGCAGTAGTTCCCTCTCATGCTGCACACGCCTGTCTCCATCACTTCAACATAGTCGGTAATGAGGCTCCTAATTGCTTCTTCAGCAATTATAGTTTAATTTTATACAGCAGGAGATGACAATGAGAGTTACAAATTTAGAATACCGTATAGATTTAAAAATGGAAATAATATGTAAAATTTAGCTAACTGCTAAAAATGACCTTTGCAATTTGGTGCAGATATAATCCGTTGATCCTAGGTTAAGGCATCCTGCTGTGATACGATGAATTGTTTCTTTGGTTTTGTGACAGTCCATATGGACGTCACTTGCACTTTATTTCATAATTATTTTCTGGAAATGCCTAGTACAAATAACTTGGTCTTGAAATGTGCATATGATTTCCTGAGTTTCAACCTGAAGATGGTCTAATTCAGTGGTTGTGAACCTTTTAGAGACCAAGTGCATAAACTGCAACCCAAAACCCACTTATTTATTGCAAAGTGCCAATATAGCAACAGAGAAGGAAGGAAAGGCTCCCATTGGGGTGCTAGGCTGAGGGGTGGGGTGAACTCTGTGCTGGGGGAGGGAGGGAGTGCTCCCATTGGGCTGTTGGGCAGGGGGCAGGGCAAACTCTGTGCTGGGGTGACTGCACAAGTGTCCACAGAGAGAGCTCCGAATGCCACCTCTGGCACATGTGCCATAGGTTCACCACCAAAGGCCTAATTTAAGCCATAAACTCAGTTGCTGCTTATTGACATTAACTTCCAGCATATAATTAGAGTTCTGTCCATATAATGGTTTCTCAAAGCATGAATACATGCACTGGGGGGTCTTTCATCAGTTGGTTCTCATTTTCAAGTTTTAATACTTCAGCCCTACATAGTTTTTTACTATATTTTTTATTATCATAAAGCTAGAAATGGAGGTGGATTGGTGGCAATTTGACATGGGACTCTGCTTGAACGGACATAGTTTTGAAGTTGATTTGATCCATATAGAGATTCTTGAGGACAAGCCTACACCCACCCATGAACTGTGGCAAAGGAAGACACTCCATACATGCATTTGGATGATGGCACCAATATTTTAAATATCAGTATGTTTTTGCATTTAAATTACCAATATCACTGTATTCCCATTCCACTATTCAAAATGAATAAGTTAATATTAGATTTCTTCTGGTATTGAAAGGAGTAATTTCCTTTGGCATCCAGTTCTGTTCTGGCATATCAGAAAACAAAATAAAATAAAAATAAAAAAAACACTGTAGCACTTTAAAGACTAACTGCTATATTTTTATTGTTAGCTTTCGTGGATCAAGTCCACTTCTTCAGACAAAGAGTGAAACTTACAGGCATGGTTTTTATACACCAAATTCAGGGAGTCAAAGGGAGAAGGGTGTGTTCAAGCAAGATGACAGACAAGCAACCACAGCAATACAGCTTATACGGGGTTAGTCTTTAAAGTGCTACAGTGTTTTTTATTTTATTTTTATTTTGTTTTGTTTTCTGATGTGCCTGAACCACAGACTAACACGGCTACTATTCCAAAAAAGTTATGTTCTGAGTACTGTAAATACTAATACTAATAATAGAAGCAATATATCTTAATAAAAAGTAGAACACAAGTAATATAGCCAACCAACATACACACAAATAAATCTTATACATCTCTTTTTCTCATTATCTATTGTAATATTGTTTTGCAGAGTGTGTGCAATTAAATTTAATATTACATTGAAATAGTCTATTGTAAATTAACTTGGGATCCCTGTTAGGCAAATGCAATAAATGAATGAGAAAGAAGAGACAGGGAAAGAAAGAACTGATCAGCTTGTTATAATATATGGTAAATTAAACCTTATTTCTTAAAAAGGATCTCCCTTTGATTATGTTTGTTGATCTGATATTTATTAATGATAGGACAAATATTCCAAAGAGTTTGCAGCATTGCACTGACACAAAACAAGATGAGAAAAGAATCCCTTACATATTATGTATTTCTGAGGAGGTTATACTTGGTACATAAAAGCAACATATCTCCGTGTACCTGCAATTCTCCATCTGGGACTCAGAGTGCCGCTGTTGGCCAATATTTTCATGCCGGAGCTGGCAATTCACTGTATGATGCTTCCTGCAGTGCTACCCGCAGATCTGGACACAGGGATACTGGAAGAGTTTTAACAAGGAGCTGGAAACCATTGCAATGTGCCAAACTTCAGCATATTGTTTCTAATCTTTCTGAATTATTTCTACATCTGGATGCCAATTTGAAACTCCTCAGCTTCCCTGATCTCACAATCCAAACATAAAGGACATTTGGTAGCTGGTGAAATGGAGGAGAAATGCAAAGATAACAGCAGCTCCTTAAGAAGGCAAGTACCTCTGATTTTACTGTTGTCTTTATTCTGCAGGATTGCCTCAGAGCAAATTCGCTATTCAATCCCCGAGGAAATGGAAAAGGGCTCTGTTGTAGGGAACCTTGTCAAAGATTTAAGACTCAGCAGTGGAGAAATAGCGAATCGTAATCTGCATGTCATTTCTCAGGGTGAAAAGCAATATTTTATTATTAGTGCAGAAAACGGAAATCTGTATGTAAATGACAGAATTGATAGAGAGGAAATATGTGGGGAATCTGCATCTTGCCCCATCAGTTTTGAAGTGATGATTGAAAAACCTGTGAATATCTTCCACATAATTGTAGAGATCCAGGACGTTAATGATAATGCACCCCTTTTTGTGGGTGGTGATATGAAACTTGAGATAAGTGAATTAACACTGCCAGGAGCCACATTTCTGCTTGAGCAAGCTGAAGACCTTGATATTGGGGAGAATTCTCTTCAGGATTACCATCTTAAAACAAATCCGTACTTCATTCTGGAAGTAAGAGAAAGAGAAGATGGAAAGAAATATACAAAATTAGTTCTGGACAAACAGTTGGATTGTGAAAGTGAAAGTAGCTTATATTTAATACTAGAAGCCATAGATGGAGGGAAGCCACCCAAAACTGGGACAACCAAAATATGGATTAATGTCATTGATGCTAATGACAACTCGCCCATCTTCGCTCAAGAAATATATAAAGTTAACCTGAAAGAAAACACACCAAGGGGATCTTCTGTGGTCCAGGTAAAAGCGACAGATAGAGATGAAGGTTCAAATGGTCAAATCAAGTATGGCTTTAGGAATATTGCTGAATATACTCAGCAAAAATTCCACTTAGATCCTCAAGAAGGGCTAATTACAGTTAAGGAGCCTGTAGATTTTGAAGAAACAGAAAAATATGTAATGACAGTAGAAGCAAGAGATGGCGGTGGATTAGTGGCTCACTGTAGTGTTGTGATAACATTACTAGACAAGAATGATAATGCTCCAGAAATTATCCTTCTTTCCTTATCCACTCCAATGCCTGAAGATTCACCACTAGGAACTCTGGTAACACTTTTCAACATAAAGGACAAAGATTCTGGGGAGAATGGGCAAATTATGTGCCATTTAAAAAGTGCTTTCCCATTCAAAGTAGTTTCTACTACCAGTAACTTCTATAAACTTCTTACAGATGGTCCACTGGACAGAGAAAGCTCTCCAGAATACAATATTACAATCATAGCAACAGACAAAGGAATACCTCCTCTCTCAACAGAGAAAACCATCTTCCTACAGATCTCAGATATCAACGATAATTCCCCAGTCTTTCAGAAACCATTTTACACTGCCTATGTGGCAGAAAATAATCCTTCAGGCTCCTCCATTTTCAGGGTGCAAGCCTCAGACCCAGATCTGGACCGCAATGCTCAGATCACTTACTCAATTCTCAATGACAACATTGGGGAGCTTCCTCTCTCCTCTTATCTCTCTATTAACTCTGAATCCGGGATCATTTATGCTCAGCGTTCCTTTGATTATGAGCAAATGAGGGAGTTTCAGGTAGAGGTGAGGGCCCAAGATGGAGGCTCTCCACCTCTCAGCAGCACTGCCAAAGTGAAAGTACTTATCCTGGACCAGAATGACAAAAACCCTCAAATTCTTTATCCATCTCCAGGAATGGAGGGGTCAGGCTTGTTTGAGATGGTGCCTCTTTCAGCAGAAGAGGGCTACCTAGTGACCAAGGTGGTGGCAGTGGATGCTGACTCTGGACACAATGCTTGGCTCTCTTTCCATCTCATCCAAGCAACAGAGCCTGGGCTCTTCACCATTGGAACCCATAATGGTGAGATCAGGACATCACGGACATTTTCCGAAAGAGATGCTGTGAAACAGAAGCTGGTGGTCTTAGTGAAAGACAATGGTCAACCCCCCTTGTCCAGTACTGTGAGTCTGAACTTGGTGTTTGCTGAAAATTTCCAAGAGGCAATACCAGAAATCAACAGCCAATCCAATGAGCCAGAGTATCAGTCTGATCTCCAGTTCTATTTGGTGCTAGCCTTGGCTTTGATCTCATTCCTATTCCTTTTGACAGTGACTCTGGTTATTATGATGAAGCTTCAGAGATCAGGGATCCCTAAATTCCTGCCGTGCTTTGCTCCTGTTCCCCATTCAAATAATGCTATCATATTCCCACCAAACTATGAAGAAGGGACATTACCTTATTCTTATCAACTCTGCTTATCATCTGAGTCCAGGATACAGAAAGTGACTTTTCCAACATCTAGTGTTCAAAATCCAGAAGACATTTCATGTAATATTAAGACTGATGTTTTTTTGACACCCAAGGGAGACAGCCTGCTGAATATAGAGATGGATAATGCTGATGTGGTGAGTTTTATTTGATGCACAAATCTTAGTTAGAATTGATTATCATTTATGATGTGTATGACATGGTTTGTTATGTCATGCCTCAATGAAAGATTCTTTGTAAAAGACTAGCGAGCCTTCTAGGAAATCCCAAAGCTTAGGGGCAGGAAGAAATCTGTGCCTTTATAAGGGTCCATTGCTGATCCATCTTATTGAGAAGTAAAGGCCACATTTTACATCTACCTGTTCCTCAACCTTAGTAATTCCCCCAAGCTCACATGCCATTGAGTGAGACAGAAATGCCACCCATATGCCATATTCTAAATCTACTCTCCAAGTAAGAATCAAACCACTGTAGTAGTACGCCTGTTATACCCAATCTGCCTTATTGGTTCAGCAAGAGGCCACAGTCAAAGGGCATCAGGAAGGACAATCCATAGGGTCATTTTCCCCATCTCTCTCTCCCAAAAGAGATCCAGAGTTAACAGAACAAATGAAAAAGGCCCACAGAGTATTAAGAATGCTGAATGAATGGAATATTAGAAGAAAGTTAACAAAGTGGGACACTGTATCATGAAAGAAGGTGTGGCTAGTAGCTGAGCTCTGTCAGAAGCATTTATGGGTGCAGGTTCCATACGTGAAAATTAATAATTTAGAACTGCTGGTTGTAAGTTTGTTGTTGTTGTTCAGTCACACAGTCGATTCCGACCCTCTGCGACCCCATGGACCACTGTCCGCCAGGCACCTCTGTTGTAAGTTACAAAAACTAAAATACCTTCAGGCAGTCAGATAAATAT
Source organism: Furcifer pardalis (assembly GCA_030440675.1). Lineage (NCBI taxonomy): Eukaryota > Metazoa > Chordata > Lepidosauria > Squamata > Chamaeleonidae > Furcifer > Furcifer pardalis. The sequence goes on from CP126891.1 coordinate 149,422,115, forward strand.
ACTTTTGCATTTTCCCAACCAATGTCTTTGTTTTCTCCTGGCATTAGTTTGCATCTTATTATCACATGTTATTCTGGTGTCATGCCTTCCTCACCATCCACATAAAGGTAACAGTATCTGAGACAAAAATATCTATGTATGTAGACCTCTTTACACGGTTTCTCCAATTCCTTTGAATTTGATCACACAGAGTTTCAGGACCCATGCACAGCCTTTCCTGTTTCAAACATCCAAATAGTGTGTGTGTGGGGGGGATGTTGTAGGTGTGACGCTGTGATCTCATTCACCTGTATCGGCTGCTTATGCAATGCATGAAAGAAGCCAATGGTGCATGCCTTTGGTGTGTGTGGTTTGTTTTTGTTTTTTGTTTTGCCTTGAAGACGTAACTCTTACTGATAAGAAAGCTGAGCTTGAGACTTTAGTCCTTGTTCATGCACCAAAGCATGGAGTGGTGAGGTATATCCCTGATTCTTGGGGGTAGGTATATCATTCAGTGGAAGCCATGGCAGTTAATCTAACTATTATGTTCTAAAGACATATTCCTCCAAATGCTAACTGCTAGAGAAGATGCCTTAATGCAGGGGAGGGTAACAATATCATTATGTCCTGCTTGCTTATAGGTCTGCTGAAAGATTCTGTCTGGCCATAGGTGGAGATAGGGCCTATGGTCCAAAATAGCAAGGATTTTCTTGGTGTTTGTGACATAAAATCTCTCAAAAAACCAGGTTTGCAGTGAATGCTTTCTATGTCTGGCAGCCTGGGTTGAATCAACATTATCCCTAGCAAACACAGGAATGGGTACAGCTAAATTCATTTCATATAAAAATGAAGAGAACAGACTAGAAAGACATATACAGTATCTGGAAGCAAATCTAAGTACCATGTGTTGTTAGCTGAAAAGGAAATGTATCTGATGTTATTGTTGAGCACAAGATATACAGATCAGAGCATGGGCCTGTGAGTTGTTATGCGCCATCAAGTTATTAAGTTATAGCTGACTTATAATGACCCTAATAGGACTTTCAAGATAAGTGAGGTATTGAAGGAGTGGCCTACCAGTTCTGCTCCTCCAACGGGTTTCTGTGGCTAACCAGAATCTTGAGTCCTAATCCACCACTTTTATCAATTTTACCATAGTATATTGGGATGAGGGGGTGAGGACCATATAATAAAACATTTTCAAGATTAGTTGGGAAATATGATAAACAAGGTTGTTCAATACTCAAGAAGAATGCCTTCCAAATGGAAAATGATTTTTCAACTTGAAGAAACAAGCTTTGGAGGATGAAATGGCAATATGTAGTTCATGTGGTCATAGTGTATCATTGCTGAAAATTTCCCAGAGGAAATACCAGACATCAACAGCCAGTCCAGTGACCCAGAGTATCAGTCAGATCTCCAGTTCTATTTGGTGCTAGTCTTGACTTTGATCTCATTTATGTGTCTCTGAAATATCGGTGAATTCTCAGAGAGAACTGATGTCAAGGAATTGTGTTCAGTCATATAATCTGATGCTAGACAGTGTTTTACAATTTGCAGGAGATAATAAATAAATCAGGTTTTTTAAATAAAAAAATCTGGTCTATTTAAATCATATCTAGGTATAGCTAATGTATTGGGAAAAACCAGTAAAAGCCTACTTAACATTATGAGATAAACAAAGAAGGATGCTACCATATTTAATCAATTGCACACTAGCCACTTACTTAGTCATGTGGCTGAGGTGCAATAGGAAATGCCTTGGCCAATTTTTAAACTTTTGGACATTTCCTACAGGAAGCTACACCAATGAATATATTCTGGGGTCACCTTTTTATTTTCAAAAGTATATAAGTAGTTGGCATTTTGAAAAGAAAGGAACATATTTATACTATAACAATAAAGGATTGCTTATATTTCCTCTGATATTGTCACAATTTAAAAACATTATTCCCATGGGCAAAAATCTCTAAAATACATTGAAAATATGAGTGTCTTGTGAAGGAAGGAATATATCCCAGTAAAAGCTACTTCTTTTGGTTGGTTGGTTGGTTGGTTGGCTGGCTGGCTGGCTGGCTGGCTGGCTGGTTGGTTGGTTGGTTGGTTGGTTGGTTGTGTAGAAAGTAGATCCTGGATCCAAGATTTATTACAAAACATAGAGGAATAAGAGAATGTACATTTTTCTATGTTTTTATAAAAGAATGAAAAAATAATATTATGGCAAATGTGGAATAAATGTAACTGCTTCAATAGGGAAGATAAGATATTGATTTCACCCATGACAAATTGGCCAAACACAATATGTGAGGAGTCATTAAATGCTGGAAATTATATGCTAAGGAGGCAAGGTGTTTTACTTATACCCATAAAACATCAGAAATTCTCATGCTTTGAGTGGATGGAAGGGGCACATAAACTGGGGAGACAATAAGAGAATGCTGATCAAATGATATATGCACCATAAACCTTATCAAACATTAGCGTTTGTACTGTTTGTGTATCAATGAGTACTTTATGGTTAGTAGTCCAAAGACCTTCTGCTTCCTAAAACAGTTTGGCCCATTTTTCCTACTTGTTTCTTTTGCTGAAACTCCCTTTATAAATAAATGTGATACCACTTCTTTCAGATATTGAATAACTTACATTAAAGCTCTGTCCTTAGTATTTTTGCATTGCTGAAAATATGCTTAAGTTATATGTATCAGCATGTTCATCTCCATGTTTATTGTGCCCATTGTCTTCTGTGCCTTCCGTTGCCTCCTCCTGCGTTAAACTTTGCACTGTATACTTTATGGGATAGGTATCTGTTCGGTCTGCTGCTTGATAAAGTATCCTGGCTTTTGAGCATTGTTATTAAAAGGAGGTGTATTGTGTTAAAGAAAGCTTTAGATACAAGTCTAGGCTACTGACAGGGTGTTATAGTTTATAAATTAGATAAAAGTTGAGGAACAACTATAGGAGTACAAATTTCTGGCACCCGTGCTAGAAATGAATGCTTGGTCTCTCTGGTATCCTCCTAAATATTTTGTATCTCAAGTACTTTTTTTGTGGGACAGCACAAACACAGTGATAAAATGTTCACACACAAAACAACAATCTAACAACTCCATGGACTGGGAGATATGGTAACATGACAGAGTGTTGATCTGCACAGATGAGGCAGGGTCTGCCAGCTGCAGAGCATTTGCAGCTGAACAAGGCTCTATGGGTATCACCAACATGAGTTTGGCCGTCTGATATCCTCTCCATCCATATCAAGAACAGGAGTGTGGAGGGAGGGGGAGCAATGTCTAAATAAGCCTGTGTGAACATTTTAAGAGAATGCTAACAATAACACCATGATATGAAGACTTCTTCACATTTGTGTCCAAATTGTTATGTGCTGTTACATTGTCTCCAACATGTGGTGACTCTATGAATGAGAAATCTCCAAAATGTCCTGTCCTCCACAACCCTACTCTGCTCTTCCAAACACAAGTTTGTGAAACTGACATGGGAGTCAATCCACCTTAAATTTGGTCTCCCTCTTTTTCTGCTGCCTTCTATCTTCCCCAGCATCATAGTCTTTTCCAGAAAGTCTTGCCTTTTCATGATGTTCCCAAAGGAAGAACAGCCTCAGTTTCATCATTTTTGTCACCAGAGATAGTTCAGGCTTGACCTGCTCTAAAACCCATGGGTTCGTATTTCCGGCAGTCCAGGGATCTGCAGAGCTCTTCTCCAGCACTAAATTTCAATTGAAAGAATTTTTCCCTACAAGCTTTCTTTACCATCCAGCTTTGTCATCATTTGTGATGATGGAGAATATAAAGGGTGAATGATCTTGGTCACGTTCTCCATTGAAATATCCTTAAACTTGATAATCTTTTCTAATTCCTTCATTGTTACACTTCCAAGGCTCAGTCTTCTTCTGACCTCTTGTTTGCAGTCCCTGTTTGCATTGATAATTGAACCAAAATATACAAAAACATTTCACTGGCTCAATTTCTTCATTGTCAAATTTACAGTTGTCTAGTTCTTATGAAATTGTGAAGGTTTGAGGGAAGTGATGATAGGTTTGAGGGGAATATAAAAATTTTTCATGCCATCTATTTCTCTAATTGAAGCAGAAAGTGAAAGAAGCCCTTGCAGTTCTCCATCAGGTCCTCATGGTGTCAGTCTTAAGCCAGTGTGGAAGTCAAAGTCTGAGTGGAAATCCACTGATGCTTCCCATTTGTGCAGTTCCTTCAGTTTTGCAGAGCTTGTCAGGAAAGCAGCAGGTCACAAAGACAAAGCAGCCTAACTACAATTCAGAAATAAAGATTGCCGCAGGCTGCAAACATTCAGGAGAAAGGCTACTCTTTCTTATAGAGACTACTTCTACCCTTTGGAGATTCTTTAGTGATTTTTTTAAAAAAGCAAGGATAATTTCTTGCATCCCTGGATGGAGAGAAGACAGAAAGAGAATGGCAGAGAATGCAGAAGGCAAGTATGGCTTCTCTTACTGTTGTCTTTCCCCTGCTGGGCTGCTTCAGAGCAGATCCGGTACTCGATCCCTGAGGAGATGGCAAAGGGCTCCATTGTGGGGAATCTTGCCAAAGATTTGGGGCTGAATGTCAGGGAATCAGCAAGGAGAAACCTGCATGCTATCTCTGCAGCTAAAATGCAGTATTTCAGTATAAATCCAGAGAATGGAAATCTTTATGTGAATGACAGGATAGATAGAGAGCAACTGTGTCATTTAGCTCCACTTTGCTTTGTGAATTTAGAAGTGGTAGTGGAGAACCCTCTTAATATTTTCCATTTAACAGTAGCAATTCAGGACATTAATGATAATGCTCCACGATTTCTAAATGAACAGATCAATCTGGAGACAAGTGAGCTCACTTTGACTGGCACTCGGTTTCTCCTTGGGAAAGCAGAGGATCCTGACATTGGAGTGAACTCACTCCAGACTTACCAGCTGAGCTCCAGTCAATACTTCACTTTGGATGTTAGACAGAGAAAGGATGGCAATAAATATGCAGAACTGGTACTACAGAAACCACTTGACCGAGAAAGTGAACAAGCCATTCATTTAATCCTCGCTGCTCTAGATGGGGGTGAACCCAGAAGAAGTGGGACTGCCCAGATATGGATTAATGTCACTGATGCCAATGACAACCCACCCCTCTTCACGCAGGAGGTCTACAAGGTTAGTTTGCAGGAAGATGCTCCAGTTGGTTCTCTTGTGCTCCAGGTTGTAGCCAGTGATAAAGATGATGGTACAAATGCCCAAATTAGATACGAATTCAGCAACATTCCCTCAAATGGACAAAGTAAATTCAGCCTCCATCCAGTTGATGGCATAATCTCACTTACAGAGCAGTTGGATTTTGAGGAAACCGTAGAATATACCATGACAGTTGCTGCAAAGGATGGTGGGGGATTAGTGACCCATTGTAATATTGAAGTAACTGTTCTTGATGTGAATGATAATGCACCGGAAGTTACATTAGCTTCCATTTTCAGCCCAGTTTCTGAAGATGGTCCACCTGGAACAGTGATTGCCTTAATCAATGTTATTGACAAAGATAGTGGTAAAAATGGAAATGTTTCCTGCTATTTACAAGATGATTTGCCATTCAGGATTTTTCCCTCATCCAATAATTACTATAAACTCCTGACAGACAGTCCCCTGGACAGAGAAAGAGTTCCAGAGTACAATATTACGATCATAGCCACTGATAAAGGAACCCCTCCACTTTCCACACACAAAATTATCCCGTTACAGATCTCTGATGTCAATGATAATGCCCCTACATTTGTGAAATCAATTTACAACATCTATGTTCCAGAAAACAATCCCTCTGGTGCCTCCATTTTCACTATTAAAGCCTCTGATCCAGACATGGGCCAGAATGCACGGATCACATACTCTATACTCCACAGCAACATTGAGGAGCTTCCCATCTCTTCATGCATCTCCATTAATTCAGAGACTGGCACAATCTATGCCCAGAGATCCTTTGACTATGAGCAGTTCAGGGAGTTCACATTGCAGGTGAAGGCCCAAGATGGAGGCTCTCCCCCTCTCAGCAGCAATGCCACCATCAGGGTGTTTATTCTGGATCGGAATGACAACAGTCCTCGAATCCTGTCTCCTTCCCAGGAAAGCAAGGGCTCGGCCTCATTTGAAATGGTGCCTCGGTCGTCAGACGGAGATTATTTAGTGACCAAGGTGGTGGCCGTGGATGCTGATTCTGGACATAATGCCTGGCTCTCGTACCACCTGGTTCAAGCCACTGAGCCAGGCCTCTTCTCACTTGGTTCTCATACTGGAGAAATCAGGACAACCAGGGCATTTATGGAGAGAGATTCTGTGAAGCAGAGGCTGGTTGTGATGGTGAAGGATAATGGACAGCCGGCCCTTTCAGCCACTGTTACTCTGAACCTGGTGTTTGCTGAGAACTTCCAGGAGGCCCTTCCAGAAATGAAGAAGCAGCCAAGCATCTCTGACTTTCAGTCTGACCTACAGTTCTATCTGGTGCTGGCCTTAGCCTTGATCTCGTTCTTATTCCTCTTGACAGTCATTCTGGCCATTACGATGAAGCTTCAACATTCAGGACATCCCAAATTCCTTCCATGCTTTGGCCCTGTTCCCCATTCCAAGGCTGGTGCCATATTTCCCCCGAATTTTGAAGATGGGACTTTGCCTTACTCCTACCAACTTTGCCTTTCCTCAGAATCCAGGAAGAATGAGCTTACCTTCATGGCTCCCAGTATTCAGTTTGCAGACCATATTCTTAGCTCTGAGAAACCTGATGCCCCTTTCACAGGCAATGGAGAAAATAGTGTAAATTCTCAGATGGTGAATGTTGACAAGGTAAGGTTCCTTTCTGGAAATCCATGATATTAAATTACCAAGAGCCATTTAAAAGCTTTGAGATGACCATATTCCGTTTATATATTTTTTAAATGTATATTGGGCACTTTTACTGGTAAGTAAAAATGTAAAATGGCTTTTGTGCTTGGTCTCTTTTTGGTGCTAATAGTACATATTTCAGACCAGGATATTTTTAAAATTTCATATAACAGGATTTAAATGACTCTAATTAGACTTGCAATGCACTGAAGGTTTAATGTACTGTATACATTTTGTGTTTCCTCATCTCTGTATTAAGTCAAATGATGCTACCATCACTTTCCTCTCTCGGGATCTGGATCCTACAGTAATGCCCTGGGACAAAAAAAAAATGTAACCTAATGGAAAACATCAATAGGTGTTTTTTGTGTGGTCTTTTTATGTGGGGAGATGTTTTTATTCTGACTGCTTTTTTGGGAGATGGCGATTAGAGGGTGAACTGATTGAAATTGGCTGGAGCAGGGAGAAATAATTTTTTACAAGTGTAGAATGCATTTGATACGTGTGTTTCTGCAGGCATTGTGAAACACAGCCTGCGTCTCAGGGACTGAAGCATTCTCTTTGGGTGCATGAATGTTATGCATGATGTTCTACATTTGCCCTAATAGACTATGGTAAAGGAAAAGGTTTTCCTTGCTATGGTGCTACCCTGAAAGAAATAAGGTTCTTTGGATACTGATACTTGACTTGGAACCAGTATTTCTTTGTGTCGTTATTATTAATTATTAATATTCAGGTTTTAAGTACGTTTATTAAGAAGCAAGTCTCGGGGAACCCAGAAAGATTTTTCCCCCATTAGTAAAATATCCCTAGATTTCAATGTTTTGGTGAAAGCTAAGCATTTCCTCCAAAATTTAGAGGTTTCCCCCCTGTTCTAGGTCTTCTTCCATTGTTTAATATGTAATGAATTGCACCAATATCTATAATATTAATAAGTCCAGTGATTGAGTTCTTCCCTGGAGATCTTTTCTTCCTGGAAGACATTTAGCTAAATGGCAGCTAATCAATAAATTAGACAATGTAGGTATGTCGTTTGAAGGACCTATCAATGAAAATGGCCCACCTGTTTAAATGATGCCCTGAATCCAGTCCTTAGTAACAATTTGATTAAAACCAGAAAATCAATATGAAGTTAAGTCTTTATTTAAGATCAGTTGATTTAGTGCGTCTGCCCTAGCTCTACTGAAAAAATGGAATTAAGTTTATGCCATTATCATGTACACTAGCCAGAATTTGGTAATACGAATACAGTTGCATTCTAGTACAATCTCCCATCTGTATGATAATGAAATTAACTTAGGCCTCTCCAGACAAGGTAATTGCCTTAGGAGCAGCCTCTTGTTTTTTGTTCTGAAAAGGTTTTTAATCTTCATTGTGATCTAGTTTATCTCTCAACTAAGCAATCCTTCCAGCCACACTGAAGATTTTTTGCTCCCATGGTAAGGGTCCAGACGGCACTTTAGAAAGCTCCAATTTATTCAATTGGTGACACTTTCCTTCCCACTTTTTTTGTGGCCATCATTCAACAGGCTACAAGTTTCCTGATTTTTTTAAATTGTAAAATAAGTGGCCTAGTGCTACAGCAGCATCAGGAAATATGTCCATGCAAACCAGAAGCAGGAAACCATCAGAATATTGAAAGGACCACTATCTTGAACTTTTCTTCAGACTATTCTGCATTATGCTTCATCAGATGCAATACAAGTGCCAAAGGGCATCTCCAGTGTAAGTAGATTTGTACTGCATCAGTTAGGGAAATATTTTAAAAACAGAGAAGGTGAATTTATAGGAAAATTAACAAAGGGGTGTTTCTGTCACCCATTTAAATGTCACAATTCACTGCATACGTCACAAGGTTGTCACCTCAGATAATACCATCCTTACCTGTATTTCATTGAACAAACTGTCCTCACAGGCTACAAAGCAAGATTAACAGGAGGGCTCTGAAAAGAATGAAATCTTAGCACTGTGTCAGAAAGGAATGAAGGGAAAACCTTAAAAGGGAGGGTCAGAGTGTTCTTTGTCAGAATACAGGTGGATGCCATAATTTAATCTGAACCCACCAGCAACAAAAACAATCCTAATAGTGAGCTAGATGCTTGTCCAGACAGTATCTGAACCTATTTCTTCCTCTAACTTGCCTCAATAATACAAGTGCAGGAATATATATATTTCAATGTTTTCTTCTCCTGTTGATCTTCTTCTTCAATGTCCAGTTCAAACTCTGGACTGCCAAAATGAAGCCACTTGCTTGGCTTTGTCATTGGTCAAAATTGAATCTTGCTCAGTACACTTCTTCGGTAGTAATCGGCAGACCAGTAAATGAGCTGGATTCTGTATCTCTCCACATTCACACCGAGTGTCGTTGTCAGCTAGCAGCCCCCACTTGAGCTTGTTGGTCTTGCATTTCAGCACTCCAACCCTCAGCCTATTCAGGGTCTTCCAAGTGATGTAGGAGAAGATTGAGTTCCTCAGTTATATCCTCCTTTAATGTTATTCCTTGTCCATTGAGTTCCTTCCTTCATCTTCTAATTTAGTTTTGCTCTTGCATACTTCAAGAATGTTCTTGCAATAAAGCTCTTCCTGGATCTGAGCTGGCAGACATGTGGCTCATATCCATTCAGTGAATGTCAAGGGTCATTCTTTTGTTTAGTTCTTTCAGCATCCACTGCTACTTCTCTCCTTATCTTAGATGGAGCGATACCAACAAGAGGGTATAGTTTCTTAACTGGTGTAGGTTTGAGGCATACTGTCACATTACGCATGGCTTCATTAACAGCAATGTCAGCTTCTTTTGTGCGTGTGGATGTGCTTCATACTGTAGCAGCATACTCTACTGCTGAGATGCTCAGGGCCAAAGCTGATATATACAGCATGGATGGTTGATTTCCCCATTTATAGTTTGTGCGTTTCTTGATGATATTGTTCCTTGTACTAACATTGGCTTTGGTATTCAGGCAGTGCTTCTTAAAAGAGAGTGACCTGTCAAGCATTATGCTGAGATATTTTGGTGCTGAACCATGCTGTAATCAGTTCCCTTGCCACATAACATCCAACTCAACCATTCCCTCTCAGTTTTGAAGGTGATAGGCACACACTCCTGTTGATTAAAATAATTTTTCTTCCTGGTGGAGATCCCAGGACAATCTAAGGAAACAACTGTGGAAGAATGTCTGTCCCCTTCGCTCTGGCATCCAGCATTAGATTAGTTAATTAATCAATCCATAGGTTTCTTTGCATATTTGCAAAGTCATACACACAAGGTATGAGGCTGAGGAGGAGGAACTACTTTATAAAGTCCATTATACCTTCCCATCATTGCTTGCATTATTCCAACACAACACAACCTTCCTCTTCAACTCACTCTCAAAAGGGTTAGACTCTTTCTGGAAATATGTACTCCCAATACAATTCTGGGTAGGGGACATTGAATGAGTAATAAAATATGCTCTTTTGACATTTGCTGCTCTAATATGTTGCACATGATTGCAGTATTCGGTGTTCCAATGATTATACTGTATATTCAACTACAGTGGTACCTCGTGTTACAAATGGATCCAATTACAAAATTCTCACAATATGAATGAAAATCAATTGAAAATAATGACTCAAGTTACGAATTTTTCCAGAACAGAATAATTGGTTTTCAATGCATTCCTATGGGAAACCATATTTCAAGTTATGAATTCTGGTTTTCAATGCATTCCTATGGGAAATTTGAGTTACAAAGTTTTCATAACATGAAAAATACCTTGGAACGCATTAAATTTATAACTCGAGGTACCACTTCACTTCATTTGTATTTATCAGTTTTTAATCTGGAGACAAGGATGAACTCTATATGTGTACAACAACAAATGTCAATTAAGATATCCAGAATCCTCTCTGTAAAATTCACTATTTGAAAAGGTGAAAAGAACATTCACAGTAAAACATTAGCTAAGAAAATTCACTTTACATAGCAATTACAATATCTTCTTCGCGACCCAGGTAGTTTCCCTGCTCAACATCTTGCTGATGATATCTTTCGGAGACAGCTGTCATCGAAGATGCCTCTGTAAAATTTCCTATTCTGCATCAAAGTGTGGACAATGAAAAAACACGTACCCTGCATCTTCCTGCACAGGCTGGCAGGCTGGGCACGATGCATCATCATCCAGCCTAAAGCAGTGTTGGTAGGCTCTGAAGCAGTCATGCCCTGTCAACAGCTCTGTGAGGTAATAATCCACCTCTCCATGTTGTCTTGTTGACCATGCACTGATGTCCGGGATAAGGTGATGAGTCCACCATCCCTTGGTCGATGTATTCCAGATCTGCTGCCATTGTGCTATCCTCTCTATCCTAGCTTCTATAGCAATTGTGTGTCGTTCCTTCACCTGGTTTTCCCACCTCTGCCGGTAAATCTCCACCCATTCCTCGGCCATCAGATGGATGGGCATCATATCAGTAATGGTGTGTGTGTGTGTGTGTGTGTGTGTGTGTGTGTGTGTGTGTGTGTGTGTGTGTGTGTGTGTGTGTGTGTGTGTGTGTGTGTGTGTGTGTGTGTGTGTGTGTGTGTGTGTGTGTGTGTACACTCAGGTTGACTCACTCTTCCATCCTTCTGAAGTCAGTAACATATCCAGTATGTTGGGGCAAAATTCTTATTAACTTATGAACCCCTCAGATAGTACACTAAGCGCTTATATGGGGCAGTATATACGTGTAATTGCTTTGCTTTGCTTTGAAGTGTGAACAACCAGGGAATAATGAATAGAAAAACTTTTTTCAGATACAGATGTTTTATTTGAAAATCACAGTTTATGGTGTTTGAAAGGCATTGGTCATAGAAGAAGAAAAAAACAGGTTCAACAAGATGCATAAGTTGTCTAGAGGAAGATTCAGAGAATTGTCTTCTAGCCTGATCTCTAGCATAGTTTTCTCTAATAAAGATGATTTCTACTCATCCTCCTTAAAGATTCACTTACTTACTCTCACTGGCCATGTGTATGACTAGACCAAAATCCCTATCCATGTCCTATGAATAAGATATGGCTCACAGTTCTCCATGTGTGACTCAGGGTGTCGCTGTTGGCCAACCTTTCTCTCAAAGAGGAACTGGCAGTCTAAAGATGCTTCACGTGGTGAAGCTGCTCCTTTACAGACTGGAGAAAGAAGAGCAGAACGGGGGATGTACAAACAAGTGCTTCTGCCAAGGGGGGAAAAGGAAAATACTGCAGTCTGTACAAACAGAAAACAACAGTATTCCTTATTAAGTATTTTTTTTGCATTTTGATGGGAATTTGAAACACTTCAGTTTATGTGATCAGGGGGAAAGGATACTTATTCCTCAAGAAGTGCCATGGAACGCAGGCACAGAGACAACAGCAAATCAGTAAGAAGGCAAGTACTTCTTTTATTACTATTTTTTATCAGTAAAGCTAACTCAGAGCACATTCGGTATTCAATTCCAGAAGAAATGGAAAAGGGCTCCATTGTGGGAAATCTTGCCAAGGATTTGAGACTGAATACTGGAGAAATAGCAAATCGCAATCTCCATGTACTTTCCGTAGATAAAAAACACTATTTCACCATCAGTGTACAAAATGGGAACCTGTATGTGAATGAGAGGATTGATAGAGATAAAATATGTGGGCAGACTGTATCCTGCATGATTGATTTTGAAGTGATGGCCGAAAACCCTATGGATATTTTCCATATAAATGTAGAAATCCAGGACATTAATGACAATGCACCACATTTTATGAACAGTGATATCAAGTTAGAGATAAGTGAATCGTCATTACCAGGAACCACTTTTCTCCTTGGACAAGCTGAAGATCCAGACAGTGGGGTGAACTCCCTCCAGGATTACCACCTAAGCATAAATCAGTACTTTCTCCTGGAGGTGAGAGAGAGAGTGGATGGAAATAAATATGCAGAATTAGTATTAAAGAAACAATTGGATCATGAAACTGAAAGTAATTTCCATTTAACCCTGATGGCTCTGGATGGAGGGACACCTCCAAAATCTGGAACTACAAAGATATTGGTTAATGTAATTGATGCCAATGACAACCCACCTGTGTTCACTCAGAAAGTTTACACAGTGAATCTGAAAGAGAACACACCAAGTGGAGTTTCTGTAGTCCAGGTGAAAGCCACCGACAGAGACGAAGGTTCAAATGGCCTGATCAAGTATAGTTTTAGTAACATCCCAGAACATACTTCCTGGAAATTCTATTTAGATTCACTAGATGGGACAATCACAGTTAAGGAGGCTCTAGACTTTGAGGAAACAGAAAAATACATGATGGCAGTAGAAGCCAGAGATGGAGGTGGATTAGTGGCTCATTGCAATGTGGAGATAAATCTATTAGATGTAAATGACAATGCTCCAGAAGTGATTCTTGTCTCTTTGTCCAGTCCTATTTCTGAAGATTTGGCATTAGATTCTTTGGTAGGTATTATCAACATAAAAGACAGAGATTCTGGGGAGAATGGACAAACTACTTGCAATTTAAAAACGGCTTTCCCATTCAAAGTAGTTTCTGCTTCCAGTAACTTCTATAAGCTTCTTACAGATAGTCCTCTGGATAGAGAAAGTACCCCAGAGTACAATGTCACAATCATAGCAACAGACAAGGGAACACCCCCACTCTCAACAGAGAAGACCATCTCCCTACAGATCTCAGACATCAATGATAACTCTCCAGCTTTTGAGAAAGCCTTTTACACTGCCTATGTGACGGAGAACAATCCTTCAGGCTCTTCCATTTTCAGGGTGCAAGCCTCAGACCCAGATCTGGACCGCAATGCTCAAATCACTTACTCTATTCTCAATGACAACATTGATGAAATTCCTCTCTCCTCTTACCTCTCTATTAACTCTGAATCAGGCATCATTTATGCTCAGCGCTCCTTTGACTATGAGCAAATGAGGGAGTTTCAGGTAGAGGTGAGGGCCCAAGATGGAGGCTCTCCACCTCTCAGCAGTACTGCCAAAGTGAAAGTACTTATCCTGGACCAGAATGACAAAAACCCTCAAATTCTTTATCCATCTCCAGGAATGGAGGGGTTGGGCTTGTTTGAGATTGTGCCTTTTTCAGCAGAGGAGGGCTACCTGGTGACCAAGGTGGTGGCGGTGGATGCTGACTCTGGACATAACGCTTGGCTCTCTTACCATCTCATCCAAGCAACAGAGCCTGGCCTGTTCACTATTGGAACCCATAATGGTGAGATCAGGACATCACGGACATTTTCGGAAAGAGATGCTGTGAAGCAGAAGCTGGTGGTCTTAGTGAAAGACAATGGTCAACCTCCCTTGTCCAGTACTGTGAGTCTGAACTTGGTGTTTGCTGAAAATTTCCAAGAGGCAATACCAGAAATCAACAGCCAGTCCAATGAGCCAGAGTATCAGTCAGATCTCCAGTTCTATTTGGTGCTGGCCTTGGCTTTGATCTCATTCTTATTCCTTTTGACAGTGACTCTGGTTATTATGATGAAGCTTCAGAGATCAGGGATCCCTAAATTCCTGTCGTGCTTTGCTCCTGTTCCCCATTCAAATAATGCTATCATATTCCCACCAAACTATGAAGAAGGGACATTGCCTTATTCTTATCAACTCTGCTTATCATCTGAGTCCAGGATACATGAGTTTGCTTTTCCAACATCGAGTGTTCAAAATGCAGAAGACATTTCAAATAGCCATAAGTCTGATATGCTTTTGACAACCAATGGAGACACTGGCTTAAACAAAAAGATGGATAAATATGAAGTGGTGAGTCTTCATTCAAATATTGCTATTTACTGTTAGTTGCTGCTGTTCTTGTTAAATATAGTTTCATACTATTTGTTGGCTTCCAATATATAATGCCCAATATATAAAAAATATTTTAATATAATGCCCAAATCCACAAGCAGGGGCTCATTGTGATGGTGGTATTTTACACTGACAACATAATGGTAATGAATTGGCAGTTAATTGCTGCCAGGGAGGAAGTGGATCACAATGAATTAACTGCCAATAACCAAATATTCATAAACATTCATTGTTGTGCTTCAAGTTACAAGACTGAGCACAGAATTGACAGTGTGTATGTTGACTTCATAACCTCTGGCAATTTGCCACCCAAAGTCATGGCTTTTGCCTTCAGACTCAAACATGAACCTCATAGGCTTTTGGCCATTATATTACTTTATTATATTACTATATTATATTATATTACTATATTATATTATATAGTGTTCAGTGTTTCTCCCCGCTAGGTGAGAACCTTGTCGGAATGTGGGGGTTGAGTAGTCTAACTAGGCAGTGTTGCCCATCTCTTGTCAATGATGTTAGGCCAGGACTAAAACTCACCAAAGTGTCCTCCATCGGATCCCTTGGTCAAGGTGAAAGCGGAGGGCACATGTCATGATCTGCCTAGCCAGCGGGTGACATGATATGCAAATAGCTAAAAAACCACATGCACATAGACTTGATTTTTCAAGTCCATTTGCATGTGTGGAATATCATCATGGAGACATCTACCAATGTGTGGACTCTTCACCGAATAACGACTCCAAGGTATTCAAGGTTCAATGTTTTATGTTTGGAATACCACTCTTTGGGTCAGGAGAACTGTAGTCCAAAGGCACAAGCCTGTACACCACTATAATATGTAATATGTTCTATTATGAATTAAGTATGTGGAGCCTCTCATCTCCTCCCCTAAGCAGCTTTCCATCCATCTGAAACTCCTATAGGGATGTTGGGGCATTCTACTCAATTGGTAAACTATGGCACAACCAGGAAGGAGAACATCACAAATGGGGCAGAGGCATCTTAACATTCTAGAATCCGTGGAGGTCAGTGAGTCAGCATAGAGCAGGAGTTTGGAACTGATGGTCCCTTCCAACTCAGTTATTCTGTTTTTATATGAATCTATGGAATGGAGATCAAAGTTCTGCCCTCTACCCAATGTAAAATTGACTACATTTTAAAAGGTGACATCCAACATCAGTTCAAATGGCCAGTTTATAATAAATCAGCTGGAAATACCAGAACAAGTGCATTTCAACTACTGCATAAACAGTGTTCCCATTCTCTTTCACTTTCTTTTTCCTCCATCTCCACCACAAACAGCTGTGGGCCACTGTTCTTTTAATTCAACTCCTTTGTAACATCCATTTTGGGAAAGATTTTGACTTAAATAGCAATTATACAGTACTTATAAGCTGCCCCATAACACTTGGAGCACTCTTTGGGTGGTTCCCAAGTTAATTACCATTTTGCCCCCAACACATTGTATAGTCATTTTACCAGCCTTGGAAAGATGGAAGGTTGAGTTGACCTTGTGCCCATGAGGAACAAACTGAAATCATGAGCAGAATCTTGGCTGTACTGTGGTTTACCACTGCACTGCAGGAGCTTAACATGAAACTGCTGAAAGCAAGAGGAAGAATGTGTGAACTACATGTGTTTTTCTCCATTTCTAATTGTTTGTATAGTTTTCTGCCCTCTGTTTTCTTCTCCCACATTGAAATTTAGATTGTAACCTCTGCAAGGTAGAACAGCTTGACCTTTAAGGTTGCCACATACAATATCAGCAGCAAATTTGGAAGAAAAAACTTCTAGGATTTGTATCTAAAACATTAAGAACTTACTGGATGTTAACAACTGTTAATTCAAGAAAGGGAACAATTCTAGGTCTATAAATGAAGGTTAAATTATTTGTCAGTTCAAACTGCTGGATTACTAGCCTTCTTTTGTAACGTGTACTAGGCTATATTTGCTTCAGTTTTTTAGCATCTTTGTACTTCAAGTACTGTACTTCTCCTTATTGCCTTATTGCTCCTCCTTATTGCCTTATTGCTCCTTAGGATGACTGGCTGTACAGACAGCAGAGAGCTGGTAAGAAGATGTTCATGTCACAACAGTTTTATCATTTATAACAAGTGGCAAAGAAACCCAGGAGCAAGACACTGATATTTTATCAGCCAAGCAGACCTCATAATGTCTTTCCCCAATTGCCCAAAAAACATTTCCTGTCAAGGAGCAGACAGTGGGTCTTTGCTGTCACCTTTCTGTCATGTATCCCAAAGTAACTGCTCCATGGTTATATTTAAAGAAGGAGGCGAGAACAAGGAATAGCAGCAACATTCGTTTGTTGGAGTTATTTAGTGCTTGTAGTATTGGTAAATTAGCACCATTTGTCAGTCTAATCTGTTTGGGTGTACATAGGAGGGTCATAACTTTGCACAGGCATATATTGATTCTGTTCCAGGAATTCTTCAGCCAACAAAGCAACTAGACAAGATGGCCAAGAAATTATTGGAGTTCATAATTTCATGTCAGAGATGGGTTAGTGGTTAAGACGCTGAGCTTGGAGACTGGAAGGATGGGTTACAATACCCGAGGGCTGCACTTGGGGCCATGAAAGGAGCCTCATTCGGGCATCCCCTGAGTGGAGTTTCTCCAGCAAAAATCCTTTCAACCCAGTAATCTCTAACATGACATTATTAGTAGTAAGAGGTGATGCTTGATTATAACTAGAAGTACATAGAAACTGATTAGCACTAAAGTACAAATCACATGCATTACAGGTAGCCATCAAACACTGGAAATGATGGTACAAAACATAATATAACAATGCTACAGTTTGGGATTTTTTCCACTCAGAGACTATGAGATTTTTGCTTTGGCACAAAACAGAGCAGTATATAACATCTGTAGTAGTAATATATATATAAACTCAGTGACATTGATAAAATAATGTGTTTTAAAGTATTGAAGAAGAAATTGAAAAATACAGTGACAAAAGCAGGAGCTAATTCATGATGAAACAAACATTCCATGCAAGGATCCTAACACTGAATGCTGAATACAGAGCTGTTTCTCTAATTGAAGCTGAAAGTGAAAGAAGCCCTTGCAGTTCTCCATCAGGTCCTCATGGTGTCACTCTTAAGCCAGCGTGGAAGCCAAAGTGAGAGCCGCTGGAGGGAGTCCACTGATGCTCCCCACATTATGGTTCTTTCGGCAGTGCTCAGCTTGTCAGGAAAGCAGCGGATCACAAAAGACAAAGCAGCCTAACAACGAGGAAACAAAGATTTCTACAGCCTGCAAACATTCAGGAGAAAGGCTACTCTTTCTTATACAGATTACTTCTACCCTTTGGAGATTCCTTAGTGATTTTTTTCTTTAAAAGAAGGGATAATTTCTTGCATCCCTGGATGGAGAGAAGACAGAAAGAGAATGGCAGAGAAAGCAGAAGGCAAGTACAGCTTCTCTTACTGTTGTCTTTCCCCTGCTGGGCTGCTTCAGAGCAGATCCGGTACTCGATCTCAGAGGAGATGTCAAAGGGCTCCATTGTGGGGAATCTTGCCAAAGATTTGGGGCTGAATGTCAGGGAATCAGCAAGGAGAAATCTGCATGCTATCTCTGGAGAGAATATGCAATATTTCACTATAAATCCAGAGAATGGAAATCTTTATGTGAATGACAGGATAGATAGGGAACAACTGTGTAATTTGGCTCCACTTTGCTTTGTGAATTTAGAAGTGGTAATGGAAAGCCCTCTCAATATCTTCCACTTAACTGTAGCAATTCAGGACATTAATGATAATGCACCACGATTTCTAAATGAACAGATCAATCTGGAGACAAGTGAGCTCACTTTGACTGGCACTCGGTTTCTCCTTGGGAAAGCAGAAGATCCTGACATTGGAGTGAACTCACTCCAGACTTACCAGCTGAGCTCCAGTCAATACTTTACTTTGGATGTTAGGCAGAGAAAGGATGGCAATAAATATGCAGAACTGGTACTACAGAAACTACTTGACCGAGAAAGTGAACAAGCCATTCATTTAATCCTCACTGCTCTAGATGGGGGTGAACCCAGAAGAAGTGGGACTGCCCAGATATGGATTAATGTCACTGATGCCAATGACAACCCACCCCTCTTCACGCAGGAGCTCTACAAGGTTAGTTTGCAGGAAGATGCTCCAGTTGGTTCTCTTGTGCTCCAGGTTGTAGCCAGTGATAAAGATGATGGTACAAATGCCCAAATTAGATATGAATTCAGCAACATTCCCTCAAATGGACAAAGTAAATTCAGTCTCCATCCAGTTGATGGCATAATCTCACTTACAGAGCAGTTGGATTTTGAGGAAACAGTAGAGTATACCATGACAGTTGCTGCAAAGGATGGTGGGGGATTAGTGACCCATTGCAATATTGAAGTAACTGTTCTTGATGTGAATGATAATGCACCAGAAGTGAAGCTGGCCTCTGTTTTCAGCCCGGTTCCTGAGGATTCTCTCTCTGGGACAGTGATTGCTTTGGTCAAGGTCAATGACAAAGATACTGGTGAAAATGGAAATGTTTCTTGCTATTTACAAGATGATTTGCCATTCAGGATTCTTCCCTCACCCAATAATTATTACAAACTCCTGACAGACAGTCCCCTGGACAGAGAAAGAGTTCCTGAGTACAATATTACAATTGTAGCTAAGGACAAAGGTACTCCTTCTCTTTCCACAGAAAAAAACATCCCATTAAGGATCTCTGATATAAATGATAATGCCCCTACATTCGAAAAATCCTTGTACAACATCTATGTTCCAGAAAATAATCCTTCTGGTGCCTCCATTTTCACTATTAAAGCTGCTGATCCAGACGTTGGTCAGAATTCACGGATCACATACTCAATACTCCACAGCAACATCGAGGAGCTTCCCATCTCTTCATACATCTCTATTAACTCTGAGACTGGCACAATATACGCCCAGAGATCATTTGACTATGAGCAGTTTAGGGAGTTCCAATTGCGAGTAAAAGCCCAAGATGGTGGATCTCCCCCTCTCAGTAGCAATGCCACCATCAGGGTTTTTATTTTGGACCGAAATGACAACAGTCCTCGAATCCTGTCTCCTTCCCAGGAAAGCAAGGACTCGGCCTCCTTTGAAATGGTGCCTCGGTCATCAGAAGGAGATTATCTAGTGACCAAGGTGGTGGCTGTGGATGCTGATTCTGGGCATAATGCCTGGCTCTCGTACCACCTGGTTCAAGCCACTGAGCCTGGCCTCTTCTCAGTTGGTACTCATACTGGGGAAATCAGGACAACCAGGGCTTTTATGGAGAGAGATTCTGTGAAGCAGAGGCTGGTTGTGATGGTGAAGGATAATGGACAACCGGCCCTTTCAGCCACTGTTACTCTGAACCTGGTGTTTGCTGAGAACTTCCAGGAGGCCCTTCCAGAAATGAAGAAGCAGCCAAGCATCTCTGACTCTCAGTCTGACCTCCAGTTCTATCTGGTGCTGGCCTTAGCCTTGATCTCCTTCTTATTCCTCTTGACAGTCATTCTGGCCATTACGATGAAGCTTCGACATTCAGGGCAGCCCAAATTCCTCCAGTGCTTTGGCCCTGTTCCCCATTCCAAGGCTGGTGCCATGTTTCCACCCAATTTTGAAGACGGGACTTTGCCTTATTCCTACCAGCTTTGCCTTTCCTCAGAGTCCAGGAAGAATGAGCTTACCTTCATGGCTCCCAGTATTCAGTTCGCAGACCATATTCTTAGTTGTGAGAAACCTGATGCCCCTTTCACAGGCAGTGGAGAAAATAGTGTAAATTCTCAGATGGAGAATGTTGACAAGGTAAGGATTCTGTTGGAGAGCTACTGGCATTGCACAATCCAGAATCATTTAGCAAAAGTGAAATTATTTATTTATTTACAATATTAAATGTATTTTAATTGTCCAGTTCAAGAGAAGCAAAATGTAGTCAATGAAGAAACCATTGATTGGCTTGGGGTTTTTGATAGTGATACACATATGAAGTTACACATATGAAGTTGGTAACAATATTGTAGTGGGGATAGTGTCGTCAACCATAGCATCTTGCTGCTAATTAAAGAGTCCCTGCTTCATTTCCAGGTTGTTCTTGTTTATGTGAATGATTCAGATGTGCATTGAACTGGAAGTCAAAGCAAGAACTCTATAACTGGAGCTTGTCTACAGCTGTCATTATGTCATTCCCTCTGCACTGGTGGAGTTACATATCAGGATTTTGGCCCTAGTAAAAGAGAGATGCCTTTATTCCACATTGGTTTTTAGCATCAAAACATCAATAGGATACAGTTCTTTGAACCTGCTATTCAAGTTTTAGAAATTATTTTCCTGATTTCTGATTTATTATTAAGATTCCCAGTACTTCATACACTTACATCTGAGGAAGAATGCATTGTGTGAGCCGCACCACAAAATGCAAGGCATTTTGTGAAAATTAACATTAACCAGGAAGTGTTGTTTGTGTGCCCCTAGTAATCGAAGCATTTAAATCAGGAGTTATTAACCTTTTTAATCTGGGGGCCGGGTCACGATTCCTCAGACTGCTTCGGGGGCCAGACGGATATTTTGCCCTTCCTCCACCACATGGAACTTCCTGGTGTAGTGGAGGTGATGGGAGCCATGTGAAATGGTGCCACGGGCCGCAGGTTGAAAATCCCTTATTTAAATTTCTTAATTTAGCTGAATAAAGATACACAGCTCTCATACGTTCCTGGTTTAACTCTTCCAAACGGCCTCAGGATCAATGTCATTCTATGAATATATATGGTCCTGAAAATAGTCATTAATTTTTTGTCATCTTGTTTCTAAACTAATATTGTCCTACAAAGATTTGTTCTTACTCACACACACAATATTAAACTTATGTTATTTTGTGTTGTTATAAAAGATTTTAGCTGGACCAGAGAAGTCTGACTTTCTTGGTTTTAGAATGGCTATGCATGAATAGGAAAAGTGGAACAAAACCTTTCCCTGTCCTTTGCTTAAGACAAGGCTCACAGTTCCCCATTGGTGACTCTAGGTGCCGCTGTTGGCCAACCTTATTCTCATAGACTAGGAATTGGAGCTCTAGAGATGCTTTATGCAGTGAAGCTTCTCCTTTATATACTAGAGATCAGAGAAACAGCAGCACAGGAGGCTGTGCAAATGTTTCTACTGGGAACAAAAAAGGCTGCGTACTACCAAAGAAGAAAATAATGATGGTACTAATGATACATGATTAGGTATTTCTACATCCTGACGGGAATTTGAAACTCCTCAGCTTGTCTGACTACATTAAAAAAAGAAAATAGCTCATTTCTCAGCAAGTGAAATGGACAGCAGGAACAAGAGAAATAGCAGATCTGAAAGAAGGCAAGTATTTTTCTTATTAATGGTTTTTATCAGCAAATCTGCCACTGAGCACATTCAGTATTCTATTCCAGAAGAAATGGAAAAGGGTTCTGTTGTGGGAAATCTTGCCAAAGATTTGAGACTGAATACTGGAGGAACAGCAAATCAAAATCTGAATCTCCTATCCTTGGGTGAAAACAAATATTTTACTGTCAGGACAGAAAATGGGAATCTGTATGTGAATAACAGGATTGATAGAGAGGAGATATGTGGGGAAACTGTATCCTGCCTGATCAATTTTGAGGTGATGGTTGAAAATCCTACGCATATTTTTCATGTAACTGTAGAGATCCAGGACATTAATGACAATGCACCACATTTTGTGCATGGAGATACCAAGCTAGAGATAAGTGAATTAACCTTTCCAGGAACCACATTTCTCCTGGAGCAAGCAGAAGACCCTGATATTGGGGTGAATTCTCTCCAGGATTATCACCTGAGCACAAATCAGTATTTTGTTCTGGAGGTGAAAGAAAGAGAAGATGGAAAGAAATATGCAGAATTGGAACTGAATAGACAATTAGATCATGAAAGTGAAAGTAGCTTCCATTTAATCCTAACCGCTGTAGATGGAGGGAAGCCACCCAAATCCGGAACTGCCAAAATATGGGTTAATGTAATTGATGCCAATGACAACCCACCAGTCTTCACTCAGAAAGTTTATACAGTGAATCTGAAAGAGAACACGCCAAGCGGATCTTCTGTGGTCCAGGTGAATGCCTCAGACAGAGATGAAGGTTCATATGGCCAGATCAAATATGGCTTTAGAAACACTGCTGAACGTGCTCGCCAGAAATTTTACTTGGATCCTCAGGCAGGGGTAATTACAGTTAAGGAGGCACTAGACTTTGAGGAAACAGAGAAATATGTGATGGCAGTAGAAGCAAGAGATGGAGGGGGATTAATGGCTCATTGCAATGTGGAGATAAAGTTAGTAGATGAAAATGACAATGCCCCAGAGGTTATCTTTGTTTCTGTGTCCAATCCAATGCCTGAAGATTCACCACTAGGAACTCTGGTAGCTCTTTTCAATGTGAAGGACAAAGATTCTAATGACAATGGGCAAACTACTTGCCATTTAAAAAGTACTTTTCCATTCAAAGTAGTTTCCACTTCCAGTACCTTCTATAAGCTTCTTACAGATGGTCCTCTGGACAGAGAAAGCACTCCAGAATATAATATAACAATCGTAGCAACAGACAAAGGAACACCCCCTCTCTCAACAGAGAAGACCATCTCTCTACAGATCTCAGACATCAACGATAACTCTCCAGCTTTTGAGAAAGCCTTTTACACTGCCTATGTGACAGAGAACAATCCTTCAGGCTCTTCCATTTTCAGGGTTCAAGCCTCAGACCCAGATCTGGACCGCAATGCTCGAATCACTTATTCTGTTCTCAATGACAACATCGAGAAAATTCCTCTCTCCTCTTACCTCTCTATTAACTCTGAATCAGGTATCATCTATGCTCAACGCTCCTTTGATTACGAGCAGATGAGGGAGTTTCAAGTAGAGGTGAGGGCCCAAGATGGAGGCTCTCCACCTCTTAGCAGAACTGCCAAAGTGAAAGTGTTTATCCTGGACCAGAATGACAAAAGCCCTCAAATTCTTTATCCATCTCCAGGAGTGGAGGGGTCAGGCGTATTTGAGATGGTGCCTCTTTCAGCAGAGGAGGGCTATCTGGTGACCAAGGTGGTGGCAGTGGATGCTGACTCTGGACATAACTCTTGGCTCTCCTACCATCTCATCCAAGCAACAGAGCCTGGGCTCTTCACCATTGGAGTCCATAATGGTGAGATAAGGACATCACGGCCATTTTTGGAAAGAGATGCAGTGAAGCAGAAACTGGTAGTTTTAGTGAAAGACAATGGTCAACCCCCCTTGTCCAGTACTGTGAGTCTGAACTTGGTGTTTGCTGAAAATTTCCAAGAGGCAATACCAGAAATCAACAGCCAGTCCAATGAGCCAGAGTATCAGTCAGATCTCCAGTTCTATTTGGTGCTGGCCTTGGCTTTAATCTCCTTCTTATTCCTCTTGACAGTCATTCTGGCCATTACAATGAAGCTTCAGAGATCAGGGATCCCTAAATTCCTGCCATGCTTTGCTCCTGTTCCTCATTCAAACAATGCTATCATATTCCCACCAAACTATGAAGAAGGGACATTGCCTTATTCTTATCAACTCTGCTTATCTTCTGAGTCCAGGATACATGAGTTTGCTTTTCCAACATCTAGTGTTCAAATTGCAGAGAACATTTCAAATAACCATAAGCCTGATATGCTTTTGACTGCCAATGGAGGCAATGTCCTAAGTCCTGAGATGGACCAAATTGATGTGGTGAGTTTATGTTTTAGTAAGCATTTTTCCTTTGCATCTTTTCACCACCTGACTCTTCTTTTATAGCAGTTGTTTCCAGGCTCCGTTATTATTAGAATTATGTGACATCCAGTTGATTCAAATATTTGGTGCTTGCAGCTTGCCCAAAGCTGTGCAGCTTGGCTTCTCTCTTCCAAAAGGCATGGTAGAGAATTCGTTTTACAACCCTTGGTTGTATAGTCTGTATATTGCAAGATACTGAGCAATCAAGACAAAATGCCAAAACTAAAAGGACAAAATTACATTTAGAGGGCTAACCTTGTTATTTTCAGTAGCTGGTATTGATAGGTATTGTATAGATCATAAATGTCCAGGACAGGGGGGAAATACCCATTAGACTCTCAGAAGTTTTTATCCCTTTAGTGGATAGAAAACTAGTAGGTTTTCATTTCTTACCCTCTGATCTGTTTTATAGCCAGTTTGTTTCTACTATTATTTTTGGATGATCATTTGAGTTTGAATGCCACACTCTTTCGCAATTGAGGGATTACTTTAATTGCTTCAGAAGAATTGTTTAAAATAGTCTCCTTTCTAATAGAAGATATCTAAATAACCAAGGTTCAAGTATGGTGGAAGGGATGTAATTTACTGTGCCCTAGTGATTTACTGCCCTTAAGCCTAAACATAAGTATCAGTTTGGATGTGATCTGGTCTAGTAGGGATCCATGATTATGCCAAGATTTATGAAAACTGTTTCTATTTTCCAAATTATGATAGATTTGCTGGAGACATTCAGAAGTAATGGATGTGTGGGTCAAGCAACATGTTAAAGTCATTTGTCTTGGGTTGGGCTCTTTTGTTTTGCTTTTGCTGTTCATCCAAAACTTATACTGTGAAACCTCAGTTAATGTAATTAATGCGTTATCCGGGACGTTTCTTACAGCAAAAATTATTTTAACCGAATTTTCCATTGGAATGCATTGAATTCAGTTTCCCATTGGAATGCTTTGAAAACCAATTAATGTTCTAAAAAAATACAGTAAATCAAACCACTGTTTTCTATGGATTTCCTTTTGTTATGCATTTTTTACATTAACTAAGACGTTGGTTAACTGATGTTCCACTGTAGTTTCAGAGATGGAAATATTGTACTTCTATATTCTACACACTTTCTTAAGAACTATCAGTCTTGGTCCAAGCCCATTATTAGATGTTGAACTATGTCATTATTGCAGAAACAGGTTTAAGCAGACTTTTATGACACTGCAATCATACTTTCAAATAAAGCTCCTGTTTAGGTGAAGGAGACTAATCATAAAACAAAGCAAGCTAATTTTCAAATTTGGGAGAGATATGGAGAGTCACATATCTTTCAACACTTGAGGAATTTCATCTTTAAAAAAAAGTTTGGAACTTAGATTTCCTTTTCCATAATCAGGTGAAATAGATTTTGGAAAGGCCAAATCCTCATAATAATATGCATTTTTGGCACTGAGTACAACAGCAACCTACTCTATTGACAAAATGTCCAAGTTGAAAATACGTATGAATAAATGCTTTATTCAAAGGTTTTCTATAGGTATTTCTGAGATATTGGATGCAAGGAACTATACTTTCAGGTAACATCTGAGCAACCCTAGTGTAGGTAGCCACTTATTGAATAAGATTTACAAGAAGTACACTTAATTTCTTTTGAAGTGAACATAGTTCAAGTGACAACTCATGACAAGGGCAAGGGGGGTGACTTCCTGAATTTAAGGGTAAATATGCTGGTTCCTGGTCAATGAGTCACTCTTATATTGTCTAGAAGATTTTTATGCCTTCCTAGGAAATATGGCAGAAGCTGAAAGACATTTATGCAATCTATCATTTATCAAAATCAGTGATGGGATGTAACAGGTTCTCACCAGTTTGCCAGAACCGGTAATAACTTCCCCCAGTGTCCTGGAGAACTGGTAGCAGCTTTTGGGGGGAACCATCTTCTGGGCTTACCTTTTCACTGGTTCCTCCACTGCGCATGCGCAAATAGCACTTAGTGTGCATGCATGCCTACAGTGCTTGGTGCATATGCACGACCTCCTTGCTGTCCTCCCAAGTGTGGAGGAGGAAGAGAAGCTGCTAGCCTGAAGCTCCCTATAGCCTGTTCCCCAGGGTAAGTGACTCACCTTTGGATGTGGTGTTTGGGTGGGTAGGTGTATTTTAATGTATTTTTTATTTATTTTATTTATTTTATTTATTTATTTATTTACGGGCTTCTTCTGTGGGTGGGTGGGTGGGTTGAGGGGGGGTGTGTGTGCTAATTTTTATTTTATTTTTTAAATTATATTTTTTTTGTTGGCTCCGCCCATGACATTATGATGTTAGCTCTGCCCACACTGTGATGACATCACGGTGGGGTAGTAAATTTTTTGACATCCCACCACTGATCAAAATGCAATTGTTCTTTTACAGGGTAATAAACTACTTAGGGTTTTTAAATATCAAGTTTGAACTTGCCAGAGAAATTGAGATTGAGTAGGTAAGTCATCATTTTGCAGTGAAGGGGACCAAAAAAAATCAAAAGTTTAAAGGCATTGTGTTTACATATATTTGCCGTTACTGTCTATCAGTTGTTTAGAACAGGGTTCTCAACGTTTTTCAGCCATGGGCCAGACCATGCCACCTCAGACATGAGCAAGCCAGACTGGTACCGTAAAACATGTCCACTGTTGTCACAAATGTGTTTACGATGGCCCTGAACTCATTTATGGCTATAGTAAACGTATTTACGACAACCCTGGACTCATTTATGGCTCTAGTAAACACATTTATGCAGCCATAAATGAGTCTGTGACCGATTCCGGTGGCTGGAGCAAGGTGGGGCAGATTATTTGGTGCTGCAGGCCGGATCAGACCTGCGCGCCATGGGTTGCAAACCACTGGATTAGAATAAAATATACTAAAACCTCAGTAGCTTTATTAAGTTCAGTCAAAAAGCTGCCAAACAGTCATCAGGCCACGTATGGTTCTTGTTCATGCTCCATGTTGTTCAGCAAAAATATCAGACGTATGAGGGTGGATATGCGTTTATAATTTCAAAAATGGTGTGGGAGATGTCTTCAGAAGCTCACAGCTCATACTTTAGCAACTATACAAATTAGTTCATCTACTGTATATTTATTTAATTTTTAAATGTTTTTAATTTAATAAACTAGCTTGAGGTAACTTTGCCTTCAAAGGATGGCTTGGGAGGTTGTGAAGTCAGTGGGGACTCGTTCAGTACAGAAACTGGATGGCCCAGCAGGAAGGAACCAGTGCGAGTATAACAAACAGGGCTCAGTGTAGCTCAGAATTCTCATCACTTTGGGCTGGGAGGTTGCTACTTTACATAGTGTTCTATATATTTGTTTACATATTTCAGAATAAATAGCATAACTCTTGATTGGTGCTAGGCTTATCTCCTCATAGAACCTCTGTGATATGTCCTGAAATACAAAATCAGTGATGTGCATCTAACAACTGTAGAAGAAAACCTAGGCAAGGCTTTCTAAGATCATCATATTGAAAGTCATCATATTGAAAGTTAGCATTTGAAAACCCCATGGAACTACAGTAGTTCCTGTATGCAGAAGCTTGTGATTAAATTAAGAAGAGGTCCAATTTTATACATGTTTGCCAAAGACTACACATTTCTTCCTTTCCATAATTGACCAGTTGTGGCTAGAATCAGTTAGGTCAATACCTAAAGGACTCCCTAGATATTTGGAAATTTTGGACCTATCAGACTTGAACATCCTAAATCTCCAAAAAACAACTCTACTAGGAACTGCATGTGTTTTTGGACATTACCTTAAAGGTTCTTAGGTCCTTGGTTAGGGCTTGAATTGTTAATTTTTCCCCAATCCTCAACTGTGAATCAAATGGTAGATTTGTATATGATGTTATTAATAATA
This sequence comes from Furcifer pardalis, assembly GCA_030440675.1. Taxonomy (NCBI): domain Eukaryota; kingdom Metazoa; phylum Chordata; class Lepidosauria; order Squamata; family Chamaeleonidae; genus Furcifer; species Furcifer pardalis. The sequence goes on from CP126891.1 coordinate 149,450,418, forward strand.
ATTCGAAGAACTCTGTTGTTGTACCCATAGTGAAGAAATTGCAAAAGCTTGCTTGAGACTCAATATAAAGAAAACCAAGATAATGGCAACAGGCCCTCTCAGTCCCTGGAAAATAGATAGGGAAGAAGTAGAAGCAGTGACAGATTTTACTTTCTTAGGATCAAAGCTCACTGCAGACGGTGATTGCAGCCATGAAATAAGAAGGCGACTGATTCTTGGGAGGCAAGCGATGAGAAACCTGGGGAACATAGTGAAAAGTAGAGACATCAAATTGCAAACAAAAATTCGTATAATCAAAGCAATGGTATTTCCGGTGGCAATGTATGGTTGTGAGAGCTGGACCATTAGGAAAGCTGAGCACAGAAGAATAGATGCCTTTGAGATGTGGTGTTGGAGGAGAGTCTTAAGAGTCCCCTGGACAGTGAGGAGAACAAATAGGTCAATCTTAGAAGAAACCAACCCTGACTGCTCCTTAGAAGGTCAAATTGTAAAGATGAAGCTAAAGTACTTTGGACATCAAATGAGAAGAGAGGATTCACTTGAGAAAGCCTTGATGCTTGGAAAGGTGGAGGGCAAAAGAAAAAGGGGGCGGCCAAAAATGAGATGGCTTGATGGTATTGTAGACACAATGGGCACAGAGCTGAGCGAGTTGAGGAGGATGGTGGAGGACAGAAGTGCATGGAAGACAGTGGTCCATGGGATCACAAAGGGTCGGAATCAACTGTGCGACTGAACAACAACAACAAACCCATAGTGATCGAAGCCCTTGGAGCAATGCCTAAAGGACTCCCTAGATCAGTGGTGGCGAACCTATGGCACACAAGCCAGAAGGGACACAGAAAGTCACAACTCTGCCCCCCTGCCCAGCAGCCCAGTGGGAGTGTTTCTTCCCTCCCCCAGCAGAGAATTCACCCCTCCCCTCTGCCCAGCAGCCCAATGGGAGTGCTTCCTCTCTCCTGCCCAGCACAGAGTTCACCCTGCCCCTCTGTTTGGTCACAAGGTGTCTAAAAGATTCACCATCACTGCCCTAGATATTTGGAAATTTTAGATCTATTACCCTTGAATATCCTAACTCTTAAAAAAACCCAACTCTACTAGGAACTGCTTATATACTTAGATGTTACCTTAACAGTTCTTGGGTCCTTGGTTAGGGCTTGATCTGTTAATTTCATACCAGTCCTTGACTGTGAATCGAATGGTTTGATGATGATGATGATGATGATGATGATGATGATGATGATGATGATGATGATGATGATGATGATGATGATGATTATTATTATTATTATTATTATTATTATTATTATTATTATTATTATTATTATTATTAAAGCAGTTATTTTGCATTGTGACCTAACGATGGTTAAGCATGTGCTCATAGAAGTGGGTTGCTGGGAGGACTTACATAACCTTGAAATATTTCATTCCACAACAACTGATGTTCAGAAATGGTATGCATCCAGGTGTTGACCTCCTTCTGTTACATCTCATTCAGGGTGGGCTGCGATGCTACTACTATACTCTCCAATTATTTCCTTTAACCATTCCATCAACAACAGATCTCTTTCTGAACAGCAGAATTGGATTATAACTGGATATAACAGGAATTTTTTATTTTTATTTTTTAAAAGGCCAGGCACGGACATCTAGCCATGATTTCTTTTAACTCTAGTGCTTTTTCTGCATCATCTCCAGATGAATGATGCCTAGCCTGGTGATGATCTATACTGGACAAGAGATAGCATTTATTTGTGATTATTATTTTTAGTGGTCTAAGAAAGATATCACCCACCTTGCCTTTTGACTGGGTATACAGGGAACCTTTGGAGGAAATTAAAATAGAGAATGTAAATATGAGTAATAATACCAGATGGGTTGGCTCCTAGATGGCTCGAGTAGTACTTACTGCCAGGAAGGCTACAAGGATACTACCTGTTATATTTTAAAAATTGATCTCAATAAATAGAAGATAATAATTCTAAAATCATAAAATCCCCAAAATATTTCACTCATCTCCAGGGACAAGAGAAATAATGTCTGTGTAAAAACGGGTCTTCATATTATAGTAGTAAATTCCCGAAGGTCTCAGTATAGCATTACATCTGGTCTGGGTTTCCTTTGAAATTACAAGAGAGCAAATATATTCCTTGCAGTTCTCTTTCTGAGCCTCAGAGTGGCAATATTGACCCATCTAGTATGACTGTGGTAGAAATCAGTTGGTGCTACTGTGAGATTGCTTCGGTATTGCTGCGCAGCTCTGGAAACAAAGGCAGAAGGAGAAGTAACATTGCTTCTGATAGAAGGAAAATGTCTTTGATCCGAACACATTAAAGAGATATTTTTATGGTTTTTTCCTGTGTTCTGGGGAAAAAATTGATCTTATCTGAGGAAAAGAGAAAAGGATTTCTCAGATAGCCATTATGGAGAGAAGGCACAGAAAGAATGACAAGGTGCTCACAAGGCAAGTATTGCTTCTTTTACTGCTTTCATTCTGCTGCTGGGGTGCTTCAGAGCAGATTCGTTATTCTGTTCCTGAGGAGATGCCCAAGGGCTCCATTGTGGGGAATCTTGCCAAGGATTTGGGCCTCAATACCAAAGAACTGGCAAAACGCAACTTGCATGTGGTCTCAGTGGATGAAATGAAATATTTTGGTATCAGTTCAGAGAGTGGAAGCCTTTCTGTAAATGGAAGGATAGATCGGGAGCAACTGTGTGGCAAACATCCACTTTGCTTTGTTAGCTTTGAAGTAGTGATTGAAAATCCTCTTGATATTTTTCATACAACTGTAGCAATCCAGGATGTTAATGACAATGTACCACATTTTGTGGATGGTGATATCTACATAGAAACAAGTGAATTAACTTCACCTGGTACCCGATTTCTCCTTGGGAAAGCTGAAGATCCTGACATTGGGATGAATTCTCTCCAAAGCTACCAGCTCAGCCCCAACTCATATTTTACTCTAGAAGTAAAAGAAAGCCAAGATGGAAATAAATTTGCAGATTTAGTGCTGCAGAAATCATTAGACCGAGAAAGTGAACAGACTGTTCACTTGGTCCTTGCAGCCATAGATGGAGGTGACCCCAAACAGACTGGAACTGTCCAAATATGGATTAATGTTACTGATGCCAATGATAACCCACCTGTTTTCACCCAAGATGTTTACAAGGTGAGTCTAAAGGAAAATGCTCCTGTTGGGTCCCTTGTGCTTCACGTTGTAGCCTCTGATAACGACGAAGGCTCAAATGCTCAAGTCAGCTATCATTTTACTACCATACCAGCAAATGCCAGACAGAAGTTTGGTATAGATTCATCTAATGGTACAATCACTCTTAAGGAGACACTGGATTTTGAAGATGCCAAAGAATATATTATGACAGTTGCTGCAAAAGATGGTGGAGGATTGGTAACACATTGCAAAGTAGAAATTCGAGTCATAGATGAGAATGATAACCCCCCTGAAATAACCTTAGTTTCTTTATTTAGCCCAGTCCCTGAAGATTCCCTTCCTGGAACTTTAATTGCATTGATCAATGTCAATGACAAAGATACTAGTGAAAATGGAAAAGTAACTTGCTATTTAGAGGACAATATGCCCTTCAGGATTCTTACCTCACCTAATAATTATTATAAACTGTTAACAGACATTCCTCTGGACAGAGAAAGAACTCCTGAATATAATATTACAATCATAGCCATTGACAAAGGAAATCCTCCTCTTTCCACGCAAAAAATTATCCCATTACAAATCTCGGATGTCAATGACAATCCCCCTGCATTTCAAAAATCTACCTACAGTATTTATGTGCCTGAAAACAATCCTTCTGGTGCCTCCATTTTCACTATTAAAGCCTCTGATCCAGATGTAGCCCAAAATGCAAGGGTCACATACTCCATCCTCCACAGCAACATTGAGGAACTTCCCATCTCTTCATACATCTCCATTAACTCAGAGACTGGCACTGTGTATGCCCAGCGAACCTTTGACTATGAGCAGTTCAGGGAGTTCCAGTTGCAGGTGAAGGCTCAAGATGGTGGGTCTCCTCCTCTCAGCAACAATGCCACCATCAGGGTGTTTATTCTGGATCGGAATGACAATAGTCCTCAAATCCTGTTCCCTTCCCAAGAAACCAAGGGCTCAGCATCCTTTGAGATGGTGCCTCGCTCAGCAGAAGGAGATTATCTAGTGACCAAGGTGGTGGCTGTGGATGCTGATTCTGGACATAATGCCTGGCTCTCATACCACCTGGTTCAAGCCACTGAGCCAGGCCTCTTCTCTGTTGGTTCTCATACTGGGGAAATCAGGACAACCAGGGCATTTACAGAGAGAGATTCTGTGAAGCAGAGGCTGGTTGTGATGGTGAAGGATAATGGACAGCCGGCCCTTTCAGCCACTGTTACTCTGAACCTGGTGTTTGCTGAGAACTTCCAGGAGGCCCTTCCAGAAATGAAGAAGCAGCCAAGCATCTCTGACTCTCAATCTGACCTCCAGTTCTATCTGGTGCTGGCCTTAGCCTTAATCTCCTTCTTATTCCTTTTGACGGTCATTCTGGCCATTACGATGAAGCTTCGGCGTTCAGGGCAGCCCAAATTCCTTCCGTGCTTTGGTCCTGTTCCCCATTCAAAGGCTGGTGCCATATTTCCCCCCAATTTTGAAGATGGGACTTTGCCTTATTCCTACCAACTTTGTCTTTCCTCAGAATCCAGGAAAAATGAATTTACTTTTCTAACGCCCAATGTACACATTGGGGAAAATATTCTGTGTGCTGAAAAATCTGGTTCACCTTTCATAAGCAATGAAGAAAACAATGTACATTCTGAGATGGATAATACTAATAAGGTAAAATTTATTTTTATTACACACTATACATATTAATGCAACTGCAATGTCCTATCATGTTTTCCTCAGAACATGACCTTACCATATTTAGTGGGGCTTACATTTATTCTCTGATTGAAGCCAACCACCTGATTGTTGATTTTTCTGTGAGTCAAATCAACTCGTCCAGATCTTTTATCATATGCTACTTTGGGATAAAGGGACCGTGGTGGCTTAGTGGTTAAGACCCTGAATTTTACAACTGAAAGGTTGACAAGTCAACAGTTTGAGACCCGAGTACTGTACGATGGAGTGAGCTCCTGTCTTTGTCCCAGCTCCTGCCAACCTAGCAGTTCAAAAGCAAGGAATTGCAAGTAGATAAATAGGAGCCTTTTCAGTGGGAAGGTAAACAGCATTCCATACACTCTGGTGTCATCATGCCTGCCACATGCCCACGGAAACATCTGCAAACACAGACAGAGCTGGCTCTTTGATTATAAACAGAAAATGAGCACTGAACCATACAGTTAGATACAACTGGCTTTTGAGCAAGGGTGACCTTTACCTTTTGTACCTTGACATAAATGGTGGGGAAGTTTTTAAATCCTTTAGATCCACAATCACCTCATTTTCTAGGTTTGTTCTAAGCATATACCAACCTTGGAACTGGTATAAATTATTTTCTTCCATGGCTGCCAACACTGAAAGAGAATGGGGCATGTACTACTGCTATTCATGTTGTGCCAGTGAGAGCATAGCATGGCTGTTGACATGTCAGATACTCCAAGAGTGGAACACTAATTTTTAGGCGCATTTGTTCTGCTGGGTGCAATCCCTTGCACTGCCTCCTGGGAATAAGACCTCTTGATTACAGAGGGATTTATCTCCAAATAATTAGGAAAACAGAATGAAATATAAAAAAGGAATAATAATGGGATTTCTTAATTGTACTCAGACTATATGTTTACATGGAAAAGCCAAAATCTGTATATACTCAAGTATAAGCCTAGTTTTTTAGTCCCAAAAATGAACCTCAAAAAGGTGAAATGGTTTATACTCAGGTCAATGACCACGAGGATCCCTGACCATGTTGGACTGAGATGCACCAACAAATTAATTAATTATACCATATTTTCATGTATTTTGATTATTGAAACTCACTAGCAGCTGCTGCATTTCCCATTCTTGGCTTATATTTGGGTCAATCTATTTTCTTAGGTTTCAGGTCAAAATTAGGTACCTTGGTTTATATTCGAGTCAGTTTATATTCGAGTCTATACAGTACAGTTGTACCTTGCTTAAAGAGCAAAATGCTCTTTAAGCGAGTTTGCTCTTTAAGTGAAACACCATTGTAAGTGACCAATTGGGGGGGGGGGATTGTGAATCCCAATTTATTTGTTAAGGGAGTTTTTGGTTGGTTTTATTTGTTAAGCAAAGCAAACATTCAGTGAAAATTCTGCTCTTTAAGTGAGTTACTCTTTAAGTGAGACGCTCTTTATGCAAGGTTTGACTGTATAGCAAAGAAGTACATGGGAAAAATCAACTTAATCTTATTCAATGCACATAAATACTTTTATATTTCTATAAATAATGTTTTCTCAAATGAACAGTATGTTCAGATCTGTAATTAGACTTTAAAACTATGTGTCTTTCCTGTCTGTATTTTAACTGTTTTATTTCTCAGGTGTTGTAAAGTCTCCAGTCAACTTTTTAATTACTATGGGTAATGCGCACACATTTAAAAGTGATGTAGGAGTTTCTGAGAGTTTGGCCAGGTCATCCTGCTATGGTAATAGAGTAGACCATGCTGCCAGTGACTCAACGCCAAATGTCAGGCAGTGGTTAACTAACCTGACCACCCTGAGGACTAGCGGCCTTGGGTGACAAAGACCACAGGGAAGGGTGATGGTCCCCAAGTGGATTAAATGCAACTTGAATCCATCTTGATGGAGGGCAGCAGCTTCATCAATACTGGCCTGGGGCTGAGGAGGACTGCTGATAGCCTACATTTAAATGCAAGAAAGAGAACAAGAAGATTCTTGCAGTTTCCCATTTTGGACTCGAATTGCCATTTTTGGCAAAGTTGGTTCCACAGAGGCGATGGAAAACCTCTGAATGATGCTGCCTCATCCTGTTTTGTTGCTGAAAAAATGAAGAAAGACTGTCGTGAGAAATGCTACAAAGGATTTGAGGTTGAAGGAACAGCTAGTTGCACTCTGATATTCTTCCTTTGGATAGAAAGCAGTATCTTAATAGAAGTGTAAAAAATGGAAATCTGTGTGTCAGAAATATTAAACATAAAGAAATATGTCAGGATAATAAATTCTGCCACTTTAATTTTGAAAAGATTATTGAAACTTCTGTGAATGTTGCAAATAAATAAATAAATAAATAAAGAGGGATCCAGAACATTAATGGCAGTAGCTTAGAGAGACGAAGTGGCTTAGTGATTAAGGCACTGAGCTTGATGACCAGAAGCTCAGCAATTTGAGACCTGAGTGCTGTGCGACAGAGTGAGCTCCCATCGTCTGTTCCAGCTCCAGCTACCCTAGCAGTTTGAAAGCAAGAAATTGCAAGTAGATAAATAAGTACTGCTTCAGCAGGAATGGTAACAGTGTTCTGTGCAGTCTGGTGTCTAGTCATGTCTGCCTCATGACCATGGAAACATCTCCAGATGCAAACAGCACTGAAAACAGAGTTCAGTACCACCCCATAGAGTTGGATACAACTGGCTTTCAAAGAAAGCAAGGAAGACCTTTACCTTATCACATCTTCAGTGAGTGAAAGGAAGAGAGAAGTGGATTAACTTTACCAGAAGCTTGGCTTCTTATTGGGTATGCTGCACATCCCTATACCATAATCATTCTCCGGAGTTACCATGTCATACCTAATCTTAATCTCATACTGGAAGTTAGAGAAAGAGCAAATGGACAACTTCTGCCATATTTCCTAGGAAGGCATAAAAATCTTCTAGACAATATAAGAGTGGCTCATTGACCAGGAACCAGCATGTTTACCCTTAAATTCAGGAAGTCACCCCCTTGCCCTTGTCATGAGTTGTCACTGGTACAGAATATGTACCAGATTAGGATAACTGTACAGAGAAAGTGAAAGCAATTTCCATTTCCTCCTGATTATTCTGGATCAAGAAAAGCCTGCCAAAACTGGGTTAGTCAAAATATGCACTGATAGCATTGAGGTCAGTGACAGATCACTGTTCTTCAGTCTTCAGGCAAGAAGTACAGTAAATAGCTAAATAGAGAATGTCCCCAGTGGTTCTTCAGCCATACAGATTAGAGCCACAAGTACAAATCAAGGTTCAGATGATGACATTAAGTGCAGTTCTAGTAACATCTCTGAAAATAACCTCCCAAAACCTCCCTAAATCCAGAAAATGAAACCATTATGATTAAGGCGGCTCTGCACTTTGAAGAGATGGGGAAATGTATGATGATAGAAGAAGCAAGAGATGAAAGTGGATTAGTGGGTCCTTGTAATGTTGGGTGAAAATGACAATGTTCTTTCATCCATTAGGTGAACATTCTGTAACAGAACCTCTGGTACTCTTCATTAATGTAAATTCTAAATATTGTTGGCCATAATGGAAACATGAATAATGATAATTGTGTGTCACCAAGTCAATTCCCCAGATTTAGCTAACATACCAAACAGTTGTCCAGTGCACCTTCAGGACCTCCAGTTTGTCAAGCCTTGGCATGACAAGAGGAGTGTAACCTCTCCTCCCTCCCTCCCACCCAGAAAATCATGGACTAAGTGCATATCACGTCATGTAACTTTTAGTGACAATATTGGAGGAAAGTCTGAATTATCTACACACATCTTTTCCACCGCCAGTCATAATGATCCAGATTAGAACATGGCATTCTCATGCAACATAGCCATGAATGAACATTTATAGGAATGGTCTGTTGTCTTCTGATAGATATGCACCCTAAATATTTTTTCATGTTTGATGTAGAAGCTTTTGTTGTTATTCAGTTGCACAGTCGATTCCAACCCTTTGCAACCCCATGGACCATTGCCCTCCTTGCACCCCTGTCCTCAACCATCCTCCTCAACCCGTTTTGAAGATAATATAGGTTTTTTTGTTAGTTCTAATTTATGGACACATTCCTTCTTCTTGCCAGCCATTGATACATTCTGGGATACAAGCTAAAATATTTTGAAAATGTATTTTAATATTATTTTATTCCCATAACTTTTAGAATCAAGATTCAAATGTTATTTACACTTAAGATTGTCCAAGGAGATATTCTCTTTTTTCCTAAATAGCAAAGATTCTGATTTGATTACATGACATGTAAAATCAGGGAAAGCTTATTGCCAACATAAATATTAGGAAGTCACATACCATGACACTTAAAATCAAATCTTTGTGGTTCCTGTTACAGCGCTACTCCTCTAAGCTATTCATATGAAGTGGAGAAGGAAATATTTTAATGCAGAAAAAATAGTTTTCATGGATATAGAAATGGACAAAATCGTAAACCAGGATAGATTCAAAAGATCATACTATTTCTCAAAATACATACAGTATATGAAAGTAAATCCAAGGAGCTCTTGTATGACCAACGTTAATTGAGTAGAACTTTGAACCAATCAAGGCTAAGCAGTGTGATATCAGAACCAGCTCCTTCACTCCACAAAGAAACAGAGATCACACAAACAAAATCTGTGTCTGATATTTAGTAATTTCATCAGAAAACCTGAAGTTCATTCTTAATGGTGAGGCAGAACTGGCAGTGACATTATTTTCCTACAACTGCAAAAAAAGGGGGGAGGCTGGTTTATGTGTACCTGTACTTTTAGTTAAGCTTTGAAAAGCAGTTTTTAAACAGATTTATCATTCCATTATGGAAGAGATATCGTACAGAATTATTTGGTGGAAAATATTACCACCACCACCCCCCAAAAAAAAAACTCCAGCTGGAAGCAAAATAAAATATACTACTTCCATAGGACTTGTTAACATCCCTCTTGTTATTATTATTATTATTGGAGAGTAAATTAGTAGTTCTTGGCAATTCTTTTAAATTGATTATAATTTATGATTATCTTTCAGGTATTTGAAGACTGCTATTATATCCCCTCTCAAGTTCCTTTTCTCAAAGCTAAACATGCTCAGTTCCTTCAGTCTTTCCCCCTATGGCTTGGTTTACAGCCCTCTGATCATCCTGGTTACCTTCTTTTGTACTTGTTTTAAAACATTTGCATTTTTCTTAAAATGTGGTGCCCAGAATAAAACACAGTACTCTAGATGTGGTCTAACCAGGGCTGAATAGAAGGGGACTAGTACCACACAGGTTTTGGAGACTTTACTTCTGTTATTGCAGCCTAAAACTATGTTGACCATTTTTTGTAGCCACATCGCACTGTTGACTTATATTTAGCTTACCATCTACAACAATTCCAAAATCCTTCTTGCTTGTAGTATTAATGAGCCAAGTATCCCCCATCTTGTAACTATGCATCCACTTATCTCTGTTACATTTCATTCTGTTGGTTTCAGCCCAGTGTTCATTGTTCAAGGCTATTGAGATCTTTTTGAATTCTGCCTGTCTTCCAAGGTATTAGCTATTCCACCCAGTTTTGTATCATCTGCAAATTTGATTAGAATTCCCTGTACTCCCTCATCCAAGTCATTTATAAAAATGATGAAGAGCACAGGGCCCTGGGCTAAACCTTGTGTTACTCCACTTGTTACCCCTTCCAGCTTGAGAAGGAGTCATTAATAAGAACTCTCTGAGTACAATTCTGTAACCAACTGTATATCCACCTAATGCTTGTACTATCCAGGTCACACCCAACTGCCTTGCTAATCAGAATATCAAAGGCTTCGCTGAAGTCAAGATATATTATATCAACAACATTCCCACTATCCACCATGGAAGTTACCTGATCAAAAAATGAAGACACATTAGTGTGGCAGGATTTGTTTTTGACAAATCCATGTTGACTTCAAGTTATTACTTCATTGTTTTCTAATTGCTTGCAGAGTGACCACTTTATAATCTTCTCCAGAATTTCCCCTTGGAATATTTGGTATTTTGCTTTTTTTTATTTAACTTTCTGTATTTTTGAGGTTGCTTGTTGATGGAATTTCATCATCTATAAAGTATGTTTTCTTTGTTGCTTATCCAGAAGTAGAATATCTGGCTTATTAAAATCACCTATTTTATCAGTGGTAAATTGCTTGTACCAATACTGTATTGCAGTTTCTTTTTCTAAAACTGGAGGTGGCTGGAACTCATAATGTGGAAGAAAAGATGTGTGTAATCCATAGTCAACTGATCAACAATTTTCTTTCCAACTTGGTTATACTTAACATATAATCTGCTATTTTAAAACGTTATGTTGTGGTGGATTGTTTTGTTAGTTTTTTGACATATCACATAAACCTTGTTTCATTATTCTAATAGTATATAGTGCAGGTAACTTGGTTTTTATTGCACATAAGAGTCCCCATGTTTCAGTCAGAATTTAAAGCAGGGGTTCCCAACCTATGGCCTTTGGGCTGGCCCTGGTCCTAGCGCCATTCCATCTGGCCCGTCACTGCTTCTGCTGCACCTGGAAATGGAAGCAGGCACATTTATGTCATCTGTAAAATACACCTTTGCATGTGCAAATGTGCCTGCAGCTGTTATAAATACTTCCACTTCTGGGGGGCATGGTCCAGCCTGCAATGCTGTTCAGGGGCATGGTTAAGCCTGCAATGGAAAAAGATTGACCACACCTGATTTAAGGCATAGATTCAATGCTTCTGTAGAAGTAGTTTTGAACTTTCATACGTACAGATTCTTAAGGTTGACAAACTCACACATGTTACATAGCAAGTAAAAGCACACAGTACACACTTTTGGATAATGGCACAAGAATTCTGACAAGAAGACTTGGATTTCCTATTTGCATTGTCAAGAGCCTTCTGCTTCCATCCCTTATGATGTTGTTGCTATGACCAGGGCAGCTTGGTTCATTTTGGACCTTAAGCAAAACCTAGAGATTCTGGTCAAGTGGAATGGGCAACCATCTCCCTCTGCCTCACTTATGTCAAAGTAATTCTGAATGATAACATCCCTGAAGTCCTCCCAGATCAAAGCCTTATCATAGTTTCTGCAGAGACCCACTCAAATCACACTTTATCCCTTGAGATTGCAATTGTGTTTGCCTATTCCTTGTTTTTCAACCTTACTCATTGAATTATGGGCATTCATTCTTCACAACTGAAACAATTTTCAGTTGTTTGATACCAGGACTATAAATTTCAGTGATCTTCTAGTTTCACTACATATTGTGGAGATTGGTAAAGTCCAAACTTCTACTTTCTAAGGTTTCTCAAAAAGAAGCTATTCTAGTACTCTAATTAACAGCCCTTTAAGATAAATGACCCCTTTTCACCTTGCTGAAGGTATTTGGGATTGGGGATTCCACCTACTGTATATCCATATAATCTACTCTATGAAACAGATTACTGGCTGTACAGTTTGGTGAGATAAGTGTCTGGCTGTGGAGCCAGAGTCTGGGTGTTCAATTCCCCCATGCTTCCTAGGAGAAGAGCTAGTTTATATATCATAAGGCAAGATGTGCAGTCTCAAGATGCTCCCAGAAGAAGGGAATGGTAAACCACTTCTGAGTACTCCCTACCTAGAATACCCTGGAAAGGGTCATCATAAATCAGGATTGGTTTAACAGAACCCAAATGTTATTATTTTGAAATGGGTGATATGTGGTTAGGAAATACATTTCTGTTTCATTTTTAATATAATAAATTGTATTCCAGTGAAGAAATTAAGTTCTGGTTCTTAAGATGGGTTTGCATTGATTTTTTTACTGTTTCTTATAGATTTTTACTTAGTGAAACTGAGAAAAATATTTACAAAATTTCATCTCATCAAGTTTTCTTGCAAAACTCACATTTTTACTTTAATTTAGTGTGATGTTTGCCTTTAATCCAAAATCTGATATCATATTCTTGATTCTAAAAACTCTATCCAAAAATTATTTCTTACTTTCATTTAATATTGATTAGAGCTAGAATCAAGAATAATTCAAAGAGAAAATAAGAGGAATTGTGCGGGGAGGCATCAACAGGCTCGCATCAGTTCACCAGAACCGAAAGCAGAAATTCTTGCTGGCTGCGCCCATCCAATTTTTGAAATAAAGTAGTCCTAATTCAGGTGAAAACCAGGGCTTTCCCCCTGGCCACACCCACCATACCACGGCCACAGTGTGGTAGTAAAAAAAAAATAATTGAGCCCACCACTGACTTAATTACTTGCTGTGTCACAGTCTGGTCTGTGGGTTGGTCAGACATCTGACTGCTCATCCTTCAGTGAAATGTTAGGCACTCTAGTTTTTGGCTCCTTCTACCCATGCAGTATATAAATCAAGCTTCACTTCATGAACTTTGAAAGATTTTGTTGAACTGAGCAGACATAATATAGCAGAATACAACAATCTGGCGGTATCTGTACATACAATAAATTTGTATTATTATTTATTATGCCAGTTTATAAGTAACGGAATGCCTTGTAGTGTAGTTTGGTGTTGATGTTTAGAATGCTTCGGTATACATTATTAACCTAATTGCCTTTAATTCACATAAAGTTTATGGGCAGGGATGGGAGGCGGGGGGCAGTGCAAGGAGGGATATTCTTGACATTATAAAAATAAAGCCACCAAAATAAAGTCTTTCTTTCCTTAAGTAAACTGACATTGCTTGGCCCTACATCCTTCTCCCCCAGTCTTTCTATCTGTTTTGCTTCTGTATTAAGGCAGGATGTTAGCTTTATGTCTGAGCCTTTTGGGTTGCAAGTGGAGAAGACGGCTGAATACAAAGCAATCTTACTAAAGGGTTTGTTACTGCGTGCCATCAAATCACATTCTACTTTTCACAGCATTATGAGTTAGTGACCTTGAATTGGTCTTGCCATGTATAGTCCTACTAGCTAAAAGCTGTAGTTCCTTTTTTTGTGTGTCTTGATTTTGGAGTTCCTCTTTTTCTACTGCATTTGATTTATTTATTTTAACAAATTCAAATATGAGCTCAAAAAGATTATTTCTTTATAGTACTGTATGGAGTATCAGTGTCTTAAAATGGAACAACCCTTTGCATTGACTGCATACATTATGAATGGTGCTAATGCATCACGTATTTATTCTGGTCATAAAGGAGTTTTTATTGCAGGTAATTAAGAGATGCCAATGCAACATTTTTCCTTGAAAACCTCCAGGTTTGGGTAGATCTTTTTCATGTTTTATAGAAATCATCCTCTATGTAGTTTACACTCACTGATCAGGACCCTAACAGATTTGTGCATTGTTGTCTCTCATGCACTCAGATACACTCAGGTCATGCATTTGGTTGTGCACTTGATTGTGTGCCTGGTGTATGGCAGATGGCCAGGATGTTAAGTAATGTCATTATTGCTTAATGCAATTTCTCTTCATGTATAAGGGATTCTGCAGCAGGATTTTGGCCACTATTCCTCTTCCTGTTCACAGTGTTTATATGGTATACCTTCTTTCCATGATTTCCCACAATGTTGAAAAACTCCTGGCATTTTCTCTAACCATCCTTTCATCCTATATGTGTATGGCCACTTTAGCCTTTCTGGACATCATATATCTTCCAAACTACCTGTGAACTTCCTATAATATCAAAATGCTCAGTTTCTTTAGCACTGATGTGCAAAGCTAACAAAACTAAACTATTTATTTATATTTATTTATTATTTATTAGTTCAAATTTATATTGCCGCCCACTCGCCGTGGCAACTCAGGGTGGCTTACAGACAATACATTACATTACAATACAATACAATATGTTGGGGTGGGCATGGGGCGGCATGGTCTTCAACCTGCCCTGGCTTCTCCTTCCCCTGGCAGTTGGTGCAGGCACAGGGGGAGGGGCAGCAAAGTCCTCAACCTGCCCTGGCTTCTTCTTCCCCTGGCAGTTGGTATAGGCACAGGAGGAGGGACGGCAAGGTCCTCATCCTGCCCTGGCTTCTTCCTCCCCTGGCAGTTGGTGTAGGCACAGGGGGAAGGGTGGCAAGGTGCCCATCCTGCCCTATGACTATGACTTCCTCCTTAAATTACCTCCAAAAGTATAAATGGTTTACACCAGGGATTCTCAACCTGAGGCCCGTGGACCAGATGCAGCCCATGGCACCGTTTCATTTGCCCCCCCCCCTTGTCTCTGCCACACCAGGAAGTGCCATGTGGTGGAGGGAGGGCAAAATGGCCATCAGGGCCCTGAAGCTGCCTGAGGGAGCATGCCCTGGCCGCTGACTTTAAAAGGTTGAGGATTCCTGGTTTACACAGATTACTTTCAGCAATAATATAGATCATTTTTGTTCAATATTGTTTACATTGAGACTTCAGACAAGAGAAGAGTTCATTTCAGCCTTTGCTGCTAGACTGAGATAAGAAGTTTTAACTGTCTGATGAGTCTGGGGATGACAGGAAACAAACAAAATAAGTCAACATTCTACTTCAGTGCCATTATTATTACCTTTTAAGCAGCTCAGGTGAACCTTTTCAATAGTGATCTTACATGCAGATTTAAAAAGTGAATGTTCTTCTGAGGCAAAAACAAGGGAGGCAAGGACACTGACAAAATAAATGAAAATTGAAGCAAAAAAGAAAGGAAGAAGAATTGGAACAGCAGACTTTGAGACAAACAATACAAATATCATTATATAATCTGGAAGCAATAAAGTACTCATGCAGGTGGTCACACAGGAATAAAGTTCCGGGTCAGTATTAAAGATATTTCTTTCTGGATCTGAGTCCCAAAATCCCGTGTGGCAGATGTAGAGAAATTCTCATGGCAAGCAGAATAATCACAATGCTGGAGTACCATCTTATTTAAGAATGGACAAATCATTTGATACTTCTGACATTACAAAACAAAAAAACAGCTGAGGATGCATGCAGTAAATATTTATAAAATTATGTATGGTCTACTCTAGAAAAAGTATATTCAGAGAACGTCATTTATAAATCATTTTCCTTCTACAATCAACAATGTGAATTGCACAGTGCTGGGGCATAAACAGCATCTGTAAACCAGCAATAAAGTGCCATGGAAAAGTTCTTATTGGAAACTGTGGGAAGGAGATGGAACCTGGTTTTAAGCAGGAAAAACTCTGAACCCAGATAATAGTCTTCATCTCTATATAAGCACCATTTTTCCTTAGAGCTGCAGAAGCCATTAGAGAAGCATGTACATTAAAATATACAAGCATGGACAATGAATATAGAAAAGCATTCATGGGTAGTACTCTTGCAGTCTCTTATGACTCCAACACATATTGCAGGAATACTGTACTTACATTTTTCTACACATCAGAATTACATTTTTGAACACTTTCTGTTTCAAATGAAAGACAGTTCTCCATGCAGTTCTCACAGTCAGCCTCTAAGTGCCACTGTTGGCCAATATGATAGCAGAGAGAGAACAGTGATCCACTTCTGATGCTTCCAATAATGCAATAGCTCACAATGCTGTGCATAGACGGAGAGAAAGAGCACTGAGGTAGAGCTGCCTCGAAAAGGAACTGCAGCAGTGAAGGAGAGAGAGGCACTTTGTTCTTCCTCGCTGGGATTTCCTCCATCTTCATGAGAACTTGATCTGATTTTAATAAGCTAAACAAAGAAAAGAGAGGTGATTGACTTCAAGGAAGCCAGATGGACAAGAGGCACACAGAGAAAGGCAGGGCCCTCAAAAGGCAAGTACTACTTATCTCATTTTCTTTCTTCTGCTTGGGTGCTTCAGAGCAAGTTCGTTACTCAATCCCTGAAGAGATGGTGAAGGGATCCATTGTGGGGAACCTTGCCAAAGATTTGGGACTGAATGCCAAGGAACTAGCAAAGCATATTCTGCATGCGATCTCTGTGAATGAAATGCATTATTTCGGTTTCACTGCAGAGAGTGGAAACCTCTATGTCAATGACAGGATAGATAGAGAGGTAATATGTGGCAAGAATACACATTGCCTGCTTGATTTTGAAGTAGTGATAGAAAATCCCTTGAATTTTTTCCATATTAGCATAGCAATAGAAGATATTAATGATAATGGACCATATTTCCTAACTGACAATATTAAATTAGAAATTATTGAATCAACTTTGCCGGGCACCCGATTTCTTCTTGAGAAAGCTGAAGATCCTGATATTGGAATAAATTCCCTCCAGAACTATGAGTTGAGTGCCAACCAATTTGTCACTTTGGAAATTAGAGATAGCCAGGATGGTATCAAATATCCAGAACTAGTAGTTAGTAAACCCTTGGATCGTGAAAGTGAACAGGTTCTGCACTTGATCCTCACAGCACTGGATGGAGGTGAGCCCAAAAGAAGTGGAACAGCCCACATATGGATTAATGTCACTGATGCCAATGACAACCCACCCATCTTCACACAGGAGGTCTACAAGGTTAGTTTGCAGGAAAATGCTCCAGTTGGTACTCTCGTGCTTCAAGTTGTAGCCACTGATAAAGATGATGGTACAAATGCCCAAATCAGATATGAATTCAACAACAAACCCGCAAACGTCCATCCCAAATTCCAAATGAATCCAGTCAGTGGTATAATCACTCTGACTGAGCAATTGAACTTTGAAGAAACAGAAAAATATACAATAATGGTAGCAGCAAAAGATGGTGGTGGATTAGAGACCCACTGCAATATTGAAATAAAGGTTCTTGATGAGAATGACAATTTCCCTGAAGTAAAATTAGTTTCTTTATTTAGCCCAGTTTCTGAGCAGTCTCCATCTGAAACAGTGATTGCTATCATCAGTGTAAGTGACAAAGATACAGGAGAGAATGGACAAGTTACTTGTTATTTACAAGATGGAGTGCCATTCAAGATTCTTCCCGCATCCAATAGTTATTATAAGCTCCTGACAGACAATCAGCTGGACAGAGAAAAAGTTCCTGAGTATAATATTACAATCATAGCCACAGACAAAGGGAATCCTCCTCTTTCTACACACAAAAGCATTCCATTACAGGTCTCTGATGTCAATGACAATGCCCCTGCTTTTCAGAAATCTACCTACAGTATTTATGTGCCTGAAAACAATCCTTCTGGTGCCTCCATTTTCTCTATTAAAGCCTCTGATCCAGACATGGACCAGAATGCACGGATCACATACTCCATACTCCACAGCAACATTGAGGAACTTCCCATCTCTTCATACATCTCCATTAATTCAGAGACTGGCACTGTGTATGCCCAGAGATCCTTTGACTATGAGCAGTTCAGGGAGTTCCATCTGCAGGTGAAGGCCCAAGATGGAGGATCTCCCTCTCTCAGCAGCAATGCCACCATCAGGGTGTTTATTCTGGATCGGAATGACAACAATCCTCAAATCCTGTTCCCTTCCCAAGAAACCAAAGGCTCAGCCTCCTTTGAGATGGTGCCTCGCTCAGCAGAAGGAGATTATCTAGTGACCAAGGTGGTGGCCGTAGATGCTGATTCCGGACACAATGCCTGGCTCTCATACCATCTGGTTCAAGCCACTGAACCAGGCCTCTTCTCCGTTGGTTCTCATACTGGAGAAATCAGGACAACCAGGGAGTTTACGGAGAGAGATTCTGTGAAACAGAGGCTGGTTGTGATGGTGAAGGATAATGGACAACCAGCTCTTTCAGCCACTGTTACTCTGAACCTGGTGTTTGCTGAGAACTTCCAGGAGGCCCTTCCAGAAATGAAGAAGCAGCCAAGCATCTCTGACACTCAGTCTGACCTACAGTTCTATCTGGTGCTGGCCTTAGCCTTGATCTCCTTCTTATTCCTCTTGACAGTTATTCTGGCCATTACGATGAAGCTTCGGCATTCAGGACATCCCAAATTCCTTCCGTGCTTTGGTCCCGTTCCCCATTCCAAGGCTGGTGCCATATTTCCACCCAATTTTGAAGATGGGACTTTGCCTTATTCCTACCAGCTTTGCCTTTCTTCAGAATCCAGGAAGAATGAGCTGACCTTCATGGCTCCCAGTTTTCAGATTGCAGACAATATTGCTGGTAAAGATAATATTGGTATTCCCTTCACTGAAAATAGTGGAAACCTCATAAATTCCGAGGTGGAAAATGGTGATAAGGTAAGCTTTGTTGTCAAGAATTTCTGACATTTCATACCTGGTGAACTTTTGCAGGTATATTTTGAGATAATGAAGGATAAACACGTTTCTATTAATATTTACAATGCATTAGCATCTTGAATCAGATTACTAAAAATAAAACCATTGTTCCTCAAGGTTGCCTCAGTTTTCCCCATCACTATCTAAAAATTCACAGGTTAGCTGTTCTGTGTATTAAAAATAATATAATTATAAAAAATAGATTATATCTCCTTATTTAAGATGTGGTGTTGGAGGAGAGTTTTGAGAGTCCCCTGGACAGCGAAGAGAACAAATAGGTCAATCTTGGAAGAAATCAACCCTGACTGCTCCTTAGAAGGTCAAATAGTAAAGATGAAGCTAAAGTACTTTGGACATCAAATAAGAAGAGAGGATTCGCTTGAGAAAGCCTTGATGCTGGGAAGGGTGGAGGGCAAAAGAAGAAGGGGGCGGCCCAAAATGAGATGGCTAGATGGTATTGTAGACACAATGGGCACAGAGCTGAGTGAGTTGAGGAGGATGGTGGAGGACAGAAGTGCCTGGTGGACAGTGGTCCATGAGGTCGCAAAGGGTCAGAATCAACTGTGCGACTGAACAAAAACAATTTAAATCTCAGGTGATTGTTAGTACTAAAAGACTGACCAGAAAGTCAAAGAATAAAGATTTGTTTTGTCAAGTCCTTGATCATTCACCATCTGTTAGCCAAGGAGCTCAAAAAAAGACAAGTTCATACTATCATGTATATTTTCCTTTTACTTTGCTCTCAGGAAGTATAATATAAACTGAAATGCTATCTTGAAGTGTAACCCCATGAAATTTAGGAGTTTTACAAAACAAGTTTATGCAAATTTTCTTCTTCTTCTTTTTCTTCTTCTTCCTCTTCTATATCCAAATCTGAATACTGGCGATCCTCATGGCGATCAGCCATGAAGACTGTCCTGAGAATATAATGCAGTGACCTTTCATCTGCCTTCTGCACCGCAGCATGATATCCATGCCACTGATCCTGTTCTGTGAGTCACTTTCTGGTCCTGAACCCTTTTGGCACACAAAGTCCTCATCAGACCCAGGCCAGTATTGATGAAGCTGCTGCCCTCCATCTAGATGGATTCAGGTGGGATTTAATCTGCATGGGAATCATCACCCTAACCCAGTGATGGTGAACCTTTTAGAGACCAAGTGTCCAAACTGCAACCCCAAACCCACTTATTTATCGCAAAGTGCCAACACAGCAACAGGGGAGAAAGGAAACGCTCCCATTGGGCTGCTGGGCAGAGGGGCAGGGTGAACTCTGTGCTGGGTGAAGGGAGGAAGTGCTCCCATTGGGCTACTGGGCAGGGGGGCAGGGTGAACTCTGTGTTGGGTGAAGGGAGGAAGTGCTCCCATTGGTTTGTTAGGCAGAGGGGTGGGGCAAACTCTGTGCTGGGGTGACTGCACGGGTGCCCACAGAGATAGCTCTGAGTGCCACCTCTGGCATGGGTGCCATAGGTTCACCATCACTGCCCTAACCTGTGGAATTCGACACCCAAAGCAGTTAGTCCTCATGGTTGTCTGGTTAGTTAATCACCACCTGACAGTGTTGATTCACTGGCAGTATGGTCTACTCTATTACCATAGCAGGATAACCTGGCCAGGCAGGAGGAAATCTTTGCAGACATAAATACCTCAGAGTACATAGGGCTTATTTATATGTAAACTGCACAGAAACACAGGCTTAATCATTTGGATATTTTTCTGTACCAGTTAGGTGATCTCATGTTTGGTAACTCAATAAGTTAATGTTCTCTGCTAGAAACTCACAATAGCATTAGTGGACTATCAAAAGTTGTGGAGCACCTTCATATCATCTTATGTAACTTTCCTGTTAATACTGTGAGTAAAAGTACTCTAGGGTTTGAGTACAGGTGTGAAGCTTGAGTCTTAAAAAATGAAGACAAATTGACATTAGAATTGTAATGGGCATCTGAAGAAAAAGGATAACATTTTGAAATACATGGTGTATAAGCACCACCCACGCTCACACCTCTAGATTTGCAGAGAACAATTTTCAAAGATAGGGTGGTCCACAATTCTTTTGCAAACCTCTGAGGAATACACCTTCTCCATAATGTCTGCACTGCCATTGGCCAAGCTATTATCAGTCTTTCTCCTATTCATGTTCTTGTTTCCACCAAAACCCAGCAATTCTAGTGAGACTATAGTGTTCAGGGCCATGCTTCATAGCAGAACTGAGTGCCAGCAGCCTGATCGGAGCACAGTTGTACTGAGAACTAAAATGAATTACTTGTTTCCAAGCAGGAATTGGAGTTTGATGGTGTTGCCACTGGCTTCTCTCAGCAGTTGTTTCAGTTACTGTTGTGCCTTTTTAAAAAAATCAAAAACAACAAACAAACACAGCCTTCTGTATAGGCTGCCATGAAATCCATTTGTAGTTCTGTAAATATTTGAATACAGGGACTGTGGTGGCTTATTGGTTAAGATGCTGAAATTGATGACTGGAAGGGTGGCAGGTCAGCAGTTTGAGACCTGGGTACTAGATGACAGAATGAGCTCCCCTCTCTGGCCCAGCTCCTGCCGGCCTAGCAGTTTGAAAGCAAGACATTGCAAGTAGATAAGTAGATACCACTTCAGTGGGATGGTAAAGAGTGTTCCGTGCACTCTGGTGTTGAGGCATGCCTGCCATGTGTCCATGGAAATATTGCAGCTGCAGACAGCACTGGCTCTTTGGCTATAAACAGAGATGAGCACTGAACCCTAGAGCTGGATACAACTAGTTTTCAAGCAAAGGCAACCTTTACTTTTACCTAAATATTTAAATATCTCATGCTTAGGTGATTTCTTCTTAACTAGCAGTACATTCCGAAAACATAATGGACAGATCTAAGGATCAAAACCTCAAGATTTTAAAACTGCAGATTTTTCCATAGCGGAACCCTCCTGCTTTATTCTTGTTAGAACATCTTTGAAATCCTGTATAGTTTCCTTTTATTTAAAACTTTCATTCACATCATTTATATTGAAATCATGTGTAAATGGGTTAATATGTATGCAACCAAAATGAAGGGGCTTTCTAAGTTACTTTTGTACCATGAATGAATGCAGATCGGCAAATGTTCAAGAAGTATTGTGTGCTATTACTGGATGAGGCTCTGGGTGTCACTGTTCACTAAGAAAGGGTAAAAAAAATGCTGTGAGAAGTTCAGCCTGCCCACATCAGCTGCTTCGAAGCAGAAATGCTGAGAGAATCATACACTGAACATTTCAGCTCTGGGAATCCCAGCGGCAAGACAACATCCATCGAACCAGAATTCTCCTGTAGTTTCTGACAACATTCACTCTTGAAAGGCAGACCTCCTCAGCAGCTTCTCATCAGATCTGGAATGGCAAGAGCAAAGCATCTCCAAGATTGCAAGAGGGAAGTTGTCATTTTCTGCCTATTTGCTAGCATCTCCCAAGCCATTTCCAGGCAGATCCATTATTCTATTCCTGAGGAACTAGAGAAAGGCTCTTTGGTGGGGAATATTGCAAGGGATTTGGGACTGGACGCAAAGGAGCTCTCAGACCGTAGGATCCGCCTTGTTTCCCCAGGTAGGACTCCACACTTTGCTTTGAATTATAAGAGTGGCAATTTGCTCACGACTGGGAGGATAGACAGAGAGGTGATCTGTGGTGAAATAGAGAAATGCATCTTGAATTTTGAGATTATAGTGGGGGATTCCATGAAAATTTATGGAGTTGAGGTGGAAATCACCGATGTTAATGATCATGCCCCTACTTTCCCATCAGAAAAAATAGCAATAAGCATTAGTGAGCTTATAGCTCTGGGATCCCAATTTCCTCTCATGGAGGCTCAAGATCCTGATTTAGGAAACAATTCTTTGCAAGGGTATACACTCAGCAGCAACAGCCATTTCTCTCTCAATGTGCAAGAAACTGTTGATGGAAAGAAGTATACTAAATTAGTGCTAGAAAGCCCACTTGATCGTGAAAAAGAAGCAATGCATAGTCTTGTCCTCACAGCATATGATGGTGGAGATCCTGTTAGGACAGGATCAGTGCCAGTTATTGTTACTGTGGTGGATGCCAATGACAATGCACCCATTTTTAGCCAACCTTTCTACAAAATAAATGTGAGGGAAGATATTCCCATGGGATCTACAGTAGTCACGTTAAAAGCCACTGACCTGGATGAAGGAACCAACAAAGATGTGAAGTATTCATTCAGGAAAATCTCACCCAAAGCTTCTCAAATGTTCCACTTGGATGCAAACACGGGAGAAATAGCTCTTGTGGGAAATTTGGACTATGAAGATTCAGCACTCTATGAAATTGAGGTCCAGGTCCAAGATGGCGGAGGTCTACTGGATAGATCAACCATTGTGATATTTGTTATTGATGTGAATGATAATGCACCCAAACTGGAAATAACATCACTCGTCCAGTCCATCCCTGAAAACTCACCACCAGCAACTGCAATTGCCCTCATCAATGTACAAGATCAAGATTCAGGAGAGAATGCAGAAATCACATGTTCAATTCCCAGCAGCCTCCCCTTCCAACTGACAAAATCCTATGGCAACTATTACAGTTTGATGACAACAAGAGCCCTGGATAGGGAACAGGTGGCAGCCTACAACATCACTGTCACTGTCATGGACCATGGGACCCCTCCTCTTTCCACATCTATTGTTATTCCACTTGAGATTTTAGACATAAATGACAGTCCTCCCCACTTCCTGCAAACAATTTATACTGCTTACCTAGTGGAAAATAACCCAAGAGGGACTTCCATCTTATCCCTGAAGGCAGATGATCCAGACTCTGGTGAAAACTCCAGAATAATTTATTCCATCATTGATGAAAACATTAGTGATTCTCCTACATCATTCTACATCTCTATTAATTCTGAAACTGGAGTAATCTATGCCTTGAGCTCTTTTGATTATGAAGTGATCAGAGAAATTAACTTCAAGGTGAAAGCCCAGGATGGAGGCTCCCCACCACTCAGCTCCAATGTCTCTGTGACCCTCATCATCCTGGATCAGAATGACAATGCACCAGAAATCCTCTACCCTTCCCCTCCCACTGATGGTTCCACTGGGATAGAGTTGGCCCCTCGCTCCTCTGAACCAGGTTACCTGGTCACTAAGGTAGTGGCTGTGGATGCAGATTCTGGCCAGAATGCTTGGCTGTCCTATCAGCTGACCAAGGCCACAGAACCAGGACTGTTCACTGTGGGACTCCACACTGGAGAGATCAGGACAGCTCGATTTTTCCTTGAGAAGGACACCCTCAGGCAAAGCCTGGTGATTTTAGTCAAGGACAATGGACAACTACCTCTTGCTGCTTCAGTCACGGTGACTGTGGTGCTTGCTGACAACATTCCTGAAATCCTCTCAGATCTGAGTAGCATCTCCTCCCCAATTGATCCCCCATCAGATCTCACTTTCTACCTAGTGGTTGCAGTGGCTTTTGTCTCCTGCTTGTTCTTTACTTTCCTCCTTGTTTTGGTGGCCATGAAGTTGCACAGATGGAGAACCTCTCAGATGCTTGAGTCAGGAAATGTTGCTTTCAATGGTGTTCCTGTACAACAGTTTGTGGGGATTGATGGAGTCCGGGCCTTTCTTCACTCTTATTGTCATGAGGTCTCTCTGGCCAGAGATTCTAGAAAAAGTCAGTTTAATACTTCTAAATCATATTATTCTGATACTTTAACCAATAAACAGAATAGTGAAACACAGGATCCCTTCCTCATTGGTGAAGATATCAATATCAGCAATGAGGATTCAGCCAGTAAACAGGTAAGCTAATCTTGCGAGTCTGGGTTCTGACATATACGTTCCTAGTTGTACATTGATTATTTTTATCGACTGTGTCAAAAGTAGGAATGAAATGTAATTTTCCAATTCAATGTGTCTTCTACATTTTCCATATAATTCCTGACACATAATGATTGCCACACTGACAAAGACATATTGAGGGGAAAGGATCAATAGCCAAAAAGAAAGTTTGGTAAATACCTTTATCAGGTCACTAAAATCTCAAAAACAGGTAAGTTCCAAGGTCCTGCAAGAATTTTCATCAGCTTCTATGTTCTATAATCTAAATGCCCCACTTGATCAACAGTCCTGCAAAACTTGAAAGCTCATATTTTATTATCCACCCTTTTTGGATAACAGATGGTCTGGTCACAGATCTGACAAATGTATGTTTAGGCAATCCCGTTTCATATTGCAGGTGAATATAAATCGATATAAATCGAAATGAATGAATGAATATATTTCATATTTTAATTCACCTCACTAGAGAACTAGACATGTTATGAGAGGACAAGTTGCCCTGAAAAAGACTATAATGCCTGGAAGAGTGAAAGGCAATAGAAAAAGACACAATATAAGGTGGTATGATTCAAAATGAGGAACCACAACCTTTAGCCTGCAAGCTCTGAGCAGACTGTTAATGGTAGGATCTTTTGAACAACATCCTAAAGAAAAGGTAGGTACTGTAATACCTTTTGAAAGTCAAAAATTCATAGGGCCACTGTGAAGTGACTTGATGGCCCATAACAGCTAAACAAGAATGGTACGAAACATTCTGTGCACTGAAAAAACATGTATGCAAGGAGAAAATTGATATAAACTTTCTAACTTTTTTCTATGTGGAGAAACTGAAAAATATTTATAATGGAAGGAATCACAATCTTGAAAGTCCCCAACTCAGTCTATAATGCTAAAGATGAGGTCAGAATTAAGCTGCAAAGTGTGTTTGTTGTTTGCTTTAATTCTAAGCATGGTATTAATAACAGACACAGTATTTCATACGGGAGACATCAAATTTCTTTAGTTTTATGATTATACAGAACTATATATATTAGGTTTGAACAAGAGAAAATTATTAGCACTTAGGATTTTTTAAATAAACTAGTCCAAACTAAGTGAAGTCCCTCTGACTTTGTTTGACAATATGTTTATCAAACACAGGGGTTCTCTACATTTTCAAGCCAAGGGCTGGGTCAAGCTCCTTCAGACAGCTTCGGGGACCAGGCAGCCATTTTGCCCTGCCTGCCACACATGGCACTTCCGGGTGTGGTGGAGGCGGTAGGGGGGGCCGGGTCATAGGTTGACAGCCCCTGGTCTAACAGGGGTTAGACCAGGGGTTGTCAATCCAGACCACTAAGAAATTTTATTTGGGAATGGCATATAAAAATAGAAATTGTCAGAACTGAGTGAAATGCTAGTTAACAGGCAGTAACTTAAAAAAAACTTTCAAGATAATTTATAATGAAAAAGTGAGCCAAGGTATTATGGATCAACATGAGAAAATAGCTCAGAGTTTCTACATAACCAATCACAGATAATGAATTACTTGCAATTAGTTCCTTTAATAACAAGTTTGTAATTAAGTCATAGCATAAAATGAGGAATAACTTTTTAATATAACGGTAATGTTTATTTACTTCAATACTCGGGAGGATGTGGCCAAACTAAATGGTAGAGGAAGAATTCAATTCAATTCAATTCAATTCAAATTTATTTTTATACCCCGCCTTGCTCAGGCGAACCTGACTCAAGGCGGCTTCCATGGAACATAAAACAACAGTATACAAACAACATAGTATAAAACAACACGGAGGGGCGCGGCGGCGGCGGCAGCGTTCCCGCGCTCAGCGGCTGCGGCGTCCTTCAGTCCCCCTCAGCCAGGGGCTCCTTTTTACCTCCCGGCCGGTGACGGTGGCCGGGAGGGGCGTGGCGGCGGCGGCGGCGGCGGCGTTCCCGCGCTCAGCGGCTGCGGCGTCCTTCAGGCCCCCTCGGCCAGGGGCTCCTTTTCACCTCCCAGCTGGTGATGGTGGCCGGGAGGGGCGCGGCGGCGGCAGCAGCGTTCCCGCGCTCAGCGGCAGCGGCGTCCTTCAGGCCCCCTCGGCCAGGGGCTCCTTTTCACCTCCCGGCCGGTGACGGTGGCCGGGAGGGGGGCGGCAGCGGCGGCAGCGTTCCCGCGCTCAGCGGCTGCGGCGTCCTTCAGGCCCCCTCGGCCAGGGGCTCCTTTTCACCTCCCGGCCGGTGACGGTGGCCGGGAGGGGCGCGGTGGCGGCGGCAGCATTCCCGCGCTCAGCGGCTGCGGCGTCCTTCAGGCCCCCTCGGCCAGGGGCTCCTTTTCACCTCCCGGCCGGTGACGGTGGCCGGGAGGGGCGCGGCAGCGGCGGCAGCGTTCCCGCGCTCAGAATATCGTGTTGTTCAAGCGCTGGCTTGTATTGTGCCTCATGTTGATGTGTTCATATTTTTTAATGCAACTGAAAGGACATTAGGCTGTGACTACATGGTCATACACTGCAAGATTTGTTGTGAGTGTAAAATTGATAACTTCACAGTTTTAAGTGGTCACATAACACAAAGGCCAGTTTGAATCAGTCCAGTCCTTTTTTGCTGCCAACTGTGGGTTTCTACTTTTTTCAAGCCAGACTATTTGAACAGACTCCCCCCTCCATTGTTTTGTCATCCCAAAGAATGGGTGTGTATGACTGTGGGTGGCTTTTCAGTGACATACTAAGATGAGTGTTATGTTTTGAACAACATGAGTGCCCATCTCACGATCATTCTCCCTAGCTGTCCCGAAGCTTTTTAATTTTTAAAAACCCAGCCAAGTTTACCACTAGATCGCCTGAATGCTACATTGATATACTAGTTTAGCACTAGATCATCTCTGCATGGGCAAAAAAGATAAAAATAAATACAAAATATAAAAAAAACTCTGACAAACTATATTAGAATACTGTGTTTCCATGATTGTGTTTGTATGTTACGGAGAACTTTGGAAAACGGCCCTTTATCCCTAGCTTCTCTTGCAACACCTTAAACAGACCACTAGCTTTAGAATGAACTGAGAGCTGGGGATTGGGAAAGGTGGGCAGGGAAAGGTATAAATATGAATGAATGAATGAAAAACTGCAAAAACTATGACTCTAATGGTAACTTATTGGGTGGGTTTTTGACTGTCACTAAGAACTTTCAAGAAGAGATTCCTACATACTCTAGAAAAATTTAGGGTTTTTACTAACTTTTTGGTGGTGGTGGTGGTTGTTCAGTCACATAGTTGAGTCCAACTCTTTGTGACCCCATGGACCACTACACGCAAGGGGCTCCTGTCCTCTACCATCCTCCACAGCTCACTCAGCTCTGGGCTCCTGGTTAAAAATTAGTTGGAAAGCTATACCTAGGGATAGTACATTTTGTGAAGCCTGAAGCAATTTGCTCAGCTTGAAACTTCATTTCATTCCTCATTGGACAACAACTTTGTTCAAGTGTGTTAATAAGCATTTCACTTTTTTAAAAATTTTGAATATAAAATCTGAGCTTGATTTACGCAAAATGAGTACATCACTTAATCGCCTTAATAACGTGGCAGTTGAACTGATGGTTTGTGTGAGTGGTGATTCCATGTTGTTGCATTTCAGGTCTAATTCTGAAATGCTTATTCTGTCAGTGATGTTTTGCCAGTGTTGTCTTATTTGCATGTACAAGCTGTTGCTGGGAGATGTGGTTATGGAGGGAAGAACATGGCACAAATTGAGTAGGATCAACTGTTGTATGCTGTTGTAAAACTACATCACCGCAGTTTTTATATATTGTAGTAATGAATATTAGTTAGAGGAATTTAAATTAGAAGTCGGGGGGGGGGGACAGCTTGAAATAGTATCCCGAGTGGGCAAAGAACATGCTTACTTTAAGGATAGATATTAGGAATGAGTGTATCATGGCAATACTATTACAGTAACTGTGAGAAGCTGCACTTGTCAAGCCTCTTGGGCAATGGGTAGACTGCTAAATCAGAAATGCTGTTGCTGATGATTTGTGCAATCATCTCCAATTTATGACAACCCTATGAATGAAAGATCTCCAAAATGTCCTGTCCTCAACAGCTCTTATCAACACCTGCAAGTTGTAGTCTGTGGCTTCCCTTAGGGCAGGCATTCACAACCTACAGCTCGTGGGCCACCGAAGCCAATTCATCCCCCCCCCATGACCTTGCTGCTCTTGGAAGTGGAAGTAAAATGCATGCCATGCATGCACAGAATGCTGTGAAATGCATTCTGTGCATGTGTGATGTGCATTTTACTTCTGCTTCCAGGTGGGAGGAACCATGTGACCTTGCCCAATCAGCTGCCCAGGAGGTGTGGTCAGGATCACAGTCTGAAAATGTTGATAATTGCTGCCTTAGGGAATAAATCCATTGCGTGTTTAGCCTTCCTTGTTTCCTACTGCCTTCCACCTTACCCAACATTATTGTCTTTTCCAGAGAGTCTTTCCTTCTTATGGTGAAGTAGGAAAAACTCAATTTCATCATTTTTGTTTCCAGAGACAGTTCAGGCATGACTTGCTCAATATCATCCTTGGTAGCCCTGTTCGCCATTAGAGCCTGTGTAAGAATTTCTGTGTGAGAGCTAAGCTTTTGATACATAATGGCTTCCTCATGTCTTTATTGTTTTTACACTGTTTTAATAATAAGGATTGTATTTTTATCATCAATTCAGTTTTTTTTAATATTAAAATATAATAATATAATTAATAATAATTTATTTTTGCATGCTCCTTTGATTAGTAGAAACCAGAATTTTAAGAAAGAACCAAAATTAATTTACAGTTGTACCTCACTTAAAGAGCATAATGCGTTCCACAGGATTGCTCTTTAAGCGAGTTTGCTCTTTAAGCGAAACACCATTGTAAGTGACCAATAGTGACTTCTGGGGGGGGGGGGGGATTGCGAACCCTGATTTATTTGTTAAGCGAGTTTTTAGTTGGTTTTATTTGTTAAGCGAAGGGAACATTTAGAGAAAATTCTGCTCTTTAAATGAGTTACTCTTTAAGCGAAACACTATGCGAGGTTTGACTGTACATAAATAAAATGAGCTCAAACTTATGTTAAATTTTGCTCACTCTGAATTCTAATCCACCTTCAGTAACGATCTTCCCCTCTATTCCATTGCACTGAGTTCTTCAGAAAACCAAGGAGCAAGTGGGACATCTAGAAACCATCTAGAACAGGGTTTCCCAACTTTTGGACTTCAATTTCCAGATGCCTAAGTCAATTCCTCAAAGCTTCTGGGAATTGAAGTTCCCCTGTGGGGTGTGGTCCCTACATTGGAAACCACTGTTCTAGTCACTTTGCTATGCACTTGGGGCAATGTTTCAAGACACATTTGTTTTTCCATTTCCTTATTGCATCAAAAAAGATGCTTTAAAAATTAGATTTTCTCAAGCATGGACTAAATGAAATTCACCTCTTATAAGATGGAGATTTATTGCTTCCCATAGTAGAGCTCAGTCTTTTGGTTTAGATCAGGGATTCTCAACCTGCAGCCCACAGGCTGGATGTGGCCTGCAGCACCATTTTATGTGCCCCCCACCGCCTCCACCACTCCAGGAAGTGCCATGTGATGGTTGTTGTTGTTCAGTCGCACAATCAATTCCGACCCTCTGCGACCCCATAGACTACTGTCTGCCAGGCACTTCTGTCCTCCACCATCTCCCTCAACTCGCTCAGCTCTGTGCCCATTGTGTCCACAATACCATCTAGCCATCTCATTTTTGGCCCCTTCAAAGAAGGGCAAAATGGCCATCCGGCCCCCAAAGCTGTCTAAGGGAGTGTGACCCGGCCCCCGGCTTTAAAAGGTTGAGAACTCCTGGTTTAAACCAATTGTGGAAGAACATAATATGGGGCATGTTCTGGCTAACAGTAAAATCTGCTGCCGCCACATGCACTCTTTTTGTCTCATCTGTTACTTAAAGCAAACAAAGCATGCAGTGTGTTGTCATCTCATTTTTAACTTTTCTGTGAGTGGGTAACAATGAAAAAGGATGTCATCGTGATGCATATTGTTCTACAAGGAGATTTGAAGTAATGAAGGAAACAGGGTTGCCTGCTTTCAGCATCAACCACACGTGATTTGTGAGTAACATCTGGTTTTAGACTAGGGTTCCTCAAACTTTACACACCAGATGTTCTTGGACTTCAATTCCCAGCAGTTCTGTTCAGCAGGGTATGCTGACTCGGGCTTCTGGTAATTGAAGTCCAAGAACACCTGGAGGAATCCTGTTCTAGACTTTGAAGATCCTATGCTAGTCCCATGGGAAGTTATGCAAAGAAAATATCTATAATCAGGTAGAAAAGTGTCTACTGTATTTCTGAGGTCCTAATTGAGGAAATAAACTTTCTCCACTACAAATGGAAATTGCAGGTAAATTTTTTAAATGCCCCATTTATCTCAGCCAGAGAAACTGTAAATTTAAACTGCCAAGATGATGATGGCAGGATCACAATTTCCAGAAATGGACTTGATGGGATTTTGCTATCGAATCAAATATCACTCAGCTGTGGAATTTGGAAGTTCTTGTCATAGTTATTTAGCTGTTTCATACTAGTCCATCTATATGGACACAGACATTATTTCCAAAAGGAAGAAGGAAAATAGATCCAAAATATTTGATGCAGATTCCAAAGACAGATTTATAAAGTAGTCTTATTCCTGCAACAGAAAAATATTGTCATATCTGGGTAGCATTTGTGTGTTACATTGGAGCAGCAAATTATTCTTGCAATTCTCTGTGAGAGCCTCAGAGTGTCACTGTTGGCCAACATGGTACTTGCAGAAAGTCTAGCAACCCAGTGATATTTCCAATCTTTCACAAGTGCTGCACAGACTGGAAACTGCAGATCATAACACACAGCAATCTTTTTGGAAAAGAAGAGAGAGGACAGAGTTGTAATATTCAGATTTAAGAACAAAGGCAGTTTCTTTGACTTACCCCGTGGAGAACTTGACGTCAACAGGACAGGCTACGAAAAAGAAAGCAGCTGATTTGTCCTAGGGTTGGATGGAGAGAAAACACAAAGAGAATGGCAGGACCATCAGAAGGCAAGTACTGCTTCTCTCCCTATTGTGTTTCCCTTGCTGGGCTGCCTCAGAGCAGATTCGTTATTCCATCCCTGAGGAGATGGGAGAGGGTTCCATTGTGGGGAATCTTGCCAAAGATTTAGGACTGAATGTCAGGGAATTAGCTAGGCAAAATCTGCATGCTGTCTCTGCAAAAGGAAAGCAATATTTCAGTATCAATGCAGAGACTGGAAATCTGTATGTGAATGACAGAATAGACAGGGAGGAAATCTGTGGCACAATTCCTCTCTGTGTTATAAATATGGAAGTAGTCACTCAAATCCCTCCAAATGTTTTCCATATAGCAGTGACAATCCAAGATATCAATGATAATGCACCCCAATTCTTCAACAGTAATATCAATTTAGAGATGATTGAATCGACATTGTCAGGCACCCGATTTCTCCTTGAGAATGCTGAAGATCCTGACATTGGGTCAAATTCTCTCCAGAGTTACCAGCTGAGCTCCAACCAGTACTTCACACTGGAAGTTAGAGAGAGAAAAGATGGAAATAAATATGCAGAACTAGTACTGCAGAAACCACTTGACCGAGAAAGTCAACAGTCTATTCATCTGATACTTACAGCTTTAGATGGAGGGGAAACTAGAAAAACTGGAACTGCCCAGATATGGATTAACATCACTGATGCCAATGATAACCCACCTGTCTTCACTCAAGAGGTCTACAAAATCAATTTGCATGAAAGTGCCTCTGTTGGGTCCCTAGTGCTTCAAGTTGCAGCCTCTGATATTGATGAAGGCTCAAATGCTGAAGTCAGGTATCGTTTCAGCAACATACCAGCAAATAGCCGGAGGAAATTCAGTTTAGATCCAGTTACTGGCATAGTCACATTAATTGGGCAGGTGGACTTTGAAGAAACTAAAGAACATACCATGACAGTGGAAGGAAAAGATGGAGGTGGTCTAGTGGCACACTGCAACATTGAAGTAAGTGTGCTTGATGAGAATGATAATGTTCCAGATGTAGTACTGGTGTCTGTATTTACCCCAATCCCAGAAGACTCCCTGTATGGAACCTTGATTGCTCTTCTTAGTGTCAATGATAAAGATTTAGGAGACAACGGACAAGTTACTTGCTATCTAGAAAAGGATTTCCCCTTCAGGATTCTTCACTCATCTAATAATTATTATAAGCTCCTGACAGACAGTCCACTGGACAGAGAAAAAGTTCCTGAATATAATGTTACAATTACAGCCACAGACAAAGGAGTTCCTCCTCTTTCCACACACAAAAGCATCCTATTACAGGTCTCTGATATCAATGATAATGCCCCTACATTTGGGAAATCTACCTACAGTATGTATGTTCCAGAAAACAATCCTTCTGGTGCCTCCATTTTCACTATTAAAGCTTTTGATCCAGACATGGGCCAGAATGCACGGATCACATACTCCATACTCCACAGCAACATCGAGGAACTTCCCATCTCTTCATACATCTCCATTAACTCTGAAACCGGCACCGTGTATGCCCAGAGATCTTTTGATTATGAGCAGTTCAGGGAGTTCCAGCTGCAGGTGAAAGCCCAAGATGGGGGGTCTCCCCCTCTCAGCAGCAATGCCACCATCAGGGTGTTTATTCTGGACCGGAATGACAACAGTCCTCGAATCCTGTCTCCTTCCCAGGAAAGCAAGGGCTCAACCTCATTCGAGATGGTGCCTCGCTCAGCAGAAGGAGATTATCTAGTGACCAAGGTGGTGGCCGTAGATGCTGATTCCGGGCACAATGCCTGGCTCTCATACCATCTGGTTCAAGCCACTGAACCAGGCCTCTTCTCTGTTGGTTCTCATACTGGAGAAATCAGGACAACCAGGGAGTTTACGGAGAGAGATTCTGTGAAGCAGAGGCTGGTTGTGATGGTGAAGGA
Source organism: Furcifer pardalis (assembly GCA_030440675.1). NCBI lineage: Eukaryota > Metazoa > Chordata > Lepidosauria > Squamata > Chamaeleonidae > Furcifer > Furcifer pardalis. The sequence goes on from CP126891.1 coordinate 149,484,198, forward strand.
TAATGGACAGCCGGCCCTTTCAGCCACTGTTACTCTGAACCTGGTGTTTGCTGAGAACTTCCAGGAGGCCCTTCCAGAAATGAAGAAGCAGCCAAGCATCTCTGACGCTCAGTCTGACCTCCAGTTCTATCTGGTGCTGGCCTTAGCTTTGATTTCCTTCTTATTCCTCTTGACAGTCATTCTGGCCATTACAATGAAGCTTCGGCGTTCAGGGGATCCCAAATTCCTCCAGTGCTTTGGCCCCGTTTCCCATTCTAAGGCTGGTGCCGTATTTCCACCCAATTTTGAAGATGGGACTTTGCCTTATTCCTACCAACTTTGCCTTTCCTCAGAATCCAGGAAGAATGAGCTGACCTTCATGGCTCCCAGTATTAAATTTGCAGACCATATTCTGAGTTGTGAGAAACCAGATGTACCTTTTACTGGTAATGAAGGAAACAATTTAATTTCACAGATGGAGAACACTGAAAAGGTAGGAAGCCCTTATTTATGTTAATAATATTTTTAAGATTCTCTTGTCATGTTGTAATGGTAAATAAATATTACATTTATAGAACAGGTGGCACTGTAGTTTTATATCTTCAGACTTGTAATGAGAGAAATAAGATTTTTCTTCCAAGATTCCTTCAGTGGTTCGGCCCTGTTCTCCATTATAAGGGTGGTGCCATATTTACACCTAATTTTGAAGTGGGACTTTGCCCTATTCTTACCAGCTTTGCCTTTCCTCCGAATGCAGGATTAACACACTTACTTTTTTCACTCTTAACATTCAGGCTTCTGAGACTATTCTTTGCAATAACATATCAGCAGTACTATTTACTGGTAGTGGAGGAAACAATTCTGATTCTTTAAAAAAAATATTTAGGAGGCAAGGTTGGTTTTCTGGAAGTATATGCCTATTACAATTCCATAATTCCGTATAATTTTTGATACACATTTTTTACAGTCTCTTTATTTTTTCTTCTTTTAGTTGATTTCCTACATAGAATTAACGCTTTTATTATATTTGACATTCCTTTGCATTTGATATTTTTTCAGTAGCTGAGGCTTTAGAATACAAATCTTTTAGTTAAATTACCTATCTTGTCAATTTGACTATTGTTAATTTGTAACATTTTCTGGATTAGAAATAAACTACTTTCTTCTAGCACCTGTAGCACAGTACTGTCACCAAAACTGCTCACAATCTGAGTTTTGTCCCTATGAACTCAACATTGACTTAGCCTTCCATTCTTCTGAAGTTGGTAAAATGAGTACCCAGCTTTTGGGAGGTTGTATAATTGCCTTGTAAACCACCAGAGAGTGCTTTAGCATTATGGCATGATATATAAGCAACTGCATTTGCATTTTCCTTGGATTTGAAGTTCAAAATGGAAAGGATGGTTTTCTGCTAATTCCATGACATTTTCAGGGGAAACGTCAGGTGAAAAAAAATGCTACCCAGCAAGATGGACTTTCTTAACATAGTAATAAATATTATTACTGTTAGATTTTATCTAAAAAGTATTGCTTATACTGGTACAGTATTATTGCACTCTTCGCAAATTGCACTTCATTTAGACCAGGAGTGGCCAACCTATGGCCTGTGGGCTGAACCCAACCCGCAGCACCATTTTATGTGGGCCCCTGCCACGCTCACCATATAGTGATACAAGGTTCTCTACTAGTATGCTGGTATCAATGGACTTCGAATGGCAAAGTGTTAGATAAGATGTATAGTGGTGGATGACACTGCCTGAATATAACTAATACTGTACAATCTATTATTTTCTGTAGAAATACACTGGTTTGCATCTAAGATTTTTGTTGTTCAGTTGCACAGTCGATTCTGACACTTTGTGACCCCATGGACCACTGTCCACCCGGCACTTCTGTCCTCCACCATCCTCCTCAACTTGCACAGTTCTGTGCCCATTGTCTCTACAATACCATTTAGCCATCTCATTTTTGGCCACCCCCTTCTTCTTTTGCCCTCCACCTTTCCCAGCATCAAGGCTTTCTCAAGTGAATCCTCTCTTCTCATTTGATGTCCAAAGTACTTTAGCTTCATCTTTACTATTTGCCCTTCTAAGGAGCAGTCAGGGTTCATTTCTTCTAAGATTGACCTATTTGTTCTCCTCGCTGTCCAGGGGACTCTCAAACTCTCCTCCAACACCACATCTCAAAGCCATCTATTCTTCTGCGCTCAGATATCTTAATAGTCCAGCTCTCACAACCACACATTGCCACTGGGAATACCATTGCTTTGACTAGACGGATTTTTGTTTGCAATGTGATGTTTCTACTTTTCACTATGTTCCCCAGGTTTCTCATTGCTTGCCTCCCAAGAATCAGTCACCTTTTTATAATTCCGCTTCTGAATCTCAATATGCTGCTCAAAGTTAATACTAAAATAATTGTATGAAAAATAATATAACCAAACAGCTTTCTTGTTTTATTTAATGGAGATTAATGTTCCGTGTACATCAGACAGGACTGCAGTGATCTAAGTGGCAACATTTGCAAGAAAGAGAGTCGCAAAGGCCATCTGATCTAACTTCCATTTGTGCCACTTTATTGCTAATAGAATTCATCCTCCTACCACTCTCCCTGTGGATTATTCTCTCATGGCCCAGACTTCCTTTATACTCAGAGCTCACTGCAGCATTCTTTCCTTTGAAGAAACTAGTTCTGGAGCAGGTTGTGCTGTCTCAGGCACTTACAGGTGAATGACATGGGCATGGCCATACCTTCTCTCAGGTCCCTGTTTTGGCATGGCAGATTTCCTCATGCTCTCCCACCTTTGGACACATCAGGAGCTCCTTGCTAGCTTGACCTATAGAGGAATAATTTGTATTCAATCCTAAAATGGCAGAAGGAGATCTCTTTCCCCATTGTTGAGCAATGGAAAAGAAGGTGGTTACATTTGGACTTCAGCACGTTTTTTTAAATAACTCATTCGTAAGTGAAGGTTCTGATTTGCATGGGAATTACAAGAGAAGGGAAGGGTGGAAATCTTTTGTATTAAGCTGATGAAGACTTGATGAAGATCAAATCCCTGTGGACTACTGGGTTTGGTGGAGAGCAGGGAGAGGAGTTGATGATCTCATCCCTAACACTTAATATCTCAGTAGTGATGGTGCAACACTAATTGAGATGTATTTGTTGTCAATCAAGAGCAAAGGTAAGTTTCAGTTCTGAATTTGATCCAAAGTGTGGATCTAGAGCAATAGAGAAAAGTTCGCACTGTCAAGATTTCTGGCAGGAAGAGTCAATAACGTCTAATTTACTAGTAAGTGTTTCTCCCTTCAATGAACTTCACATCATCAGATTTGTAAAGAATTAAAAGGTTTTCCTTATATTTGAGTCCTTATCCTTTCATTATAAAGTTTGGGGCAAATATAATCAGATTTATTTTATTTCTCCATACCATTTGTCTCAGCAACACTAGTTCAGCAGTAATAATCTTTTTTAAGAGACCCTGGTTAGCTCATGACAGAAGCAAGATTCAAACCATAGACTTCCTGATTCTTAGTTATGTTTGTGACATTGTATCATTTCAAGATACGTAAAATCATGCTAAATGCTTGGGGAAATTACTCTTTTGGATTGCATCCTGACATATTCTGGTACTGGGAGTTTATTCTGGGGAGTCTTCTTAGCTCTGGAATTCTACTATCTACAACAGATAGCAGAACTATGATTGGCCAATAAATTAGTGAATGGAGGAAAACAACGAGGATACTATTGCTACAAATATGTTATGCTTAGGGCAAAGATTCTCAACCTGCAGCTTGGGGGTCATATGCAGCCCACAGTGCCATTTCATGTGGCCCCTCCGCCACACCAGGAAGTGCCATGTGGTGGAAGAAGGGCAAAATGGCCATCCAGCCCCCGAAGCTGTCTAAGGGAGCATGACCTGGCACCCAGCTTTAAAAGGTTGAGAACCCCTCACTTAGGGCATAGCTACAGTATTATTCAGTATTTCTATTTCTATGTATCAGGTTTTATCTTGATTAAGTGATGATACATTGACAACTGAGGAAAAATCATAACTTTTTAACCACCATCTACTCTGGTATATTTTATGACCTGGTGAAATCTATAATACTTATGTTTTTAACTGTCCAAGGTTGCAATCTTATGAGTTTCATATTAAAACTCAACTAGTAGACATACAGGCTTGTATCCTGTTGCTTACTGCAGTAAGACTAGAATGGAATCAATGGAGATTTGGTGAACTGACACCTCTGTAAGTTCTATTTGTTCAAATGGGTCTGCTCTAATTACAATTTGTTTTAGTCTAGTAAGTTACATTTAGGGTATGTCTATTAGACCCAATGGAACTTGTGAAAACATTTATTCACCAATACCAATTGATTCAATGGGTCTTCTCTAGTGCAATTTACTACATCAAGCAATGGGATTTTGTCTGTTCATCATTGTCATTGTCATCGTCATCTGCTACTCGTATCCCAAAAGAAGAATGCTATATACAGGGGAAATAGTATTCCTGGAATATTGTGTATATAGATATTTGAAGAAAGGGGTTGGTTACACCTTTTTAAAGTAGCAATATATAAAATAACATGGAACTGAAAAATGAGACTATGTACGTACCGGTAATCAAAATCCAAGAAGGATATGCAGAACCTAATGAATTACGTACTCCTGTTTTATATACAAGTGTGTTCCCCCTTCCTGTCATATGTGAACACCTAATCTATATTAGCCAAAGTACGACATATTGACTGAAAATAAGGCAAGGTTTCATTGGTCATTGGTTAGCAGATTTTCTCACATGCATCGGTTTCCAAGGAAGGATGTCAACGTCATCCTTCCCTATTGCATTTTCTCAAGTGCACTGGCAGCTGGTCCAAATGGAAATTTTTAACTTTTTTTGTACACCTTCCTCTGCTCAAGATGATGGATGTTGGTTTATAAAGAGAATTGAATCTTTGCATATGAAAGTGGATTAGCTCCATAAGGTCAAACACAAACACCCTCAAAAGAAATTAAATTTGCCTTGGCAGTCACTAGGACATCTTTGGTGAATGGACAAATGGGAAGATGAATGTGCATTTTCCAGTACAATATAGAGTTTGGTAGGGTGAGTGTAAACAGCTTGGGTTAAAAGCACCACAGTAAAGTTTTAAAGATGGAGTGTCTACACACCTGGATTACAGATTAGAACACTACTGTGAAACAAGATGACGGTTGAGATTTTGTGGCATTGACTTGTTTTCAGTGATGAATTAGATAAGGATAAACTACGGGGACATTCATGGGCTGTCCAGTTTCACACTGTAAAAATATGTTCCTCAAACCAGAAGCATCTATTTTGTAATATAAGTGGAAATGCATTAATATAACCAACAGAAAACTTAGCAGGTCATTTATTATCTTGTGCTGTAAATAACACCATCTTTCAAGTAGCACAATCAGTTCTTTCATATATTTTTTTCAAGTCCACTGCATTAGAAGTTTGCAAATTATTTTGTTTGGAAACAAATGTAAGTGCTCTAAATTTCTTTGCTAAAACTAAATGTAGGAGAGTGATACCGTGGCTCTGATATTCTTTCCCTCATTAATATTATTATATAAAATTTCAACGTTTTCCCCATTATAATAGTGGGAATAAACCTTTTTATGTTTGTATTTTGTGGTGGAACAAGGCATTTAATTGTGGTTTGAAATATCACATATAAGTACCAAAAAAGACCTACAATATTATGAAAAAGCCACTGGATCTAAAGACTGCAGTTCCCTGCTTCCAACTCACAGTGCCGCTGTTGGACAAAGCGGTAGGGTGAGAGAAGATGAAAACCCACTGATGCTTTCTTGCAGAGAGATTTCTTTCTAAACTGAAGAACAGGAAAGCAAAAAGAACACGAAATACTTTTCCTGAGACTGGAGGAATACTGCATCGCACACAAAAGAAGCAAAATAAAAAGAGGGACCAGTTCATTTTTAATTACTTAGAGTCATCTTCTTTGGAAGGAAATACAACATCCACAGCTGATCAAAAAGAGCAACAGAATGAAGACACAGATCCTGCATTTAGAGAGCTATAAAAGGTTCAGGAGGCTCATGGCAGTTCTCATACTATCATCGTTGCTCTCTGGAGTTATTTTGGAAGAGGTTCGTTATTCCATCCCTGAAGAAATGGGAAAAGGATCTTTTGTGGGAAATCTTGCTGAGGACTTGGGGCTGAACTCCAGGGATCTGAGGAACAGAAACCTGCACATCATTTCTGAAGGTAAAAAGCAATATTTCACTGTCAAGGCAGAAAATGGAAAGCTGTGTGTGAATGACAGGATAGACCGTGAGGGTTTATGTGGGGAGAACACCCAGTGCCTCATTGATTTTGAAGCTGTGGTTGAAAATCCTTTGAATATTTTCCATGTAAGTGTATCAGTTCAGGATATAAATGATAATATGCCACAATTCTTAAAAGGCAATTTCTTGCTTGACATAGTTGAAACCACATCACCAGGTGCCAGATTTCTCATTGGGAAAGCAGAAGATCGTGACATTGGAAAAAACTCTGTCCAGAATTATGAATTAAGCCCAAATATGTTTTTCATATTGGAACTTAAAAATAGCTTGGATGGACACAAATATGCTGAGTTGGTACTTCAGAAGCCCCTGGATAGGGAAAGTGAACACTCTTTCATTTTGATCCTTACTGCTTTGGATGGGGGTGAACCCAGAAAAACTGGGACTGTCCAAATAGAGATTAATGTTACTGATGCCAATGACAATCCACCCATTTTCACTCAGGAAGTTTACATGGTCAGCCTGAAAGAAACTGTCCCTGTGTCAACATCCATACTCCAAACTGTAGCCTCTGATCTAGATGAAGGTTTAAATGCCCATATTACTTATGCTTTCAATAACGTCCCAGAGAAAGTCAACCAGAAATTCAGGATAGATCCCCACACTGGAACAATAACAGTGAAAGAAGGTCTTGATTTTGAAGAAACAGAAAAATATACTATATCAGTGCAGGCGAAAGATGGAGGTGGAATAGTTGCTCACTGTAATGTCAATATACAGATACTGGATGAGAATGACAATGCCCCCGAGATAGGACTTGCTTCCCTATCTAGTCCAGTTCCTGAAGACTGTGTTCTTGGCACAGTAATAGCCCTTCTCAATATAAAGGATAAAGATTCAGGAGAGAATGGAAAAATTACTTGCTCTTTAGAAGGCGACTTGCCATTTAAAATAGTATTAGCATCTAAGAACTACTACAAAATCCTAACAAATGGTCTCCTGGATAGAGAAAAACACCCAGAGTATAACATTACCATCACAGCCACTGACAAAGGCACCCCACTTCTCTCCTCAAAGAGGACAATCTCACTGCAGATTTCAGATATCAATGACAATTCTCCAGCCTTTGAAGAAGCCACCTACAATGTCTTTGTGCCTGAAAATAATCCCTCGGGTGCCTCTATTTTCATGGTCAAAGCCTCTGACCCAGATGTGGGTGACAATGCACGTGTCACCTATTCCATCCTCAACAGCAACATTGAGGAGTTGCCTCTCTCTTCATATGTCTCCATTAATATGGAGACAGGAATAATCTATGCACAGCGCTCCTTTGACTACGAGCACTTCCGGGAGTTTCAGATTCAAGTCAAGGCCCAAGATGGTGGCTCTCCCCCTCTCAGCAGTAACGTCACTGTGCGAGTGTTCATTTTGGATCAGAATGATAACAGCCCTCAGGTTCTGTACCCTTTGCCAGGTTCTGATGGCATAGCCTTATTTGAAATGGTGCCACACACAGCAGAGCCAGGATATCTCGTGACCAAAGTGGTGGCCGTAGATGCAGACTCAGGACACAATGCCTGGCTCTCGTATCAACTGCTGCAGGCCAACGAGCCAACACTCTTCACCATTGGCCTTCACACTGGAGAAATCAGGACATCACGGGTCTTTGTTGAGAAAGATGTTGTGAAACACAAACTGATCATCTTGATTAAGGACAATGGTAGATCACCACGCTCAGCTACGGTGGTGTTGAACCTTGTGGTGGCTGAGAACTTCCAAGAAGCACTTCCAGAAATGAGGAATCAATCTGTTGAGTCGGAGCATCATTCTTCTGAGCTGCAGTTTTACCTGGTGCTGGCTTTAGCTTTGATCTCATTTTTGTTCCTTCTGACTGTGATCCTGGTCATTGTGATGAAACTTCGACAATCAGGGAATCCCAAATTATTCCAATGCCTGGATCCTACTTCTTTTTCTAAGACACACGTTGTATTTCCACCAAACTATGAAGAAGGAACCTTACCTTATTCATATCAACTCTGCCTCTCATCTCAGTTCAGGAAAGAGGATATCTCCTTCCCAAAATCCAGTGTCCATATTGCAGAAAACTTGCTTGCTTCTCAATTGGTGTCTCTGAACAGCAACTGTGAGAATATCAATTCTGAAACAGAGGTTGGTGAGAAGGTAAGTTCACATTCACAAATTGTGACATCTGCACCACACCTTGCCACTTGTGAATATTATAAACAGTAATATTTAATTTATTTATTTATTTCTTCTCTTAGATGCTTGGTATATGGGGAAAACAAAGCACTCAGGGATGCCCAAACCTTTTCGGCTGTGGGCCAGTCATGTGGTTTAGTGGGCTGGTCACGTGGTTCAGTTGGCTGGTCACGTAGTTCCTCCCACCGAAAGCAGAAGTAAAACACACCTTGCAATCTGTTTTGCAACAGGATGAGATAGATTTTAAGCTGCCATTTTCTCTGCTTAAACCAGGGATCCTCAAACTACGGCCATAGTTTTGGCACCCCTGTTCTACACATGCATGCTTAGTACTTCTATAATGTATTTTGATCTACTGGCATCAAACTTAAACCATAAACTAAATCAGCCTAGTAAAGTTCAGTCAGGGTTTTATAATCAGTTCACCAGAACCAGTAGCAGAAATTCTGGCTGGCCCCGCCCATCCAAGGTTTGAAATAAAGTAGTCCTAATTTGGGTGCAACGCAAGGCTTTCCCCCTGGCCATATCCACCATACTGTGCTCACACAGTCATAGCAAATTTGAATCCCCCACCCCACCCCGGTTTCGTTGGTTTGGACTTATTGTTGATGGGAAGATAATTTTATATTTAAAGATGGTGACATTGCATCACACAATTTGTACTCATTATTAGTGTTAACAATTACCAGTATTTTAATTGGTTTAATTATTTCAGAGTTTCTTGTAGAGTTAAATGTATGGTGGAACAAGGGGCAATTCAATATTATATCAGTATCTTCATGCATCCCTTCCTTTTCAGCACCTTGTTGTTCCCAAAATCTTTTCCACAGGTTTTCTTCTTGATCTCAGTAGTAAATGTTGAGTGCTGTGTTCTCCTCTTCTTCTTTCATATCCAGACCTTCTTGGCTTTGTCGGTGACCATAATTAAATCTTCAACAGTACATGTTTCTGGTAGTAATCAACAGACCAGTCAATGAGCTGGAATGTGTATCTCTCCACATTCATACAGTGTATTGTTATCCACCAGCATCCCCCATTTGAGTATGTTGGTCTTGCATTTAGGGACTTCAACCCTCAGCCTATTCAGGGTCCTCCAAGTGAAATAAGAGGGATTGAGTTCCTCAACCATGTCCTTCTTTAATGCTATTCTTTGTCCAGTAGGCTCTTTCCTTCATCTTCTGATTTGGTTTTACTCTTGCGTACCCTCAGAAATGTTTGTTCTTGCTACAAAGCTCTTCCTGTATTTCAGTGCTGTGTGAGAGATGTAGAATAGAAATACTATACACAGTGAAATCCAGTTAGCTCTTCAGACTGATGGATGGAACAGCTTCCTTTGACAGGGTGTGCATGGGGAAGGGATTTCCAACTATTGTACCAGTGAGGTGATAGGATTCCACCCATCTAATTCTGCTTTGTTTCTCTGATAAAGCAGAGTTTTCATATGTTGTTGTGATCAAATCAGCAGATTAATTTAGTTGACAAATCAAATTAAGGATCTGAACCTTGAAACATTATGCTTGTCGCTCTGGTAGAAGGTGTGAAAATAAGGAATCTCTGCATTTGGAGGACTAGAAAAGGAACTGGAAACTATGCTCACAGAGTTAAATTAAGGAAATGGGAATTAACCACAGAATCCATATAAGGACTTTTTTTTTGGAGTCATAAAATCCCTGTTTTACTCTTTAATTTCTTGAATTGCTGTCATCTGTCTTCCTCAAGTTCACAGCACCTGTTTTTGATCATGTTATTATCACAAGCCGGACCTCCTTTTTGATTCCTTGCCGCTAGAGCTTGTCATCCAGGCTGCTGGTCAGAATGAAGCAGCCACCTATTTGGATAGCAAATTTGGGGGAAGGAAGTGATAAAGATGTATTGGAGAACAGAACTGCATGTCTCAGGGTGTGTCTTGACTGTTAAAAGATTCAGGATTCCAATCAGGGATTTTTTTTCCCAATCAGGTGAAGATGGTGCTTGTATGGGTTTCTGCTTGTTCTGAAGAAATCTTGTCTGAATACTTGTTGATTTTTAACAATACAGCTGCCATCGCAAAACACCCTCCTGAATTCCCCCTTTCCTTTTTGGTTCTCCATGGTATTTTCCTTTCCTTTTCTTATCCTTCTTGCTACCAGCCTCTATTCCAAAGGGTAGGTGGAATCTTCTGACTTCACCTCTGCTGCAAAGCCATCCAGGCACAGCCTCCTCTGCATTATGGTAACAATTGTTTTTTAAAATTTATTTTGCTATTATGGTGCTACAACAGTTCTTTGCTCTGACAACTGACTGGTGAACTGTCATAGAGATATAAGAGTAGAGATCAGGAGGAAAACATTTTTAGGTGGTGGGGAATCCGCCAACTTTTACATAGCAAGAGGCACAATACACAGTATGCACCAACACATGCATGTGCACAGAACAATAAAGTGATTTTGGAACTAGTAAAAAAAAATGACCCTACTGGGTGTTTTAAAATAAACCACATTTTGGTACAATTATGTATGCCTCAACTGCACATCATGAGTTCCTTGGTATTTGAATCTGTTGTTCAGTCTCATAGTCAAGTCCGAACCTTTGCAACCTCATGGACGCAACCTCATGCACGCCAGCCCCCTTATCCTCCACCGTCCTCCACAGCCTGTTCAGCTCTACGCCCATTGTGTCAACAATACCATCTAACCATCTCATCCTCTGCCACCCCCTTCTCCTTTTGCCTTTGATCTTTCCCAGCATTAAGGCCTTCTTGAGTGAGGCCTCTCTTCTCATTTAGTGTCCAAAGTACTTTAGTTTCATCTTTAATATTTGTCCTTCCAAGGAGCAACCAGGATTGATTTCCTTCAGGATTGACTTTTTGCTGTCCAGGGTACTCTCAAAATTCTCCTCCAGCACCACATTTCAAAGGTGTTTATTCTTCTACGCTCCATGTTCCCTGATAATAGGATACAGTTGGGAATTAGGAGGGCTCATTCCCTACCCACTATAATACTCTCAACCAATGGTGGGCTCCAAAAAAATTTACTACCACACTGTGGGCATGGTATGGTCGGCGTGGCTGGAGAAAAGCCCTGCATTGCACCTGAATTAGGACTAATTTCTTTCAAAACTTGGATGGGTGGGACCAGCCAGAATTTCTGCTACCGGTTCTGGCAAACTGGTGCAAACCTGCTGATGAAATCACCACTGCTCTCAACATGCATTCTCCCACCCCCATTCTACAAAGTCTTACTGTTCTGATCTAAGACCAACATTGAAGCCATAATAATGACTGGGAGGGAGGATCCAGAAGCCAGACTTAATATTTACAAATATTATGAAGGTGAATTTTTAGTTAGGCCATGAAGAGAAATTTCAAATCTGTTCTCAGACTCCAGGGATGCATCCCCATCCCTCAGATCCTGTTGTGCAAACAAATATTATATCATTGTTATATACAGTCAAACCTTGCATAAAGAGTGCCTCACTTAGCGACTAACTCGCTTAAAGAGCAGAATTTTCTCTGAATGTTCGCTTCGCTTAACAAATAAAACCAACCAAAAACTCGCTTAACAAATAAATTGGGGTTCACAATCCCCCCCCACACACAATTGGTCACTTACAATGGTGTTTCACTTAAAGAGCAAACTCGCTTAAAGAGCAATCCTGTGGAACGCATTATGCTCTTTAAGCGAGGTATAACTGTACTGCTAAGTCACTTCCATGTGAACCTATGAATTAATGATTTCCAAAAGGTCCTTTCATTAGCAGCCCTGCTCAGCTTTTCTAAATGGAAGTCTGTACCTCCCTTAAAAATGCATCTTATCTTTGTTTTGCCTATTTTCCTACTCCTTTCCACTTTTCTTTGCATTGCTCTTTGCTGGCATGTCTTGCATTTTCACTGACATGTGCAGAGTACAGTAGCCTTAGTTTAGTCATTTTAATTTCTAGTGCTGCAAATTTTCTTGTCTACTTATACTGGCACAGTACAAATGCCATAACTTTTAATAATGCGATACCTCGATGCAGTATCTCTTCTTAACAGTTAGAGCAGTTTGATAGTGTAACCAACCGGTTTCAAGAGGTGGTGAGTGATCCAACACTGGAAGCATTCACGAGAGAATTGGACAACCATCTGTCAAATTACTATAATTCAGATTCCGGCATTGAGCCTCAATGGCCTAAACAGCCCCTTCAAGCTCAGTTACAGTATTCTATTATTCACCTTGAGAAATCTCTATAAAGCTTTGGCCTTTTTGATGCAGGCTGGTGTAGTCTAAATAGGGTTGCTTGAGATTAGGGAGAGGAGTGATATGCCTTTTGATAGGATCTTCATACTCAAATGGCATATCCAACTCAACACTTGCCTTGTTTCTCTACAGAAGGGAAAAGGGAAAGAAATTAATGATTTTGGCTCCGCTAGACCATCGTTGACTGATCTTAGGGATTGACCTTACATACTGAGTAATAGCTGGTCTAATTCTTCAGCCAAGTATCTGAGCTGCAAATACCTGAATTTGCAAATTTTTATTTATCTTTTTGCCATCATTCTGATGAAATCCCACCTCCATGTTGCTATTAGGATTAAAGTGAAAATAGTAAATAGTTGACAAGAGATAATGCCATGGTTCTGATTATTATTCTTCCATGGTAGTTGTTCCATGAAATGCTGCAGGCTTGTTGAATGGAAAAACACATTCAATGTCACACCTAATTTGGTCCTCACTATGTGGCTTTCTTCTTCTTTTTCTTTTGTTCCCTAGGTGTAAAACTTTGCATGTATCCTTGTTAAATATTCTGTTAAATTATCAATATTTTTCTCAAAGTTCCTTTTTCAGGCAGGATAGAAATGAATGATAGAAATTCTGCTGCTGGGATATCTTTTAGTAACTAAAGACTTCCTCTTCTTGTCCAGCAGCTCCCATAACTTCTACATGATAAAAGGGATTATATGGAGGATGTAGGAATCAAAGTACAGACTTTTCAAGTGTCTAGTTTCCAAAATTTTCCCACTGCTGATAACATTACCAGTCTTCCATTGGTGTAGTTGTGCCAACTGGATTTCAGAATAAGTAGGCAATTAAGGCTAAAAGAATTGTGGAAGCTATGATTGCTGCTGGACAAAAGGAGGCAGTTTTTAGTTACTGAATGTTATCCCAGCAGCAGAATTTCTATCATTCATTTTTATCTTGCCTGAGAAAAGCAACTTTGAGAAAAATATTAATAATTTAACAGAATATTTAACAGGGACACATGCACAGTTTTACACGGGAACAAAAAACAGATGCATGGTTATAAGATGGGGTATACTTGGCTCAGTAATACTACAAGTGATAAGAATCTTGGAATTGTTGTAATCATAGGCTAAATATGAGTCGACAGTGCAATGTGGCTACAAAAAATGGTCAACGTAGTTTTAGGTTGCATTAACAGAAGTATAGTCTCCAAAACCCATTAGGTACTAGTCCCCCCTCTATTCAGCACTGGTTAGACCACATCTAGAATACTGTGTACAATTCTGGGCACCACACTTCCAAGAAATGTGCAAATATTTTAAAGCAGGTACAGAGAAGGGCAACAAGGATGACTGGATGAATGGAAAGCAAGCCGTAGGGGGAAAGAGTGAAGGAACTGGCCATGTTTAGATCCAGAGGGGATCACCGGGGTGGTAGTGGTGGTGGTAAATCCCCGGGTGACCTCCGGATCTGTCTTCCGGGCAGCCCAAAATGGCTGCTCGGAAGTGCGCATGCATCAAAACTCCATTTGATGTATGCACACTGAAAAATAGAAGTGTGCATGCGTCAAATGAAGTTTTGACACATGCACACTTCCGAGCAGCCATTTGGGGCTGCCTGGAAAGGGTGCAGGCAGCGCCTGGAGGAGCGGCAGCAGCGGCAGCGGCCTTTCCCCAGTGCACCGCCGGGCCAGGCCAGGCCGCACTGCCGGGCTAGGCTATGCTGGACTGCTGGGCCCAGCCAGGCCGGGCTAGGCCACACCGCTAGGCAGCCTTGCCACCGCTGTGCCTGCCTGCCCACAATGTCATGACATCATGATGTTGCCTCCGCCCATGACATCGGCTCCACCCACGGTGTGGTAGTAAAAATTTTGACATCCCACCACTGCCTTCTCCACACTGGAGCATTAGCTTTAAAAGAGCTACAGGGTGTATCTCATATCTTCTTAATACTAACATATAACAAGCCATTACTGTGATGAACTGCTACTTTTTCATGAGAAAATGGGAGAAAGGAGATTCTTCTTCCAAGTTTTCCTAAGGAATTGTGAATATTATGAAATATTGTGATAGAGTGTAATATTCAGCTTTACGTGTTTATTTAAACAAGATGTATTTGTAAAACTATAGTTGGTATAACTGTTGAGTACTCAGAAGCACAGTGGCTGAAATCCTATTGCTTAGAATAGAGTCAGTGGGGAGGTTAGACTGATGCAAAGGGCCTACTGTAGGATGGCTTACTACACTACGCCACAGGATTTCAGACTTTAAGACGTAGTGGAACTGGTAATTAGATATATTAATAACAATGCTACCTGTTTTCCTATGAAGAACCTGTTGTTTTAAAAGTTATGATTTCTTTAAAATGTTTTGCTGAAGTAAATTGTAATCTAAGTTGTTGATGGCTTTAAGAACTATTTCTCATTATAATATTATATTTCTCAGAATGATATGTAAGAAGTTATTTGGTGTGAATGGATTATCTGGCACAGCTAATATAAAAATAAGCCAGTTTTTTACCTGCAGTTCTTTTTTGAGCCTCAAAGTGCCACTGTTGGCCAATATGATAGGCAGAGAGAGACTGGAATCCCCTCATGCTTCCTGCACTGCTATGATTCCTAGAGATGTTGTGTGGTCAAGAAACTGAAGAGCACAGGGACAGAACATTTCTGCAGAGAAAATGCAAACTGCTTCAGCCTGTATAAATTGAGAGGAGAGACAGTTTATTTTATTCAAAAAGATTTCCTTGCATCTCATGAGAATCTGATCATAAGAAGCTGAGAAAAGGAGTCGGCCTAATTCTGTGGGAGCTTGATGGGGAGAAGGCACAAACAGATTAGCATGGCATTTACAAGGCAAGTACTGTTTCTCTCACTATTGTCTTTCTTCTGCCAGTCTGCTACAGAGCAGATTCATTATTCAATCTCTGAGGAAATGGCAAAGGGCTCCATCGTGGGCAACCTTGTCAAAGATTTGGGTCTGAGTGCCAGAGAATTAAAATTTCGTAACTTGCATCTGGTATCTGTAGGTAAAATGCAATATTTCAGTATTGATGCAGAAAATGGAAACCTCTATGTACAGGATAGGATAGATCGTGAGGGCATATGTGGCAAAGATCTGCTCTGCTTTATTCATTTAGAGGCTCTGGCAGAAAAACCTGGAAATGTTTTCCATATAACAGTGGCAATTCAAGACATTAATGATAATGCACCCCACTTCCTCAATGTCAACATCAGTTTGGAGACAAGTGAACTTACTTTGACAGGCACACGATTTCTCCTTGGGAAAGCAGAAGATCCTGATATTGGAGTGAACTCGCTCCAGAATTACCAGTTGAGCTCCAATCAGTATTTCATTTTAGAGGTTAGAGAGAGAAGAGATGGAAATAAATATGCAGAAATGGTACTGCAGAAACCACTAGACCGGGAAAGTGAAGAAACTATTCACTTGATCCTTACAGCCCTAGATGGAGGCGAACCTAGAAAATCTGGAACTGCTGAAATATGGATTAATATAACTGATGCCAATGACAACCCACCTATTTTCACTCAAGACATCTACAAAGTTAGCTTACAAGAAAATGCTCATGTTGGGACCCTTGTACTCCAGGTTGTAGCAACTGATAAAGATGATGGTACAAATGCCCAAATTAGATATGAATTCAGCAACATACCAGCAGGTGCCAAACAGAAATTCAGTCTGGATCCAATTAGTGGCACAGTCACTCTTACAGAACCCCTTGACTTTGAAGAAATTGACGAATACAGTATGACAGTTGCTGCAAAAGATGGAGGTGGATTAGTGACACATTGCAATATTGAGATAAGGGTTTCTGATGAGAATGATAACATCCCAGAAGTGAGATTAGCCTCTATGTTTAGCCCAGTTCCAGAAGATTCTCTGCCTGGAACATTAATTGCTCTGATCAATATAAATGACAAAGATACTGGTGATAATGGGAAAGTTACTTGCTATCTACAAGATGATACACCATTCAGAATTCTACACTCATCTAATAATTATTACAAGCTCCTGACAGACATCACACTGGATAGAGAAACAACTCCTGAATTTAACATTACAATCACAGCCATTGACAAAGGAACTCCTCCTCTTTCCGGACACAAAATCATCCCTTTACAGATCTCTGATGTCAATGACAATGCCCCTGTTTTTGAGAAATCCATGTACAACATCTATGTTCCAGAAAATAATCCTTCTGGTGCCTCCATTTTCACTATTAAAGCCACTGATCCAGATATGGGGCAAAATGCCCGGATCACATACTCCATACTCCACAGTAACATTGAGGAATTTCCTATCTCTTCATACATTTCCATTAATTCAGAGACTGGCACCATGTATGCCCAGAGATCCTTTGACTATGAGCAGTTCAGGGAGTTCCAGCTGCAGGTGAAAGCCCAAGATGGAGGATCTCCCCCTCTCAGCAGCAATGCCTCCATCAGGGTGTTTATTCTGGATCGGAATGACAATAGTCCTCGAATCCTGTCTCCTTCCCAGGAAAACAAAGGCTCAGCCTCCTTTGAGATGGTGCCTCGCTCAGCAGAAGGAGATTATCTAGTGACCAAGGTGGTGGCCGTGGATGCTGATTCCGGGCACAATGCCTGGCTCTCATACCATCTAGTTCAAGCCACTGAGCCAGGCCTCTTCTCAGCTGGTTCTCATACTGGGGAAATCAGGACAACCAGGGCATTTATGGAGAGAGATTCTGTGAAGCAGAGGCTGGTTGTGATGGTGAAGGATAATGGACAGCCAGCCCTTTCAGCCACTGTTACTTTGAACCTGGTGTTTGCTGAGAACTTCCAGGAAGCCCTTCCCGAAATGAAGAAGCAGCCAAGCATCTCTGACTCTCAGTCTGACCTCCAGTTCTATCTGGTGCTGGCCTTAGCCTTGATCTCGTTCTTATTCCTCTTGACAGTCATTCTGGCCATTACGATGAAGCTTCGACATTCAGGACATCCCAAATTCCTTCCATGCTTTGGCCCTGTTCCCCATTCCAAGGCTGGTGCCG
Source organism: Furcifer pardalis (assembly GCA_030440675.1). NCBI lineage: Eukaryota > Metazoa > Chordata > Lepidosauria > Squamata > Chamaeleonidae > Furcifer > Furcifer pardalis. Next base: position 149,501,909 of record CP126891.1, read on the forward strand.
TATTTCCCCCGAATTTTGAAGATGGGACTTTGCCTTATTCCTACCAACTTTGCCTTTCCTCAGAATCCAGGAAGAATGAGCTTACCTTCATGGCTCCCAGTATTCAGTTCGCAGACCATATTCTTAGTTGTGAGAAACCTGATGTACCTTTTACTAGTAATGAAGAAGACAATTTAACTTCACAGATGGAGAACACTGAAAAGGTAGGATGTCCTTATTTCTGTTACTAATTTTATTAAGATTATCTTGTCATGTTACATGTTTCATTGCCTTAAATAATAAATAAATATATTTATAGTACAGATGATACTATAGTTTTATATCTTCAGACTTGCAATGACAAACATAAATAGGGTGGGGATCATCTGGAAACAAATAATCTTGCTTTATTTACTGGACAATCTTTTTTTACTCTCTCCTTGTTTTACTTATTAATATTGTAGCTCTGTCATGCTCAGTTGTACTGCTGAACCAATGTTCCAGTGTTATGTTCTTGTACATTTTCTTTTTCATTTGTAAAAATACATGAGGAGCTCAATCCATATTGGACTCACACAAAGTTACACCTGACCTGTGTCTGATTCAAAAAAACAGCTTCCATTCTTGATTTTGGACCTGTTCCTATTTCATCCAACAGAAGTACAGAATCAAATAGAGGTCTATAAACACTGATACCATACTAATCTTCTCCGTGCAGTAGGTGGTGGCTAGAGTTCTCACCACTGCATCTTGTTCCTAGTAGAGCTTTCAAGTACTTTGCAAACTAGTTAACACAGAGTGCCTATCATGGCCCAACTTGGAGCCTGCTAGGCAGATAGGATTGTGCAGGTATCTCGATCGGCCTACCAGTGGCATGTTGAATTGCTCTATCTCACTGCACAATATCAAAATGTGTGTATGAAACAGGAAATGAAAATGCAATTTGTGGAGTATTTGGTATCTTAAGATATAAGCCTGGTGGATTGATGATGATACCTCAGTTAACGTAATTAATGCATTCTCCAGGACATTTCTTCCAGCGGAAATTACATTAACTGAATTTTCCATATGAATGCATTAAATGCAATTTCCCACAGGAATGCATTGAAAACCAATATACATTAACCAAAATGCTGTTTTCCATAGGAATGCATTCAAAACCAATTAATCTTTTCCAAAAAAATCTGTAAAACAAGCCACTATTTTCTATGGATTTCCTTTTCTTATGCAATTTTTATGTTAATCGAGCCATTTGTTAACTGAGGTTCCACTGTACTTGGTATAGCCATTTATTCAGCAATATACTGTATGCTGTTATATTGGATTTCATTTTTCTTACACTTTGACTTTAAAGTGTAGCTGCAGCTTAGATTTTGTTTGTGTGTTAAGAAATAATTCTGTGTTATTTTAGCCTTTTCTGTACTCCTTAAGAAATTTCAGTCAAGTGAAAGACAGAGCAGAGCAACGTCAGTGCCACCACATTCACTGCATCCTTTTTGAACCCCTTCAATCCATGCTCCTGAGGGGATAGAAAATGTGAAACATGCTCAACAAATGTAGGCTGACCACATATTTTAGAAATCTAAATCATGCAGAGAGTCTATAAACAGGTAGCAAGGTTTAGATTTTGCTCCCTAAAATATAAAAGATAGGCATAGACAAAGATGCAGGAGGGCTTTTGCACAACTTTGTGTTGTGCACCAGTTACTCCCACTCCTAGATCGGGACTCCTTGCTCATGATCACACACGCTCTGGTCACCTCCAGACTTGATTACTGTAATGTGCTCTACATGGGGCTTCCCTTGATGACCATTTGGAGACTTCAACTGGTCCAGAATGCGGCTGCCCAGGTGGTGTTGGGATGTGGACAGTATGCACATGTCTCACCGCTGCTCCAGGAGCTGTACTGGTTGCCAGTATGTCTCCAGGTGCAATTCAAGGTGCTGGTTATTACCTTTAAAGCCCTACATGGTAGTGGGTCAGGATACTTCGGAGACCGCCTCACCCCAAGAACATCTGTCCCACCAGAGTGGACCGGAGAGGTTCTCTAGTTGTTCCATTGGCCAGAGAGGTGCATCTCTCTGGCACTTGGAGGAGGGCCTTCTCTGTGTCTCTGTTCTGCTCCGGGCCTCTGGAACCTCCTGCCAACCGAGCTACATCTCCAGACAGTTGCTGCCCTTTAGGAAGAATTTAAAAACATGGCTGGCAGGGCAGGTATGGGGTGCGGGAGGTATAGTGACCCCAGCCCGCTGGATGATTTAAGCCTCTCCCTCCTTCAAGATGTATTAATTTGGCATTTTTAAAACTTTTTTAGATTTTAGATTTTAAATTTTAATCTTGCACAGTTTTATATCTGAGGGTTTTAGGAATGTTTATGTTTTGTTGTGGTGCTTTTGTGATTTGTGAGCCGCCCTGGGTCACCTCGGTGAGGAGGGCGGTGGATAAATATGAATAATAAATAAATAAAATACAGTAGTGGAATAGGCCTTCTTGTACTTCTCTGAAGGGTGATCCCCTGGATGGAGCTTATGCCATCACAATTAATACCTGAAAGCCAAAAACAAGACAAAATGTGTTCAGTAGCTATATAACTTTGAGTCAGCTGCAGTAGAAAATTGAAGATGAGGTGGAAGTGGGTAGAACTGACCAAGAGGTTTCAGAAATGGCACTGGAAAAGTAAACGGAGAAGCTACTGAGAGAGAAGAAAAAGAACACAGGATGAGCAGAGGGGAAATTGGAACTGGTCAGCTATATCAGAAACCAACAACGCCATAAAATATGGCAGAATTTGCTGTGCTTGCAGAACAGGTGTATCCAACATATTTTTTTTGTTTACCACATGATGTACAAGCTCAGTTATATCCATCTGAGGCTTTTCCAACCCAACCTGGCTTTTAACCTATGCTTCTTCTTCCTCCGTTCTAGCCCAGACATGAAACTGCCAAAATGAAGGCACCTTTTGGTGAGTCCATTGTGCAGTTCCTTTCTCCAGACCCACTTTGAGAAAGATTAGCTGGCAACACAAGGTTGCCGTTATCGGGGTACACCTGATTGTGGTTCAAAAATACTACACTCTTCAAGAAGGGTCTTCAAGTGTAAGTGTGCGTGGGTGCATGCGTGCGTGTGTGTAATTTTTTGTCTGAAAGTCTTGGCCTACACTTTTTACTCACAGTTTTTGTTATGGATAAAGTTTGTTCACAAATATATGTGGTGCCAAAGACTGTAAAGATGCCTGCAGCAAATTTCTTTAGGTTCATTTATTGGGTAGATCAGAATAGAAAGCTAACAAAATATCTTCTTTGTGTTTCTAAGATGATCATTGGCTTGCAAATCATTGAGTTCCATCTGAAATAGGTTATGAATATCTGAGCTCTGCTGGCTAGCAAAGCACCCAAAATGGAGGGAAAGACCAGTGGTGGGCATCTGCAGGTTCACACCAGTTTGCCAGAACCAGTAGCGGAAATTCTGGTTGGCCCCATCCATCCAAGTTTTGAAATAAAGTAGTCCTAATTCGGAGCCCACCACTGGATAAGACCAAGAGGGGACTGACAGAAGGAACCATGGAGACCAGAAGGAACAATGTGACTATTGTGTTTTTTGTAAGAAAAACTTCAGTAAGATGGTGCTGTTTGTGGCAGGAAAAACAGTGTGAATCAAAGAGAAAATGCCCCACACATGATAGGAGTGAACAAGCAGATTGGAGGACTGCATAGAAAGAGCTCAGGCTGCATGCAGCCCTGGTCTACAGGATATCCTTTTGTGCTTACTACTACAGTAAAACCTTGCATAAAGAGGGCCTCGCTTAGAGACTAACTCGCTTAAAAAGCAGAATTTTCTCTGAATGGTTGTCTCGCTTAACAGCTCAAACCAACCAAAAACTCGCTTAACAACTAAATTGGGGTTCACAATCCTCCCCCCTGCCAGAAGTCACAATTGGTCACTTATAATGGTGTTTCACAAACTCACTTAAACAGCAATCCCATAGAACACATTATGTTCATTAAGTGAAGTACCACTGTATTTAGAGATACCAAGCAAAATTCCCAGAAGTTGGCTTTTTCTTTCATTAATTAACCAGTTCTCACCCAATACAAAGCTGTTGTTATGGCTGTTTTTTCAATGTATGAATGGTAGGGAGCACCAGAGAGTACCCTGTAGACCTGGAGTTCTCAACCTTTTTAAGCCAGAGACCGGGTCATGGTCCCTCAGATAGCTTCAGGGGATGGAATAGCCGTTTTGCCTTTCTTCCACCACATGGCACTTCTTGGAGTTGTGGAGGTGGTGGGGGCCCCACATGAAATGGTGCCGTGGGCCACAGGTTGATAATCCCTGCTGTAGACCATCGTGATTGCTATCATTGGTGCTGTCAGCTTTTAAACTATTCTTTGCTATTTAAAGTTTGACATCCTTCTTTTTTCTGCTGACAATGAGGGCACAATGTTCTTTTTTTAAAAATCCAACATTTTCATATATATTTTTTGTTCACACAGTCGATTCCGACCCTTTGCGTCCCCATGGACCACTGTCCGCCAGGCACTTCTGTCCTCCACCATCCTCCTCAGCTCGCTCAGCTCTGTGCCCATTGTGTCTACAATGCCATCCAACCATCTCATTTTGTGCTGCCCCCTTCTTCTTTTGCCCTCCACCCTTCCCAGCATCTTTTCATTGAAGAAACAATAATAATTGAAAAAGAGAGGCGTTTCTATTTTGTCTGTTTTGTTTTGTTTCTTTTTGTTACTACATTTGTAACCCATTGTAGGGCATTTTTTAATATAGGCTATAGAGCTGGTGGAACTGTATCATCCTTTAAAAATATGGTGTAAAGCAGACATTTAATAAATAAATTCTTTTTCTGTGTCTAGGTCAAATGAACTTTTGGTAAATTCATTCTGTAGTTCTTTTCACCTGACCCAGTGTGAGAAAGATTAGCCGGCACAACAAGGTTGCCATTGCCTGGAGTATGCCCGATTGTTTCAAAAATACCACAATCTTCAAGGAGGTTCTTTCTGTGTACCCTGATAAATCAATAGGGAGACCAGTGGATCTTAGATCAGTTTGGAAAAAAAATGGGTCTTTCAAATATCCAATGCAAATGTTAGCTGACTTCTCTCATTGTGACTGGAAAATTTATATTCGGCAAACCTTTCTCTCTCTTACAAAGGTAGTTCTGGCCTTTCTGCAGTTCTCTTTGTATTAAAGCACAAATAATTTGCGTACGAACTGACACACCTCACAGCAATTGTGAACACTGTGTGCTTAGTTAATGACCACAAAATATGTAAGTGGGAACAGATAAATGGAACTTTCGTGTGCTGCTGACAGCTGATGCAACAGTTGTGTATATTGTAGCTATTAATTTATCTATTAGAAATAATAAATAGTCCCAGTACTGCCATATTTGGTCATCTGTAAGTGATGTGCTAACCATGTGTTCCTGCATCAGCGTAAACTCGATGACACCTAAGGCTGCTTTCAATTCCACAGTTCTATGGCCAGGATTCAACTGTATTTCACATGAAGATCGCATAACTTTCTGTAATTGTCTCTAATTCACAAGGTGCCAGAGGCCATCTTTATTATACAAATGACCACCTTACTAGACATGTAACTGAAATGTACCCTGCCACCTCTTGAGGTGACAAGGATACATTTCAGTTACAGCTATACAAAAAAAAGTTTTTTTCCCTGGCATGAACTTTTACAGTTGTTTTATACTAATTTCAGGCTGCTGATTACAAATATGATCTCAGATTTGCTCTATCACATCACATTTTTATGCTATTGGCCAACCCAATTGTCATTCCTGATTGCATGTTGGTGCCAATCACTTATAGAATTATAGTGATAAAATTAGTGACTGGTCAACACAATTTTTCTGGCATGAATGATTCTAAGGTAATTTTGAGGTGCTGATTCCGAATCTGACATCCATTTTTTTCTAGCACATCAGGTTTTTGAGATCTCAAATATTGCAATATACTTATGAACAGCAAATTTATCATCATAGTCATCGAGCCAAACAGACATATGGACCTAATAAAATAACATCCAATATGCAATACTTTATTGAACAAACATATACAATTATGAACTGAAGCACAAAGATGAGAGTGAAATCATATTAACATGTACAAATTGAAACATTAAGATATAAAAATAAGTACAAAAAGGTAAATTGACAATATCAACCTTACATCACCATGAATGACCTTTTCTAGGATGCTCTGCAACGTTCAACGTGTGTAATGTCTCTCATCAAGGACCAACAGTAATCTGCCATCATGTTGGTGTTCCATCGGACTTGGTAATGTTCTTCCATTTCTTTAATGTCTTGATGAAAACATTCACCGTGCTCTTCGCTCACGTCACCCAAGTTCTCTGGAAAGTTGGCCAAAGGACTGTGTAAATAGTGAATCTTGATGCTCATTCTACATCCAAGTGCTCTTGAGTTTCCAAGCACTAATTTTATCACTATAATTCTATAACTGACTCGCACCAACATGCAGTCAGGAATGACAATTGGGTTGGCCAATAGCATAAAAATGTGATGTGATAGAGCAAATCTGAGATCATATTTGTAATCAGCAGCCTGAAATTAGTATTAAAAAACTGCAAAAGCTCATGCCAGGAAAAAAAATTTGCATAGCTGTGTATGATGATAAATTTGCTGTTCATAGGTATATTGCAATATTTGAGATCTCAAAACCCTGATGTGCTAGAAAAAAACGGATGCCAGATTCAGAATCAGCACCTCAAAATTACCTTAGAATCATTAGAGTACCTCATGCCAGAAAAATTGTGTTGAGAAGTGTTAGTTACAGTTAGCCACTGTACATTACGCAAACCATAAATGAATACCAGTAGGCTACTGGCCAAAAAAATTACTATTAATTAGTAGGCATAGGGTTTTCAGATTGTTTGAACTAGAGTTCACAAGATTTTCTATTCTAGGATTTTTACCTAACAGATACTTTATACTTAAATGTAACTTATCCGAAATAAAGGTCAAAATCGGACGGCCCATCTAGGACTAGTTCCACCATAGTTTCCTATTCCTATCTCAGTGCTTGCTAGGGGGTTTGCGTCTGAACAGGAAGCTAAGCAAAACTAGGCCTAGCTAGACCTCAGTGTTGTCCCTTTTAGGCCTTTATCAAAAGTGAGCCACATTTAAGTGTCTGTCTGTCAAGTAGAACTCCAAAAACACAGAGTCATGGGATTTGTAGTTTTTAAAAAAATGATAATTCTATCTCTTTTCTTTAAATCAACAAAAACTTTCAATCATTTCATTGAAATTTTTGAAATGGTAAGTGTGTTAGTCTGAGTTTCAAGCATATCGAAGAGTAAATAAAACAAAAGACAAAAAACAAAAAAAAATTGTGCCACTTTAAAGACTAACTGCTGTATTTCAATGTCAGCTTTCGTGAATAAATTCCACTTTGAGTTGACAGACATAAGAATGAGATTTCATGGCATCAGTTTGTACTCATAAGGTACAGAGGTACAGAATGGTTGGTTAGCATAACAGAGAAGTATACAAATCAATGTGGCTCTTTACAGCTGGTAATAGATTATCTCTGGATGTTATTTAAATTAGTTGTGAAGCTTCACCTGTTTTATTGCAAATCATTAGTAGATGGGTGCAAGATATAATGCCACAATATTTGTCTTGCATCCATCTACTAACTATTTTCAATTCAACAGGGTTATTGTTAGTTTTCTTGTTCCCATGTAATGCATTATACCCGGGGTTCTCAATTTTTTCAAGTCAGAGGCCAGGTATCCCTCACCCAAACAGTTGAGGGGGTCGGCTTGTCCCCCACACACACACACACACAATTTACAGCTGTTGTAAACATGTTTACAAAGACTATAAATGAGTCCGTGGCTGATTCTACTGGTGGTGGCAGTGGCTGGAGTGAGGGTGGGGGCCGGAGTATTTGACACCAAGGGCTGGATTCTGCCCGTGGGCCATACGTTGAGAATCCCTGCATTATACTGTGTCTTTTAAATCAATATAAATGGAGGATATATGACCCTCCATAGTTAGCTGATTAAGAACTACTATTAGCCTTAACCCTGATGAATTATGATGTGAATTACAGTTTGAGAGAATCTGAAAAACTACATTTTGCCTAAATCTAGCCTAGAATATTGAATGCTGTACACCTTTGTTTATGATTTAGGCTTTATGTTCAAGGTTTAGGCTTAGACTAAATTAAGAAGCATTGGCGTTAGGAGTTAGGGAAATGCGTTGAACTTGTGTATATTGCCTTCCAACTGTGTGCAGTGTGCATCTCCAGTTGGTTGAATCCCTACCAAGTAATATATTTTCTTCATATATATTTTGGGGTGTGTATGTGTGAACTGAAACCTTGCTGTGAATGGTTGATATTTTGGAATTCTCTGTTCTAACAAGTGTCTAAAATGTTCTCCCTTGCTAGCAAATCTAAGGGATTTTATTAACTTTGAGCACAGATATCACTACAGTACAAATTAGAGCCGGCTCTATAGAAAATAAATTGTATATTTTGGGTTTTTTGATAGATTTGTATAAAGTAAATAGTCAGTGGGAAATGTCTATTTAAGAAACAATACATTGGCTTCAGAGATTTGGTTGTAATAAAATATATCTAGCAAAGTTTTTTTTAAAGAGAAAATGGTTCACGTGAGACATTTGTGGCAAAATGTAGAAGCAAATAAGAGATGTATTTGTCATCAACTGCCCTAAGGATAAAGTCCTTTCTGTATACTGCAATAACAACCCAGTTTTTACAATATCCACCTGGAAGCTGTATTTAAAAATTATATTTATTATTTGTAAGGCAGAAAAGCCTCCACACTTACTCTGAACATTTTTTGTGGTAATCAAAAAAGATAACTGAGGCTGTGTGTCAGAGCCAGTCCCTTGCAGTTCTCTAGTTGTGTCTCACAGCGCCGCTGTTGACCAATGAGGCAATGAGAGGGGAGCTAGAGATCCACTGACGCTCCCTGCTGTTGAATTGCTCCACACCAGCTGCAGATCAGTGAAGCAGCAGATCACCAGTACACGAATGCTATTAGTAAGAGAAAGATAAGAAGCTGAAGATTTCTAGCGTCCTAAATTCTTATACAAAGTAAGGCTCATCAGATATCTAAAGTAAGCAGGAAAATGAATGCTAAGACTAATAGAGTGGGCTTCAAAGCATTCAGAAGGCAAAGTCTACATACCTTCTTGTTCTCCTTTTTCTGCTGGGCTGTTTCAGAACCAGTTCATTATTCCATCCCTGAAGAAATGGCAAAAGGGGCCTTTGTGGGAAATCTTGCCAAGGATTTGGGATTGAGTGCTAAGGAACTGAGGAACAGAAACCTGCACATCATTTCTGAAGGTAAAGCATATTTCACTATCAATGGAGAAAATGGAAGCATATATGTGAATGAAAGAATAGATCGTGAAGGAATATGTGGGGAGAGCAAGCAATGCCTTGTGCATTTTGAAGCTGTGGTTGAAAATCCTGTGAATATTTTCCATGTAAGTGTAGCGATTCAAGATATTAATGATAATATGCCACAATTCTTAAAAAACAATATCAAGCTTGAAATAAATGAATTAACATTACCAGGTGCCAGATTTCACATAGGGAAAGCAGAAGATCCTGACATTGGAAAGAATTCTCTCCAGAGTTATGAATTAAGCCCAAATCCATTTTTCATATTAGAGATTACAGATAGTCCAGAGGGAGATAACTATGCAGAATTGGTGCTTCAGAAACCTCTGGATCGGGAAAGTGAGAACTTGCTCAACTTGATTCTTACAGCTTTGGATGGGGGTGAGCCCAGAAGAACTGGGACTGCTCTGATAGAGGTTAATGTTACTGATGCCAATGACAATTCACCTATATTCACTCAAAAGATCTACACAGCCAATTTGCATGAAAGTGCTGCTGTTGGATCTCCTGTGCTCCAGGTGTCAGCCTTTGATAAAGATGATGGTACAAATGCTGAGATTAGCTATCATTTTAGCAACATACCAGCAACAGCCCAGCAGAAATTCAAGTTAGAACCTCACAGTGGAACAATTACAATTAAGGAAGATCTTGACTTTGAGGAAACAGAGAAATACACTATGGCTGTGGAGGCAAGAGATGGAGGTGGATTAGTAGCTCACTGTAATGTCAATATCCAGATACTGGATGAGAACGACAATGCCCCTGAGATAACTCTGACTACTTTGTCTAATCCAGTTTCTGAAGATTCGGTTCCTGGCACTGTAATTGCTCTTATCAAGATAAAGGATAAAGATTCAGGGGAAAATGGAAAAATTACTTGCTCTTTAGAAGGCAACTGGCCATTTAAAATATTGTCTTCCTCTAACAATTACTACAAGTTACTTACAGATGGTCCCCTGGATAGAGAAAAACACCCAGAGTATAACATTACCATCACAGCCACCGACAAAGGCACCCCACCTCTCTCATCAAAGAGTACAATCTCACTGCAGATTTCAGATATCAATGACAATTCTCCAGCCTTTGAAGAAGCCACCTACAATGTCTTTGTGCCTGAAAATAATCCCTCGGGTGCCTCTATTTTCATGGTCAAGGCCTCTGACCCAGATGTGGGCGACAATGCACGTGTCACCTATTCCATCCTCAACAGCAACATTGAGGAGCTGCCTCTCTCTTCATATGTCTCCATTAACATGGAGACAGGAATAATCTATGCACAGCGCTCCTTTGACTACGAGCACTTCCGGGAGTTTCAGATTCAAGTCAAGGCCCAAGATGGTGGCTCTCCCCCTCTCAGCAGTAATGTCACTGTGCGAGTGTTCATTTTGGATCAGAATGATAACAGCCCTCAGGTTCTGTACCCTTTGCCAGGTTCTGATGGCATAGCCTTATTTGAGATGGTGCCACACACAGCAGAGCCAGGATATCTCGTGACCAAAGTGGTGGCCATAGATGCAGACTCAGGACACAATGCCTGGCTCTCATATCAACTGCTGCAGGCCAATGAGCAGGCACTCTTCACCATTGGCCTTCACACTGGAGAAATCAGGACATTACGGGTCTTTGTTGAGAAAGATGTTGTGAAACACAAACTGATCATCTTGATTAAGGACAATGGTAGATCACCACGCTCAGCTACGGTGATGTTGAACCTTGTGGTGGCTGAGAACTTCCAAGAAGCACTTCCGGAAATGAGGAATCAATCTGTTGAGTCGGAGCATCATTCTTCTGAGCTGCAGTTTTACCTAGTGCTGGCTTTAGCTTTGATCTCATTTTTGTTCCTTCTGACTGTGATCCTGGTCATTGTGATGAAACTTCGACAGTCAGGGAATCCCAAATTATTCCAGTGCCTGGATCCTACTTCTTTTTCTAAGACACATGTTGTATTTCCACCGAACTATGAAGAAGGAACCTTACCTTATTCATATCAACTCTGCCTCTCATCTCAGTTCAGGAAAGAGGATATCTCCTTCCCAAAATCCAGTGTCCATATTGCAGAAAACTTGCTTGCTTCTCAATTGGTGTCTCTGAACAGCAACTGTGAGAATACCAGTTCTGAAACAGAGGTTGGTGAGAAGGTAAGTTTCAGGTTCACAAATTGTGACATCTGCACCACACCTGGCTACTTGTGAATAGTATAAACAGTATATTTTAATATTTTTTTCTTAGATGCTTGGTAGATTAAATGGGGAAAAAAAGCGCTCAGCTTTGCCTGAATGCAATGGTACTGTCAAAGAGACATTCTACACATGGATGCTTAGTACATCTATAATATATTTGGATCCACTGGAGTCACACTTATACCATAAACTAAATCAGCCTTGTAAAGTTCAGTCAGGGTTTCGTTGGTTTGGACTTACAGTTGATGGGAAGCTAATTTTGCATTTAAAGATGGTGACACTGCGTCACACAATTTGTAATCATTATCATTGCTAGCTAGTACTAATATTTTAGTTGATTTAGATTTTTCAGAGTTCCTTGTGGAGTTAAATATTTGGTGGAATTCAATATCATATCAGTATGAAGTTAAAGTACTTTGGACATCAAATGAGAAGAGATTATTCACTTGAGAAAGCCTTGATGCTGGGAAAGGTCAAGGGCAAAAGAAGAAGGGGCAGAAAGAATGAGATGGCTAGTTGACATTGTTGATGCAATGGGCATAAAGCTGAGTGGGTTGAGGAGGATGGTGGAGAATAGGGCTGCCTGGTGTGCGGTGGTCCATAGGGTCACAAAGGATTGGAATTGACTGTGCAACTGAACAATAACAAATCTCCATGAAACCTTTCCCTTTCAGCACCTTGCTGTTCCCAAAATTTTTCCACAGGTTTTCTTCTTGATTTTTGTAACTGTTGAGTGCTGTATCGTCTGCTTCTTTCATATCCAGACCTTCTTGGGTTTGTTGTTGGTCATAATTAACTCTTCAATGGTACATGTTTCTGGTTGTAATTGACAGACCAGTAAATGAGCCAGAATGTGTATCTCTCCACATTCACTCAGTGTATTGTTGGTGAGAAGGTAAGTTTCAGGTTCACAAAGTGTGACATTTGACTCACACCTTCCTATTTGTGAATAAGGTAAACAATTGTGTTTTAGTCCATTTTCTTGTTAAGCATTTGTTGATTAATTCACTTAGTTGAATGGGGAAGCACAGAATTCCAACATGCTTGGATGCCATCTCATTGGCAAAAATCACTGGTATACTTGGATCCTCAGGTATCATAAAATTAAAACTTACTTATATACTCTTCTATGTGTGAAGGAAATCCACCTAAATCACGATAGTAAACATTAAACTGGGTTTCCATGATTGTTTAGTATCAAGATCTAGGAATAATGGTTGGTGAGAAGGCCATCTTTGCATTTAAACATTACAATAGTTGTATAACATCCTTGCTACTTAGTGATATGTTTCTTAACTATTACCGCTATATTAGTTTATTTTACTTATGTCTGAGCTTCTTTTGAATTCAGATATATTATATGGTAACCTGTTTGGTATCAAAATATAGGTTAGATCTGTGCTATTTTCCTTAATGTTGCTATGTCAGGAAATGAACCTATTTCCTAAGGCTTGAAATTGCCAATTTTCAAATAGGCCTCAGAAAAATCCATTTTTCTCTCTCTGAGCCTCAAGGCTGTGTAACAGCATGCTTTTCCACCATGTTTTTAGTGTCAGTGTACCCGTCTTATCTCTTTAGCAGAGCCATGTTATGACTAGTCCCAGAAAACTCTGCGTGCACGTGTGTAAACAACTATTGTTTTGAGAAAGTTATTCTCTGTTGCTTGCTGATACCTGATTGGCTGAAGCAGTCCCATCTGACTGCAAATTCTCCATTTTGGAGAGAAGAAAGAGTTCGTCTCTGTTTCTTCATGGATTAAGACCTGTTTTTGATTAGAGAGCTTTTGTTTCTGAATCTCTATGGGCTAGCAATCTTTAGCCTAGGAGCTAAGCACTTTTGCTCCTTAAAAATGGTTACCTAGATTTGCCTGCGGACTTTATTGGACTGACCTGTGCTACTGACTTTTATGCTTTATGAACTTGATCAATAAATCTTCATCATTTTTCTGAACAACGTGTCTTCATTGGACTAAAAAGGGTAAGAGCTGCCTTTCACACACACAAATCTTTGAACACGCTACCAAATAAAAACCCCTTAAGAGCTGATAAGCAGCTGAGAGTTGGATCTCTGTTCTAATTAGCCGTCCAGCTCGCCCTGTGTAGGTTTGTTTTGGTTTCCAGGGGTTTTCCAGAGTGTGGGGGCCGGCTGGATCGTGACATGCTATAAAATAAATTCTGTTTCATAACCTGCTACTGGGGAAGTCAATATCGCAGACTTTTGATTATTCCTTGCTATTGTTAGCAGAGTATCACATAAAAAGCAAAACAGCATCAACAGCAGCAGAAAAACCCCTTCTCACATAATGGCTGGCCATTTCTATAATTTAAATCAGCTCTGTCATGTGGGAGAGACATCTTTCCTTGCCCGCCACATCGACTGTAAGTCAGGGGGAGAGAAAGAAATGGAAACAAGGGGGGAAAACAGGAAGAGGGAATGGGCAAGTTTGAAAGAGAAAAAAAGAACTTTACTGATTAATTAGTAGAATCAATTTAAAAGTAGAATCAATTTAGGTTGTAAAAACCCCTTTCCTCTTATATCCAGTCTTAGTGCATGCAAGATTGTTGCTATCCCCTTCTCAACTCTCCTTCTTGAGCTTGCATGCAACAGTCTTTAAACTCCATCTTGCTTCACAGGTTCTCGAAACCATATCCTGGTACCTTTGTCAGGGCATCTGCTGTCATCTCTGTAGTTGGACAGCAGATCATCTAGATGTGTGCCAGTGTGTTTGGTGCATGCATTTATCTTCTTCTTGTGTGACACTTTGATTCAGCTCTAGTTGTCTTCCTTCACCCAAGTTGGCATCTCCTCATCTATTCCATCGTCCTTCTTTAGCCATAGCAGTTGTCTGCATTATTCTGCTGATTCAGGAAAACAAAGCTACAACATCTTTTGTATAACTAACCCATGAAATAGTCCTTTACAGTACATAAACAGAAATTTACTGATGGACTTATGGTCTTTGCTGTCCTCTGCTCATTTGGCTTCTGTGTATCCAAGCTTTGGGTTTCTGCTGACAGGCAGGGCAGCCTTAGCTTAAAGTCCATATTTCCTTTAAAGGAAGGTTTGTATGTGATGCTAGAGGTAATTATTCCCATTGTCTGTCTGAAATGCCTTGGATTTTCTTTCAAACTTGTTGCTCACTATGGCCATGAACCTCTGGAGAATCTTGTGTGTCTCACTGTTCTTCTTTAGCAGAGGTAGTACCTCTACAAATCATCCAAAAAATAATAATAATTAGGTCATATCTGTTGTGTACTAGTGATGGCACATCAAATGGCCCCCACAGGTCACTGTGTATTAGGTCCTCAGGGCCTGAAACCTTTTCCTATGGTATACATTTTGCACTTGACTCTGTGATACCTGTAGCAAGGTTGTGGTTCTTCAGCTCAAGGATTGTCTTTGAAATTCTGTGTGCAAAACCAGAGTTCCAGAGTTCCAGGCTGTTGTCATCCTCTCTCTAGGCTTTCACTGTGTTACCTTTCTGGTCTGAAAGATTTGCTTTGTAGACACGGTCAGTGACTGTTCTGGCTGAGGGATTCTGGATGTAGTTTACTTACTGGAAGTACTCACGTTCTGCTCTGAATCTCATTCCCGATGAAGAACAACAGTAAAGCAAAACCACAGTTAATGGGGAGGTACGCCTGCTGCCACTCCTGCCCATGGTGAGGTTGGCAAGAGTGTCTTGACAATTAGGGCTCCATGATCTCCAGATTCTTGTTGCTGTTTGAACTAGTCATTGTTAGAGTAGAGAGATGGAGTCCAAGGTTAGTGGGTATCTGATTTTCCCTGTCACAGTAATCTACATGGGGTCTTAGTTGACCCCATGAGACCCTCACTGTCTTTTATTCCCATTCAGTTGTGAGAAATTTCTTCAGTTATACCATCAGGAACAATCATTAATGCAACATTTTTTGAATATAATTGTTGTACGATATGCTGAAATGTTTTTCCAAATCCCATTATTTCTATCGATTTTTAAAATGTTGCACCAGGGAACAGCACTTCAACTTGATCCTGAGCAACACCCAAGATGGACTTTTTTGGCCCAATAGTAGGGCTACTGCTTTTGGAGGCTGGGTTTAAGAAAGAAAGATTGCTTTAAGGAAGAGCGCTCCTAACATTTGACCCTTTCCTGTACAATCAATTGTGCACTTTTCTCTATATATGATCACACCTTTAGTCTGGTCAAAGATGAAAATTTACTAATTTACTAATATAGTCACAATACGTAGAAGAGAAAGGTCCTTTGTGTTACTACAGTGACAGAGAATGACTCCAAAAATAAGAGGAAAGTATTTCTCTACTACATGACAGTTACTGTTTAAGACAGGGGTTCCCAACCTAAGGCCCATGGGCCAAATCCGGCTCATGGTGCCATTTCATGTGCCCCCACCCCACCCCTCCAAGGGCATTTGAGAAACAAAATGACTGCCCCTTTGAAGTTGTTGAGACAAAATGGCCACCCCATCATGCAGGCATGGCAAAATGGCCATCTGGCCCTCAAAGCAGATTGAGAGAGCGTGACCCAGTTGCTTTCAGAGATGTTTTTGAGTTCCCTTTGTTGTTGTTGTTGTTGTTGTGGTTGTTGTTGTGGTTGTTGTTGTGGTTGTGGTTGTGGTTGTGGTTGTGGTTTCAATTATTAAAATATGTGAAAATATGGTAACATTAATTAATTTTGACATTTGTGTGGGTTTATTTTTGAGTTTGTACAGTAGTGTTAGTGCTTTTTTAAAATGTATGTTTGAATTTACACTACCTCATTTTGGAACCCTCAGAGTCGTTAACCCAAGTATAAGCCAAGTCCCTTTTTTGGACCTAATTTCGGGGGCTAGAAAACTAGACTTATACTCAAGTATATACAGTACATCATTTTCTGCAGCTTGTCTTGTCTCAGACTCTTGCCTTGAATTTTGAAAGGAGTCCTTTGTATAAACCACTAGAAGAAGAAACAGAGAACAAAATCCATAGGCAAGCTACGTATATAGTGAATGTCAAGATTATAATAAATAGTGAATGAAAATTAATAGAGTTAAAAATTGAAATCATATAGATTAATGACATTTGTTCTATATCCCCTAAAGAACTGTGTATTTTTTTTAAAAAAAAAAATAAGCATTAATAAAACAATTACTATGTGAGGCATAAAATCAGATTTAGGAATTAATTACCTCTGATCCTACAAGCTCAGGAGAAGCATTCATTTTATCAGATATGGATGCAACAGTTGATGCTGCTAGATACACTGAATCAATGCTAAAAGGCCACATAACCATAAAAAAGAATGTGTTCACAGGCTATTATGAGATGGACAGCTCTTTTCATTGGACTGGGGTATCCAAGGCCAACCAAAGTGATATTGTTACATAAGGTCTACAAAAACTGAACTGTATTTTTGGTTCAAATGACAACAAACATGCTTGTACAAGTCTCTTTATACAACAAATATAATCAGAAATATTTCTACAAGATCTAACTGGTTACATTAAAAATTACAGGCCTGAATCAACAAAGATATAAAATAGTTATTGAGACAAATAATACAGTTTCCTAAGTATTTAATCTGTATTTAGCCACAAGAGAAATTTCACTTATGGCAAGCTTGAGAAATGTGTTCAGTATGAACCTGAATTCCAAGTTCAGGATGGTGGATTTAATTCTTATATTAAAAGCTACCATTGCTGTTATTATCATGTAGGGCCATGCTCTTGAACTAGCAATGACTTCTTTTGTTGTTTCATTGCCAAAAGATTTTCCAGTAGGGACTTTGACAACCTTCTAAAATACGCAAGACCAACATTCAGAGAAGATCATGTGAACCATGTGTTCTGTTCCCAATAACCACCAGCATTTGAAACTCAAAAATCACCTAAGATTTATTGCTGTTTGCTGCTGGATGACTTCAGTAAAAAGAGTGTGGTAGCGTACATAGCCAAAGCCCAAGGGACCCCACAGATTTCTGCAATTACTGCCTTCAGTTTTGTGACACAAGTGGAAGCCCTCCCTCTTCCTTGCAATCATCATATCTTGTAAGGAACTGCAGTGGCTTAGTGGTTAAAATGCTGAAGTTGATGACTGGAAGGTCGGCAGGTCAGCAGTTCAAGACCCATTTGCAACCCGACGGCGTGAGCTCCCATCTCTGTCCCAGCTCATGACAACCTAGCAGTTCAAAAGCAAGACATCGCAAGTAGTTAAATAGGTATCACTTTGGTGGGAAGGTAAACACCGTTCCAGTGTTTAGTCATGCCTACCACATGTCCATGGAAACATCTGCAGACACAGACAGTGCTGGCTTTTTGGCTATAAACAGAGATGAGCACTGAACCCTAGAGTCGGATACGACTGGCTTTCGAGCAAGGGCAACCATATCTTGCGTCTTTCATCAGAAACAGGAGTGTCTCTGTGCTAATCACTTAAGGCAAATGACCCTGACAGAGGAGAGAACTCTAGTTGCCTAATGGATTGTTTTAGATCCATTAAGGATTTTTTTTTCAAAATTAAGAAATCCTGTGCCTTTCCTAAAACTTGGAGCAGAGGCTTGCTCCTCCAAACCAGGTTACCTGATCACTGAGTAGATGCAAACTCTGGGGTGCATACATATAAATGTATGTTGTACTCAGCACCATTTCCTTACTCAGTTCTAACAAACAGCTGTCTTGGCAAGGAGAAATTGGAAAGGCTGCGTGAGATTTGGCTCCTAGTTACTGCTTTCTTTCCATTGAACAGGTCATGGTTACGATGTGACTACAAATTTTCTGCATGTACAATCTCGGCACAGTTGAACTATGGCAGTTGGTTTAGAAATGCAGCAAATAATTTAGTAGATCAGGAAATGCTTTTCATTTGAAATGTCTGACCTATTTTTTGTAAATATTGAGTCAGTTCCTTGAGAGTTATCAGATGTACTGTAGTTTAATTTAGAAGGATACATTATCATCAGGGCAATTTGTGGGAAAACCAAAAGTGAAAATAAAATTTAGAAATTGAAGATCTGACTCTGGGATGTTTGCCCCCAACTCCCCCCCCCCCCCAAAAAAAAAAGAGTTTACTTTGGGACCATAATTGCACACTTTCAGCTAAATAGGGTTTATAAATGCTGAAGTCTCCACTGTAAGATTTTTCTACTTATTTATAAATTAAAGGACATTTACATAATTATTTCCCCAAACCAACTATAATTATCCAGCTGTGCAGCCTCTGGGGTTGTTTACCCAGAAAATCTGTAATCACCTTCAGAAAAAAGGAGTAAATGGAAACCAGATCCTACACAACCTTCTCAAATTATTCTCACCATGATAGCTGAATTTCTGGGGAGCTTAACATCTCCCACTTCAATACACGTTTCTCATGTAGTAGTTCATAATGGTCTCTGCCCTTCCGCCAGCACATTTCCTTTTTAAAAAATTATTAACTTTTAAAAGAAATTTAACAAAACAAACATAAAATCATAATACAGTACATAACAATATCATACAAATAGAGCACAATACAATTAGAAGAAAAACATTTTAAAACGTAATAATAAAAAGACTTCTAATGTTGTATAAAGTTTCACTTTAACACCTTGATATTAATTAACCAAAAAAAGTAATAACAACAGAAATAAAAATCACCTGTTTACAAGGCCCTGGAGACCACGATTTTCCCTCTAACTCTTACTCTCCCAAAAAGACAATTGACCTGGTGCTGGTCTGCCACCTTTACCCTTAGTTAGCGTATGCTCTAAAAATGGTCTCCATATACAGTATTCCAAAATTTCTTTTCCTTAATTATACCTTTTTTAAATTCAATTCCCAAGTAAGCTTATCATTCAATGCTATTCCCCACATTTCTTTATACCAATCTTCAATTTTTACCAAAGTATCATTATTCCAATTCCTTGCAATGCATTGCCTTGCTGTTGTTAATATAATAGATAACAAATCTTTTTTATTTGAGTCCATGTTAATATTATCCATCTCAGTCAATAAGGCGATACCAGATCCCAACTTTAGGCACACACCCATTATTTCATTAATCTCCTTCTCAATGTTTGTCCAAAAAACTTTAACCACATTACAACTCCACCACATATGTTCATACGTCCCCAGTGTATTCTTACATCTCCAACACATTTTTGTTTTTGTATTATCCATCTGATGCAGCCGAATTGGGGTTAGGTACCACCTCCAGATCATTTTGCAATTATGTTCTTTGAACAAACAAGGTTCTCATAATTCTTCTCTTCCATTTCCTTTTCCAACTCAGTTCCATAATTTTTATATTAAAATCTTGTTCCCATATTCTACCACCATCCTTAAAAGGAGGATTGGTGTAGTAACAAAACAGCTGTCGTCATGGAAACTATCTTTAAAATACATGTTCCGATCTTTTTTTCTCCTCTTGGCATTACTTTTGCCAACCCCCCAGGCCAGGGGTGCCCAAACTTTTCAGGCCATGGGCCAGCCATGTGGTTCAGGAGACCTGTCACTATGGCCTGTGGGCTGGATCTGGCCCCTGACACCAATTCATCCAGCCCTCAAAGCCCTCATCACTCCCAGAAGCGAAAGTAAAACTCATTTTACTTCCACTTCCAGGAGCGATGAGGGCTTCATAGGCCAGATGAATTGGTGTTGGGGACCAGATCCAGCCAATGGGCCATAGTTTTCACACCCCTGTCCCAGGTCATTATAAAGTTTTATTGTGGTGGGCAACTATGCCATAAAAAGGCTCTATTTTTCCCAAAGAAATCTCCAAATCTGGGGGTGGATGGAGTGATTTTTGAGGTTCTAACTCTACAATTCTATATTTTCTGTGTTGTGAGCTATAACTTTGTTCAAATGCAAGGAAATAAATTGATTGGCAGTGGGATGTTTGAGAATATTTCCTCTATTGATTGTATGCCTGCTCACCCCCATATATATTGTCTGTATTAAAGAGGGAGAGAAATGCACACATATGAAATAATAACATAACTACAACATGTTGCTTCCATCTGGTGAAAATATTTGCTGCCCAGACAGCCACTTGAACTCTATTTTGATCTGTTTGATGAGCTTGCAGTTTTCCATCGGAGACAGAGAGTGCCGCTGTTGCCCAGTGTGGGATAGGGATGGAAAGAAGGGGTCCCTTCACTTTTCTTGTGATGCAACAATCACTGAGTTAAGTTCTGCAAATCTGATAGGAGGCAAACCCGGTGGATGACGATATGACGTCCAACCAAAAAATGGAGTTACGCTCGTTAAAGCTATATGGGAGAATGATGTCTGGCCTTGACAACAACAATGTGCGGCATGAGAGAAACTTAATAATCAGGAAAAAAGAAGAGATGCAAGCAAAGCAGCTGAGGAAATGGATAATAACACCCAACCAGCTATTCAGGCGGCAAGTACAGCTTTCCCTGTTATTCTCTTTGTTCTGCCTGGCATTGTCAGAAGAGATTTCGTATTCAATTCCTGAGGAAAGGGAGAAAGGCTTTCTTGTGGGGCCTCTTTCCAAGGATTTGGGGCTGAACAAGAAGGACATAGCGAAGAGGAAGCTCCGTCTTGTTTCTTCAGCTAATCAACAGTTTTTTGCTCTGAATGAGGAACGTGGGGACTTCTATGTAAGAGGCAGAATAGATCGAGAAGAAATCTGTGGCAAATCTCCACACTGTGTTCTCAACTTTGAAATTGTACTTGAAAACCCTTTGAACGTTTTCCATGTAAGTATTGCCATTGAGGATATTAATGATAATGCACCACAATTTTTGAATGATCATATCAAGCTCGAAATAAGTGAATCGAGCTTGATTGGAGCCATCTTTCCTCTTGGAAGTGCTGAAGATCCTGATGTTGGGATAAATTCTCTTCAGAACTACCAACTCAGCCCTAATCAGTACTTCACCTTGGATGTCAAAGAAGGTCCAGGTGGAAATAGATACCCAATTCTAATGCAAAGAAAACTGCTGGATCGGGAAAGTGAGAAAAGTCTGCATTTGATCCTTACAGGTCTGGATGGTGGAGAGCCACTCAAAACTGGAACAGCCCACATATGGATTAATATTACTGATGCTAATGACAACCCACCAGTTTTCACTCAGGAAGTATATAAAGCCAGCCTAAAAGAGAATACACCTGAAGGAACTTTGGTAGTACAGGTGAAAGCCACTGATGCAGATGATGGTTCATATGCACAGATAAGCTATAGTTTCAACAATATTCCTGTGAAAGCTGGCCTGAAATTTATTCTGGATCCAGAAGATGGGGTGATTTCAATTAGGGAGGCTTTGGACTTTGAAGAGTCAAGAAGCTATATGATGTTAGTAGAAGCCAAAGATGGTGGTGGTCTATTGGCACATTGTAAAGTTGAGGTTGATGTTCTTGATGAGAATGACAATGCTCCAGAGATTTTGCTAACATCTGTTTTTAGTCCAGTTCCTGAGGATGCACTGCCAGGAACTGTGATTGCTTTGATCAATGTGGTTGATAGAGATGAAGGAGAAAGTGGAAATACAGATTGCTCTATACAAGGTAGTATGCCTTTTAAAATTATGTCCTCATCTAGCAGTTACTACAAGCTCATCACAAATGGTATCCTAGATAGAGAGAAAAACTCTGAGTACAATATCACAATCATAGCTACTGACAAAGGAACACCATCTCTTTCCACAGAAAAAAGCATCTCATTGCAAATTTCAGATGTCAATGACAATTCTCCTGCCTTTGAAGAAGCCATCTATAATGTTTTTGTGCCTGAAAATAATCCTTCAGGTGCCTCCATTTTCACAGTCAAAGCTCCTGACCCAGATGTGGGCCACAATGCACGTGTCACCTATTCCATCCTCAATAGCAACGTCGAGGAGCTGCCTCTCTCTTCGTATGTCTCAATTAACTCAGACACAGGGATGATCTATGCACAGCGCTCCTTTGACTATGAGCACTTCCGGGAGTTTCGGATTCAAGTCAAAGCCCAAGATGGCGGCTCTCCCCCTCTCAGCAGTAATGTCACTGTGCAAGTGTTTATTTTGGATCAAAATGATAACAGCCCTCGAATCCTGTATCCTTTCACTGCTGCTGATGGTTCTGCCTCGTTCGAGATGGTGCCTCAATCTGCTGAACCAGGATATCTCGTTACCAAGATAGTGGCAGTAGATGCTGATTCTGGACACAATGCCTGGCTCTCCTATCATCAGCTTCAGGCTGTTGACCCAGCACTGTTTGGCATTGGGCTTCACACTGGAGAAGTCAAGATAATGCGAGCCTTCAGAGAAAGGGATGCTATGAAGCAAAAGCTACCTATTTTAGTGAAGGATAATGGAAATCCTCCTCTTTCAGCCAGTGTAACACTGTATCTGGTATTTGCTGAGAACTTCCAAGATGCACTTCCAGAGATTAGCAAGTCACCCAGTGCCTCGGAGTATCAGTCTAATATGAATACTATTTTGGTTATAGCCTTAGTTCTAGTCTTACTCCTATTCATTTTTACTGCTGTAACAGTTTTAATGCTCAAGTGTCGAAGACAAAGTACTCCAACAGGGTTTGGGCCATATCATACTGAATTATACTCTAGCTTAGGGCACAAATTTTCTGGCAATTACAGCCATGGGACATTGACGTTGCCATATTCATATGAAGTACGCTTGGCCTCCACCAAGCCAGAGCAAAATGACTATCCCTTTCTGAAACCAAATCAGTTAGCCGTCACAGATAATCCCACTACGACGGATGATTCTGGAATTGGGAATGATTCGATGGATGAAAATCTCAGCTCTGATAACAAGGCACAGGTGAGAACCACAGGGAGACTGGCCTAACTTTTGCTAAACTGCATGGTTGTAATATTTCTCTACCATAGCCTTCTTTCTTTCAATGAGCATGCAGGATACAGTGCCACCTACATTTTGTCTGCACTTCACAGTGCTAAATTAATTAATTCTGAATGAATTGAAGTTGCCACTTTTAAGGTCCATAACTTAGTCTCCTGCATGCATATGATATGAATCTTTCCATAAAATGACATGCTTTATGGGAGACAGATTGTTTTGAGCTTGTTCAATCATGTGAACAAAATTATGCATCCAAGAAAATCTTTAAGTATACTTTCTTAGATTCTTCATTCAAATGGATAAATTGGGCAAGCAGAACAAGTAGTGTAATCGTGTTGCGGTGTACCGTTATTAGTCAGGTTATGTCTGCCATCTAATGGTCAGATGTTATACTGCACTTTTGAGTTTATCACAAGACATACTTTCCTATTGTTATGTTCCTTATTAAATTGTGGTTCTTTTATTTCTTTTACAACTGATAATACATTCATAAATTCAGCTAGTAAAAGAGAGCCATCTTTACTTTATGCTGATTTTTAAATAATATATTTATTGGAAAATGTATGTGGAAGAGAGGGGGGAACAAACCTGAGATAGTCAAAATCAAGGATTTTAAGTGTCGTTGATTTCAGTGGAAGACATAAGTTCTAATCATCTGTGCCAAGCAGCAAATGCCTACAGAACACAGGCTTTGGGAACCAAATTGCTGTTTTTTCTTTATAAGAATTCTGTACTGGAGAAAGAGTGCTCTCAGGAAGTAACATGTGGTATTTAAGTTCAAGAGAGGTTTATAGATGATTTAATGCATAGGTTTAATGCACAGGTCCTCAAAGTCTTACTCCACTATCTCAGAGTTGGTGCAGAAGTGACAATGGGTCTGGAAGGCTATGCCAGCGGAGCGTATGCTCTGACAGGTTGCTGGACAGGCTTCCAGTAGACCCCAGGGTATTTGATCCCCAGGGGTCAGCTCAGCTAAATGTGGAGATGTGAAGGCAGTGATGGGATGTTACCGGTTCGGACCGGTTCACCCGAACCAGTAGCACCCCCTCAGGAGGGGTCACGGGGTGGTGGTATGCCTCGGGCAACCGGTTCAGTCACCTCTCCAGCCCCCCTCCAGAAATGTATTTCTGGGCAGCCAAAATTGCTGCCCGGAACTGCACATACGTCAAACCTCTGTTTGACGCATGCACAGTTCTATTATTTAGTGTGCATGCGTCAAATAGAGGTTTGATGCATGCACGCTAAAAAAAAGAACTGCATGCATCAAACGGAAGTTTGACGCATGCACAGACACTTTTTATTTATTTATTTTTTGCTCCGCCCACGGTGTCATGACGTCATGACGTTGGCTACGCCCACAATGTTATGATGTCACGGTGGGGTAGCGGAAAATCTGACAACTGGGTGAAGGTAACCATAGGGTCACAAAGGCTGGCAACCTGAACGACACTACCGCAAGAACCTCTTGCTAAAAATAACAATACAAAATACTATCCGAAATACTCATGAAATAGGACAAATGGACTGGATGAATAAGGGAACGGTAAATGAGCTGATGTGAAAGCTTTTCAGCCAGAGATGGGAACAGAAGGCAAAGGATAGGACATTTTGGTGTTCGGTTTATTTGTGCTTAAATTGGTAAGCAACAACAAATTGATATGGGGGCAGGGGAATAAATGCATAGGTAAAACTCTTACGTATTTGGGTGGGTGGATGGATGGATGGATGTCTCAGTGAGTTGGAGCACCTGGCTGAAGAGGTGGGGGTTGAAAGTTTGATTTCCCTTCAAATATTCTAGAAGAGGCAGGCTGTGTGGCCTTGGACAAACTACATGGTCCCTGATTGCATCCAGAAGAAGGGAACGGTGAACCACCTCTAATTTGACTGTGCTTAGTGAACCCTAGGAAGGACTGCCATAAATTGGAATTGCAAAACACGATTGTAAAAAGTCTAGATATTACTATCTTTACTGAGCAATGCAGTGTTTTCTTTTTGTTCTATTATTAATTTATTAATCTTAGTTTATTAATCTTAATAGATTAACTCTTATTTTATACTGGATATATATTTTTGAGTCTTAAAGATTGTCCTATACTAAATTAAAATGTACAGTTACTTTGTGCTCCCATTCCATTTGTGATTGTTGAACCTGTATTGAGGGTCTAGGTTAGCTTTTTAAATGCATTGCATATGGCAGTGATGGCAAACCTTGGCACTCCAGATGTTCTTGAACTTCAATTCCCAGAAGCCCCTATCAGCAGGAGTGCTGACTTGGGCTTCTGGGAACTGAGGTCCAAGAATACCTGGAGTACCAAGGTTCACCATCACAGGCATATGGGATCCAGAACATTTACATTCTACATCATGTATTCCATTTGAGATTATACAAAAGGTATTCTGACCATGTAAGAGATCTTGGCTAGAATCCTGTTGCCATAACTACAGGGGTATAAGTGGTCATCATGTCATCAGGTATCCCTTCTGATTAGTGGAAAACCTTAGGAGACTCAGGACCTGGGAATAGTGCTTTGATATAGAAAATAATACTGCTGGATGACCAGTGGCATTGTCAGGGCACTGCTGGTGAGACTAATAAAAAATAAAGAATAACTAAAATAATGTATATTATTGGTTGCAGTGACTTAGGGACTAAGACGCTGAACTTGACACTGATATATTTAATGTGAAAGTGTTTTTTAGCTGTCATTATATTATGCTTGTTTTTAGAAAGGCTATTTTGTAGATAACCTGCCCATTTTTGTAAAATATACTTCTGTCCCGTTTTTGTGGAAGAGAATTATGGCAACTCTAGTTAGACCACATCTAGAGTACTGTGCTCAACTCTGGGCAACGCACTTTAAGAAAGATGCAAACAAACTAGAGCAGGTACAGAGAATGATAGCAGGGATGATAAAAGGACTGGAAACAAAGCCATATGAGGAAAGACTGAAGGAACTGGGCCTGTTTAGCCTTGAGAAAAAAGACACTGAGAGGAGATATGATAGCGCTCTTCACATACCTGAAAGATATTCATAAAGAGGAGGTGTGGGATCTGTTCTCGGTCATCCCAGAGTGCAGAATGTATAATAACAAGCTCAAACTAAAGGAAGCCAGATATAGGCTGAATATTAAGGAAACCATCTTAACAGTTAGAGCAGTATAACAATGGAACCAACTGCCTCGAGAGGTGATGAGCGCTCCAACACTGGAAGCATTCAAGAGATAATTGGACATACATCAGTCATATCTGCTCTGATCCGGATTCCTGCATTGAGCAGGGGGTGGGACCCAATGATCTAAGACAGTAATGGTGAACCTTGTCACTCCAGCTGTTCTTGAACTTTAATTCCCAGAAGCCCTGATCAGCAGGAGTGATGATGTGGGCTTCTGGGAATTGAGGTCCAAGAATACCTGGAGTGCCAAGGTTTGCCATCATTGCCCTAAGAGGCCCCTCCCAACTCAGTGATTCTATGCTTCTATGATTATCTCAGCCATTTACTAGATCTACCTTTGTACACATAGTGGGACATGGATTACATACACATACATGCTGCATTGATTGAATTTCTCCACATTCATAGAAAAGTTTTCCTATACCCAAGGAGATCCATTTTACTTGATTATTCTTTCATCTTTCTACCTCTGCTCAAAATCTATTAAGTGACTTCCAGATGGTCCAGCTAGAACTTTGTCCTTGGGGAGACTGTTCCATTTATTCTTCCAGCAACTCTTCCTCCCTTGGAACTCAACAAAAAATCTGCAATTTTAAAGTAGAACAGTAGCCATTTCTGTTAGCCCATGATCTTTAGTAAGGAAGTAGAACTTTTAAAGTAGCAATTGATGGCGGACAAGATCATGTGTTACTGTAAGATGCTTCTCAAGTAACTTCATTAGTTACAAAACCATATTTTGCATGCTGGGTTAGAATTAAGATTTGAGACATACATCTCTTGCCAGGTTTGAAGCCTGACTGTTCTGGAATTAGAAGTTCAGTTTTAGGGGCTAGATGACTTAATTGTATAAGTGACATAGTGGGCAAGTTTCCTGTAGCTTTTGAGATCTGATGCATCTTTGTCTGGATTCAGTACAATGATTACTTTCACCTTCTGCCATGTTTCTGGAATTTGTTTATTAGAGTTTGCATTTTGTCCAAAATGTTTAATTTGCATGATCCAGATATCATTCAGTCCCACCACATTGCCATTCTTACATCTTCTTATGGCATTCATTCATTGATTCATGCATTCACATTTATATCCCACCCTTTTGATGAAGGTACCACTCTGGGCTGCTTACAATATATAAAACAGAATACAACATCATTGTGCGTGCGTGCGTGCGTGCGTGCGTGCGTGCGTGCGTGCGTGCGTGCGTGCGTGCGTGCGTGCGTGCGTGCGTGCGTGCATGTATGTGTAAAATCTGAATAATAGACAAAACTATATACTGTACTGTCAGATGGCATCTTTTAGTTCCCCTAATATGAAGACAGTAGAAAGCTCATTAGATTTGCTCTGAATATCCTTTTATGTTTTATTTTCATTATGCGTTTATTCTTTTTCCCTGCAGGAGCAGTTGGTGTGCTATTTGGTTTGGGGTTATATTTGCATATGGCAGGGGTTCCCAGGCCCATGGGCCAGATCCAGCCCATGGTGCAATTTCATGTGGCCCACCCACCCCAGGGCAAAGTTCTAATGAGGGGTGTCTGTGTGTGGGCGCGCGTGCGCACACCCCCCACCCCTCCAAGGGCATATGAGAAACAAAATGACCATCCCTTTGAAGCTGTTTGGGCAAAATGGCCACCCCCATCATGCAGGCAGGACAAAAAGGTCATCCTGCCCTCGAAGGCCCTGGCTTGAAAAGTTTGGGAACCCCGACATACGGTGTGCTTTTGTTTGAACCATTTTTCTGTCTTTTCAGTAGTCTCCAAGCTTTCTGGCTGCTTCTTGTCATGTCGAGCTCTGTTACAGTGACTATCCACCAAGTTCCTTTTGTTTCTGTAAGAGTCAAGACCAGATTTCTCTGAGTTTTATGGCACGTTCACTAAAAAATTGTCTTTGAAGTGTGAAATGAAATATGCTATTGGGTATATGTTTCCAGGGTAAGCCCTGGGATGTAGTTGGTCTGGCATCATTCTGAAACGGAGATGTGAGAACGTTCCAAAATGAAAGTTACAAATTGACCATAGATCTCTGGCTGAGGGGGTAGTCTAAAGCACAACTGCATCTAGCGTTGTTGTAAACTTTTCCCAGTTGGCTTTTTTGAAAGTATGCCTCCTATGGAATGGTAAAGATTGAGATTAGATAGCTGAGTAAATCAGACATAGAGTGGGTCTGTGCCGAGTGTTTGGGATTGAATTGCCTATGCTCTTAATGCATTGTTGAGCTATAGGCTCCGTAAAAAAAATTAGATCTTAATTGTAGCCTCTCCGCAACTTGCCAATGTTAAGTAAAATGGGCCGTTTAGAATCATTTATAAGGCACACTGCATTGGATTCCGCCTATTTTGTTAGGGTTTCATCATATTCGTAGCCCCAAATTTTGCTATGCCATAGCAACGTCTATCTATTCTATGGAACAATATCTCACACAGAGACTCGGTCATATCTATGAGATTCAGTAATTTCCTTCACATTCTTATCTTAGCTCAGCCAACACATTTACGACATCACTCAGTAATTATATTAATAATATTTGAAGTGGTAGCCGTGTTAGTCTGTGCAAGCATATCTGAGAGTAAATAAAACAGAACAGCAAAAAAAAGACAAAAAAATGTTGTGGTACCTTAAAGACTAACTGTTGTATTTAAATGTGAACTTTTGTGGACCAAGTCCACTTCATCAGACATAAGAGTGGGGCCTCACGGCATCAGTTTATACCAGGGTGGCCAAATTTTTTACGCCGCAGGACTGGACAATGGTTTGAGTGGGCCTGACCACACTCCCCCCAGAACTGGAAGCAGGTACATTTACAGATGTCATAAATGTAGCCACTTCCACATTTAGGAGAGCCACAGGCGCATTTTATGGCTGGTCTAAATGCATCTGCTG
The DNA here is from genome assembly GCA_030440675.1 of Furcifer pardalis. NCBI lineage: Eukaryota > Metazoa > Chordata > Lepidosauria > Squamata > Chamaeleonidae > Furcifer > Furcifer pardalis. The sequence goes on from CP126891.1 coordinate 149,531,322, forward strand.
CCACACAAGGGGGGGGGGGTTGATTACAGAAATTGTAACATTTGAATAGTCTGACTTTGTTGCTGTCTGCTAAAGCTGTCAGATTGGAATATGATTGAACCAGCATGGGTCTGTCAAAATGTATCAGGAGTTACTAACAATGTTAATTTAGTCAGCATTCTTAAAGTGAAAATATTTAAGCCTTGTTAACATAGCATTTTCTCTTTTTTTCTCATGGTTCTTTGGCCCCACTATTTTTTATTTTTTATTTGCATGTATTCATTGGTAGGGAGACATTAGATTAATAGACAACAACTAAAAGTAAACCTATGTCTTCTGCCCCTGAGAGTCAGCAGTTTGGGTCTCTCCCCCTGTTTCTTCTTCAGTCCCTCTAGCAACCCACCACATTCCTATTCTGCATCTTCTGACATGAGGCTGACATACTGAGCACGTGCGGAACAGACCTTATGCGCTCCATAGCCTGGAGGGGAGGAATCACATTTTGAATAAATGCTACACATATTACTGCTACTAGAGCTCAAAATGGAGACCGTACAGCTGAATTATCACAACAAATTGTTTACCAAAAGATCCTATGCAAACGGATATCAGATGGCACACCTAACCCCAACAAAGTTTGTGAGCGGTAAAAACAGGCAATGCCTGCCAAACTGCTGAAGGTCTCCCGTTATACTGTAAATTCCTACAAATAAGCCATTTTGTAGCTTTTAAATTTCAATTAGCAGTGACCATTGACTGTTGAACTCATTGCTGAGGAGAAGCCGTAGAAGGCTCTTCCCTTGCCCCCAATTTCTGGTTAGAAAGGCAGGATGTAATTAATCTGACCTAGTGTTAACACAAAGCTACGGTCATGGCCCTGTAATCTTGTACCTCTTACCTTGGACCAAAGCCCATTCAGCTCAGTGGGACGTACTTCTCTAATTAGATTTGTTCAAGATTGCACTGTTATGACACTACATGCAGATAAATATCGTCAGAGCCCTTAACTCCACAGCATCCCTCCCTCTACTGTATTGGTGTTTACTGTATTTTTAGAAAAAGCACACTAGCAGACTGGATATAACAACATGCCTTTACCCTGCAGGAGTATTACACTTTAATTCAGCCACTGTGAGCATAACAGCAGTGGACGGTTTTATAGCACCTGATGGGTCCAAAGGCTGACATCATTTGTATTGGAAAGGCAATTTAAAATTGCAATCTCAAGGAAAAAATGCCTTTCTTCCTTTTCCGTGTCAGAGAAGAACTGATGAACTCCTTTTAGTATGGTTGTATGATGTTTTGAATTAGACGTGCCATTGTTCAGTCACAGCTATGTTAACCCTCTCCTGTCCCAAAAAATTAAATGGGAGCAGAATTAGCTGCAAAACCTCTCCCCACTGATACCCAATGTTAGTGATGCAAGATTGCTTTTATCTCAATATTCACTGCAAAAAGTTTTATTGTTATCCTTGTCAAAAAGTCATAATTTTACCTTTACAAATTCCAGTTTGTACCTTTTATAAGGCTAACGCAATCACCTCCAGCAGTTAATTTTGGACATCTTAAGACAGCAGTAAATTGATGGTTAGTGAGCTTATTGTGTTGTTTTTTCATGTTGGTTTTTAGTGATATGAAAAAGTGGCACTCCAGGTACAAAATAACTTTACCTGTCTTGAGTATTGGGCATCTGGGAGGGAGGTGGATAGGCAGAAATAGATTTGCTTCTTTCCCAAAGGCAGCAAAATAAATGTTTTGAATCAACTTGGATTTTCAAGTAGTTTGCATTAGCATTTTTCTAGGCATTCAGCCTCCACCCTTCCACCCTATGGTTCTTTGCTTGTCATGTACTGTTTACCCTTATTTCATCTAGGTGTATGGCTTATATTTTTATACTCTTAATTTGACACATACTGTTAGATGCAAAAGCCAATCTACATCAAATAAAAGAAAGCTTAATAGAGAAAGTGTTTGAATATATTCAACGTCATGGAGCATCCTTGCACAATATAGGCACAATATCATATGAAGCAAGATTTCTTCTGGCCCTTTCATTTGATGCATTTTTAATATATTTTGGAACAGTGGTTCTCCAGAAGTAGATTCTAACTCTCTGAAGCCCCAGCCTATGGTAAGGTGTTTGAGGAGCTAAAGTCCAAAACATCTGGAGGACCAAAGGTCGAAAGCTTAAAACTTCAGAACACATTTTCCATTGCACTGGATCAGATTGTACTGTCTCTTGAGACAACTCTTCAGACTGCAGTGTTATACATTAGATATACATACTCATTTAAGAGTAACATCTACTGAACTTAGTGGAACTTAATTTCTGAGTAGCCCCACGAAGGACTGCACCATTAGGGGAATATTACACCAGCACTAAAATTCAATAGGAACTTTCTTTCATTCCTCTAGCCACTAGTATGATTGTGGGAAACCCTAAGCATCAACAAAATGCTGCCTTTCTGTTGTTGCTATCATTTATTCTAATTGAGAATGTAGAGTTCTCCTGTACTTGAATGTAGGGCCCAGGAATCAAAGTGAATAGGTCGGGTTTGTCTGGAGAAAGATACTGTAAACAAGTATTTCTAGTATCATCTGAGCCAAAATGGGAGAGTCAGGGTGCTTAGTTTTAAGGAAAACATAGATATAATGAAAGTGGCAGAAATCTAATGAAAAGTGGAAAAACGGTATGATACAACCATACCCAAATGGAAAGATAGATACATGTCTTTATATATTTGTCTTCATATATGTTTCATTCTGTGTTTCTAAGAGATGTTAGTATAGACCAGGGGTTCACAACCTTTTCAAGCTGAGGGCTGGGTCATGTTCTCTCAGTCAGCTCAGAGGGTTAGACGGCCACTTTGCCCTGCCTGCATGATGGGGGTGGCCATTTTGTCCCAACAGCTTCAAAGGGAGCAATCATTTTGTTTCTTGAATGCCCTTGGAGGGGTAGTGGGGCCACATGAAATGGTGCTGTGGGCTGGATCCTGCCCACAGGCCTTAGGTTGGGACCCCCTGGTTTAGACAAACAAGAATCCTTAAAGAGGGTGCTAACATCCATAGATGTGCTATATGTGATAAAATCAGCACCTTTCCCAGGTGATTTAATATGGAACACACTTTAGTCTCTGAACAAAATGCTCAGAGTGAGCTTGAGATGGAGAATGAGATCAAGAAGGCATTCAATGGAGAAAATGTTGTAATACTTGGCAAAGTCACATCCCCTCACACTGAGTGATTATTTTTTTTACATGTGATCATTGCTTGGAAAGATTACTGCACTTCCCAGAACCACCAGAATATCCAGCAGCCATGCTGGCTAAAGTATTATGAAAACTGTAGTCACAGAGAGTAATTTTTCCAATATTTATTTGGGAGTCTTTCTCTCCTCTCCACATCTACTTACAGCAGGAGTTCTCAACCTTTTTAAGCCGGGGGCTGGGTCACACTCCCTCAGACAGCTTTGGGGGCTGGATGGTTATTTTGCCCTTCCTCTACCACATGGTGTGGTGAAGGCAGTAGGGAGCCACATGAAATGGCACTGTGAGCCACAGCCGGCCCATAAGCTGCAGGTTGAGAATCCCTGACTTACAGGATATGATAACGGGCGCATTAAACTCAGCACCATCTAGTTTGGCTGGAAGGTTCTGTCTATCCAATAGGTTTTTCCTAGCTGTACCTTCAAATGCCGGGGAATTAACCTGAGATTTTGTGACTACAGAGCTGTCATTTTAAAAAGTACCTTTTAAAAGCTCTGAACCTGTTGGAGAGGCAAAATTACTAAATATCCTAAATGACTGGGCCCTGTTTAACTGGGAGAGGAAAAGTGAGTAAAGGAAGACATAACACAATGAAAATTAACAGCGTGGAGAAAGTGGTGACATCAGGGCATTTTCTCATAATACTAAAACCTTTGGTGATGCATTGAAGCTGAATAGTAGGAGATACTGGGCAGATTTTTTTAAAGTACTGTACTTCTTTCCTGTTAAACATTAGAGTTTTCTTCCACAAACAGGGGTGTGCTGGGCACCTTGGGAGGGCGGTGGACAGGAAGTGATGGGGGATGCCTATTTGGGGGCTGGGGGTTGGGGGAGAAATCCCATACATTCTCATTACCTCTGCCTGCCTTTGGGGGGCGCCAGTCACTGGGGCACACCAGGATGAGTCCCAGTATTCCTGTGGGCCAGCACACCACTGACCACAAGCTACAATGTGAACAGCCTTACCAAGGAATTGGGACAAATTCATGGGAGGTTCAACAGTCATGATGGGCTATATATCCTCCTCCAGTACTAGAGGTAGTGTACCTTTGCATACCAGTTCCTAGGGAGGATGGGTGCAGTGGAGCTGCTGTTTCATTCTTGTACTGATTATGGACTTCCCAAAGGAAATCATTTGGCCCCTATGTGGACAAAATGATGGAGTCAAAAAACCCTATTCCTCTTCTAGCAGAGATTTTATGATGTTGACTTGCTTGAAGTAGCCTTTGGCTCCATTCATTTGCTTGCTCTTTCACTTTTTGGGCAGCATACATGAATGATTGGGTCTAGAACAGAAGCGTAGCTTACCTTGGCGGGGCCCCGTATAAAAATTGTTTGGGGGCCCTTTATATGTGGGGCGGAGCTAACGTCATGACATCATGACGTCGTGGGGGGAGCCAACGTCATGACGTCATGGGCAGGGCCAAAATAAAAATAAAATAAATAAAAATAAAATAAATAAAATAGAATTAAAATGTAAAAAAAAAAACCCACACACACCTCAACCCACCCACCCACCCACCCACCCGAAACACAAAAACCTCACTTACCTTAATCCTGGGGCCTCTTCTTCCTCCGCCTCTGCTGTCACCGCCGCGCCGCCGCTGCTGCCATCGCACGACCGCTCCCTCGACGCGCACGGCGAAGGCAAGGGGCAGCTGTGGAAGGCGAGCGGGCGCAGCGAGGCAGCCCCGAGGCCCTCCCCCCGGTCGCCGCAGGGGCTCCCTGGCAGGCTGCGCCAGCCCGGGCGGCGCTCTCCACCTCGACGCTGGGGTGACAGGTCATGTGGCAGGCATGACAAGCGCACGGAACACTGTTTCTCTACAGTACTTGCAATTTTTTTTGCTTTCGAACTGCTAGGTTGGCAGGAGCTGGGACAAAGACGGGAGCTCATTCTGTCCTGCACTGGTGTAAAAAAAAGTGCTGTTTTTTTTTTAACTCGGCAGCTTAACCTATCAATCCACCTCTTCGGAAGCAGCTGGGCCTTGTGATTATGACTAAACTCGGATTTTTGCTATTTTCCCGAAAGAGACCCAATTAAGGCTCGGAATTCTACTGAAATTAACGCGAAGCTTAGCTTCGATGCTCTCCGGGGATGGGGCGAGGGAATGGGAGCCATGAATCGGGCGCACTAGGACCCAGCGGAGGCTTGGTGAACAACTTGCCTCCCCTTTCCCTCCTCTGTTGCGGCTCCGCCTCCTGCCGTGGAAACTTAGCCATGGGTTTGGAAGCGATCCGGTACCGTCGGGGCTCCCTGCGGATCCTCAACCAGCTTCTGCTGCCGCAACAGAGCCTTTATGAGGAGATTATTTTTAATTTTATTTTTTGCCGTTGGGGGCCCCCATAGCCCGGGGGCCCCGTATAATTGATACGGCTGATACGGCGGTAGCTACGCCTCTGGTCTAGAAAAGTGGTTCCCAACCTTAACAATTATAAAATCCTGACACACACATCCCCCCAATGACATATAATTCTTATTATTCAAAAAGTGAACCATTCATGTGGAGGAAGCCTAAAAGGCCATTAACCTGGCCTAACTTATTCTTGAACTGCCCCTCTGTGGGGCATATGCCCCATGTTGGAAACCACGGGTCTAGAAAGAAAGACACTTGCCTTTTGTTTATTCTCTTCTGGCTATAGTCTCCATCAACATACTGCCACTGCAAAGGGGTTCAAGCAGTTGCTTGTATAGAGGAGTAACTGCTTCTTCATTGTTTCACTTTACTCACCTATTCAATTATCTAGACTAGGGGTTCCCAACCGAGGGCCCACGGGCTGGATCCAGCCCACTGCACCATTTCATGCGCCCCCACCCCACCCCTCTAAGGGCATTTGAGAAACAAAGTGGCCATCCCTTTGAAGCTGTTGGGACAAAACAGCCACCCCCATCATGCTGGCAGGGCAGAATGGCCATCCGGCCCTCGAAGCTGACTGTGAGAGCGTGACCCGGCCTCTGGCTTGAAAAGGTTGGGAACCCCCGATCTAGACATTGTTTTCTATTCTGTTGCACCCAGAAAATGGGCTGAATGAGCTGAGGCTGTTTCTTGACTATTAAAAGAATCAGGGTCCCAATTATGGTTTTCAGGGGTTTTAAAAAATCAGTTAAGGTTCACAAAAATGCTTGTCTCAGGTTCTGCATCCTTTGAGAAACTTGGCCTGTTTTTGTTTTGTTTTGTTTTTTGTCACTCTGCAGCCATCAGCACCACAAATTACCTGATTTCCCCCCTCTGGTTCCCCATAGGGTAATTTCTTTTTCTTTTTTACTTATCCCCACTGCTACCAACCTTCATGTGGAGAAAGGGTCAATCTGCTACTGTTGCCATTACTCTGAGCCTGATACATGGTACCAAATATTACTAGTTTTAATTATATTTTACTGTTACAGCATTACAACAACTCTTTGTCATGATAGCTGCAAACTTTAGAAGCCTTAGACACAATACACAATATGTGCTGACACATGCATGTAAAAAAAGAATACAGTGGTTTGGAATTGTTTCAAAATAAATGACCCTGCTGGATGTTTTAGAATAGATTGTTTCATGAAGATATTGTTTGCCCCATCAGTGTGTTGTATATTTTCCAGTACAGTTGTACCTCGCTTAAAGAGCATAATGTGTTCCACACGACTGCTCTTTAAGCGAGTTTGCTCTTTAAACGTAACACCTTTGAAAGTGACCAATTGTGACTTCTGGCGAGGGGGGGGGGGATTGCAAACCCTGATTTATTTGTTAAGCGAGTTTTTGGTTGGTTTTATTTGTTAAGCGAAGCAAACATTCAGAGAAATTTCTGCTCTTTAAGCAAGTTACTCTTTAAGTGAGGTGCTCTTTATGCGAGGTTTGACTGTATTTGAATAGATCGTTGGTGGTGAGGTGAACTTTATGGCATGCATGCCAGAGGTGGCACTCAGAGCCTTCTCTATGGGCACCCATGCGGTCACCCTAGCAGAGTTTGTCCTACTCCTCTGCCCAGCAGCCCAATGGGAGCACTTCCTCCCTCCCCTATTGCCATGTTGGCACTTTGTGATAAATAAGTGGGTTTTGGGTTGCAGTTTGGGCACTCAGTCTCTAAAAGGTTCACCATCACTGGTTATTTATTCATATTGAGCTTCCCTAATGTGCTTCCAAAAGAAGGAACAAAACATTCCAGAATGTGAGGTGCAGATTGGAAAGCAGAAAGAGCTGTTTGCTCCTTGTAACAATTATTTGCATGGTATTTCTTGCTGTCCTGTAACAGAAAGGAAACACAGCAAATAATTTAATGGAAAATCAGCTATAGATTGAGCTGTGCTGAGCTTTTATTGCACACCCCACTCTTCTCCTGTTCACAGGAAGAACGTAAGTAAGGGGAGCAGCCACTGCTTCATTCCCACCAGGTATTTTAAAATATTGTACCTGCCTCCCACTGGGTGGTGTGGAGGACTGGGCTGCCTGAAATGTTATGTATCTCAGCTCTACAAACTGAGAATTAGTTTGCTTTTGTTTGATTGGCCATTCAGAAATAAGCACAGACTTTATTTGCAGACTGGTTTGGGAGAGGGAAGAGTCAAACCTAATTACAAAGCACTTAGGATGGTGTAGGGAAAAGGGCTTTTCAAAGACATGATAAATAAAAGATAAGAGTTCGGATTATATAATAGAGGAATTAGAGGTTGCCTAAATCTAGTTCCTAACACCACAACAATCAGGGAAGCAGTCCCAATGAGAGAGAAATGGGGGGAGGGACACTGGCATGATTCCTTCTTCCCTGGTGAATCCTCTCTTTTTTTAAACCCCTGACAATGGGGGGAAAGGAACAGAGAGATTCCCACTTGGGATTTTTTCCTTAAAAACAAAACTGGTACCGTAGGTTTGGCATCCTTTAATGTGATCTTTAGTGATCAGAAGGTCGGCAGGCCATCAGTTTGAGACCTTGGGTGCTGCAGACATCGTCTGTCTCAGCTCTTGCTAACCTAGAAATTCAAAAGCAAGATATTATGAGTTGATAAATAAGTACTATTTTAGTGGGAAAGGTAGCAGCATTCTTTTCACTCTGGTGTCTAGTCATGCCTTCCACATTTCCATGGAAACATTGTAAATGAAGACAGTGCTGGCTCTTTGAACAGAAATGGAGATGAGCATCGATTCCTAGAGTCAGATAGGACTGCCTTTTGAGCAAGGGAGACCTAAACCTTAGTTACTTCTTAGCTCTTGACTTTTAGCATTCTGATTTTATCTATTTTGTCCTTATTTTGTGTCTATTCTTTTTACATAAACCACCTTGGGTGGGTGGGAGGTATTTCTGCTCTGTGTCTAGGCCAGATGTGAAACTGCCAAAATGAAGGCATCTTTTGGTGAGTTCATTCTACAGTTCCTTTGAAAGGGTAGTACAGAAATGTGCATACTGTACTAACAGTCTCCAGGATATCAGAGAATAAACAAAACAAAAAGACAAAAAAAGTTGTGGAACTTTAATGACTAACTGTATTTTAATGTTACCTTTCATGGATCAAGTCCACTTCATCGGACATAAGAGTTAGATTTCATGGCATCAATTTATTCAGGCTAGGCCTGAAGGGTAAACTCATTAGCAAAAGTGTAATGCCACAATGTTTATCTTGCATTCATCTACTAACCATTTGCAATTCAAAAGGGCAAAGCTTCACAACAAATTTGAAGAAGAGGAATTAGCAATTGTAAAAAAAAATACCACTTTGATTTGTATACTTATCTGTTATGCTAACCATTTTGTACCTCTGTACCTGATGTGTATAAACTGATGTCACAAAGCTGCACTCCTACGTCTGACTTCTTCCTCCGTGTCTAGGCCAGATGTGAAACTGCCAAAATGAAGCCACTTATTTGTGAGTCCATTCTGCAGTTCCTTTGGTCTGACCTAGTGTGAGAAAGATTAGTCAGCAAAAAAGTTTACCATTACCAGGGTATGCCCAATTGTGGTTTAAAATAACACAATCTTCGAGGAGGCTCTTTCTGTGTACCTGTGCACATGAAGTCTGTCCTGAGAATATAATGCAGTGGCTCTTCATCTGCCTTCCACATTGCAGTGTGACATCCGTACCACTGATCCAGTTCTATGAGTCACTTTCTGGTCCTGAGCCTTTTGGACACACAAAGTCCTTCCAAGGCCAGTATTGATGAAGCTGCTGCCCTTCATAAAGATAGATTCAAGTGGGATTTAATCCACTCAGGGACCATCACCCTTCCCTGTAGACTTCACCAAGGCCACTAGTCCTCAGGGTTGTCAGATTAGTTAACTGCCACCTGATGCTCCGTGTTGAGTCACTGGCTGTATGGTCTACTCTGTTACCATAGCAGAATAACCTGGCCAGTCTGGTCCTATGTCTGACAAAGTGGACTTGGTCCATGAAATCTAACATTAAAATACAGCAATTAGTCTTTCAAGCAGGAGTTCTCAACCTTTTAAAGCCGGGGGCCAGGTCACGTTCCCTCACATAGCTTCAGGGTCCGGACAGCCATTTTGCCCTTCCTCCACCACATGGCACTTCCTGGTGTGGTGGAGTCAGTGGCAGGGCCATATAAAATGGTACCACTGACCATATTCGGCCCACAGGCCTCAGGTTGAGAATCCCTGCTTTAAAGTGCCACAACATGTTTTGTCTTTTTGTTTCATTTGCTCTCTGTTATGCTTGAAACAAACTAACATGGTTACAAATTTTAAAAAAAACAATCTCTTCCACCTCCATCTCTTCCCTCACCCATTCACTCAGTAAAGGGTGAGTCAAATGTGGCCGGCTTTCTCCTGATGGGTTCAAGACCTGGGTACTGCATGACGGATTGTGCACATCTCTGTCCCAGTTCTTGGGGACATAAAAGGACCCTCAATTTTGTTGTTGTTGACTCGTGCAGTCAATTCTGACCCTTTTCGACCCCATGGACCACTGTCCACCAGCCACCTCTGTCCTCCACCATCATCCTCAACTCATTCAGCTCTGTGCCCATTGTGTCTACGATACCATCCAGCCATCCCATCTTTGGCCGCCCCCTTCTTCTTTTGCCCTCCACCTTTCCCAGCATTAAGGCTTTCTCAAGCGAATCCTCTCTTCTCATTTGATGTCCAAAGTACTTTAGCTTCATCTTTACTATTTGACCTTCTAAGGAGCAGTCAGGGTTGATATCTTCCAAGATTGACTTATTTGTTCTCCTCGCTGTCCAGGGGACTCTCAAAACTCTCCTCCAACACATCAAAGGCATCTATTCTTCTGCGCTCAGCTTTCCTAATGGTTCAGCTGTCATGTGTGTGTGAGAGAGAGGGGGGGGTTGATTTCTTCTAAGATTGACCTATTTGTTCTCCTCACTGTCCAGGTGACTCTCAAAACTCTCTTCCAACACCACATCTCAAAGGCATCTATTCTTCTGCGCTCAGCTTTCCTAATTGTCCAGCAGTCATTTGTGTGTGTGAGAGAGAGAGGGGGGGAGGGTTTGATTTCTTCTAAGATTGACCAATTTGTTCTCCTCGCTGTCCAGGGGACTCTCAAAACTCTCCTCCAACACCACATCTCAAAGGCATCTATTCTTCTGCGCTCAGCTTTCCTAATTGTCCAGCAGTCATTTGTGTGTGAGAGAGAGAGGGGGGGGGAGGGTTTGATTTCTTCTAAGATTGACCAATTTGTTCTCCTCGCTGTCCAGGGGACTCTCAAAACTCTCCTCCAACACTACATCTCAAAGGCATCTATTCTTCTGCGCTCAGCTTTCCTAATGGTCCAGCAGTCATTTGTGTGTGTGTGTATGAGAGAGGGGGGGGGTTGATTTCTTCTAAGATTGACCTATTTGTTCTCGCTGTCCAGGGGACTCTCAAAACTCTCCTCCAACACCACATCTCAAAGGCGTCTATTCTTCTGCGCTCAGCTTTCCTAATGGTCCAGCCGTCATTTGTGTGTGTGTGTATGAGAGAGGGGGGGGGGTTGATTTCTTCTAAGATTGACCTATTTGTTCTCCTCGCTGTCCAGGGGACTCTCAAAACTCTTCTCCAACACCACATCTCAAAGGCGTCTATTCTTCTGTGCTCAGCTTTCCTAATGGTCCAGCCGTCATTTGGGGTTTGTGTTATGTGTGTGACTCTCAAAACTCTCCTCCAAAACATGAAAGCCATCTATTCTTCTGCGCTCACCTTTCCTAATGGTCCAGCCGTCATTTGTGTGTGAGAGAGGGGAGGGTTTGATTTCTTCTAAGATTGACCTATTTGTGTGCCTCGCTGTCCAGGTGACTCTCAAAACTCTCCTCCAACACCACATCTCAAAGGCATCTATTCTTCTGTGCTCAGCTTTCCTAATGGTCCAGCAGTCATTTGTGTGTGTGAGGGGGGGGGGTTTGATTTCTTCTAAGATTGACCAATTTGTTCTCCTCGCTGTCCAGGGGACTCTCAAAACTCTCCTCCAACACTACATCTCAAAGGCATCTATTCTTCTGCGCTCAGCTTTCCTAATGGTCCAGCAGTCATTTGTGTGTGTGTGTATGAGAGAGGGGGGGGGGGGTTGATTTCTTCTAAGATTGACCTATTTGTTCTCGCTGTCCAGGGGACTCTCAAAACTCTCCTCCAACACCACATCTCAAAGGCGTCTATTCTTCTGCGCTCAGCTTTCCTAATGGTCCAGCCGTCATTTGTGTGTGTGTGTATGAGAGAGGGGGGGGGGTTGATTTCTTCTAAGATTGACCTATTTGTTCTCCTCGCTGTCCAGGGGACTCTCAAAACTCTTCTCCAACACCACATCTCAAAGGCGTCTATTCTTCTGTGCTCAGCTTTCCTAATGGTCCAGCCGTCATTTGGGGTTTGTGTATGTGTGTGACTCTCAAAACTCTCCTCCAACACATGAAAGCCATCTATTCTTCTGCGCTCACCTTTCCTAATGGTCCAGCCGTCATTTGTGTGTGTGTGTGTGTGTGAGAGGGGAGGGTTTGATTTCTTCTAAGATTGACCTATTTGTGTGCCTCGCTGTCCAGGTGACTCTCAAAACTCTCCTCCAACACCACATCTCAAAGGCATCTATTCTTCTGTGCTCAGCTTTCCTAATGGTCCAGCAGTCCTGTGTGTGTGAGAGAGAGGGGGGGGCATCTACTATTCTTCTCTCAGCTTTCCTAATGGTCCAGCCGTCATTTGTGTGTGTGCGTCTGTGTGTGCCTTTTCCCCTGAGCGGAGTTTCTTCCTAACCTAAAGAAAAACCAACCCTTTCAACCCAGAATAATTTCTGACAGGAAATTATGATTATAACGGGATGGAGACTTCTGGGGGGGAAGACCCCACGGCGAGCGAAGAGAGTGGCGGGCGCCTTATAAACTGTGGCCGCCCCCCGCCCCGTTGCTTCCCCCCCTCAGGACAGCTTTAATCCTCGCCGCCGCCGAGCCCTCCCCCTCCCGCTCCTCTTCCCCACCCCCCGCCGGCTGCCCTGAGAGAGAGAGAGAGAGAGAGAGAGGGCCAGAGGCTGCCCTCACCCTCACCCTCTCGGCGGCCCTGTTTTGCGCGCGCTCCCTCCTTCCCCACACCCGCTTCCTCTGGTCGTGGCTGGTGTGGGCGGAAGTGTGAAGAGACTCGGCCCACCTCCCAGCCCACTCCTCCGCTTCTCTGAGGCGCTTGCTCTGAGCAAGAGCCCGGCCGGCTGCCTAAAGGCGCGCGGGGCGGGGGTGGCGGGCGGGCGAGAGCGCGCTTCTCCTGCAGTTATTGGCCGGGACTCTACGCGCCGCTGTTGACCCGGCTTTGTCGGCGGGGGCCGCTGCGAGAACTGGGACGGCGCCGAGTTATGAGCCGGCGGGAGGGAGAAGGGGATTGAGAGAGAGAGAGAGAGAGAGGAAAAGAGCGCGAGGAGTCCCGCCGCGGTGTGTAAGGGGAAAGCCATGCCCGGCTCAGAAAGTCCCCTCAGCCCGAGCCGGGGACGGGCGCGCTCGCGGCGCCATGAAAGGGCGGCTTGAAAACTTTTAGGGGAGGAGGGCGGCGTCCCCCCCCCCTCCGAGGAAAAAACTAAACTTTTGCCAGGCCACTGGAGGTTTCGTGAGATGAACGGGCCGAGCCGCCGGGGGACCTTCTTGCGATGGCTGCTGGCGCTGGCGCTCTGGCTGCCGGGCGCCCCGGGCTCGGCTCCCGCCTCGGTCCGCTACGCCATCCCGGAGGAGCGGCCGGCGGGCTCGCCGGTGGGCGACGTGGTGGCTGACCTGGGCTTGGACCTGCGGCAGCTGCGGGCGCGCAACCTGCGCGTGGTGTCCGGCGGCGGCCGCAAGTACTTCGAGGCCGACCTGGGCAGCGGGAAGTTGGTGGTGAGCGAGCGCCTCGACCGCGAGGAGCTGTGCGGCCGCCTGGCGCCCTGCGTCCTCAGCCTCCAGGTGGTGGTGGAGAACCCGCTGGAGCTGTACGGCGTGGCCGTGGAGGTGCTGGACGTCGACGACAACGACCCGGCGTTCCTCAGCAAGCAGATGAGGCTGGAGGTCAGCGAGTCGGTGGCGCCCGGGGCGCGCTTCCCCCTGGAGAGCGCCCAGGACCCCGACGTGGGGATCAACGCCTTGCAGACCTACCAGCTCAGCCCCAACCAGCACTTCGTGTTGGACGTGCAGACCCGAGGGGACGGGACCAAATACGCCGAGCTGGTGCTGGAAAAGGAGCTGGACCGGGAGCAAGAGAGAGAGGTCCACTTGGTTCTCACCGCGCTGGATGGAGGGAATCCTCCCAGGTCCGCTGCCTTGCAGGTACTCATTGAGGTCCTGGATGCCAATGACAATGCCCCCATCTTCAACCAGTCCGTCTACAGAGCCAGCCTGAAAGAGGACACACCCTTAAACACCCTGGTTGTCAAAACCAGAGCTTTCGACCTGGACGAAGGCCCCAATGGGGACATCGTTTACTCCTTCAGCAGTCATACCCCCGCCAGGGTCCGGCAGCTCTTTGCTCTAGACTCTGCCACTGGAGAGTTGAGACTCAAGGGACTGCTGGATTTTGAAGAAACCAAGTTTTATGAGATCTCTATCCAAGCAAAAGATAAAGGAGCTAATCCTGCTGTGGCTCATTGTAAAGTGCTGGTAGAGATCGTTGATGTGAATGACAACACGCCAGAGATAACCGTGACCTCAGTGTACAGCCCTGTACCTGAAGATGCTGCTCCAGGAACTGTGATTGCGTTACTGAGTGTCACAGATCAGGACTCTGGAGATAATGGCCTGGTCAGTTGCTCTGTTCCTTCTGGCATTCCTTTTGCTCTCAGCTCTTCCCTTAAAAACTACTACACACTGCAGACTAAAGGACCCTTGGACAGAGAACTTGCCTCTGAATATAACATCACTGTCACTGCTCAGGATGCAGGCTCGCCTTCTCTGATGGCACAAAAGCACATACTGGTTAAGGTGTCGGATATAAATGACAACCCTCCAAAATTTCCACAACCTTCCTATGATTTGTATGTGGAAGAAAACAACCTTCCGGGGACTATGGTTTTCAATATCAGTGCCTCTGACCCTGATCTTAACCAGAATTCCCACCTTTCCTACTCTATTATGGAGAATCACAAGGCCTTGGGAGATTTGGTGGGTAGATATTTTTCTATTAACCGGGATAATGGTACTATTTATGTCCTAGTGCCCTTGGACCATGAGGACATAATGGAATTCAGGTTAGTGGTGCACGTCCGTGATGGGGGCATTCCACCCCTTGCCACCAACACCACAGTCAACATTTTTGTCACAGATCAGAATGACAATCCACCCAGAGTCTTATACCCAAACTCACATAATGGCTCTTTGTTTTCAGAAGTAATCTCGCCCACGGTCAGCCCTGGTTACATGGTGACCAAAATTGTGGCCTGGGATCCAGACGCTGGTTACAATGCCTGGATTTCTTATGTACTCCTTCAAGCCACCAGCCCAGGACTCTTTACAGTAGGGCTGCATTCTGGGGAGATAAGCACAGCGCGTCCTTTGGAGGAAGAAGATTCCCAGAAACAAACCTTAGTTATCTTAATAAAAGACAATGGGGAACCTGCCTTGTCTTCTACTGTAACTCTCACTGTAACAGTAGCAGAGACATCTAGGGAGATGCTGACAGACCTCACAGCTGTGTCTGATACCCCTAAAACAAAGAAGCACATGACATTCTATTTAATCATTGCTGTCATCTTGATCTCAGTGGCCTTTTTTGTTACAGTGGTTGGGGTGGGGATTTATAAGTTCTACAAATGGAGGCAATCCAAGGATATATTCAAGGCCTCCAGGAGCTCCCTTTATAGAACACCGGGGCAATTCAACCACATAGACACTGTGCGGAGTGGATTTACTCCTCCAAACTTCTACCAGCAGGTCCTCACCACTGACTCTCGACAGAGTGACCTCTTGTACAAAATACCCTTTGTCCCCAGCCCTATGGGGAGCCACCAGAGTACTATCACAAGGTGCGATCCAGCAATATATAACCAGATGATAAGCACAAATAGCCGACGTCTAGTGCCATCAGAGGTAATACATGTTTTCTTTCTTTTTTGGAGGGGAGGGGGTTAAAGTCTGAAATTTCATCACTGAATCTGGCTGCATTTTTGCTCTCTTGCAATTATGGCAGTTTAGGCATGGGATTTTCAAAGTTTATGGGCTATAAATCCTGTATTTCGGGGAGATTCATCTAACATTCAGAAACCTAAAGACATCTAAATGTGGCTCCCTTGCAATAATGGCCAACGGTAGTGATGGCGAACCTTTTAGAGACCGAGTGCCCAAACAGAGGGGCCAGGTGAACTCTGTGCTGGGGGAAGGGAGGAAGCACTCCCGTTGGGCTGTTGGGCAAAGGGGTGGAGCAAACTCTGTGCTGGGGGAAGGGAGCAAGCACTCCCATTGGGTTGCTGGGCAGAGGGGCAGGGTGAACTCTGTGTGTACCAACAGAGGACACTTCAGTGCTCCCTCTGGCATGTCTGCCATAGGTTCGCCACCACTGACCTTGAGTGAACAGCCTTGTGGCTTAGCTAGGGCTAGCTGTACCTAGCTTCCTGTTCAGTAAGGAAGTTCCCAGCTAGTGATGGGACAGCTTCCTTTCTGAACTGGAGGTTTAGCAGAGCTAGGCCTAACTCTTCCAATCTAGGCCTGTCTTGCAGGTGAGCCGCATATAGGTGGTTAGTATGTCAAGTGGAACTCCCAGAATACAGAATTATGAGATTTGTTATCCCAAAAATCCCATATTGAGTAACAGTTCCTGCACTTTTTCCTGTTTTATGTCCACATCTAGTGGTATGTAGTTTAACAACAAAATTAAAATTAATCCTTTGGATTCTGTGATTCCAATTTTAGTCTCTTAACTTTCATGTACAGTTTCCTTCTACATTATGTTGTGTGTTCAAACATTTCTTGCCAGGTTATATCAGTGTGTGCTTCTTAGGTGATCTAACGTGGTCAAGCTGCTAGGACAAGCCTGTAATGAATGGTAGTTTTCAATAAAAGTATTTTTAAAGAAAAAGTACAGTGTCACAAGAACATTGAAACACAGGCTAAATAAATTCTGAATATATAAGATAGTGACTTGTGAACACACAAAATATCTGTCCTTTTTCAGAATAAAACAGGGAGATTGAAGGTTGTGATGCCCATAGCAGCCTAACACACTCTTCCTGGTGTTGTTCTAATAGTAATTTTTAAATGTTGGAGTTAGTATTAGTGGTAGCCAGTTGTCTGGGACCCGAGGGACCAGACTTAGCCAATACATGCTGTACAAGGAAAATGTTCCCGGTACCCATTTCTCAAAAAATAAAAAAATTGCAAGCCTTTTTTTTCTGCTGTAAATACTCTCTTACAGTAGAATTGGGAGGAGGGGCTTTTTGCACCCTGCACTCATTTTGTACATCCTGTCCAGTGTGTGGCAGTCATGGTGGTACCAGTTGCTTTGTGCAGGTAACCCTTCTGTACTTTGAATGACGTTGTGGCAGGGAATATGAGAATGAGGTGTTTGGAGTCTGACCCCTTGATTCCAAAGACGTTGAAGCTGGATAAATGAAAACTAAGCTGATTAATGAACTTCAAAAGTCAGTTTCTTG
Source organism: Furcifer pardalis (assembly GCA_030440675.1). Lineage (NCBI taxonomy): Eukaryota > Metazoa > Chordata > Lepidosauria > Squamata > Chamaeleonidae > Furcifer > Furcifer pardalis. The sequence continues at coordinate 149,548,569 of CP126891.1, forward strand.
CTTGCAAATCTGAGATGTTGGTATTTTCTGACCAAGGTATTTATACATAATTTGCAGCTATGCTGTCAAGGAGAAAGATAATATTGAGCCATACATTCTTCATTGATCTAGGGGAGAAAAGTAGAGAATATGGCATTAATCTAGAGCCATGGTGATGAACTTTGGCACTCCAATTGTTCTTGAACTTCAATTCCCAGAATCCCTGATCAGCAGGAGTGCTAACTTGGGCTTCTAGTAGTTAAAGTCCAAGTACACTTGGCTTGCCAAGGTTTGCTATCACTGATCTAGAGCAAGCTAAGTAGGAACACAAGTGGTCAATTTAACAAAGTTCAGGATGCAAATTGTTCCATTATTATTATTATTATTATTATTATTATTATTATTATTATTATTATTATTATTATTATTATTATTATTATTATTATTATTATTATTATTATGATGTTGTTGTTGTTGTTGTTGTTGTGGTTGTGGTTGTGGTTGTGGTTGTGGTTGTGGTTGTTGTTGTGGTTTTCAAGGCCTCACAACATGTGGCCCACCAAGTCAAGTACAGTACCGTGTACTGTAGCCTGTGGACTTCTTGACACTCTTTTATTTTTACAGGCCCAAGCAGGCCATAAAAACTGAAGGTGGTTTGTGGTTTTTGTTTATTCAGATATTCTCAAACTGTGCAGAGCTAACTTCTTCTATTTTTCCCTAGGGACAGTGGGTAACAATATTTTAAAATAGTACTGAATATGACTGACATTAAAATAAACCCTCACCTGCTTTATGCCATAAAGCTTGCTAGACTCTTTGTAAGTGTTTGGCCTTCAATTTTGGTAGACCAAATAAAAGAAAGTAAATTTCACAGCTGGATTGCTGCTGCCAAAAATGCCTTCTTTCCTGTGTCTTCACATCTAAATTGATGCAAGGAAGAAATTTATGATTGATCTTTGGGATTGTTTGGACTCAAAGGCCTTGCTCTCAAAAGAGTGGCTAGGGCAGATTACATTCTGTTTTTCTTCAGACCTGTCACCATATGCCCATTGTGCAAATCATGTTGTCTTCAAACATCAGGTGTAGATGGACTCAGCCTAGATGCTTTTGCCTTTATAGCTTATACCATCTCTATCCCATCAGATGTCTTATTAGCTTCACTCCTGTGCTTTACCCATGGATCTCAGGAAACATGGAGACAATATACTAACGATATGTAGCTTTCACTTGACACTTAGTATGTCTTGTTATAGTAGAAGAGTTATGAAATGATAATGGAATTTATAGTTGAGATACATGCATAAAATGTTAAGACTGTTTTGATTGAAACTGTTCAAATTAATGAAGAGCATATATTTTAATCAGTACTTACATAGCGTGTATCACAAAACAATTTCAGTTTCCAGATGTTTACTTTTGAAGGTTAACGGGGTGAGTGCTAAAATTTCCTTAGCCCTTGACTGTAATGGGGGTGAAATCACATCAACTACAGATGAACTATCTTATAACTGCTCTTCACAATCCCAGCACTGACTATCAGGCACCATGTAAAATCTGTTGACACCAATATTATAAAGAAAATAAGCTGCATACATGAAATGTTCTATACTGAAAGTATATAGATCCTTAAAAAGTAATACTTGTAAAAAAAATAATGCTTGCAAAGAATATAAGGCTGTACAGAGGGCAGGTGGAAGCTGACAATGCATAATAGCTTCTACATGAGATGACATGTTTCAATGAAGACATTCTAAAAATATATATACCATATATACTCGAGTACAAGTCGGGTTCTTTAGCTTCCAAAACGAGGTCCAAAAATGGGACTTGACTTATACTCGGGTCAACTTAAACACTCAAAAACATACCCACACAAATGTCTAAATTAATTAATTTTACTGTATTTTCATGTACTTTAATTATTAAAACTCACTAACAGCTGCTGCATTTTCCACCCCCAACTTATACTCAGGTCAATCTATTTTTCCTGGTTTCTCATGTCAAAATTGGGTACCTCGGCTTATATTCAGGATGACTTATAGTTGAGTATATACAGGTAGGTAAGACATAGTTGGACATCTGCTCCAGATGGCTTACCTGAATTCACAAAATAGGTACTGTATTCAACTACAGTGGTACCTCGCTTAAAGAGCATAATGCGTTCCACAGGATTGCTCTTTAAGCGAGTTTGCTCTTTAAGCAAAACACCATTGTAAATGACCAATTGTGGGGGGGATTGCGAACCCCAATTTATTTGTTAAGCGAGTTTTTGATTGGTTTTATTTGTTAAACGAAGCAAACATTCAGAGAAAATTCTGCTCTTTAAGTGAGTTACTCTTTAAGCGAGACGCTCTTTATGCGAGGTTTGACTGTACATTGAAAGATAATGCAAGAAATGCTTTAGGATTGGGAAATGTGGTGCATTTACCATTTTGGAATTTAATCCATTTGTATCCATTCAGGCAGTATGGTCCTATGTGGAGGATCTTACTGCTGGCTACAGTAGCAGGGAGAGAGGCAGGTTGGCAGGAAAACCAACTCTGTTTGAATCTTCTCCTCCCCACATCTGGTGTCTGGATCTGCTTTCATCTCTTTTCTCATTCGGTTTCTTTTATCTCCTTTTTTTTTTTAAAGGCTTGCTCTCTTAGCACTAAAGCAGAGAAAGAGAGAAGGCACCTTTATGGTAACTCTACTCTGGCTACTGATATTTTCAGGAGGCATGATTAGAGCAAAACTACCTTTAAAAATTTCCTCCCCTTGCTCTATGCCAGTTCTTCACTCTCTCTTTTCCTTTGGTCTGCCAGCTGCCCTAGCATTATGACAGTAGGCATTCAAAAAGAAAAACAAGAAAAGAAGGTAGTGTGTAGTCACACCCTAAGCTATTAAGAAATCAACTTAAGGGAGCAGGAGAAGGAGTAAACAAAGATACCAGGGACTAAGAACAGTATGAATCAGATGCATCTGCATTACAAGCATAGATTGCCTTTGTTCCAATTGAACTTCCAAAGCTCTCCACCCATTTCCCCAAAACCCTTGAAAGTTGTCTGTGAGACAGCCATAGAATTCCTAACAGAGGGATGGGAAATGTGTGTCCAGGTTATGCTCTGTCAGACTGAAGATGAGGTTAGAGATGTGAAGAGAAAAAACTTTTTCTCATTTTTTTCTTGAAGCATTTTTTGTTTTTCAAAAAAATTGTGGGTTTTTAAAAGGAAGGTGTTTATATGTTCTCAAAATCATTCTTTAAAACTATGTACAGTATAGTTCATTTCACGCCTATTCATTAAATCTTAGTCCCTTTCACACACTTTTCAATTGTTTTGATAGGATTGGGTGCTTTATATCTATTCAATACTACAGTGAGGAAATTAAATACTGTAATTTTGTTACTAATGTTGATGGTTCCTTCTGGGTTTTAAAAATTGTTTGTTTTGTTTTTTGCCTGCTCCACATAAATTAGTGAAAACGGAGGTCATTTGGTTCAGGAGATTATTGCTCCATTTGTTACAATTGCAAAAAAAAAAAAGTAAATTCCTCTTATAATAATTTTTTGAATACACTGTATTTTTACTTTTTTAAAAAAAATTGTTGTTCAGTCGCACAGTCGCTTCCGACCCTTTGCGACCCCATGGACCACTGTCCGCCAGGCACCTCTGTCCTCCACCATCCTCCTCAACTCGCTCAGCTTTTTACTACATTTTAACTATACCAATTTTTAATATACCAGTTATGATAATTTAATACAGAATCAAATTGTAAATAATCATATTTTATGTTCATAAAGTAACAGAATGACTTTCAATCTGTTTTTAAAAAGTGCTAATATTGCATTCCCCCCCCCCCCCGAAAAGTATCAAATTTTTCCACACACAAAATGGGTAAAAACTGTTTTTTCCTGTGGCTTCAAAATTTCTGGAAATTTTACATCTCTAGTGAGGCTTGTATGAGTGAATGTTTTATCTCCGGGGGGGGGGGGGGATCTGTGTTCATGTAGAAAACTCGAAGCCAGGGAAAAAGTCCTATCTATGTGGTTTGGGGTGAAAATCCAATTCTTTCCTCTGAGCTCCAGAGGATGGAGAATGTACTTTTTTGACTACAAATCCAAGAATCTGTCCATGTTGGCTTCAGTTTTCTGGGATTTGTAGTAAAAAATGGAACTTTTCTCAGCTCTGCTGAACCCTCACTTCTAGTCTGAAGTACTACTAAGGTTCAGTTTGCTGTCTTGTGGTTTCAATGAGAGTTAGACCAGAAAAAATAATCCTGCCCAGAGATTTCTATGAGTGTGAGAATGACTTTTATGCTCATTGAAGTCTATAATATGGACTCAGATATGGGGAATACTTTGCCAGAGGGTGTTAGTGGAAAATTGCTTTAGGATATGCTGATGGCCTGTGGCTAAATAGGCACAGAGGACTGTAACTTGTAGGTGCAGAAGAAAACAATGATGTGACCCAGTTCTCAGAGGGACCCAGTAAATAATAAACAGAGTCAGTAAAGCTAAAAGTTTACAAAAAGGGTGAAAATTCTATCTAGGCTTCAATTATATTATAGTACATGAACTGTGAAAGACAAATGACGTGTATGCACATCTGGAACTGACTTAAATACTTCTTAAATGCTTCTCCGCTTGGTTAGTAAAATGCATGCTATTTTCAAGGTCAAGCCTATTGAAGCAAGATGCTTGGTTTGATGTATAACACTTGCAGTTCTGTTTACAAAGACCTTATCTTTTCAAGTAAATATGTACAAGCATTGTATTTGTAACTAAGACTAGTTCTAGACCAGTGTTTGCTAAGCTTTGGTTTTTGGACTTCAATTCCTCAGAAGCCTAAGTCAATTCCCCAAAGCACTGATCAGCCAATGTACTGACTTAGGCTTCTGGGAATTGAATTCCCCTTCTGGGACGTGTGCCTCACATTGGGAAACACTGTTCTAGACTCACTACATGGGAATAAACTTGACTGAACAGTTACTGGGTTTCATACTGTGTGCAGCTAGATCCCAGAGAGACAAGAATGAGTAAATACTTTGGATTGATAGTGTGATAAAAGCTTCCAAAATAAACAGTAATTGTCTTAAGTTCACTGTATATTTTTGGAATAGTAGCCATGTTATTCTTTGTTTCCGGCATATCAGAAAACAAAAACAAGAAAACAAAAACACTGCAGCTCATTAAAGACTAACTGCTATATCCACAAAAGCTCACATAAAAAATATAGCAGTTAGTCTTTAAAGTGCTACAGTGTATTTTATTTTATTTTGTTTTGTTTATTTTGGTTTGTTTTGTTTTCTGATATGCCTGAACCACAGACTAACACGGCTACTATTCCAAAAAAATTAAAAATAAAATTAAAAATACAGCAGTTAGTCTTTAAAGTGCTGCAGTGTTTTTGTACATTTTTGGTCATACAGAAACGCAAACCAGATAAAAGGGCATTTTTTAATTATTTTTTTTATTTTAATGTAAAATGAGCTGCAGTAATTTCCTCTTTATGTACTATTAGATTTTTTATTTTATTTTTTGGAAATGTTGGTTGGTTGGTTGGTTGGTTGCACTTTTATAATGCCTATTTGGGAGACTTCCAACTCTGGGCGGTGTACATACAAATATCAAAATAACATAAAAACACACAACAAATTAAAAATGAACCAAATTAAAACCAACCAACCAAATAAATACATCCTAAAATAAAATAAGTGGTGTTTGAGGATCAACTGGCTGGTTAATTTATTGCTAAGGGGATAACATTCTGAAAAGCTTCCTTGAAGGCTTTCTGTGCAATCTACAAAATGACTGTACCAATCTCTGTTTATTGCTAGTTCAAGTAAACTACAGAATCAATTTAGGTTGATACAATTAGTGTAGGACAAAAAAAGAAATTTTAGCTGAAACTTGCACTGCACTTACCAGTTTTCCTATTAGGTACTCTTTCTACCTAGCTTCAATCTGAATTTACAAATTCTCTACTTCTTAGTGTCCGTGGGAGAAATATTGGTTGTCTCCATACTAGAACTCTTACTTCTTTTGCTTTTCCAAAGTGAGGTAAAAGAGGATTAAAACAGAATCTGATTAATTAAGGGGCAGTCTATCGCTAAGGCCTTAAAAGCATCAATAGTGCCTGTCCATAGCCCGCAGGCTGGCACTGTAACTATATTTTAGTTTTTGTTTCTAAAGTGCACATAATCTGTGGGAAAAGTACAGAAACACAACACAGAAAACACTAGAATGTAATAAGTAGCAGAATAGGTGACTTGTGCCCCTATGAAGCTTTCGAATGAGGTATATCAAGCTCTGCAGTTACATCTGGCAGTCTGCAAATGTTGAGGGTAAACCAATGGTATTTCCAAAGAAAGGAGCTACTATAGAAGTAACCATTTTTGTGCTAATAAGGTATTGCTATTAGTAGGCTTGTATATACTATGGTTGTCTGTACAATAGTATGACAGGCAATTAACAAAAGTAGACATAACAAAAAGGAGGGAAAAGGCATGAATTTACACTAGATTTATAAAAAATTAAATGAAAGCCAAAAGGATGGAAACTAGTAATGGCTTGTCTATTTGTATTTACTGTATATACAATGTTGGCTTTTCTTCTGGGGATGCATTTTTCCATTGACGTTTTGTACAGAACTAGGTTGTTCTACAGCTAGCTAGAGATGGCAATTACTATTGAATTATTCTTCCATTTGGATAACACAGTGGCCTTCCATTTGTGGAATACCCTTGCCTCTGGCCCTCACATGAAGTTCATAAAAATGAGACTCTTCAAAATCCACAATTCCTTGGACATGGGTTTCACCAGTGTGGAGATCCAAACCAGCTGGAAAAACTTTGGCTCTGGAAATGTTTTACCACTTATGAAAAACCTATGGACTGAGAATTTCTAGGTACGGTTTAGGCTAAGCTTCTTCATAAATGTCTGAGTTTGTAGCAGAAGGACCATGGTTAAAAAAATTTCATGAAAAAGCAAAAAATGAAAACATTGCTTACTGCCATGTTACACTAATTCTATGAAACTTTTCTGAAAAGAGAGATATAGTGGAACCCCGCATAATAAATGCTATGCATTATGAAAAATCTGTACATGTGCTCTGTGTGGTACCCCGCATAACGGGAAAAAAACCTTTTGGGTATACCCCGGTAAACAAAAAAAACCCATATAATGGGTTTTTTCCCCATTATACAGGTATACCCTGCTTAACGTAAACCACATATAACGAACCTTTTTTTGTTATGCAGGATATCACCCATTTGATCTGCATAACGAAAAAAACCACATAGCAATGAGATGCATGGATTGTAGTTTTTTTCGTTATGCGGGGTTCTACTATACTTAGAAATACAGAATCAATATCCTTGGGTTGGAGAAACCCGTAGTCCATATGTCATCACTTACTTGCTTAGAAATTCCTGTCTGGATGAAAAGAAATGAAAGGTCTGTCATCTTTTTCTGAAATGGTTGCATTGAACAGCCCTGGCTAGAAGGAGCCTTTCTTAAAGCTCTAGGTGAGAACTGCATGCTAATTATATAGCCTGTATACAGTATATCTCAACTCTATGGCACTGTTCTTTGTTAAGACTCCAGTGGAGACAATATGTGCACAAGTCAGGAAATCCCAGATGCAGCAATGGACAGAACTGACTTTAAACCAGAATCTGTTTAATGTTAAAATGAGACAGAGGTGCTTGCCATGGATCATAAAGTGCTGCATAGTTTGGGATGTCCCTCAGATACTCCACAGATTTTGTACCAAAATGAAACCAACATCCATTCATGGCAGAGAGCATGACCTATATACAGTGACAGCTCATTGAAGAGGCAGGGGAGAAACAGTGATTCTGAGCATACTCAGACCCTTGCCTTTCTCTACACAGATTAGCGCTGCCAACCTTCTCAGCCAAACAAATAACATGCAATATGTCCAAATCCCAATGCTCAGGTTGTTGTTTTTATATACAAGCTGAAGACTGGTACAACAGTGTAGCCAATCCATCCCTTCATTGAGAAGACATTGATTGTTCCTCCAGGACACAGCAAAACATATCTTTTTACAGAGTTCTACATCTTTTACTGCACAACCAAAAATCACTTTTGTTTGAATCCTTCCCTGTGATCACAATTATCTCCACAAGTTATGTGTCTACACCAGGAAGGAAGGAGCTGCTCTTGTGTGGAAATTTAAAGAGACAGCAGGCTGAGCAGTCCAGAACCATCCCCATGAAAGACCTAGGCACTAAAGATTGTTTGATGGAGGAGGAATTTTCTGATTACCTCAGAAGATAAAAGAATCAGTTATTCTTTGTAACGTACCTGTCCTGATTTTTGAGCCCAAAGATTTGAAATTCCCTTTGAGATGTCATGGTTTATTCTCCTGAAAGGTAAACGTTTCCCTTGCTTGAAAGCTAGTCCTATTCTGTTACAGAGCCCCTAAAATGCACAAAAGGATTGGATATTTGAGTAAATTCTCCTAACATAGGCCATTTAAGAAGCCAACACAGAGCCTTGATGGAAATGGACGTTCACGCTCTGTTCTTCCTCTTTTATTGAGTGTCATCCATTTTAAGGAACTTCAGACAGACAATCAGCTTAAAGTCTTTAAAGCGTTTTTATATTAGGCTCCAGCAAATAGTAGCGCATCACTTAATTGTGCGGTGATGTATAATTTTTGCCTTTTATAGGTTACGTAAAATATGTCAACAAAATTGCAGTTGGCTGATTTAGTTTGTACCCCTGACCACTCCAAACAGAAGGACTCTCATTACTGAATTTAAATGCTTGTGACATTCGTTAATGAATTTAAAAGCTTATAATGACACAGGGTTTAATGTTTGGATAATTATCTTGGGATATCCAGCCATTGACAGCTGGCAAATAAGCTTCTATCTCTTCAACATTTGTACTGGCACTTTAAGACCTCCCCCACTTGGAATTGGGGAGGGGGAAAATGGGTGGTCCATAGCAAGCAATCCAAAGCTTCCTTGATTGCAGAAATCCAGTCTCTGCTTTGATTAACAGTGAAGTCCCTCCCCTCTTGATTCTGGGATGGACTAGACACTGCTGTTCGGTTATCTCTGGGAAAAAAGATAAAAGATGCAGATGGTACATTGCTTTCTCCGTGCTCCTGACATCTGAAGCGGGTTTTCGTATTGCTTTCCTGGCTGTACAAGAATCGGGAGAGGACAAAAGTCCAGCAAAGGCAACATCATGTTCTTACCAGAAGAAAGACAACACCTTCAGTGGCAAGTAGGAGCTTTGCTTTTGGTTTCTCTCTCGCTCCGGAGCGCTGGAGAGATGACACCGCTTCATTATTCCATATCTGAGGAACTACCTACTGGAACCGTTGTGGGGGATGTGGCTAAGGACTTGGGTCTTACTGCTGCACAGCTGGGCTTCCGACAGCTGCAGATCATGGCTGGGTCTTTTGAAAAATACTTCGAGGCGAAGGCTCAGAGTGGCGTCCTTATAGTGAACGAGCGGCTTGACCGAGAGCAGCTCTGTGGGGCCAGGTTGCACTGTTTGCTTTATCTAGAGCTCTTGCTAGCAAACCCAACTGCCTCCCATCGTGTGGAAATAGAGCTCCTGGATGTGAACGACAATGATCCAGTTTTTATCACCACTCTCACCCATCTGGAGATTGCTGAATCTGCAGTGCCAGGGGCCCGTTTCCCTTTGGAGAGTGCTGAAGATTTGGACATTGGTACAAATTCCATTAGCACCTACCAACTTAGTCCACGTGGACAATTCAGCCTGAGCGTTAAGTCTAATAAAGGTGGCAGCAAACCAGAGCTGGTTTTGGAGAAGGTACTGGATAGAGAACATCAGCAGGAACACCACCTAGTGCTAACAGCCCTGGATGGTGGGGTTCCTCCAAAATCTGGGACTGCTAAGATTTTAGTATCAGTTATAGATGCCAATGATAATCCACCTGTCTTTAATCAGTCAGTGTACAAAGTCAGCTTACTAGAAAATGCCCCTGTGGGAACTCTGGTAATACATTTGCATGCCATAGACCAGGATGAGGGACTAAACGGGAAGGTTTCCTATATCTTCAGCAGCCACACTCCACAGAAAATTCGGAAACTTTTCAGCCTTGATGAAGATACTGGGGAGATAAGAGTAATAGGTAGTGTCGACTATGAAGAAGACACATCTTATGAGATTGATGTGAAGGCCAAAGACCAAGGATCGCCTTCCATGGATACTCACTGCAATATTTTAGTGGAGGTAGCAGATCTCAATGATAATGCACCTGTAATAAGTTTTACTTCACTCTCTGCTACCATTCCAGAAGATGCTCCCCCAGGAACCACAGCAGGGCTCCTCAAAGTGAGTGATGGGGATTCTGGGGGAAATGGAGAAGTGCAGCTTTACCTCCCTGGAGATATCCCCTTCCAGCTGGTACCTTCTTTTAAGAACCACTACTCTTTGAGTACTAGTGCCCCTCTGGATCGAGAATTAATTTCACAATATAAGGTTGTAATCACAGCTACAGATTCTGGTTCTCCACCTCTTTCAAGTCAGAAGAATTTCCTTTTAAACATATCTGACCTGAATGATAATTCACCTAGCTTCTTACAGCCTGCATACCAGATCCTTGTCCCAGAAAATAATGCTTTGGGAATGCCAATCACATCAGTATCTGCTTTTGATCCTGATCTGGACCAGAATTCACAGTTATCTTACTCTTTGGTGGAACAAATCATAAATGGAATACCAATTTCCTCCTACATCTATGTCATGGAAAATGGCACCATCTATAGTGGCTGTTCATTTGACTATGAAAAAACCCAACAGTTGGCTTTCTTTGTTCAAGCCAAGGATGGTGGTACTCCAGCCCGTAGCACCAATGTGACTGTTTCCATCTTTATTATAGATCAGAATGATAATGCACCTCTCATTGTCTACCCTGTGACCAAGAAGGGGGTGGTAGCCCAGCAGCCAGTGCCTTTCTCTGCACAAGAAGGATACTTAGTGACCAAAGTGACAGCAGTGGATGCAGATTCTGGCCAGAATGCATGGATTTCTTACAAGCTTCATAAAGCTACAGACCCAAGCCTTTTCAAAGTTTCAGCATTGACAGGAGAGATCCGAACTGCCCGAGCTCTTTTGGATCAAGATGCCCCTTCCCAAGAGCTTGTTATTGAGATTTTAGATAATGGGATGCCACCTTTGTCTGCCATGGCTACATTAGTGCTTAATCTAGAGCATGAACATGAGCTGAGCATGGCAGACCTCAGAAAATCCCACACAGAACAGGATGGGCTATCTTTCTTGACTTTGCACCTCATTATTGCTCTAATAGCGATCTCATCCCTTTCTGCTTTAGCCTTTATATTTTTTACTGTGAAATGTCTTAAAAGAATGAGATCAAGACACGTGGATATGAATTGGAGCCATGATCTGAAGGGAAGAAGCCCTATACCAGTAGCAGGACACTTTGACACTTTCTCAATAAGCTTGAGCCCAGAGGAAAAAGTAGAGTTTCCTAAAGCATTCATTGGGGAGGATGTTTCTCCTTTTACTCTCATGAGACCTAATCAGGCCCACTTTGGGAGAAACTTCAGGATTGCAAAGCCAGTCACTCAACAGGATATCAATAATACAGAAACTCTTCTAGCCAGCAGCAGTCTTCCCCAGGAATCAAATGAGGTGAGACATGAGATATTCTCTAAGCATTTAATGTAGTACTCCTAGAAATTTGATACCATTTCTTATGATGATAATGGTAACCATTGCGATCTCATGCTAGTTTGTATAAGCGAGATCAGTGTGTCAGTTGAAAGTACTTGTGCACTACTAGCATGTGTATTTTAGGTTAAAAGACGGCAAAGCATTTCTAGTGGTTAAAAAGGTTGGCAGTTGAATAGTTTCCAAGGGAGTATTGAAATATGCTTGTGTTTTTTTTATGTGTGATGAAAACAAAACAAAAAGACATGGTGGAACTAAAAAAACTAGTAGATTTATTTCATTGTGAACTTTTGTCGATTATAATCTATATTACAATCCACTTCTTCAGACTTGTTTTTTTGATGTTTCTGAAAGCAGAGCAGAGGGAGAGGGATGGAAGCGGAGGCAGAGGCATACCTCAGCAAATAATGGAATGGTCTGTTCCAGGAGTCTCTTGAATTCTGTATTTACATATTGGGATCTAATATTCTTATCCAAAGCACAAAATGTTGACTGTTTCTGTTCTATAAAGCAATATAAGCCCTTTGGCACTTAGAAACTGTTTTGCTTCTCTTACACCACTGCTTAAAAATTGCTTTGTTTGTGAATTTCTGGTGATCATGCCATGCCTTTCTGTTATGATGAATCTCTCGGAATTATTGCTGCATTTATTGTGCTGTTCTAATTTTGGATAGTTCAGTGAATGAAACTGGGAGGCCTTGGGCACTAGTGAACCTCAAGTATGCTTGCATTATCTGCTGGACAGTTTCATGCATGCATTTAGAAATGAACATTCTGAAAGAGCCTGTTTTGCCTTGTTACCATCTAAGGTTTTTAACCTCATTAGATAGAGATGAAATTTTGCCGAAACGCTTTCTTTGAGAGTTCCTCCACTCCATATCTTTCCTTTACTGCACTCTTAACAAACACTTTTTCATAGCAAGAGAAAAAACAGTTATTAGTTGGAGAGACTGAGGTTCTGTATTCCCTACAGCTGAGAGTTTGGTTCAGATGAGGTGGAAGGAATCTAGCTAATGTGAACAATGAGGATTTGTACCGTTCATGCTTCCTGGACGTGCTGTTTCCTTGAGAACAAGAATCTGAGCTGCTAAACTTAGCTGCCAAAACCAGTGACGAACTAGCCTCCTGAATAGTTACATTTAAGGATGGAGAATAGGAGTGATCCGTCCTGCCACCTCAACCTGGCACATAAAACTGCAGCTTTAAGAGTGTAGGTGGAGTTGTCATGGTGGAGAGTGGATGGTGCTGTCATCCAGTCAGGTGCTGATCCAGATTTGGGGGGGTGCTCTTTCTGCCTTGACTTTCTTCCTACGTCGCCATGGCTGTAACTCAGCTCCCCTCCTCCAGTCCACCCCCTCAGCTCTCTGACTAACACTCTGTTACTGCAGCTAGGCAAGCTCAAAAGCTACTTACATCCATTTGGAAGGAAATACTGAGGGATTTTATAAACAGCACTCATTCCAATCCTGGAGTCGCCATTTCATTGGGATACCGCAAACACTCTTTCTGCAAGAGGACTTTTTCAGAAATGGAGCCACAATTGTCCTGGCAACCTTCTTTCAAATGGCAAGTACAGGGTTTGTTTTTGCTGTTCAACTGGGCGTTGGTGACAGGACAGATCCACTATTCCATAGTGGAGGAATCGGAGCTGGGGACCACAGTGGGGAAGGTGGCTGAGGACCTGGGCTTAACAGTAGCAGATCTTTCGAAACGAAGGCTGCGACTGGGCTCTGAGGAGAGTAAGAGGTACTTTGCAGTTGACTTGGCCAGTGGCACTCTGGTAGTGAATGAAAAGATAGACCGAGAGATGCTGTGCGGAGCAAGCTCAGTATGTCTTTTGCCAGTCCAAATAGTCATAGAAAACCCCTTGGAGCTCTTTCATCTCGAGGTGGAGATTCTGGACTTAAATGACAATTCCCCCAGTTTCCCTTCTCCCTGGCTTGTACTAAGGATAGCAGAGTCGGCTGCCCCTGGGTCACACTTCCCACTGGAAAGTGCTCATGATGCAGATGTAGGAACCAATGCAGTCAGTGCCTATCAACTCAGTCCCAATCTCTACTTCTCCCTTAATGTAAAGGATGGCAAGCTTTTACCTGAACTGGTACTAGAACGACCTTTGGATAGAGAGCACCAGTCAGAACACCACCTCATACTTACCGCTCATGATGGTGGAGACCCTGTCCTGTCAGGAACAGCTCAGCTCACCATTGTGGTCCTAGACAATAATGACAATGAGCCTGCTTTTGATTCTCCTGTGTATAAGATAAGCCTTCCAGAGAACATTCCTATAGGCTCCTTGCTTTTCAAACTGAATGCAACTGATCCTGACGCAGGTTCTAATGGGGAAATACAGTATTCCTTTGGAATCCACACATCAGATTCTATCCAGAAGTTGTTTGGTTTGGATCCCCACAGTGGTGAGATCCATGTCCAAGGAATTGTGGATTTTGAAGAGTCTCGTTTTTATGAACTTCATGTGAGGGCCAGAGACAAGGGTATTCCACAAATGGAAGGCCACTGTGTTATCCAAGTAGAAGTGGAAGATGTGAATGACCATTCCCCAGAGGTTTTGCTGACCTCCTTGGTAAACCCAGTGCCAGAAGACACCCCTTTAGATACAGTGGTGGGGCTCTTTAATGTACGAGACCAAGATTCAGGTGCCAATGGGAAAGTGAGCTTACAGATATCACCAAAACTGCCATTTAAAGTTAAATCTTTTGAAAACCATTACTCTTTGGTCATATGTGAAAAACTGGATAGAGAAAAAGTATCTCAATATACTGTCAAGCTGACTGCCCAAGACTCTGGGTCCCCTTCTCTGACCACACATGTCACTATCTTGGTGAACATTTCAGATGTTAATGACAATGCCCCCTCCTTCTCTCAGCCTTTCTACAACTCCTTCATGAAGGAGAACAACCCTCCTGGCACTCTATTGTGCAGTGTGTTTGCCTCTGATCCAGATGAGGGTGATAACTCCCGGCTTACATACTCAGTGATGGGAAGTCAGATCCAAGATGCCCCTGTCTCTTCTTTTGTTTATATAAACCCAGATAACGGCAACATTTTTGCTCAGCACTCTTTTGACTATGAAATGGTTCAAGTGTTGCAAATCCCTGTTACTGTCCAGGATGCTGGATCACCTCAACTAAGCTCCAGTGTCATTGTCTACCTCTTCGTGCTGGATCAAAATGATAATGTGCCTATTGTTTTACACCCAATACCTGGTCAGGAATTGTCTGCACTTCAAAGGATCCCTCAGTCTGCACCAGCAGGCTATGTGGTCACTAAGGTCACAGCAGTGGATGCAGATTCTGGTCATAACGCCTGGCTATCTTATTCCATGCTCCCTCACTCTACTGACCCTTCCTTGTTCCGAGTGGCTCCTTACACTGGGGAGATCAGGACTGTTCGGGACTTTCAAGAAACAGATCTCCCTGCACAGAAAATCCTTGTCTTAGTGAAGGACAATGGGGACCCATCTTTGTCTACTACTGTCACCATCTTGGTCTCACTGGAGGATAAAGCTCTTGAAGAATGGCCTCAGCCTTATGATTTCCTGACTCATCCCAAAGAAAAATCCGACCTGACCCTTTATCTGATTATTGCACTAGTGGCAGTGAGTGCTGTGTCTTTTGTTACGCTCATTGTCATATCTGCAAAATGCTTTTGGAATAAGAAAGACAGAGGTTCCTCTTGCTGCAGTCTGAGTGGTACTCCTGCCAGGGATGTTTTCAAACAGTCCAGCCCCAAGCTGCAGCTGAATTCGGACGGTACTCTGAAATACATGGAGGTTACCCTCCGCCCCACAGACTCCCAGAACCAGTATTATAGAGCCAACTATTCTCCAGAGTCTGACAGAAGTGATTTCACCTTTATGAGGCCAGTGGATTATCCCCAGCCAAGTACCCTGACAAGGGATTTTGATTCTTTCTTATCTCGTTCTAATACGCTGAACCATCCCATACAGGTGAGATGGCATTTTGTCCTTTTTTTTCCTTTTTCAAAGTGGATTTATTTTCTCCCAAACATGATCAAGATATGTTGTATGAATGGGGTAGCAGGATTAGTTATATATTTTCTGTGTTTCTATTCCACTTTTCCTTCGGTGAGCTCAAGGCAGTCTACATGTCTCTCTTCTTCCTTACTTTAAGAATCACAAAAATGCCATGAGGGTCAGGTTGAGAGTATGTGACTAGCTCATGGTCACCCACTGAGTGAAGGTTTAAACCAGAGGTGTCCAAACTATGGCCCATGGGCCGGATCTGGCCCCTGACACATTCATCCAGCTCGTACCGTCCTTGTTGCTCCTGGAAGCAGAAATAAAAGGCACTCATATGCATTTTACCTCCGCTTCCACAGGCAGCATGGGCTGGATGAATTGGCATCAGGGGCCGGATCCAACCCATGGGCTGTAGTTTGGGCACCCCAGTTTAAGCAGAGAAAATGGCATCTTAAAATCTGTCTCATCTTGTTGCAAAACAGATTGCAAGAAGTGTTTTACTTCCGCTTCCGGTGGGAAGAACTACGTGACTGGCCCACTGAACCACGTGACCAGCCCACAGCCCGAAAAGTTTGGGCACCCCTGGTTTAAACCCCTGTCTCCAAAGTTCAACTCCAATGCCACAATCGCTTTTATTCTTACTCTGGTTTTGTCTTGTAAAGAAGGAACTGTGATTCAGGCAAATCACATGGGGTTCTTCCCTGTTATTGTTGTTTTTCCCTGTCAGCAGCTCTAAAAGAAAAGAGGAGGTGGAGAAGGAGGGGTTGAATTTAGATGTGACTAACAATAAAGTGATACATGGTCATTAACTGAAAAATCATTCTTTAACTCTTGCTTATTCCTAAGTCAGCTTTTACTCTAACTCTTAACATTCCTATGACCACAGAGTCTTAACCACTTCCAATGAAAAGTGAATGTTAATTTCCCCTCCATCTGAGAATATTTACACCAACAAGAGTTGGCAAGTGACCACACTAGTACTAAACAAATTGATAGCTGCTCTTGTTTTGTCTGTGGGGAGATGACATAATTTGTCTCCAATAAATGCATTTTAAATTAGGGTTATTAATAACATGGAAATAATTCGGCAGGTTAATCTGGAATCTTAGGATAGAATGAGTGACGTTATCACTTGGGATCTCTCATTTAATTGTTACTCATTTTTTAAAATGACAACGTAGCTATTTCATTGTGAATATAAAAAGAAAAGTCTGGGTATGATTTTAGGACCTGTGTCTCCGTTGCAGATAATCTTTCTGGGGATCCTATTGCTAGCATGGAAGCCAAAACCAGACAAGATTTTGGGCTTTGTTTTCCATTGTCTGTCATTTAGCCTGGTGTCTCTAGGTTAAAAACAGCAGGTTACGCGGTCCTTTTTCACACAGTAGCAACCTCTAGATTCAGATTGGTGCGTCTGTTGCTGTCCTGGGAAGGAGTCTGCTGATTGGATAAGTAGGGAGGCAGTCCCAGCCAATGAATGGGAGGCTAACATTGAAGATGTGCGGCGGGTACCACTCCCCTCTACAGCTGTGTCAATCTCTCTCAAACCAAAACAATGAATGAGAGAGGTAAACACTGACCACAGACCCTTTTCTTCCTCTTATATATTTCATACTTCTTCGAGATAGGTTGTGTCTTCTCCAGAGATACTGCCTGCTATATATAGCACCTGTTTTTTTGCAGTTTTATTGAGCTTCCTGCTGTGGATTTCAGAATGATGCTCAGAACAGAAAACTCTGCCTGGCGTTTGGGACTCCTGCATGCCTTTGCTTTCTGTCTGTTTCTGAGTGGCTCGTTTGCACAGATCCGTTACTCTATCCCAGAGGAACTCACTCGAGGAGCCTTTGTAGGAAATGTTGCTAAGGATTTAGGAATGGATGTGACAAAGCTTGCAGCTGCCAATCTGCAGGTGCTTTCTGATTCCGACTCCCAGTATTTCTCTGTGAAAGTGAACACTGGAATCATAATAGTCAATGACAGAATAGACAGGGAGCAGCTCTGTGGGCAAAACCTGCGCTGTTTCTTGCATCTTAAACTTGCTATTGAAAACCCAGTGGAGTTCTATCGTATCGAAGTGGAGATTCTGGATATCAATGACAATGCTCCTGAATTCTCAAGTAGCACAATAGCTCTGCAGATCTATGAACTGGCTGTACTGGGGGCCCGTTTCCCTATCCCTCACGCACAGGATCCAGATGTAGGAACAAATACTTTGCAGACTTATCTCCTCAGCGCCAATGAGAACTTCAACCTCAACGTGAAGGCACGCACAGATGGCACCAAATTCCCAGAGCTAATTCTGGAGAAAGTACTGGACAGGGAGCATATAGCTGTTCACCATTTGATCCTGACAGCTGAGGATGGTGGTACATCACCCAGATCTAGTACTATCCAAATTGCTGTTCATGTTCTGGATGCCAATGATAATCACCCAGTTTTTGAAAAGTCCACGTACTCTACCCGTTTGGTTGAAAACTCTCCTCCTGGAACTCTGGTGATTAAGCTGAATGCAACAGACTTGGATGAAGGGTTGAATGGGCAGGTACGGTATTCCCTTAGCAGCCATAATTCTGAAGCTTTGTGTAGAATATTTGCAATTGATGATACCACAGGAGAGATCCGTGTTCAGGGGAGCTTGGATTTTGAAGAGGCCAACGTGTATGAGATCGAAGTGGTGGCTAAGGACATGGGTTCACCTACTATGGAAGAGCACTGCAGTATCATGGTAGAACTTATAGATGTCAATGACAATGCTCCTGAAGTCATTCTGACCTCTTTCTCCAGCTCCATGAGGGAAGATGCGCCTCCCGGCACCGTAGTTGCAGTGATACATGTCAAAGACAAAGACTCTGGGGATCATGGGAAAGTCATGTGTGATCTGCCCAGAAACCTTCCGTTCAAACTTCGGAAAGACTTTGAGCACCAGTATTCCTTACTCACCAGTGAGCAACTTGATCGTGAAATTATTTCTCTATACAATGTCACCATCTATGCTTTTGACTTGGGAAACCCACCACTCTCCCAGCAAACATCTTTCTCCATTAGTCTGGCAGATGTCAACGACAACCCACCTCAATTTGACAGGCCATTTTATGAAGTCATCTTAGAAGAAAACAACCCAATAGGTTTGGTTCTTCTTACAGTTTCTGCAAGAGATTTGGATAAAGACCAGAATTCTCGTCTGTCTTATTCTCTTCTGGCCAGTCCAGGGAAGGAAGTGCATGAGGATCCAACCACTTACATATCCATCAATCCTACAAGTGGAGAAGTTTTTGCCGAGAGCCCCTTTGACTATGAGCATTCCAATCATTTTCAGTTCCAGGTCGAAGCATGTGATGGTGGCTCACCTCCTCTTTGTAACAGAGTCATGGTGCACATCTATCTGCTTGATCAAAATGACAACGCGCCCTGGATTCGGTTCCCCTTTATTGGGAAGGACTCAGTTGTACAGTTCAGGATCCCTCAATCTACCTCAGCCAGTGCCTTGATTACAAAGATTATGGCAGTAGACATGGACTCAGGGAGAAATGCATGGCTCTCTTACCATTTAGAGCAAGCCACAGACCCCAGTCTTTTCACCATGGGCCTTCGCAATGGGGAGGTGAGAACTTTGCGAGCGGTACAAGACCTAGACAACCCTACCCAGGAGCTTGTCGTTGTTGTGAAAGACTCAGGAGAGCCTTCCATGTCCACTTCAGTGACTGTCATTGTACTTTTGGAGGAGAGCAGTCCTGAGGCCTTTCTGGGTTTGACTGCTCACACAGTGGAAAATGAAGGACCTCCTGCATTGACTATATACCTTATCATCTCCTTGGCTGCCATTTCTACCATTTCCTTGGTTGCATTGGTGGCCCTGGCAATTCGGTGCTTTCGTCGTGATGCACATGCTAAACCTACAATCTTTGGCTGCTGTGGAAGTAGGACTGGTGGGCTTCAAGAGGCCCCAGATCATATGATGGGACATTATCATTATCAACTGAGCCCTGGAGATGCCATGGTAGGAGTGCAGGTGGCCACTTCAGGAGCCCCTGGCCGGAGATACAGATCCTGCTTTTCTCCTGTCTCTGATATCAGCGAATTTGTGTTCATGAAACCCAGTCTGACTCTTAGGACAGACTCTTGCAGTAATCTAACTGAACCCAGCTTCTTTAACAAGGTGAGAAAGTTTTCTTTGTCATATCTCCATTGTTATTTCAGCTCTGGGATCTTTGCAGATCTTTTGTGTGGGATTTCCCTAAACCCAGGAATGGTGGGGGCAGGGGATTGTGAATAGGATGTTTGTATAGTTAGGCTGGCTTAGTGGTTAAGATGCTGAACTTGATGACTGGAAGGTCAGCAGGTTAGCAGTTCGAGACCTGAGTCCTGCTCAACAGAGTGAGCTTCCATCATCTGTCCTAGCTCCTGCCAACCTAGCAGTTCAAAAGCAAGAAATTGCAAGTAGATAAATAGGCACCACTTTAGTGGGAAAGTAAACAGTGTTCCATGCTCTCTGGTGTCTAGTCATGCCTGCCACATGGTGACGGAAACATCTGCAGATGCAGACAACGCTGGTTCTTTGGCTATAAATGGAGATGAACACTAAACCCTAGAGTCAGATACAACTGGCTTTTGAGTAAGGGCAACCTTTACCCTTACTATAGTTAGGCAGAACATTATACCTGTCTGTTCTAAAGCATTCCACAGCAATCTGTCTGATCACTCCCTTTCTCCCCCCTCCTTGGAGGTGGGGAGTTCGCAAGATGGGGGTTTCCTCCCCCCTTCCTACCCTTTCCCTCCAGATACAGATGCTGTTAGCATCTCGCGTAATAATGCACCTTGGGGATCTTCGCCTTTTCATCAAGGCAGTCTGGGGGGACTCTTGTGGCCAATGGCTCCCCTTGGGCCAGTCCTTCCAAGCGCTTTACTGAGGAAGGAGGGAGGGAATTGGGGGGTGGGGGGACGGCGACCCACGACTACGGAAATGAGGGGAGCAATCGGAGTGTGGGGTGTTTTGGGGACGGGGCTTCACTGCCGCCGCCGCTGCCGGGGAGGGAATTGTCATTTGTCAGTATCCATTTCACAGCCCCCTTTCCCCGCTGCTCATTTTGCCAATGAGCTGCTGATCGGCGCGTTTCGAAGCCCAGCTTCCCCCCCCCCCTTTTTCCCGCGTCTCCAGCTGCAGGCGCGCTGCTTTTTCCGCGGCACAGCCCTTTGCAGGTCATCCTCCAGCCACCAGGAGTGGACCTTCAGGGGTGGGGGGGCCACGGCAGCCTTCCCGCAGGCGGTGTGCAGGGGCATCGGCGACCACCACCACCACCCCCCACCTCCTCTGGGGCTGGACACCTGAAGCAGAGGCGGCGTCGGCAGAGCAGCCACCACAGCAGCTGCAGCAGCTCCTGCAAGCCGGAAACGGCGATCGTGGTGATCCAAAGCAGCCGGGCATGGACGGCGGCGGGCAGAGCTCGCCATGGCAGCCGCTGGTCTTCTGGGCTTCCGTCTTCTCCCTGCCGGCTCTCATCCCGGCGCAGATCCGTTACTCCGTCCCGGAGGACCGCGACCCGGGCTTCTCCGTGGGCAACGTCGCCAAGGACCTGGGCGTGGAGGTGCGGAGCCTGTCGGCTCGCCGCCTGCAGCTGGTCAGCGAGGGGATGCGCCACTACTTCCAAGTCAACCTGGCCGACGGCATGTTGCTGGTCAATGAGCGGCTCGACCGCGAAGCGCTGTGCCGGTCCAGCCCCACGTGCTCCTTCCCTCTCCAGCTGGTGCTGGAGAACCCCCTGCAGCTCAACCGGGTGGAGGTGGAGATCCTGGACGTGAACGACAACGCCCCCAAGTTCCCGAAGGACACCGTGTCGCTAGAAATCACGGAAGTGGCCAACCCGGGCACCCGTCTGCGCCTCGAAGCGGCGGAGGATCCCGACACGGGGTCCAACTCCATCGCAAGCTACGAGCTCAGCCCGAGCGAACACTTCGCCTTGAGCGTCAACGTCAGGGGCGACGGGGTCAAAATGCCCGAGATCGTCCTGGAGAAGCTGCTGGACAGGGAGAAGGCGGCCGTCCATCACCTCATCCTGACAGCACTGGACAGCGGGAATCCTGTGCAGTCAGGCACAGCCCGGGTGACGGTCCATGTCCTGGATGCAAATGACAACCCCCCTGTGTGCGAGCCACCTGTGTCCAAGGTTTATTTGCAGGAAAACGTCCAGGTGGGGACTGTTGTGACCAAGCTGAATGTTACTGATTTAGATGAAGGACCCAATGGAGAGGTTGAATATTTCTTCACATCTAGCAAGAGCGCACCTTTGAAGCTCCTCGACTTATTTAGCTTGGACCCCCGGACAGGGGAGATCAGGACCAAAGCTTTGCTGGATTACGAAGAAGCCAGTGCCTACGAGCTGGCCATTTACATTAAAGATAAGGGATCCCCTGCCATGGAGGGTCACTGCAACATCAGAGTCGAACTTGTGGATGTCAATGACAACAGCCCTGAAATCATGCTGACCTCTCTCTCCAGTCTGGTGCAAGAGGACGCACCCCCAGGGACAGTCATTGCCCTCATTCAGGCAAAGGATAATGACTCTGAGGAAAATGGGCAAGTCCACTTGGAAATCACAAGGCATGTCCCATTTAAACTTGTATCTTCCTTTAAAGAGCACTATTCACTCGTGACCAATGGCCCCTTGGATCGAGAGAAGGCTGCTGGGTATAACATCACCATTAAAGCAACAGATTCTGGAATGCCTCAAAAATCCACACAGAAAAACATCTTCATACAGGTCTCGGATGTCAATGACAACGCGCCCACCTTCTCCATTCCTTTCTACACAGCCCATGTAGAGGAGAACATATCTCCGGGGACTCTGGTTTTTTCTCTGTCAGCTTCTGACCCTGATGTGGGTGTCAACTCCAAGCTGTCTTATTCCATTGTGGACAACGGGAACCACGGTATGCCCATCTCGACCTATTTCCATATCAACCAAGAGAATGGCAGTATATATACATCTAGAGTTCTTGACTATGAACAAGAAAAAGTCTTTCAAGTTGCGGTGGAGGTGAAGGATTCGGGTTTCCCACCCCTGAGCAGCACAGCCACTCTTCACTTGTTCATAGTGGATCAGAATGACAATGCTCCTGTGATCGTACACCCACAGGTTCTTAAGGGTTCTTCCTTTCACCAGTCAGTTCTACTTCCCGTGGAACCTGGACACCTGGTGACTAAAGTGGTGGCTGTGGATGCTGACAGTGGCCACAATGCATGGCTCTCATACAGTTTGCTACAGGAAACAAATGAAGCCATTCCTTTCAAAGTGGAACGCCACTCAGGAGAGATCCGGGTTACTCGGGTGTTAAGGGAGCCTGGGGTGTCTCACAGGTTGGTGGTAGAGGTTAGAGACAATGGGGTGCCAACTCTCTCAGCCTCATTGGTTCTTGTGATCTCCTCAGAGGATAATGCGGTGCAGGACTTTTCCAAGTCCTTGGATCTACTACCTAAATCGCCTTCCAGAGCCCCCAACTTAACCCTTTACCTTATCATCTCTCTTGTGGCCATCTCTCTGGTGTCTTGTGTAATGATGATTGTTGTAGGAGCCAGGTGCTTCAAATCTGGTCTCTGTGTCCCCAACTGGTTCATATCACGCTGCTGTAGTAGGAGGACAGACCGGAAATCTACCATAAATTTCACTGGGCACCCACACCCGGAAGGCTTTATCAGATACCTTGAAGTGGGTGGAGCTGGCGCTCAACACTACAAGTCATGTCTCTCTCCAATGTCTGAACAGGGAGAGTTCTTTTTTGTTAAACCTTTCAGTCATTCTACTACGGCAGAAAGCATTCTTGCCTTTGAGCAGGCAGGCAGTGTTTTGCAGACTCCCTCTGATGGGGTAAGATACACCAAAATGTTGCCTAAAACTTTCTGTTTCCAGTCTATATTTAACACAATTCTGACATGGATGTCTATCTGCTAAGTCTTATGAGAGAATAGGTCACACTGGGGTTGCCTGGGTGGATTCTGTACTGCCTACATGGTAGAGACGCTGATTTTTCCAAGGTGTACATATGGCTGTTATTCAGTTCAACACCACTCTTTAGTTCAGCTATTTTTATCCTCAAACTCTTCTGTGTTTAATTGTGAACGGAGAAAATGGAAAATGTCCACTTGCATGACTGGACTATCCATAATGCTGCACTCTTTGGGGGACAAAGAGTTAAATGTACACGTGGACCTGCCTGGATACCTGATATTTTTTTCTGGTTTTGGACAAAGCCTCAGTAGAAGTTTTTACTTTAATATTAGGTCAACATCATAATATTTTGCAAACTAGCAGAAGCAAAATTCCTTTCACAAAAATCTCACAGTCTAAATTTAGACAGGAAATGGGAAGGGAGGAATGAGAGATATGGGAGAAAATCTAAAAGCAAATGACTTTAATTTCTACATATACATCAAATATTTGAGGTAAATGATCAGAACAGACTTAGACTCGAGCTTCATTTCAGCTGGGGAGGAGAGCTAAAAGATAAACTAGAGATGTTGTGAAAAGGGTGGATTTTGAGCTGAAATTCAAAGGAAGAAAGGAAATGGCACTGCTGTGTGTGTTTCTTTGTTTGCTGTTCAGAATACTTCAGAGCACATCTGTTCACACGTATTGCAGTTAATGCATCCTTTAGTTTAGCAGAAGGTGCTGTGACTCCCAAAGGTCATAGGGACAGTGGGTCAAAGCATTGAGGCCTATTAACATATAAAGAAGTGCTATTTTAACCTTTCTCCTGTTATTAGATTTTTGTATTAGATGAACAGTACAGTATCCAGATTTACTATCAGTACAAATAATATACTCATTTGTCACTTGATAAAAGAATGCAACATGGTTTTCCAAAAGGAATTCAAAAGACTAGGATCCAACACCCTAAAAGGTACATCTGTAGAGTAGCCATGACAACTAGTGATTTGATTTTCCTCAGACAATACCTATGAAAATCTTTTTATTTTGCTATTTAAAATGAATTACAATTTTAATGTTACAATGTTTGAGGACTTTGCTAAAAAGCAGCTTACAGAACTGCAAAATTTATGGAATGAGTAAATATGGAGTTCTGCAGAATTACAGTAACTCTTTTACACACACACACACACACACACACACACACACACACACACACACAAAGCAGCTTACAGAGCTGCAAAATTTATGGAATGAGTAAATATGGAGTTCTGCAGAATTACAGTAACTCTTTTACACACACACACACACACACACACACACACACACACACACACACACACACACACACACACCAGTCTCATTCAAGACAATTGTCACAATTGTATGGGAAGTTATCATTTGGCTATTCCAGTGAAATGATTGGGAGCTAAAAAGACTTTGTCAGAGCATATCCTTTGTGTAGGAATAGCAGGAGTCAAAGCATGAATTATATGATTTTGGAATGAAAATATTCCAGTGAATGAACCCACGGATTAGAAAGTAGTGGACCATTGTTGAGGAGAGGAGGCTCAACATATTTAAGGGGAAAACCAGCAACTGATAATTTGCACAGCAATTTTTAAAGCTCTGTGGTGAATATATAGAAACATGTTTCTTTTCTGCTCTGTGATTTGGATAGCAGTATGAAGATGGGGTGGAAATGAATGCCATAATTTGCAATGTGACGTCGTTTTGATTGCTTTGCAGTTCTTGTATATATGTTTCCTGTAGCACAATTCTGGTTTTTAAAAATTTAGAGGACGAGCTTTGACTCCATTTCAGGAATTCCCAAATTATTTTAAAGTAAATGACAGCTGTGGGTGCTCAAAATACATTTAAATAAATGTCTACATTCAAGTTTGTTGTTTTTAAATTTAGGGCACAAGATTTGGTTATTATAGTCTTTGTCTTGCCAAATTTTAGAGTCAATTGAGGAAGTGACTGTACAATAGCTAACTGTAGACCTTACAAATGTAGGAGGTGTCTGTGCAAATGTAGCCAAGCAAAGGTGTGTGTGTGTGTGTGTGTGTGTGAGAGAGAGAGAGAGAGAGAGAGAGAGAGAGATGTATATTTATAACATACAAACAGAATATATTATTATGCATAGAGACACTGTCTTATTAGAGAAATTCTGTCTTAGCTGTTTATTTTCAGAATTAACTAGGTGTATTCATGGAACTCCGTGAACATCTGACACTTTACGCCTTTATAAATTACACCTTTAGTCCCTGATCTTAAAGGGGTTTTTTTTTTACTCTGAGATGAAGGAAACAGACATTCAAAAACTGGTTGGAGTGTATGCCATCCCATTATTATTAATGGGATGGCAGTTACTAGAAAGACTTGGTGTTTGTATGACTATCAAGACTGGTGTGTATCTCAGTTGTATTAGAAAGAGCCATTCAGACACAGAATTTATGATAGTGGTTTATACACTTCTTTATTTAAAAGATTCTGTTGTTGTAATAATGCAACAGCATGGGTGGAAAGTAATACATGGCTCAATGTGTTCTGATATAGTACCCCTGTGTGTCTTCAGAAGAAATAATTATTATTGTAGGAAATGGAAATTTTAATCTCAGTGGGCAACAAAGGATCATAGAGCTCCAGAGATGTGCATCTAACAAAAGATTAAAGGACACTGAAGACATTAAAGCAAAGTCCTGTGTAGACTTGTTTAAAAAAATTACAAATCTAAGGTATCCTGTTAGCATTTCTGATGTTGACAACAGAGTAGATATTTTTCGGGATCAATTAATTCTACCCCTCCCCCATTCATTATTCCTGATGTTGTCAGTGTTCCCTGGATTGAATGATCCCCCTTCAAGCTTATTTCATGCTTCATTTATTTTCTGAAAGAGTTGCTGGGTGCCTTATATTTGAAAAATTAGAGAATTCTCTCATTATGCTATTTATTTAATCAGTCATTCCTATTTAAAAGTAGTCTAAAATGAGCAAAATATACTCTGCTTGTGTGTGTGTTTTGTAATTAAATCTGAGTAATAGTGATAATTGCATGCCATCAAGTCAAAACATAAGACAACCTTTTCCTGGGTTTTCTAGGTAGAGGATACACAAAATGCTTTACCATTCCCTTCTATGAGGGGTACATTGGGACTGTGTAGCTTGCCCAAGGTTACATGAGCTGTCTCAACTCCTGGGAGGCACAGTGGGGAATCGAACTCCCAATCTCTGGCTCCATAGCCAGATACCTAAATCACTGAGCTATCTAGCCAACTTTAAACTTAAATAAAGACTCTTTATTGGATACTTTACATTTAATAATCATATTTTGGCCTGTCTACGCTCTGTATGTGCTTGCCTCCTCACACATAAAATTAATATGTGGAAAGAGTCATGAACATAAAAAATGTTCACAGAATCCTTTTCAGAATTTCACATGCAATGTGTCAAGTTCTGAAAAGCAGTCAAGGGTATAGAGATGTTTTGGGGTGGAGCTTGTACATCGAAGCCCCTTTGCTCACTTTAGCCTTGCACATCTGTCCTACACAAGTGTCTATCTTTACCCTGCAATGATAAGGAATCAAATATCTCTTGATATGGATATAAAAGTATTGATCTCTATCCCCACTTTGTTTCTCTTGCAGCAAGCACAACCGAACACAGACTGGCGTTTTTCTCAGGCGCAGAGACCAGGAACTAGTGGGTGAGTTGTTTCTTTGTGTATATATATATATATATATATATATATATATATACCCATATGTATCTATAATTTGAGTACCAGTTGCCTTTCTCTACACCAGGGGTTCCCAACATTTTTCCACCACGGGTTAGACCAACCCCCCAACACTCAGCTGTGAGGGCCAGAGATATTGTTGGTCCCACTGCTTATGTTTTTGGTGACAGCGGTAATCGCGCCATTTTTGCAGCTTCTTGCACAGCCTCCGCTGCTTCTCAGGGCAGCGGGAGGCTTTTCAGAGCATTTTCACTTCATTTTGGGATTTTTTTTTCACTGCTTCTCCGCTGTGTTTCTTAACAGCTAAACCACGGCAGTTGGGGACTTCTTGGTTCTGTAGTGCAAACCCAGGCACTGACATAAGCTCTGCCCAACACCAGAAGTCCTCAACCACCATTGTTTAGCTGCCAAAATGCAGTGGAGACAGCAAAAAATAAAATAAAAAATAAATCCCAAAATGGAGCGAAAATGCTCCAAAAAGCCTCCTGCTGCCCTGGGAAGCGGCGGAGACTACACAAGAAGCCACACAAACTGTGCAATTACTGCCACCACTGAGGTAAGTGAAATATTGGGACTTCCGGTGGTGGTGGGAGCTTCTGGAGGTGCCGGGGTGGCTACCGTGGGCTGTATTTATGACCAGATTAGGGGTGTGGACTGTAGGTTGGAAACCCCTGCTCTACATTGTCACCCAAAAATGACATATTAGAAATGTTTCAAAAGAAGGTGGTGTGGGTTTGTTAAGTTAAATGGCTTACCAAACCTTTTGGTTTCATACAGCCAGGAAAGAGCTTGTAGATAAACACTCCTGCATGAGATTTGTGGGAATTTTTTCCTGGCGTTTTTGTTTTCATTTTGGCTGGGCTGGGGGTGGGTGTCATAAAATGAGCACATTAGATAAGTTGTTGCTTCATTGGATAAGTTGTTACTTCAGGGATAGTAATTTCTTGTTAAGATACCAGAAAAAGGCAACTGAAGTTAAAGGAATATTTTATTGATAGGGTTACCTGTTGGCCAGAGAAAGGGGGGAACCCTATGTGCAAGTTTGATAAGCAAAAGTTAGCAAGTGAAAGTATAATAGCATGGGGCTAAATGTTATCAGCTAGTACTCTACTGCCAGTGGTGCAAAGGTTGTAAAAATCTCTAATGATGGGGAGATGAAAAGAGGAGACTACTCTTCATTAGCTTATGAAAGGCTTTCTGAGTTAGCTGAGGAAAAAGCCAATTATTTGCAAGCCAATTCAAATAGTTGTGCCAACATTAATCAACACCTTGAAAACTCTTTTGCACATCTGGTACTAATGTGTTGTCCTCTTGAGAAAGCAAGCTCTAACTTACTAGAAAATTCTCCCATGACAAAGATACTTTTAAAGACGCCACAAGATTTTTGGAAATTGTTGGCAATTTTTTTTGTCAAGGATAGAAAATTCAGTATTTTGTACAAAGAAGTCAAACATTTATAATAGCTGTGGCAATGGCTAAGGGAAAGAAAGCACTAAACAAGTGTATTGGGTGGAACAGAACTGGGCATGTTCCAGAGTCTGTAATATTGCATGTACACCGCTTTCTCATAATACAGTACCTGCAATAGCTTTTTAAAGAAAGCTTTAAAGCTATTTGAAATGGAGGTCCTATATCAGCAGGTGAATCTTTCACTCACATGAGTTTTGATCCTGCAATGCCTTCACTGTGCTGACCAGAATATTCCCCAGGATCTTTCCCACAAGACACTTGGTGTTAGTTGGGCCTTTGAAGACAGAGAGGAGAATTTGAACAGGAGCAAATACCTAATGTTTTCATCAGCTACTTGCCTGCTTCTTCCAGAATCCCTCCTGCAGAGCTGATGATGATAGGTTGCCCAGTGGGAGCAATGGTGTAATGTCCAGTCAAAGCAGATCTTGATATCTTCTTCACTTGCCTCTGTCTCTCCCACTGTGCAAATCCTTCCCATAAACAGACAATGGGAGATTATGACTACATGTAGGGACAATACACTTTCCTCTGACATTTAGAGAAGTGTGCATTTAGAGGTTTTTTAACTGGTTTGTTGTGTAGAACATGAGTGACAGCCCTTTGCTTGCAGATGCAGTCCTAGATACTCCCTACACCAATTTTGAGACTATCCAGAAGAGAAACACAGACAGAGTGGTTGAGGATTCATTTTCTCATTCTAAGTAAGAAATAAGAAGATGCAGTATTGATATCAGAATATTGGCCTACACCAGTGTCTGTTCTATCCTGCCCCCACACCCACAATTCATAAGTAAGCTGAAAACTGCACAAGTGTTTCTTTAGAAAGAAAAGAGTACCTCATAAAAGATAGAATATAAGAGAGATGGTTTACACTGAGAAAATGAGATAAACAATGTCTGCATCATATTAGAGGTGGTGGTTGTAGTTGTCAGGGCTGTTCTCAATTATGCAAATGTGTTGTTTTGAAGAAGAGGCTTTGCATGCTGATTTTATTCATTTCACATACCTGTCAAAGCCTCTGGAACCTTGCCAGAAAAAAAGATGGCAATTCTAATCCAAATTGTAGGGAATACTAGGTGTGGCACTCACTGAATGCATGTCTGTTTGTGCCTAGGCTTAGACAGTGGTTTTTGGATTTCAATTCCCAGAAGCTGAAGTCAATTCCCCAAAGCACTGATCAGCCAATGTACTGACTTAGGCTTCTGGGAAGTGAAGTCCCCCTGTGGGGTGTGGGCCCCACGTTGGAAACCACTGGCTTAGAAGCATCACCACAAAGTCAGCAGTACAGCTTAATGATTCTAGTGCTTCTTCTTCCGCCTCCTCCATCATCATGTCTAGGTCAGACTTGAAACTGCCAAAATGAAGGCACCTTTTTGATAGTTCATTCTGCAGTTCCTTTCCCCTGACCTAGTGTGAGAAAGATTAGCTGGCACAAGGTGGCCATTGTCTGGGATACACCCGATTGTGGTTCAAAAATACCACACTCTTCAAGGAGGCTCTTTCTGTGTACCCCTCCACGTCAGTTGGAAATAGTGTGCCTACAGCCTTCATAGATTTTGAACATACAGTATTTGAGTGCTAACTAGGATGAACTTTTCCACCCTTGTTGCACTTTAAAGCACTTTAAGATATCAGCAGTTTTCTGCACTCTTACTCCCAATTCCCTATAGTCATGAGACAAAAGTTCACATTGCCTTAATTTGAGTGGTTCTGACATTGGGTTTATAGTAGTGTGGAATCCCGGTCCATAGGTTAGAGGGAAGAAATGGATGCTTTAACTCTGCCCCTGCCCCCTACTCCTCCACACTTACAAATTTGCAATGCCCAAAAATTAATAAATATCAGTTTAAAGCAATGGTGCCTTTTTTTGGCAAAACAAATTGGGGTACGTGGAAGCCAATCTAAATCAGAAGCACAGTTTTGAGCTAGAAGTACTGTACATCTTTTCCCCATGCGAAGGTCCATTGGATCATGGTCTCTCTGCTAGCAGTTTGTGAGTGGAAGTCTCTTCATGCAAAGACAAGAACTTCACCTAATTTTAGAAGTTTTGTTCAGGCTTTATTTTCTTAATTGATGACCTAAAGATGTCCAACTAGTTACTGCACTAGTGAAAAATACAGAAGTGAAGTTTTTCTTCTTCTAGAAAGTCACTGATAAGGACAGCATCCACTAGATCAGTGTTTCCCAAATGCTGGTTTTTGGACTTCAATTCCCAGAAGCCTAAGTCATTTCCCCAAAGCACTGATCAGCCAATGTACTGACTGAGGCTTCTGGGAATTGAAGTCCACTAGTGGGCTGTGTACCCCTTGTTGGGAACCACTGCACTAGATTTCTGTCTTGTTACACAAGTGTCAGAAACAGAGAAGAAGTCTGTGGGAAGTGGGGAGGTGGGAATAGTAGGTAATCCTGGTTGTCTATAATCTTCTGCACTCTGTACTGTCTCTAATTTGAAACATCTTAGTACTGCAACATCAAGGAACTGATGTGAGGTGATGGACCATGGTTCTCAAACTTTTAGATCAGGGATAGGCAACCTACAGCCTGTGGGCCAGATGTGGCCTATTGCGCCAAATGAACCAGCCCGTGCCCTTGGTCCAGCCACTACCAGAATCAGCCATGGACTCATTTATGGTTATTGTAAATGCATTTACAACAGTCACAGATGCATTTATGGCTGTTGTAAATTTACAACAGCAGTAAATGAGTCTGCAGCTGATTCCTGTGGCGGCGGCTGGACCACCAGTCCGGACTGCAAACTGGCTGAGGGAGCATGACCCCGCCCCCAACTTCAAAAGGTTGCCACCCCTGTTTTAGATCAAGATTTCTTAGACTAAAATCCCATAAGCTTTCACCTTTGAGGAATCCAAAGTGGGGATCCACTGGTTTTGGGATTTGCTGGAAGCTTGGGAACTGTTGGTTAGTTTCCCTAGATAGAGACTATGTCATTAAATATGGAATCTGAGTTTGGTGGTATTTTCATTGGATGTCACCTTTTCTCAGTCTTTAATAACGACAGGTGGCCCTTCTGTTGACATGAATGAAAAATAATGATGAACATTCCTCATGAAACATTTTTTTGTGTCAGGCTGCTATTAAAAGCATACAGACAACTAGTTATTTAAGGCATCAGCCCAGCCTCATCCCCATGACTGTGTGTGTGCATATGCGTGGTGCATGCCTATGTGTGTATTTGTGTGTGTGTGTGCTTGTGAGAGAACAATCTAACACTAGCCTCTTAAAACCAACATACAGTACTAGAATCCTCTGGGATTGCCAGTACAATGCTAAGAGGTATAGTTGTCACCTTATCTTATTTGCCTTTGTTAGCAATCTGACACTAGATTTTCCAGATTTTACAACCAGGTTTTGTAGCTGTGCTTAATTTTCAGATATAAGCATCTCTTTATTTCTGCATATCAAGCAGGTGATTCTTTTCTTATACAAGGAGTTCTCAACCTTTTTAAGCTGGGGGCTGGGTCACGCTCCCTCAGACAGCTTCAGGGGCCAGATGGCCATTTTGCCCTTCCTCCACCACATGGCACTTCTGGTTGTGGTAGAGGTGGTGATGGGCCACATGAAATGGTGCCATGGGCCGCATTTGGCCCCCAGGCCACAGGTTGAGAATCTGTCTTATCTCTGCTTAGGAACTGTTTTACATATTCAGTTTCTCTATGCCAACCTGAAGTAGAGCTAGGGGGCAGGGCAGTCTGGCAAGGTCATCTGGAAGGAATTATCACTTCCTGATCAATAGCCCAGATGTTTGGGAGGAAATATATGTTCTGTCCAATACATCTGTAACTATCTCTTTTGTATAGTGACTTTAGCATTTTTTCTCACTCTTCTTCTCATCAATACACCTCATCTTTTCCTGTTGACAATAATCTAACTGGATAATAATACTTCTCCAGTGATAGTTTTAGTTAACTACACTAAAATGTATTTAATGTTACCATTCAAAATAAATATTTTCAGGGAGGTTCAGAATGATTTTAAAAATCCCATAATAAACAAGTTTAGTCAGCTAAAATATGTTTTTATATTTTCTGCTCAATTTTCACAGAATAAGCCTTCCTTAGAAGGCCAAATAGTAAAGTACTTTGGACATCAAATGAGAAGAGAGGATTCACTTGAGAAAGCCTTGATGCTGGGAAAGGTGGAGGGCAAAAGAAGAAGGGGGTAGCCAAAAATGAGATGGCTAGATGGTATTGTAGACACAATGGGCACAAAGCTGGGCAGGTTGAGGAGGATGGTGGAGAACAGAAGTGTGTGAGAGGTAATGGTCCATGGGGTCGCAGAGTGTCGGAATCGACTGTGTGACTGAACAACAACAAACAAAAGTCAGAAAAATGTCTCCTTCCCATAATAGCATAGTCATTCACTTATTCCTTTTGTACCAACAGATCAGTAGATAGTTTCAGCTCATAGCTGTTTCTTTTCCCTTGGCATGGCTTATAGCATGAAGAAAGTAAAGGAGGACAATAATCTTTCTGTATTGCTTTCCCAACATCTGCAAATCAATGAGAGTAGAATTCTGAATACATGCAACAAGTGTGGGCATTGACATATCTCCCAGCTGGGAGCCTTTCTTTAAATCTTGCTAAGCTTCCCCAGAAGTACTAATCCAGTTCTGTGAAATCAGCTAGCTGGTAGACACCAAATCCTTAGAGAGCCTTCTTGCCTTCAATAACAGACCCTGCAGCATACCATTGCAAAGCTAGAAACAGGTACACCCCCTACACCAGGAGTTCTCAACCTTTTAAAGCCAGGGGCCAGGTCACACTCCCTCAGACAGCTTCAGGGTTCAGACGGCCGTTTTGTCCTTCCTCCACCACATGGCACTTTCTGGTGTAGTGGAGGCAGTGGGGTGTTGTGGACCACATCTGACCACCAGACCACAGGTTGATAATCCCTGCCCTACACTAAATGTACCTCCTACTTCTCAGTCTTCATCCCTTATCTTGTCTTTAAACAATTGCATTTAAGATGATTTTTTTAAAAAAAAAATACTATTCTGGAGAACATAGAGATGCTATTACTTAACCAGCAACCATTCAGTTTCAGTCAAGATGACCATGTTTTTCAGAGTTGATGTCCTGGGAGAAATCCCACTCTCCAAGCTTTTAGATTTTCAGGAAGCAGCTATATTTGACTATTGACTAGCTTAATACGAACCCAAAATACTAGTGGAAAGTTGAGGGAAGAGGATGACAATAGGTTGCTCTGTTCTTGTTGTTCTTGTTGTTCTTGTTGTTCTTGTTGTTCTTGTTGTTCTTGTTGTTGTTTTAAGTGGAATCCTCCTTGTTTATACTGACTTGGGATGTAGTGCCTTTTTGCTGGGAGTATAAAAAGAAAGATCTGATAGCTAGCCTTGTTTACTCAATATGATATCACTGAGACCAAGAACATTGATTCCATCTGACCACAGTCTCCAGGCAAATAGATTTCTCTATAGCTGCTGAGGATCCTTTTAAATGAAGACTGAACACAGGCATTTCTGCATAAACTCACGTCTTCTGCTATCAAATTCTGACCAAATCTCTCACTTCCCACCCTTTAAAAACAATCTGTGAGACTAACATGTTCCAGAAACATGCAGTTTAGATATATAATGGTTCAATGGAAGAAGTATTTGTGATGCAGCTCAATGTAATACACACATACAATGTGTTGCCATGGAAACTGCCAGTGCAGTAAAGGTAAGAGGGCCTGGTTTCTGAAAGATGCTGAGCTGTGCTCACTAGCTCTGCCGACTAGGAAGAGGTTTTTAAGAAAGCAGGATTTATTCAACATAGGATTTATACAACATTATCAGTAGTTAACTCCTCCTCCTCCCCCCCTTCACACTATCTGTATGACAGTGATTCTTCTTCTGTGTCTAGGCCAGATGTGAAACTGCCAAAATGAACCCACCTTTTGTCGAGTTCATTCTGCAGTTCCTTTCACCTGACCTAGTGTGAGAAAGATTAGCCAGCAACACAAGGCTGGTGGGGCGTGGGCATTATGCTCATGCTTCGCCGCTGCTCCGGGAGCTGCATTGGTTGCCAGTATGTCTCCGGGTGCAATTCAAGGTGCTGGTTATTACCTTTAAAGCCCTACATGGTAGTGGGCCAGGATACCTAAGAGACCGCGTCATCCCAAGAACTTCTGTCCATCCCACCAGGGCGGATCGGAGAGGCTCCCTTGTTATCCCTTCGGCGAGAGAGGCGCGCCTCGCCTGCACTAGGAGGAGAGCCTTCTCCGTGTCCGCCCCGACCCTCTGGAACCTCCTGCCCACCGAATTGTGCCTTCAGACGGAGCTCTTACCATTCCGGAAAGGCGTGAAAACCTGGCTGGCAGGACAGGTTTGGGGACCTGGGAACGTGGGTTCCCACACCAAGTGGCTTATATAAGAACTGCCTCCCTGGGTTGGAATATGGGAATACTGATGAGTAGTCCTGCGTTGTCTTAAATCTGTGATGATTTTTTAATTCTGATGTTTTTAATTCTGATGTTTTTAGTGATATTGAGTTGGGTTTTATTTCTGTTTTTATTGGGATGTAAGCCGCCCAGAGTTGGGTCCCCCCGATTGGGGCGGGGTATTAAATTTAATAAATAAATAAATAAATAAATAAATAAATAAATAAATAATAATAATAATAATAATAATAATAATAATAATAATAATAATAATAATAATAATAATAATAATAATAATAATAATAATAATAATAATAATAATAATAATAATAATAATTACCAAGGTACGCCTGATTATGGCTCAAAAATACCACAATCTTCAAAGAGGCTCATTCTGTGACAGTGATAGGAAGATAATATTGTATCCAGTGTTAAATATCATGTGTACAGTATCATGTGGCAGTAATCTTTGCTGATTTCCTCCAATTTGGTCCTCTAATCTCTGCATAAGTATCATAGCCTTTTTAGGAAGCTCTTTTCTACTTTTCCCTTATTATCAAACAAAACAGGAAACCTTCACTTATGACTATAGAATGCTCCTCCCAAAAAGGTTCTCTAGGGCAGCAGGACCTTCCTCCAAATCTTGGCACATTTCTATCTCCTATGCTGCCCTTCTTGAAATTATTAAGTAGCTGTTCTACCGCATGTTGATGGTTTGGTCTACTTTTCAGTATTTATTCACTCTATACAATCTACTCTGGGAGTATTAGCAACTATTGTTCAGGGTAAAGATAAAGAATATTAATAAAGAACAACCTATCACTTACAAGTGATGTTCTAATTTTGAGGGGTTCAAACTTTCCTAAAATCATCTGAATGGGGTGAAATGTCAGCAGGGTGGATTTGATTAAAATTAGTAGGGCTAGATTTACATCATGGTTTTCTACATAAAGACTCATAAAAGCTCAAAAGATTTCACTTCCATTTTTTACTGCTTGCCCCTGCCTTCTCACACTTTTGCTTCTTGTGCTGTTTGTTTGTTCCCACTTGTATGCTGCCCTACTCACAAAGCGACTCAGGGCAGCTAACATGGTATCACAGAACATCACAAAATATCAAAAGCACAATAAATCCCAATAAATAAATTCAAACAATAACACAATGAACAATCCAGTAAACACATTATCCTCTATCAGCACTGCAACTGGATGTTAGTGCGGCCAGAGGCTGGGCTCAACATCCTCGATGGAGCCTGGGGCTCAACGTCCATGATGGACCCTGGGGCACAACATCCATGATGGAGCCTGGGGCTTAACATCCACGACAGAGTCCGGAGCTCAATGTCCATGACGGAGCCAACATTCTCAACAGCATCTTCAGCTGCCTTGAGGTCTTGGTGGTCCTTTATTTCATTCTATTTCATTCTTTATTTCATCTATTTCATTCCCAACAATCTTCTTCTATTCATTGAATTATTTTGAAACTTAGAAGGTAAGGAGTTGATTTAATGTGATTAACAGATTTGTAAAGAGACAATGGGCTTAAGTTATTTTTCTCAATTCTGCATGTTTATTTTATAATATTTTTGCTGTGAAGAAGAGGAATTTGATATAAGTAGGCATAGATTTACACATCTGAGAACTGTAAAACCAAGCATCTGTGATAATATCTTCTAGATAGAAAATTGCTCAATAATATTACAGAAACCTCTGGAAAAGTATGACATTGTGAATAGATTAATGGAATTAATTTACCAAAAAGTTCAAACATTGCAAGAATAGATATCCTCATGCTACATAATTAAAACTAATCTTTATTTCATGATGAATAATCTTTGGACTACAATGAATCTTAAATAGAAAACTATATTTAGATTGTTTTTTTCCTCAAAAGCATTTTATTTTTTAAAAATCTGATTTAAATTTTAAAAATCTGATTTACATTAAAAAATCCAATTTTAATTTTAAAAACCTGATTATTATTATTTTTATAATTGATTTTTATCCACCCTACTAGTTAACAAATAATTTCTCTCCTTTTCTTGACTAGAAGATGTTTTCCCATGAAAGAATTCTGATATAAGTCATGCCTTACCCATTTAGCTGTCATCCTTTTCTAATAAATCCAGATCCTACCTTTAACACCAAAACAAAGAGATGATTCTTACACCATCCTAGCTTTAGGTGCAGAAATGGCTTGCTTGGACCACCTTGGACAGGCTTTACATTCATTTTAATAATATACTTTCCTAATTTCCTGTTATTTTTCTGGTCCTCTTTGTTCCCTAGGATAGGACTCCTAGAGCTAGTTTTATATAAAATAACAAAGGATATCAGCTTGTTGATTATATATGTTAACTATTTTTTGTAATTCTGTAACTTTTATGAGACACATTGTATGTTGCCCGGATGAGAATGAAGTTATTTTACATTTGCAAGAGGTACAAATTATTTTGAGAATACAATGTTTCTAACAGTGCATATCCAGGTTATTAAAAATATTTTATGGATTCCATTTCCTTTCTACAGCACAGTTTACATAAGATCAGATAGTGCAGTATATTGGCAAGATCCCTGACAGATAAGAATATGTGAAAAAACTTCCTTTATTTATTGAATTTCAATTATGTCTCTTAAAGGAATTTGTTTTGTCTCCATTTCATGTAGGTTTTTTTTCAGTGCTTGCCTTTCCTAATACAATGGTACCTCTCTTAAAGAGCATAATGTGTCCCACGGGATTGCTCTAAGCGAGTTTGCGCTTTAAGCGAAACACCGTTGTGAATGACCAATTGTGACTTCGGGGGGGGGGGGGAATTGCAAACTCTGATTTAGTTGTTAAGCGAGTTTTTGGTTGGCTTTAGTTGTTAAGTGAGGTGACCATTCAGAGAAAATTCTGCTATTTAAGCAAATTAGTCTCTAAGTGAGGCGCTCTTTATGCGAGGTTTTACTGTACTGAATATTATTCTCTATTCTGGTTTGAGACGCCACAAACAGAAGCAGAATTCTTGGTTTTTTCTTGTTTGGCTGTGATGAGTCACAAGGCTACAGAACTGTGCCTTTTAGTATAAAGTACTAGCTCCCCCCCCCCCAACATGTCGCTTTTTATAGTGAGCATTCAACATTTCACAGATGAAAACAGAAATGCTCATATGCACATGACATTGCTAGGGGCAAGTCCAACAACTCAGCAATATGGATGAGCAGGCAGTGATAAGGTCAATACAAGCCATTTTTTAATATAACTTACAACCAAGAAGGCAGACCTAAAAGTGCTGCAGAGCAGGTGGCTTCAAAGTTAGCTAAATACAGACATCCATAGAGTAAGAATTAACTACAAGATCAGTAAGTTAAATCTAGGATTGGCCCTTTGCATGGGCAGTTTTACTCCCCCAGACTAGACATCAGAGTAGAAGAAGCAGTAAAGAAGAAGCAGTAAAGCACAGTTGTCCTATATTGCCACCTTTCTCACAATGATTCTGTAAGGTGAAGTCTTCTCAAAACAAGACATTTTGATGAGTTGATTCCTCTGTAGCACTCAATGGGAAGGGGATCAAATATCCTGACCAAGTCTCTACCAAGATGCCATTTCCAATACCTGCAAAGCGAGATGTGACTTGTTGGAGATGCTGTGTGCAGGATTGAGAAGGAGTGTCAAAAATGTAATATTCCAGCATGTAACCTATCACTTATGTGGGGAAAGAAATACTTTCTATAAACTTGCTTGCTTGTTGTGAGTTCATTCCTGGGGCCAGGGCTCAAACTTGACTCAGGCTTCCATCCTTCGAAGATTGGTAAAATGAGTACTCAGAATGTTTGGGGCAAAATGCTAATTAACTTGTGAACTGCCCAGACAGTGCTATGGGGTTGTATATAACTAATTGCTATTGCTAGCTCCTGTTTGCTGTCCTTCCATTGTGCACTAGAGAGGAATTAAGTACAGTCAAACCTCGCATAAAGAGCGCCTTGCTTAAAGAATAACTCGCTTAAAGAGCAGAAGTTTCCCTGAATGTTCGCTTCGCTTAACAAATAAAACCAACCAAAAACTCGCTTAACAAATAAATCAGGGTTCGCAATCCTCCCCACAACTGGTCATTTACAATGGTGCTTCACTTAAAGAGCAAACTCGCTTAAAGAGCAAGCCTGTGGGACGCATTATGCTCTTTAAGCGAGGTACAACTGTAAATCCCTAACTCACCCAAGACATTTGAGCCTGGACTGATCTTTGAGGAGCTGAACCAGTTGATCTTTGCAGCTGGTGTGACTCTCCAGGTAGCCCACACACCATTTACCTGTTACTGTACTTTGAGAGGGTCCTCAGAGGGAGCAGGTGATTGGCAATAGTAGATGTGAGGCGGGAACTGCAAAGGTTTCATGGTTAATGCTTGAAGCAGGACTTGCATAATTATGGTGTATTGCACAGCTTGAAATCGAATTCATTTTTTAAAAACTATTAAAATTGGCTACAGTGACATTTTAAAAACATCACCAGAAAATGACATCTGGAAAACACCAACTTTACAATTTGTAGTGTATTCTCTCTTTGCTTTACATCAAGCAGCTCTTCAAAAAGCATCCATTTTCATTATTGTAAACACATACATGTATATGTGTACATGTATATGTATGTAAACAAGCAAGAATTTAAGTGTAGACAGCTAGTGATGAAGAAGATCTAACAAGAAATATAGTAATGGTGTTGTACCTTCTAAATGTCCAGTGAGTACCAATCAGTAAGGTAAAGGTAAAGGTCACCCTTTCTCTAAAGCTAGTCATATCTGACTCTAGGGTTTGATGCTCATCTCCGTTTACAACCAAAGAGCCAGTGCTGTCTGCGTCTGCAGATATTTCCATGGACATGTGGCAGGCATGACTAAACACCAGAGTGCACAGAGTGCTGTTTACCTTCCCACTGAAGTGGTCCCTATTTTATCTACTTGCAATTTCTTGTTTTCAGACTGCTAGGTTGGCAGCAGCTGGGACAGAGAAGGGAGTTCACTTTGTCATGTAGCACTCAGGTCTTTATCTGCTGACCTGCCAACCTTCCAATCATCAAGTTCAGCATCTTAACCACTAAGCCACCACAGTCAGTAGGCCAGTTCAAAAGAATGCCCCACTCCCACCACTTCAGGGTTACACATGGCCCTAGAGATGTTAAATTAGGAAGGAAAAATCCAAATGACTATTGCTGTAGAAAGAATACACTTCATGAAAAAAATTTTAGCTTATAGTTGTGTGATCAGTAATGACTACAGCCAGCCTCTCATCATGAGAAAGATAAAATAGTACAGTTTTAGTAGACTTGTTGCCATGGCCTTAGCCTCTTGTTTAGATGTCATAGGAATGTGCATGTGAAACTCCAGCCCTTTTGGGAAGAAAACGTACTTAATTAATTGAATACAGGGGAATTTTATCCTCAAACAGGGCCATGGAAAGCAGAAGCGTAGCGGGGGCCCTTAGGAAGGGTAAAGATTTGTTTTGCTTACGCACATTGGGGGCCCCCGTGGCCCGTGGCCCCCGTATAATTGATACGGCAGATACGGCGGTAGCTACGCCTCTGATGGAAGGTATTCCTGATCGTTCTGGATTAGGAGAGGGGCAAGGAAAGCTTTTTGAACAAATGAATTTCTCATTTGTTTATTACAGCTTTTGCTAACCTAGTAGGTTTATTACAAGTTCTTATAACCACCAATGATAAATGCTAATTTCTGCAGTAGGATATGTACGCTCTCTTGTGCTTGTTATTTTTTCCAAGGACTGAGTGCTTTTAACAGGCATTTAACTTCCTTCCTATCATATTCTCCAATGATAATTGTTGAACGGTTTTCTCTTTGTATCAGCTCCTTTTCCTCAGTGTTTTCCAACCTCTATTTGGGGGTGGGGGTGGGGGACTAAAGAGATCTGCTTTGGCACCATCACTTGGGAGAGAGCATTGCTAATTTTCTTGGCTCTTCTTCCCCAATTTTGTTTCTCAGGTTAATGTTAGTCAAGAGAAGACTTAAAGAATATCTCTTGCAAAAGTTAGCTTTCTTATTCAACCTATTTTTAAAGCTGCAATATAAAACACAGTTTTTAAAGAGAGAGATGTTGGTTCTCATAACCCAACTTGGTCTTGTACTCTGACATAAAGCTTCTATTGTTATTCATGATAGGCCGAGAAATAGCCATCACACATTGTCAGATGCACATTCATTCTTCATATGTTATGGGGCTAATGCTTGGCAGTGAATGAAAAGAGATTCTAGGATTTATCCTCTTGGCTTATGGCAAAATTCAGTCTACAAGTAGTTTATTTACATTTGGAGTTTTTCAGCTCAGTCGGGCAAGGTTTTGTCAATACCCTTCCCCCTCACAAAAGCTGCTGGGAGCTGTAGCCTAAGTATATTTATCAGGTATCATGTTCTGCAACATAAAACACATTGTGTTGTGGTGTGATCAGATGCAAAGGGAGATGGGGCTCCTTTCCCCTTAGTAATAGTGCATTCCAGATAAATAGCCATATCTGTCTGTAGTGGTGAAAACCACAAAGATATTGAGTTTTACTGTACCGTATGTTTTGTGGAGAAAACATGACCAGATGCTTGTACCGAGGATAAAACTTGAGGCATGTGCCAAAGGAGAGACTAGTGCACAAAACCTAATGGCACAGTAAATCTCCTTGAAGATACGATAGTATTCTTTGTTGTTTTAACAGTTGTGGACCACAGAGAATGTTAGCCAG
The DNA here is from genome assembly GCA_030440675.1 of Furcifer pardalis. Classification (NCBI taxonomy): domain Eukaryota; kingdom Metazoa; phylum Chordata; class Lepidosauria; order Squamata; family Chamaeleonidae; genus Furcifer; species Furcifer pardalis. The sequence goes on from CP126891.1 coordinate 149,590,484, forward strand.
CAGTGCTTTTCCTTGCACAACAAGCTGTATTGCAAAACTAGTCTATTAAATATACAGGAACCCAGCAGTCCTCCTTTGCAGCAGATGCCCACTCGGAGTACGTTTACCAACAAATATTTCTGTCCAAACAGGACATTGCCTTGCACTTTGTTGTTGTTAAGGATGAGGAATAAAGCATACTACATAAGAGAATATCATTTTCGTTGTTAACACTCTCTCCATCTGTACTGTATTTCTTTTAATATTTAACTTGTTTTGTTTTAGGTCTCAGAATGGAGATGAAAATGGAACTTGGCCAAACAACCAATTTGATACAGAAATGCTTCAAGCCATGATTCTTGCATCAGCAAATGGTCAGTTTTCACAACTAGTACAATATCATCTTTGTTATCCTTGGCTCTATAGAGAATGTTTGGTATATGTGTTTTGGAAAGTTTGTACAAAATGTCTGTATTGTAAAAAAAATATTCAAGTTTAGAGTGAAGTTTAATGGCTTCTTAAAATAGACATGATTCAGTTATCTGTGCTGCTCTTTGTCACCATACAGAATTACTTGGCAGTGGGAAGCATTATTAATTTGCAGCCCTTTTAGATTAAAGGACTTTCTTTTTGTTATAGACAAAAACAAAAACCCTCATATTTTAGGCAGGAAAGGGGCCTTTCAAATACCACTGAAATAGGCCACTTTTTGACCCCCCCTCCCCCTGTGACTTTCCATGACCTTTGACCGACCCCCCAACTCCCCTAAATCACGTGGTTTCTCTGTTTTCCCTGATTTGAAGAGAAATGGCAGAATCATGGCCGACCCGAAGCCTGAGGATGTCTGCTGCCTCACCCCCAGACTTCCACCTGGTCAGAGGGTTAATTTTTTAGAGTAATGTGACTTCATGTCAAAAAAAAAAACCCTCCCCTGTGACTTTCTGTGACTTTTGGTTGCCCCCTTCCCTCCCCCTAAAATGGTCACATGGTATTTGAAAGACCCCAAATACTTGCATAATACTGTATAGACAAGATTTTTTCAGAAACAATAAATAAATAGCTGAGAGTAGAGATTCAAATCTTTATCATGTTGTTACCTTTAATCTTTAAAAAAATCTTATTAAATAGACCAGACGAACAATAGCTAATGTTGACAAAGCATAGTGGCAGAGATTTTTGAAGGTAAAACAAATATTCTATTGTTACATGAGAGAGTGAGGGTAATGTGGAAGTTCAGTTCTGCTCCGAAACCCATCTTTGTAAAAATAGCCTGGGGAGATACATATGTTTAGCATCATCTGTCATCAACCTATTTAATTTCATTCATCCACAAATAAAAGGGGATTTCCAAAGGCCCTTCATTCCCCAATGGGAAGACAAACAAACCAGCAGTTTTACTGGCCCTTGGCCTTTGTCTTCCCAGTTGTGTACTTACATCAGGAGTTCCCAACCTTTTCAAGCCAGGGGCCGGGTCATGCTCTCTCAGTCAGCTTCAAGGGACGGACAGCCATTTTGCCCTGCCTGCATGATGGAAGTACGCATTTTGTCCCAACAGCTTCAAAGGGGGTGACCATTTTGTTTCTGGAATGTCCTTGGAGGGAGAAGGCACATGAAATGGTGCCCTGGGTCGGATCTGGCCCGTGGGCCTTTGGTTGGGAATCCCTGACTTACATGATTTACAACAACATCACAAACCATTTACAAGAAGGTTTTGCTAAGAATTTCAATAATGACATTTCAGTCAAATGATTGTTAGACTGAATTATTTAGACTTACCAAATATTCATAAAATTGCATGTATGTTCATCAGCTGCTACTTAGTAATATGGTTTGTGGATCAGGCTACTCAAAGTAATTCTCACTGGATTCAGTGGGGTTTATTCCTGAGAAAATCTGCAAAATTAGAGACTGCTTGGAAGTGTTGGGTGTGATTTCTTCTCTAGAGGGTATATGAGGAAGGCCAGTTATCACCATTCTTTCTTCTTGTTGATATGATTTTTCCCAAGATAAGGAGTGCTTCATCAGAAATTCTTCTTAAGGGAAGAGCACTTTTAACGTGAAGTTCTTGATTAAGGTAGAATAGCATGCTTGTATCCAAGAGGTATCTGAAACTGCTCATTAAATAAATCTCATTTTAATACCTCTCCAAAGAATTCATTGGCCTTGATACCATTCCAGAAACTCATGACCTTTGTGGGCCAGGATCAGAAATCTGTATGGAGTGCAGATGAAAGCTGGACAGTTCCATGTGTCTGGTTCACATATTGCTGTTCTATCTTGTAATTAGTCATATGGTGAGTCAGTGGCCATAGAAGGAAACTTATGGTCATGGCAACGTCACAATCAAACTTTATTTTCATAAGTTACCAGGGTCTGATACAAAATGTTGGCAGTATAATCATCCATCAGCAAATTATTCTGCTTCCCTTTCAGTGACTGACTATAGTGATTTTGCCAGTGATGCATACCTTCATGGCAATGTAGGTACAGGTATCCCAATTTTAGTACAATGTGTGTCCCACCTGTAGAATCAAAAGGTTCAGGAGGTATTCTGCCTCTGTCTAGTCTGCAAATGCCAGTATACAGTCTGGTTTCCATATTCTTCCAGTTTCCAACCTTTAGGTTTCCAGGTACATTCTCTGTAAAGATGCTCTTGAATCTGTTGCACAGACTAATAGTCAAAATAAGGGGAATTGACTGACTCCATCTACTCATTCAGATGAAAGGACCTCATCTAACAGGTGTAATGGGGACTTTGCCCAATAATGGTGCCTGTCCCTTTGACAGTCTTCCTCCTGAGTTTTGCACACAAATGTCTTCTGGTCAGCTTCCTTCATGCAGCAAAAGGCATGGTATGGTCATCTAAATGGAAACAGAACTTCAATTTATGCACAAATGCCCTGCTGCAGCACCAGCAATACTTGTTCTTGATTCCTGTCACTGATAGAGGCAGAATTCTATAGTGTTAGCAGAAGAAACTCCACTCCTAGTCATTATCTAGTGCTTGGAGAGGAAGAAACAGTAAGGTCTTTAGGTGAGAATCCCTGTTGGCCTTATAATTAATTTCACAGGGTGGATCCAGCTTACAGTTGGAGGTCCCATCTCTAATTCCACAGTATCCGGGTGCTAAGACAAGATAGAGTAATAAATCTAGTCTTAATTCCTGGGAGGGTAGGCTTGAATCCTAAAGGCTCAGCACTCTTCATCAGACTGCTGTGTGGTAAACAAAACAATAGAAAGTATTCAAACAAATGGGGAGGCTAGTTGATGTGAAAGCCATGATATACCCAGTTAGTCAGAGCATGGAGTTGGGGGAGGATAAGAAGCATTCGCAACACTTCATTCATATTGCAGCTAGATCACAGCAGGAACCTGATCTGAAGAAAGAACAATTTTTTAATTTCTACACTTGGCTTTGACATTGGTCATACTCCTCCTCCTTTCTCTGCTTTCATTACCATCTGTTCACTCTGCTGGCAGGTCAAGCAGAATGAATGAGGTAAGCAGGAGCAAGCAGCTGATGTATTGAAGGAGAGAACATGGTCCACTTGTCTACCACTGTTCTCACCAGAGAGGAGAAAGCTCTGGTATTCTTTCCCTAGTTGTTGACTACAGGGTGGGTTTAAATCCTTGACCTTGGTTACTTTGGAGTAGTTATTCAGGGAGGAGTCCATGAACTTGTAGACATCTCCTCAATGACATTCTGCACATGTAAATTGACTTAAGAAATCAAGTCCATTTGCATGAGGTTTTTTAGCAATTTGGATATCAACTTGATTAAATCGCAATTTAAATCACTTATCAGTTAGACTAGATTTAAATCATGGTTTTCTATATACGGGCTCGAAAGGATTCCAACCAGGCATAAATCAACTCTGTATGTTTATTTTATACTATTTTTGCTGTGAAGAAGAGGCAGGTGATCTCTGCAAAGTCACAATATTGTAAAACTAAACATCAATGATAATATATTCTAGATATTATTTGGAATTCATTTACCAAAAAAAAAAAAAAGGTTACAGATTTTTATTTATTTATTTACATTTTTATACCGCCCTTCTCACTGGGGCAACCCAGGGCAGTTTACAAACATCATAAAAGCATAACCCAAACCCATTATTAAAAACTTCAAAATTACAATTATAAAAATTTAAAAAGTTTTTAAAATGTATAAAAATCAACAGGTCCCAATAATAATTAAAAAGTTAAAAACAACTTAAAGATAAAAGATTAAAAGATTAAAAGACCAGAGGGGAGAGGGAGCTCAAACAAACCAGCGAGCTGGGGTCATGGTACCGCCAGGACCCTATACCTGTCCCACCAGCCATGTTTTTAAGTTCTTCCTAAAAGATAGCAAGTCCATCTGTAGACGTAGCTCAGTTGGTAGGAAGTTCCATAGGGCCAGAGCGGACACAAAGAAGGCCCTCCTTCTAGTGCCAGAGAAATGTGCCTTTCTGGCTGATGGAACAACTAGAGAGCCTCTCCTGTCCGCTCTGATGGTACAGACAGATGTTCTTGGGGTCTCTTAAGTATCCTGGCCCACTACCATATAGGGCTTTAAAGTTGATAACCAGCACCTTGAATTGCACCCGGAGGCAAACCGGCAACCAGTGAAGCTCCCAAAGCAGAGGTGAGGCATGTACATACCGCCCACACCCCATCATCACCTGGGCAGCCACATTCTGGACCAGTTTAAGCCTCCGGATGGTCATCAAGGGCAGCCCCATGTAGAGCGCATTGCAATAATCAAGTCTGGAAGTGACCAGAGAATGTGTGATCATGAGCAAGCATTGCAAGGAGCAAGCATTGCATGAATAGACTACCTCATGTTACATAATTAAAAACCTTTCTTATTTCATGATAAATAACTTTTGGACTATAATATATCTTAAACAGAAAGCTGTCTTTAGAAAGAATTTCCTCAAAAAGCATTATATTTTTAAACATCCGATTTACATTTTAAAAGAAACCATTGGGGTTTTTTAATCCAACCTAGTTGACTACTATGGAAAAGTCATCTGAACTTCATAATAAGTAGGAATGAAGCCTGAAAGGTCCAAAGGAGAGTGTCTGTGAAGTCCATGCAGGGCTGAATTGAGCACTCAGATGGCTTATTTCTACCACAGGAAGTCAGTCTTGGTTGACAAATTGGACTTGACTGCAAAGAAACCAAAAAATTATAATAATGAGAGGAAGAGTGAGTTGGAGACCTAGTGGGTGCATGTTTAAGTGATTCCATGCCTGTTACTTCTGTCACAACTTAAGTCACGTAATGAGTTTATTTCAGAAAAACACACAACTATACATCTATGGAAAAATGCATCTATGAACAAGAATGCTATTTTTCATTGCATTTTAATACCAGTTCAAATTTTTCTTCACACAGTTACCTGAACCCACGCACATGTATCAGTGTGTTGGCTGTGGGCATTGTGCTTTCTCATATCTAGTATTAGTCATCATAGGGCTTTGAGGAAGACTTGGTAAGAGAAAGAATGAATCAGTAAAAGAAAGCAATTAATTTATTTTGGAAGACCTGAACATGGAGGAATTAATTATAGGATACATCAGAGGTCATTAATTGATAGGGTCACCATACATAGGAAGTGACTTGACAGCATATTATGAAATAATAGTCATATGCTTTAGTAACATACGTGCTATCTGTCCCATTACCAGATCTCTAGCCATTATTGTACACTGCTGTCCTGATTTTATCTTAGAAAGAAGGAAGATGTATTCGTGTGTTATGTCTATTCACGTTTGAAATATGTTTTAGTGTTCATAGGTATACACTGGAATTGTCTATTCTGGAGCCTTCAAATTTCCTGTAGCGTTTGAAGATCAATTATTTATTAGAAGATAAAAGACTATTCAAATAATATTATACATGTTTGAGCCACAGCTAGATTGTGGTAGCTGCAGCTAGAACCATTGGCCAGAATCCTTCTGCATCCTCTACCTGCCCTGTCTGACATAGAGAGCTAGGGGATATTCTGCAACACTGGAGAGGAGCTGGGTAAGGGGACTCCTTAAAATTTATCCTCCTTTCCTTTCTAATGATGGATAACTTTCCATCAGCAGAGAGCCACAAACTAGATACCATCTGAGGTATGAAGAGTACTTTCAGTGCCCTGAGTGATATCTACATATGTACTTAATATTGTTATAACCCAGTAGAAGTATGTCCTATGCTACTGTGAACATTTGTGTTGGTTCTGAGCAGGGTGTGTGTAAGGAACCCTAAACCTTATAGACATCGGAGCAAGTTTGACCATTTTATGGATCATTAAATTTCCTTGTAACCATTGTGCTGGACCTCAAAATGTATTTAAATACTGCTATTTGAAGGAGCAGTAGGTCAGCAGTTCAAGACCCGAACACTGTACGGTGGAGTGAGCACCCATCTCTGTCCCAGCTCCTGCCAACCTAGCAGTTCAAAAGAAAGAAATTGCAAGTAGATAAATAAGTACTGCTTCGGTGGGAAGGTAACAGACTTCCGTGTTCTCTGGTTTCTAGTCATGCCTGCCACATGACCATGGAAATGTCTGCAGACTCAGACAGCGCTGTCTCTGTGGCTGTAAACAGAGATGAGCACCAAATCCTAATCAGATACGACTGGTCTTCAAGCATGAGAGACTTTACCTTTACCAGCCTATTATCTTCCCATGCATTGCCATTTGGAAAGACAATAAATGTCTGCAGTTATGAAGGCAGGAAACAGGTCACTTATGGTATGTGTCTGAAAGACCATTTGCATCATTATTGGCCTCTGCAGGGGTTATAGTGTACATGGAATGAACTTATGCACGCTTCTTATGTGTATGTTCCAGTATGTTTTTGTGGCCATTTGGAAAGTCAGCACGTTCTCTGTGGGCACTGAAATGAGAAAAGGGAGAGCACAAGTAATCTGTGAGATCTTCTGGCATTTGCTCAGAATCCATGAGAAGAATGGGGCCATCAAAGAGTCAGATCTGGATGTATCACTGTAGGCTCTTATGTTCATTCCAGTGGACAATGTATTTCTGTGCACGTGCAGAAATAATCTCTAATGCAGGGGTGCCCAAACTACTGCCTGGGGGCCAGATGTGGCCTATGATTCCAATTCATCCAACCCACGACACCCTCAACACTCCGGAAGCGAAAATAAAATGTGCCCATACGGGAGTGTTTTACTTCCGCTTCCAGGAGTGACGAGGGTGTCACAGGCTGGATGAATTGGCATCGTGAGCTGGATCTGGCCCCCAGGCCATAGTGAACCACGTGACCGGCCCACATCCCAAAAAGTTTGTGCACCCCTCCTCTAATGCATCCTTTTGGTCACTTTGTGTTTTTTAAGTAGGTCTCCTTCCCAGCCATTAGTATTTTTGTGACTTATCCATATGGTTCGAGTGCTTTGTAGGAAATGGCAGGGATGATGATCTTATTATACAGGGGCTTTGAAAAGTATAGGAACTTTCTTCCGTGAATTTTAAAAGCTAGGGCTTTGGAAACATCAAAGAGAAATCCTCCAGGCCCAAATCTTATAGCAGGCAGATAGGGAAATAAAGAACACATCACCATTAAAGCAACCATGGAGAATTAGAAATCATAAGGGTCTTAATTCTACAACCCTGAATAAATATTTTGGTGATCTCTTTTCTGTTAAAGGAGAGGGGTTTTAGAAGCATCTAAGCTGATGGGGCAAGATTGCCTGGCGTGGGGGTTGGAAGGGTTTCCGTTCACGTGTAGGAGGCATGCAGTCTATGATAGCAGAGGACTGGAGGAATGTCTTTGTATAGATTTTTAGACACCACCTGTCTCCAGGCCTCGGGAGGTCTTCCTGGATTATCCTCTCTGTTGTTAAATAAAGGATCGTATATTTGCAACAGTCAAAGCCCAAGCAAAAGGCTTGTGGCTCTGTTAAGCCCAGAAATATTTGAGACTTGAAAATGAATTCAGTTTAGGAGAGAAGCAGAGACAGGAGTTTAAGCAGAGACAGTAGTTTATGTGTATCTGTCTTTTTAAAGATTTGTTCTCCAACTCTTCTGCCGGCCATGAAATCAAGAGACAAAAATTCAGTCTAAGCATAAATTGAGTGTAATGCAAGGAAGGACACAATAGAAGAGTCACAGTTACAGTATTTAGCTGGCACTAAAGACAGGGACCAACGGGGGAGTTAATACAGAGAGGGCCGCTTAACATTTTCCTTATAAATGTTTACCCACTCAGAATTACAGCTCAACTGTCTCCTCCCTAAACCCCACCCTTTAAGATAGGAGTTCTGAGCCTTTTCAAGCCGGGAGCCGGGTCACGCGTCCTCAGAGAGCTTCGGGGGCCAGTCAACCATTTTGGCTTTCCTCCACCACATGGCACTTCCAGGTGTGGTGGAGTCGGGGGGCACATGAAATGGTGCCGTAGGCCGCATCTGGCCCATGGGCCACAGGTTGAGAATCCCTGCTTTAAGATGTGGAAAAGGTATGAAGAGAAGGAAGTCTAAGGTTGAGGTTCTCCTTTGGGTAGCATTGCCTTCCCCCAACCTTGTTTCCTTGAAGACACATCACATGATGTTCAGTAGTCTATATGTTTATTGTAAGGCAAAGGTATCACAGAGCATACATTGGCAAAAGAATGCTAAAATAATAGACCTAGCTAGAGGCCAGCAGGGCCTCAGAACCCCCCTCCCCCTACTTTTTCAGCACAGCATAGAAAAGAACAAAGAGAACTCAAGATAGGCAAAGCATCCCATACAAAACGGTACATGCATTTTATAATGTTACATCACTCCAAATCCCATTCTCCTCCTTCCCCCCAGATGTCTTCCATTCACCAGGCCCATTTGGGATTAATTACCAAAGTCACTCACTTAGAGTCCTCCACCCTCCTTTCTCACTCCTCAAGTACCAGCCCCATCCTTCGGAATGCCAACTACAGATAATTTCAGGATCATGCTGGGCCGGCTCCGTTCTCCCACCTTCCTCCCCCCCTTCGAGGCGGTCTAAACACAGAGGAAGATACAGAGCTTTCTCACTGGGGGGGATGGGTGACTCACTCTTTGCTCTTACAGGAAGGTCCAATATCTCAATCCCCATAGTGAAAAGAACAGCACAAGTATCCTAGCACCCTTTGTTAGTGATGGACACATTAGTGTAGTTTCCTATAATTGTTTTTTTAACCATTATGGTAAGGCAAGGGTAGCATGCAGTTAATTGATAATGTTTAAGCAATTTGGTTGTCAGTGTTTAAGTAGTCTGATGTGAAAACTCTGCAAACAATGGCACACATAAAATTGTTTTGAATGATACCTACTGTGAGGCAGAAAAAGGTGGAGTAAACAATACTAAAGTGTCAAGTCCATAGAGAGAATAAGAGATTGATGAACATATAGTTCGGATTTTTTTAAAAAACTGGGACCAATCATCCAGGAAAAGAAGCCTAATTAAACCATAATGCCCTTGTACTGACATTTATTTCACTGAGATATATCTAGGTCATCATCCAGCTAAATTGTGGCCTGGTTCCATTAATAGGAGAATTTGAAGTTGACCCTAAGTCAGATTGTAGGAACTGTTTGTTCATAGTCCATAGTCGCTGTGTGCTTCCTAGATCAAGGCCAGACAAAACACAGACCAACTGAGTCAGTTTCTGGCTACCTGGATCACTTCATTGCTGGCAATCTTGCAAAAAATGCTAGGTTAAAACTAGGCCATGGAACAGTTTTAATGTTCTTAAGCAATGCATGTTTATAATTACTTAAGACAGAAGAGTTATTTCTTAACATTCAAAAACACTCCATGTTTTTTCTTTGTAGATATACACCAGGAGTTCTCAACATTTTAAAGCTGGGGGCCGAGTCACGCTCCCTCAGACAGCTTCGGGGGCTGGACGGCCATTTTGCCCTTCCTCCACCACATGGCATTTCCTGGTGTGGTGGAGGCAGGGGGGGCACGTGAAATGGTGCCATGATGGGCCACAAGTTGAGAATCTGTGATATAAAAATTTGTCCAGACAAGGATTCCAGGGATTAGACAGCTAAAGGTCATGTAACATATTCGATGTGATTCTGACACTCGTCTGAGTAATAATCGGAGTCCTTCCCCCACCCCCACCCCTTCATCCTCATGTCACTGGTCCAGTAATGGTTTACAAAGGCAGGTCAGCAGGCTCCATTCTCTCGTTTACAGTATAGCACAGAAGTGGGTTGGTAGGTCAATATGTGGATGGATATAAACCAGTAGAAAAGATAGATTGTCCTGCCCCAATTAATTCTCTGCTTAAAACAGTATGATGATAAAATCCATGTTTAACTGCAGGGTCCTGGACAGAAGGGCTCTCTTTTAGCTGGAATAAAAATACAACAAACAAATCACATTCCTTCTTCACTTCCTCTTTATTGTCATGATTTTAATAGTCCTAACATTTTGTGGGAGGTCCAGGAAAAGGGAAGCTGAAGAGATAAATGCATCACAAAGAGGTCCATAGAAAGTGTATACAAACAAACTCATTCAACAACAACGAAAAAGATGCTTCAGGCCAAAGATGACCCATCTATAATTAGTAGAAGCAACTGAAGCGATATGTGTCTTCTATAAAATATAACTATATCATTGTTTATTATACAAAGAATCATTCTTATTAAAATGAACTGTTTAAAATTGAAAACCTAGAATTCAATACAAGAATAATCTCTAACATATAATATATAATTATTCTATGCTGTCAAGTCAATTTCAATTTATGGTGATGATCTTTATTATGGTTTTCTAGAAATAAGGTTTACCAGTCTCTCTTTCTGGTGGGACTGAGATACCATGCAGCTTGCCCAACATCACACAAGCCCCCTCATCTCCTTGAAGGCACAGTGGGGCATTGAATTCCAGTGCTTTAACTCAGTGTTCCCCAACCTTTGGTTCTTGTACTTCAATTCCCAGAAGCCTAAGTCAATTCCCCAAAGCACCGATCAACCAATGTACTGACTTGGGCTTCTGGGAATTGAAGTCCAAAGACCAAGGGTTGAGGAACCCTGCTGTAACTGACTGAGCCACCCAGCCAGCATGGTTTAATACACATCTAGAAGAAGTGATAATGTACAGGTGTATTGCAGCTCATGAGTTCTGTCTATCTGACGAGGTAGAATAAACACATGCTTAAATCTCCCTCATGGAAATCAGTGTGCCTTTAAGGTACAATCCATGAAAGTTAAATCTAATTAATATTACTATGGTTTCATAATGGTCAAATTTAGGAGATCAAATTTCAAGTAGCTATCTTATAAGTGCTCCAAGTAAGACATGCTTTTCTAAGATACTGGATAAGTACAGCCATGTTAATCTGAAATGTAACTCTTTTAGTGTTCAGAAATGCTTTCATTGCACCATTTCTTCTTTCATCTTGTTTAAGTATAATAATGTGCAGTCCTTTGTAAGGACAAAAGAGAAGGCAAGGCATGTCTTCAAACCTGGATATCAAAGGCAAGTGTGGGATTCTCAGCTCCTTGAATTCAGTAGTCTATGCTAGAATGTACTGGGCTCTATCTTTTGCAGCTGAAAGAGTACTAAGTAATGTATTTGAAATTACAAACAACAAAGGCTTCTGTCTTCTCAATGTGTTGAATATTGGATGCACTCCCAGTAACCTTGAGAAGACTGGCACAGGTGCAAGTTTCTGTTAGTTTATTGTTCAATTCTTGGTAATTAGTCATTGAAAGCTTTTAGGTACCAAACTGATTCCAAAATCTCAATTCTCTTGTAAATATTGGTCATATGTCTAATTTCTGCACTGCATGCTTAATTATGCTCTTCTATGGCATACTGTATATACAAGTGTTTGTAGTTCGTTACCATGAGTTCTTGGTGGCTAACACCACTCTGATGCAAAAATAAATAAAGATTTTTTTCCCATAGTTTTCTGCTCAGTTTCAGGACATGATCTGTCAGCAGAATAAGAAATTTGAACCATAATTGGGATAAAAATGGAAACTATACTTCTTTTTAAAACTTGAGATGTAAACTTAGAAGCTGGTTTTGCTTATTTGGGAAAGAATGCAATATCACATTTTAAATTGTTAATTTATATGGTTTTACCCAAATTAAAATCAAAGTATAAAGGAAAGCAGCAACAGTAAAAAAAAAATGGATTTGATGAGTTAAATTTGCTCACTCCAGGTCTTTTAAAGTATCCAACCGTCTGTCATCTATTCATCCTAATTTGCAGCAATATTTAAACAGTTTCTGTGCAGTTTTGTCTCTAAGAAGGAAGAACCCAATCTGATACATTTTAGTGCTGGCTCTAAGATGTATGATGCAGCTAGTATTATTAATTGATAGCACCAGGAACTTGGGGGCTGCAGGAGTAATCTGCCACCTATGTTAAATGCTGGAAGCGAAACTATTTCATTTTGTTTCCAGTATCCATGATTCTTACAGGTACAGTAACTTACTGATGGTTCCTATTTAATTTGTTTAGTACCAGCAAGATGATTTCAAATCCAAGAGTGACCTTCCTTCCTTCCTTCCTTCCTTCCTTTCTTTTGATACAAGTGATTCTGGTTAATCCCTTTTCTACTCAATATACTTTCCCCCAGAGGTGAGCAGAATACCATAGTTCCCTTTAGGACCCATTAAAATAAGCTTCTTAAATCCAAAGGCCTCATCCATAATGCAGATTAGCTAGGTTGCAGGCCAGTAGTTGATAAATTGTTCAATACCCTTCCTCTATTACTGTTTGTTTTTTTTAACCAAAGTGGCTATTGGCAAGTTTTGTGCCAATAGCACAACACTAACAAAGTAGTTGGGACATAAGATAGAGTGATAGTGCAAATCAGGTAGTGCAAATTATTTGGAGACAAGGGACTGCAGTGGCTCAGTAGTTAAGAAGCTCGCCTTGTTAGATGGAAGGGCAGTGAGTTGGCAGTTCAAGACCAGAGTACTGCATGATGGATTGAGCACCCATCTCTGTCCCAGCTCCTTCTAACCTAGCAGTTTGAAAGCAAGAAATTGCAAGTAGATAAATAGGAACCACTTTGGTAGGAAAAGATCATTGGGGACATGAAAGGAGCCTCATTCAGGCATCCCCTTCGTGGAATTTCTCCAGCAAAAATCCTTTCAACCCAGAATAATTTCTGACACGAAATTATTATTTGGAGACAGAATTGTGTCCAGAGCTTTGACTGTGAAAGAGGAGGTCCTCCCATTGTTCCTGTGTCTAATACAGAAATTAGGGTAGTGAAGTTGGAATGCAGAATAAGAATAAGAATAATGGTCATTAACTAATTTACTTTTCTGTACCAAGTGAGTGAGGTGTAATGAAGCTTTACAACTTGCTAGGGTTTCTATAATAAATCCACTTTTAGATGTACTGGGCAGTATGACAGAGAAGGTTGAAAGCAAAGAGGCATTTAAGGGTGAATATTTATTTATATTTTCTTAATGAACAGCTCCTCCCTGTCAAATGGGATTTTATTTTATTTCGAGACATATTTGTTGGTTGTCTGTTTTGATTTGTTGTGTGTTCTGTCATGTTATTTCATATCTGCTTGAACACCACCCAAAGTAGGATGCCACCCAAATGGGGAGTGTAGAAATGTAATAATAAAAAATAAAAATAAAGGGTTACTGAATGGGGTCTCTGAAACACTAACCATTTCAGTGAAAACACTTGTTTAGATGATTGTTTGCAGTTATGATTAAAAGCTAAGGGTTGCACTTCAGGTTGCTAGAGATGTTTCATCAAAGTCAATAGCCTCTTGCTAATACAAATGTACTTGTAAACGTTTCATTACAGATAATGCACATGGGAAGATCCAGTGCAATTTCCAGCTGTGCATCTGGTTGCATGAGCAATACAGTAACCATTTGCAAAAACAAATTTAGGTGGCTTAGGAAATAAAAGAATATTTCTACAACTAGTAGAATTGACTACAAAGCCATGACTTTGTGGGTACATTGGTTTTCTCTCACTGATGTTACACTACATTTCAGCCGCTATATGTTGCATTTGGACCTGGACAGTGGGAAGTGCACATTGCCAGATAAAAGCATATAGGATTGCAGTCAGGCCCTATGAGCTTAATGATGTGATTTTGTTAATGGTTTGTTGGATGACTGATTTTAGGATGGTCTTTTAAATTGGAGTATTAGATCCTTTGAATATAAAAATTAGAGCAGCAGGATTACTGCTTATCTCCTGAGTCATGATTATGGATTATTCTTGGGCTGTTGGGCACATTTAACTTGTGAGTACTGGTGCAACTTTTTTACCAGCAAACCTTGGCCCAAATCCTCTTACCTAGTCATGTTGGCATAATGCAAATGGTGTTGAAGGTGAATTTCCTTAAGTCAAGAAATTAACTTTTATAGAGAAAATATCTGTGACATACTGAGTTGAGTGACTCAGTGGGCAACTGAAATGTTGACAGTGACTTCTCCACTAGGGTTAATTTGCTTCTGAAAGTGACACCATTTGTTTAATTACATAAGGGGATTTTGACCATTCTGTTTTTGGAAATTTCCTGTTTCCTTCTCTCTTCTCTGGTCTAAAATCATTGGCCAAAATCCTGTCCTGTAGCTACAACTGCATAACCTGTAGTTGCACCGGCAGTTGTGAATCTCACACTAAGGTGAAAGTTATATCTAGCAAGCAGCTCCCCCGCTGCAATTTTGCAACTAGCTCTGTAATCAGTTGCACACTAGTTGTGCAATCAGGCACATGGATTACTGGGTGTAACTTCCCATGAGTTTCTACAGGCATAATGCTACACTGTGCCAACTGAAATTGGATTTCAGCCATTGTTTCTTTGTAGTGTATGGGAAGAACTTTATATCTGGAGAGATTATCCAGTGATGGACTTCTCATAACCTATGGTAAATTACTGCTAATAACTGTCCCTATAAAATTCTAGGTGAAAGGAATAGTGCTGAGAATACCAAGATGAGAAAAAGAGTTAAGGCTTGATTCTCATTTCCTTTATTTTGTTTCTATTACAGTACAGTATTTATATATTCACAGACTATAGTATGATGATTTTAGTTTTTTTCTATAAGTCCTAAATGCTGAAGGGCTATTGATATAGGATAGAACTAGTATACATTCTGCTTAAAAGGCACATTGCCAGTTCTTTCCAAAATGCTGGAAGACGATTCTGAGAAAAAGAGGAGAGATATGTTTCTCTTAGTGTTCATTGCTGTTGTTGTTTGGTTAAGGGAAAAAATGTCTTATTCAATTTGCCAATGAGAGAAATCTGCCTCTCTCCCAACCCCTCTCTGGAAACTTGTGTGATCAGGGATATGAGAAGCCATTGAATCCCTCCTCCAAATTTCAGCATAAGCCCAGAGCCTTTCAAATACCTCTGCTTGCTCTTCTTCCAGGTTATAATGTTTGGCTTTACTTGTGGAACAGCTGGATCTATATGCACAAATAGGCATGTTTGTACTGGAAAACAATAGTAGCAGATTTATGCATTCTACAGCTGTTAAAATGGATGTCATACTCTTTGAACTTGAGTAAATAAGCTGCTTCGTGTACAGAAATTATGTGTGATCAATTGAAGTTAATGTGTTTCCTGAACTTCAAAAAAATCAAGTTGTGTGCATTCTTCTGTCCAATAAAATCATCTATGCCTCTGCATCACTGGAGAATTGAAGGTTCAGGATAGGCAAGATTTTAGAAAGACCACTTGAAGAACTTCTCTTGCTAGCCAGAGATGGAAATTCAGACTTAGTTTCCCCCCAGGGGGTCATATTGGAAACAAGCAACACATTCACATGGATATTCTTGTGCAGCCTAACATGCTACAAGATGTAGGACATGTATGGATGTTGCCTCCTAAGTATCAGAAAGTCCTTAGCCCTTCACAGGAATTTTGGGTGGGTGTGGAAAGTGTGTCCTTTCAAAATGATGGATAATCAGAAGCCTACAACATAAATTTAGCGAAATAGGACTTAACTGTTCTAATTTGTTTATTTCCACTCTTTCCCCTATGCTCTTACAGAGGCTGCTGCAGCTGCTGCTGCCAATCCTGATGGAAATTCAACTCTAGGAGCGGGAGCTGTGGCAGGCACAATGGGCCTCAGCGCCAGGTATGGCCCCCAGTTCACCCTGCAGCATGTCCCTGACTACAGACAGAATGTGTACATCCCTGGCAGCACAGCGACTCTCTCAAATTCCTCGGGGAAACGTGACGGGAAACCTGCGGCCGCTGGAGGTGGGAATAAGAAGAAGTCAGGAAAGAAAGAGAAGAAGTAGGAGCCAGAGGACAACACTACTGCCATCTTAGATCTTAAAGGCAGACTCTTTCAGCACTCCCCCAATTCATAGCCTAGGATGGAGGATGAATGTGAGTTTGTGGTTGGATTCCAAAATGAAAAAAAGAAACAGAAGGTGGTGAATGTACACTCTTGTCATCAGAGCTGTGAGTAGGTCTCCTACTGTTAAGTCCTCCATGAAGTAAAAGTATCAGGATATAAACAAAACAAACCCTGTGGATATATAGCTTATACTCTCTTAAGAGTAGTCTGATATGCAAGGGTGTCAGAGCTCTGAAACATTTTCTCAGAAGTTGGCTTGCTCCAAAGTGATCTGCACAACTTTTAAGGCTTAGGATAGGCTCTGTCCATTGTAAATAATTCTTCTAATTGGGATGGGTGGGGTGGGGGGTGTATTGTTATAATTTTTTCATTTTTAAGAAAAGTCACTCTCCCATATTTTGATTAAAGTTCTTTGGGAGAGAGAACTCAATCTCAACTGGAATCCTTGTTATGAAATTGCTAGGGAGTGCTTTAGTTCCTTGCTTTGTTTTAGAAGAAACGAGTGTTCATCCTGCATCATTAGAAGGGAATGCAATTCAGTTGCATTGTAAACATTTTACCTTGTTTTTAGTTTTGCCAATGGTGTCCAGAGAGGCGAGGCAAACAAACACACGGGCGGTAGGAACCCTTCCAAGGGCAGAGGGTGCCTCTGATATTATCATGGAGAACATTAGTCTTCTTAATTGATTCACCGTGGCCTCTAAAGAGACAACACATCACAGCAACATTTTGGTTCATCAGTATTTATGTGTACAGTAAATGTTTTCTGGAATAAGTTAAAGAAAGTTGAATTCACTTGCATGTGAGGCTAATGGGCTGCAGCTCCGCTAAGCACTGAAATGTCTCTGTCGGTCCCACAGGCAGGTGTCTTCAAATGGTGAATGGGCTCTAGCAGCCACATAGGTAGAGAATTTTTTTTAAAAAAATGGAATGCTTCACATTTTTCTGCACATTAAGCTGCATGCAAAACGCTCACTTTACATCTAGAGTAGGACGACCAACTCCACCAAAGCTAGAATAGAGAAATCATTGCATGCCATACACAGCATGATGTAAATATGCTGTCAAGTGCCCACATCGTGATGGAACATGAACATTGTTTGTCCGTGAGTAGAGTTCAGTAACAAGATGCATTGCCCTGGGTCAGATCAGTAGGACAGTTTGCATATTGAAATATATTTGGTTCACTGGCCTTCAAAATTGATATCAAACTGACAACAGTTGATTTGAGGAGACTAAGGAACCAGACACAGATAAGAGATGCTGAATTAAAGCTGGATAGAGATTTCTGACTGGCAAGCCGATGAATCTGTCCTGAGGTCCAATTCTGAACAAATATTAAGCGACTCAGCATTCGTGTATTGAAAGTCCTTGGAGCCTTTAATCACAATCCCTACCTGGATGTGAATCCACTGGGGGGGGGGGGGAATCCCTGTGCTGTGTTTTGAAATTACTTGTTTTGGGTTTTATATTGAAATTTTTTTTCATAGCTTAGTATTGGCAGGAAGTAAGGCTTTCCTATGCTGTGCTATTCTGTAACTTATATTGCTGTTTTTGCTCATTAAGCATGGCACAGACAGGATGGAAGTTGCCGTGTGCTCTTCACAGCCCTGGTTGCCTTTCTAGAGGCTAAGTGGCATATCTTCACTTTTACCTGCCTTTCTGTATCACAGTAGTTAAACCACAAAGGCAGAGATGGAGCATATTTCCAACATAGAGGGCTGACCACCAGCCCAGTAATTTTTAAAAACTTTTTAGAAACTTCCGATAAGCAGCCTGCCTGAGATGGTCCAGCTTTCTATGATCAGCTCAGATTGCAGTCACCGGCTGTGTAGCATTCATTTTGCTGCCTCTCTGATGTCTAGAAAGCAGGACCTGCCCTTCAGGAAGAAACACGGGACTGCTTATGATTTTGTATTGATTCCAACCGCCCTCACATCCCCTGTGTTTGGTGACAGCACTAGAAGCAGTCTACATAGTTATTGAAACAGCAGATGATCCTGTGGAAAGTTCCTCCGCAGATGTCACATTGAAATTAACTGGACCAACGCAACAGCTTGATTGTCCTGTGCTGTGATTCCTGTTTCTTTCAGTGGGACTTGTGCTTGTGATCTTCTCACTGGATTGTGCCTGAAGCTTATTCTGTACTAAGGTAGCTATTATGTGACCCTCCCCAAAGTACTGTAGATGAATCTTAGTCATTCTCTTTTCCTTTTAATCAGCAAACAGAAAATAGTGTAGTGGTGCTGCAAACATAGTGATCTGTAGGTTTCTTTCTTCCTTTTTTAAAATCTTAGTAATTGAGTTGTGGACATCAGTATTTTTTTTAATTCCTTTGTATCTTCTTTATGTGTGCTCTTTGTGCTTTTAAATGTACGTGAATTGAAACACTTACTTGTCCTTTCAATGTGTCTAATATTGAACTATACTTATATATTATATATATGCTTATATCCTTCTTATATCCATATAGACTGACATTGATGTGTTACACGCAAGTTTTATACTCTAATATTTATATTGCTCTTTTTTCTTTGGGAAAAATAATAAAAACTTTTCTTCTGATACATTGTGGAAATTATTTTTGGAAGGTCTTGGGAGAGTTTGGGCTAATGAAGGGAAGACCAATCTGTGTGTGATACTAGAGGCAGTACAGTGGTACCTCATACAACTATTTTAATCCATTCCACGGGGCTTGTTGTATGAAACAATTGCTATACGATACATGCATCGTTGAGCGATTTTCCCTATGGGATGCATGTACAGCAATGTATTTATTTTTTGCTAAGTGGGTTTGTTGTATGAGGTTCTACTGTATTTGTTTTCCAGAGTGTTGAAAGTGATACATCATTAGTGTCAATTGTATGTACATGCATCACAATAAGGTTTCTGGTAAATAGGTTTTGTAGAAGTTGATAGTGTTAAAAAATGACACCCTCCAAATGTCATAAGAAAGGGTATGAGGGATTAATGTGGACAAGAGAAATGGGACAATCCAAAATAAAATGTTTCAACTCCCAGATGAGTGGCATTTCTCTGATACTGCCTAGTTCACTTAGGGCAGTGGTGGTGAACCTATGGCACACATGCCAAAGCCCTCTCTATGTGCATGCATGCTGTCACCCCAGCACAGAGTTCACCCCACCCTTCTACCCAGCAGCCCAATGGGAACGCTTCCTCCTTCCCCCCAGCACAGCATTTGCCATGCCCCTCTGCCCAACAGTCCAATGGGAACACTTCCTCAGCCCTGTCTGGGGTAAGGTGGGTGGCTCACATGTTGCGTGAGGGTGTGGCTAGGACAGCAGCCTGTTGAGTCTGTGACGAAGGTGAGTTTGGGCACTTGGTCTCTAAAAGGTTCTTTAGGGTGAGGGTTGGTGAGTTGTGTGTCCATTATATCAGCTTTGCTGTTTACGGATCCCTAACCTTTGACATACAGATGAAGATAGCTTTGACCGGCTTTGCTCATTAATTTAGGATCTGGAATGTGACCAGGTTGGATCTGCCTTTTTGATTGGATCCCTTTTGCACTTGTGGTTTATTTAGTGTTCGGATAGAACTATCATACTGCTGCCCACATACCCCTCCAACACTGCTGTTGTCAATTAATAGGGTCTGTACAAAGGAAAGGAGGCAAGAAAGCCAGGCATAATACTGCCGTTAATCATTCATACATTTTGAAAAGCAACAACAGTGCACAAAGTCACATGAACAGATTGACTGTGTTATATTTTGTAGCTGTAAAGGATGGGAGAGTGTGCTAATGATCAGTGACCACTTCTTCCACATGCTTCCCTAAATGTTTATAACAAGGAGTGCTGATGTCTAAGCCTAAACATTTCTGGTATTTCCATAGCTGGAGGTCTAGCCTTCTGTGAAATTGCTGCAATTGTTTCAGCATAAAGGAAATCTTCCTACAAGCAAAGTGTTCTTCTTTCTTTATTCAAGAGCCAAGTCCTGGGGATTAATATCCCTAACACAATTATTAATTCAGTTGTACTCAGTGGTTATGTGCCATCAAGTCACTCTCAACTTGTGGCAACCCTATAATCCATGTGTGACCCACATAAGGCCCTATCATTCACAGCCCTGCACAGTTCTTGCAAACTCAAGACTGGCTTCTCTTACAGAACTAATCCCACTCTTATTTCACCTTCCTCTTTTTCTGCTGCCTTCATTGTTTTCCACCATTATTATCTTTTCTCCTGACTCTTGTCTTCTCATTATGTGCTCCGTTTAGAAGTTTTTACTTCTATGGAGCAGTAGTGCTTCTCAACGCTTGAACATCCTTCATATATGCCATACTACAATTTTAAAGCCTCTCCTTTGAAATTCTGGAAAATCCCCATGTCCTTGCAATGAAACTATCATATGCTCTCTGCCTTGTGTGGTTTATTTCCAGCTACTACCAGCATAGGTTTTCTTTCTTTAGAGCTTCATTGTAGTGTCTCATTAAGGCCCACACACAGGTTAAAATGGCGCATCCCAAACACACATTTTGCACGATGTCAGAGGAAAGTACTTATTTATGTAACTTATGCCTATAAAAGGCATGGAGAAGGCAACACCTCAACTATATAGATCAGGGGTTCTCAACCTACGGCCCATGGGCCAGATCTAGCCCATGGTGCCAAATAATCCGGCCCCTGCCCTCACTCCAGCCGCCTTCACTGGAATACTCATTCACGGCCATTGTAAGCGCACTTACAACAGCTGCAGACTCATCTATGTCTGTTGTAAACACACATTTATAACAGCCGTAAATGAGTCCTCAGTTGATTCCGCCGCCAGCAACCGGTCCAGCCCAGTCCAGCCCTCCCACTGCTTGAGGCCACCCAACTTGAAAAGGTTGAGAATCCCTGATATAGATGAAGGCTGGGAGGATGGAATGCAACAGGCACAAACCACCCCAGAAATAATTTTATCATAACAGTGACTGGCCACAAGCAGCACCCACTCTCAAACAAATGCTCCTTCTCTTTCCTATTTGCCAGTTTCAGGAATCTGGCTGAAGTTTCAGGGAAATGCTATATTTGTTCAGGTCCCTAGGCAAGGACACAAAACTCAGGGTGAACAGTGCTGGAGAAGGAGAACAGTCAGTTTTAGTGTGTGAAATAACTGTGAAGCTTGGGGGAAGGGGGGAATCATTTCCTCCTATTCCCAGCTGGCACCAGGACTCACTGTAAAAGTGTTTGTGTCATATGGTGGTGAAGAATTGGTGCGTTGGGAAACCAGGAGCGGAGGATTGTGAAAAAGATCTGGTGAATACAGTACATGTCTTTGGTCACACCATGCTGCTCAGAGCAAAGCAGAGAATGGAGTGCCATGTGCCCATTTCAGCTCTTAGCTGATCAAAAAGCAAACCTACCCACTAACACTTACCTGCCCAGTCATGTAAAATGACAATGCCCCATCCCAATGTCACATTGTAGCAGTCTCAGGTAACTGGTTGCTGTTGACATGGCAATCCTGTATTTGGATCCCATTTCATGCTCAAATGTAAATTCTTTCTGTTCTTAAACATTGTGTCATTTTCATGCAGTGAAAACGACATAAGGTTTAGTGTTGGATAATTATTTACACATGGCTGACATGTTTTGGAATATATTTCCTTTTCTCTTAAACTGGAATTAAGAGAAGTTCGGCACCAAGATCAAACAGCATCCCCCCTCCAGCTGTCTGAATGTGGAATTCTCTCAACAATGGACATGGAACAAGCTGTTGTTTGATCATTAATTGGCACTGGATTTCTTATAATTGTAGAAGAATGAAGGCTCCAATAAGCACAGCAACTGTGTGGAAATAATAATGTATCTCTTACCCAGTGCCAAACCTTCTGTGGTTCCCACCTTTGTGGTGGTCTCCCCTCTTCCCTTGCTGAGTACAATGTTTCTATGTGCAGTTGAGTGCAGGTTTAGTTGCTGAAAAACAACATTGTTATTGCATTCTGAAGACCAGTTTCTTTAGTATCATTATCCATCTAGTACAGTGGTGGGCATCAGCAGGTTCCCACCAGATCGCCAGAACCGGTAGCAGAAATTCTGGCTGGCCCTACCCATCCAAGTTTTGAAATAAAGTACAGTACTGTAGTCCTAATTCAGGTGCAACACAGGGCTTTCCCCCTGGCCATGCCCACCATACCACGCTCACAGTGTGGTAGTAAAATGTTTTTGGAACCCACCACTGATCTAGTATCATTATCATTTTTAAACAAAAGATTTCTCACACTAGCAACATTCACACCTCCTCATTTTACTAAAAAAATATGCAAAATTAGAAATTATTTTATAAATTTTTATAATTTAAATATTACTGTGCATCTTACTCAATGGAGAAAGGCAGTAATCAGGTGACCTTGTGCCTGCTCAGTTTGCAACCAGCACCTTGCACTGCAATGGTGAGATAACAGTACAGTAATTGTAATATGTAAAGTCTCAGTCTAATCTCTGAACTGCAGTATTAAAAGTGATCAAGACTGCAAGACTGCATAAAGAGCCATTATTTCAGTCTACGTTTCATGAAATACTTTATTACATTGATATCATGACTTTCCACTTTAGAAATAGCACCCTACAAGCAGATAATAATTAAAAACGGTGAAAATGTTACAAATAGATCAAACAATAAAATCATTTCAACCATAATTAAAATCACTGAAATCGGTAAAGCAGTTTAAAAGTCCATCTTGGAAGAAAAGCTTGGTCATAGCCTTCCTGACCACGAGAAAGGTACTGATCGAGAAAGGTACTGATCGAGAAAGGTACTGATCAAGAAAGGTACTGATTGAGAAAGGTACTGATCGTGTATCTGAGGGAAATGCATTTCACAGTCTAAGAGCAAAAGGAGACAGACAGAGAGAGAAACAAAGACATCAAAAGCAGGGAATGAAGTGATGGTATTCTCAAAAGGATCTCTCCTGAATCTCCTAAGATCCAACCAGAAGACATGATTTATTTATTTATTTATTTTTAGATTTGCATCCCGCTCTCCTCGGTAGCAACCAGCTCAGAGCGACTCACAGAGTCCCCTAATATCACTATTAAAGTGCAAACAAGAATACAATAGCATACAACATAACAAAACAATAAAGTACAGTAAATATGATGTCAGTCTCTTAGATCGCCTGGTCCCCAAGTCACATATGGGTGTGCAGTTTTAAAACAACAGCATGGAGAAAGCAACTGGCAACCAGTCCAGATCCCTTTTAAGTTGTCAGAGTGGGATGGAGGAATGTCATGTGCACTGGTCTTGCTGAAATTTCCGGGTGAGTGTCAAGGTTAGCCTCAGACAGGGCAGATCACAGGAGGCAAGAGATGGTGCAACTAAAGGATGGAGCATAAAAATATGAGGAGAATGTAACTGTGGTTAAAACTAAATGTTTATGAAAAATAAGACAAAGGCATAAACCTTGTTTGCTGGTGCCTTTCATTATGTGAACAGAATGGGGCTCCATCAGTTACAGCTAAACAGTTGATCTCCCCCTTGATCTCCTTTTCCTGGGTCGTTCCCATTCAGCAATTTTGCAGCGCAGATGTGTGCAAGCAAATCTGCACATTCCACCCAGAGGCAGGAGTGTGAGTCCCTTATGAAAAATGAAGAGAATGTGGTATCCAACCCCGCAAAAGACACTATATGCTTCCCTCCCCCCACAAAAAAAGGACAGATCCAGGGCTATGTCTTTTCCTACCACTCTCCAGTAAATTTATCTTTAGATTCCTGTGTCCTATAAATCCTGGTGCTCCGGGGCAAACCCCAGCTGTCAAGCTCCCATTGTCAAGTTTAAAAATGGCTTCTGTTATAGCGGTTTTCCGGGTCTGACTGTGAGAGGAGCTAAACCAGGAGTTCTCAACCTTTTAAAGCCAAGGGCCAGGGCATGCTCCCTCAGACAGATTGGGGGGCTGGGCGGCCATTTTGCCCTTCCTCACCACATGGCAATTCCTGGTGCGGTGGAGGGCCACACGAAATGGGGCTGTGGGCCGCACTCGGCCCGCAGGTTGAGAATCCCTGAGCTACATGGTTTGTTTCCTTATCTCTGCTCCAAACCCTGCATCTTCTGACAGCCCTGTTAGAATTAGCCCACGTACTCTGATAACAGGGCGAAGAGAGAGCACGACACAATTATGGCTCGCACTGCTTAAAACACCAGGTGACCCAAAAGAGAGATGAGGCTTTTCTCTCTCCACCGCATTCTCCCCGAAACCAGAGCAAAGCCTTGTGTGGAATGTACCACTTTGGATGGGGGGGGGGAGGAGGCTGCCACGACCCAGTTCCCTCTGCTGACTTGTCTGTCCCCAAGAACCCCCTGCGAGGACAGGTTGGGCTTTCCTTGTTTGGTACAGAGGACAATTCAGTCACGTAAGCGGGAGCCTTGCTTCCATTTTGATGCAGTATCATTCAGGTACTGTACAAGCCTCTCTGCGGACTCCCCAGCTGGTTTTTATTTATTTTTTTGGAGGGGGAGTCCTAAAAAAGAGGAGGGGTGAAGAGGACGCTTTGCATAGGGAGTTCTTTTTCTTTCTGCGCATTTAAAGAACGAGGGGCAGATGTGGGGTGTCTGTTTTCCAGTGGACAGCTATGCATGTCTCACCATGTGGTGGACGCACATGCTCCTGGTCACCCATTGCTCTGCTGCCATTTTGCACATGCGCACACATGCACACACATGCGCACACATTTATTTATTTATTTATTTAGATTTATTATCCCGCCCCAATCAGGCAAACCTGACTCTAGGCGGCTTACAGAAAATTCATAAATTAAAACCTTGAGGTTCAAAATTATTTAAAAATCAATTTTAAAAAATGTGCACACATGCGCACACATGCACACAGGCAACCCCCTTCCCCTCATGTTGCTTCTTCCCTGTCCCGATCAAACCCTGAGCTGCCAAAACGAAGCCACTTTTTCCGCTTTGTCGTTGGCCAAACTTAAGTTCTCATAGCTGCAAGTTTTTGGCAGTCATCGGCAGACCAATAAATGAGCCGGATCCTGTATCTCTCCGCATTCACACAGCATGTTGTTGATGCCAACAGCCCCCGTTTAGGCATGTTGGCCTTGCATTTACTCACTCCAGTTTCTTTGGTTTGATTTGGTCTTGGGAAGATGGTAAGGTCACCTAGGGTACGTCCAATTGTATTCACAGTCTTCAAGGAGGCTCTTTCTGCATACCGAGATGATCTTCCCTGCCCCACCGCTCCCTTCTGCTTTTGCCCCAATGACCTGCTTTAGAGCGTGTTCAAAACCCTCCAGTCACTTAATCGGTCACTACCTCTTGTCAACAGACCATAACCATACCTACCCCAGTAACAAAATCCGTTTCCCTAACCCTGGGATAATTAAACCTGAAGCCCATGGGCAGGATGTGGCCTGCAGCACCATTTTATGTGACACCCCACCACACCTGGAAGTGCCATGTGGTGGAGAAAGGACAAAATGGCCATCCGACCCCCAAAGCTGCCTGAGAGAGTGTGACCTGGCCCCTGGCTTTAAAAGGTTGAGAACTCCTGCCCTAACCCCTAGTGGTTTTGACAGCCAGAATTTAGGCGTGATGAAGGAAACACGTTTTTCAGAAGTATTCTTTTTGTGGTGACACCATGCAAGTACCAGTCAAATCAAACCCTGGAACCAGCAGCATATGGGTTACAAACGTCAACGCTCATGCCTTTGGCACATCACACTCCGCAAAGTAGACCCACTGAAATCAATGGGGTGCAATGACGAGCTCAAGTGTTGATTTCTGAGGATCTGCTGTTAACATTTCCCTTAAAGTGTTGCTTAATTTAGATTCAAAGCACTTTTGGTATCTCATACTTTGCACAAAGAAAGACTCTTGCTGTCTAGCATCATACGGGGTGTGTGTGATTATTTAAAACCACAAACTCTCCCAAATTATTATACTAAAAATACTGTACAGCTCATCCCAGCTTGAAGTAGTGGCAATAAAACCACGCCAAAAAGGTCAGCATCTTGAGACAGTGGAAGAGTAGGCATCAAGATGAAGCTCAAGACTAGGGAGCAAACCAGGAGAACCTTCAGCTGGTCATATAAATTTTCCATCCTATTCTTGCAGCATTTGCTGGTACTGCTTTAAAGCAGAGATGGCCAAACTTTTCAGGCCACGGGCCAGTCATGTGGTTCACTGGGCCAGTCACGTGGTCCCTCCCACTGGAAGCAAGTAAAATGTGCCTTGCAATCTGTTTTCCAATAGGATGGGATAGATTTTTAGGCTGCCATTTTCTCTGCTTAAAAACAGGGATGCCTAAACCTGTGGGCCGGATCCATATAGGCGCATTTTATTTCCGCTTCCAGGAGTGGCAAGGGTGTCGCGGGCCAGATGAACTGGCATAAGGGGCTGGATCCAGCCCATGGGCCGTAGTTTGGGCACCCATGCTTTAAAGCATGGGTGCCCAAACTACTCCCTGTGGGCCAGATCCAGCCTCCAATGCCAATTCATCCAGCCCACGCCGCCCTCATTGCTTCCAGAAGCGGAAGCCGGGTGAGTTTTACTTCCACTTCTGGGAACAACAAGGGTGGTGCGAGCTGGATGAATTGGCATCATTGGCTGGATCTGGCCCACCAGCCGTAGTTTGGGCACCCATGCTTTAAAGCAATGCACTGGATGCCCTGGCAGGAAGGTGGTCTAATTTTGTGTTAAAGTAAACAAAGAGACTCAGTGGAGGAGGGGCCTGAATTGATGTTCAAAGGCAGAGGAAGAGAAGGCCAAACTGTCTTCTTCTGACCTGGCCAGAGTCTTGCCACAGCCACAGGCTTCCTGAGCAAGGCTTCCGCGTTGCTGTTGCTATCTTTAAGGATTATTTTGGTGGGCTTTTTCTGGTCTCTGTTTTTAGGTCTAGTGTTCAACCTAGGTCATCACATAATGGCTGCATTTTAAAAAATATTTTTAAAACTGCTGCACCGACACAGATGGAGAGGCGCTGGAAAGACAAAGGAATGCAGTTCTGAACAAAAAAGGAGCAGACAGCAGTCTCTCCCACCACCATTACCACTACTGCCCCGCAGCCCTGTCTGCTGCGTATATTCCTCTCAGGTAATTAGCAGGCTTCGCCCGCTCCTCGTTCATTCCTCCTCCTCCTCTCCTTGTGTCAGCCGATTTCACACTGTTTTTATCCTTTCCGGTCTGGCATCTCCAAAGGTGGCTTGCAAGTGACGGTGGAAGCGTGGTTATCCTGGAGATTCGCCTACTCTGCATTGGGCGCTACATAGCAATTAAAGTGCAGAAATAGCTACACCTTGACCGCAGTCTCACAAGCCTTCCTGCCCCAGTTGTGTAAATGTATTTTAACACTTAGCAAGCGCAGCTCAAATGAGGTTCTGCCCATGGATCTCCAGTGGTCCCTTTAGGGCAGGAGTTCTAAACCTTTTATTGCTCAGACAGCTTCGGGGGCTGGATGGCCATTTTGCCCTTCCTCCACCACATGGCACTTCCTGGTGTGGTGGAGGCCATGGGGGGCGGCACATGAAAGGGTGCCTGGCCCACGGGCCACAGGTTCAGAATCCCTTAGGTAGGAGCCTTGCCAGGAAAAGAGACAAGGAACCACACAGAGACACAAAAACCTTAACAAAACAATGAAACAACCAGTGATGGGATGTTACCGGTTCAGACCGGTTCGCCCGAACCTGTAGCGCCCCATCAGGAGGGGTCGCTGGGGGGTGGTAAAACCCGGGTGCCCGGTTCGGTCGCCTCTCTGGCACCTCCATTTGATGCTTACGCAGTTCTACTTTTTAGTGCGCATGCGTCAAACTGCTGTTTGACGCATGCGCACTAAAAAAAATAACTGTGTATGTATCAAATGGAGGTTTGACACATGCGCAGACATTTATTTGCTTCGCCCATGACGTCATGATGTCAGCTACGCCCACGATGTCGGATGACGTCACAGCGAAGATTTTAACAACCCACCACTGGAAACAACGGCTAGTTTTCCCTCACTATCGTGGGACAAGAAGGCAAGGGGAAATGAGGCAGGAAATGGAACCCGGGGGAGCGATAAAGGGGCAGCTTTTCAGGCACTGACTGAGGCAGGAGTTCTCAACCTTTTAAAGCCAGGGGCCGGGTCACGCTCCCTCGGGCAGCTAAGGGGCCAGTGATGTGGCGTAATCAAATAATAGAAATAAAATGTGAATAAAATGGAATCAAAACGCTGCTTGCTAAAGAAACTAAGGCCGCACTAAGGCGACGTGGCAATTTAGAAAATTCTGCTTACAAAGGGCAACTGCAATGCTTATGTGGACCAGAATAAGGTCTTGATGATTAAATGAGTAATGTTTGCTAAATAACTCATGATCAGAAATGGTGAGGTTGACCTGGACTTGGGTCATAAGAAGTATATGTTCCCTGATTGCAAATAGAATATGTTGCTTAAGTTTCCTTTGAGACCCCTGTAATGGGTAAACAAATGTTTATTTATTTATTTATTTATTTATTGTTCACATTTATTATCCCGCCCCAATCGGGTATACCCCAATCGGGTATACAAATGTTATGATGAAAGTATGAAATAATAATTTGTATAACTTGACAATGACATGTCATGCCACGTTTTGAGTAAACAGAAATGCGTGGGAAACTGTATAAAAATGCTCTGTCTTTCAATGGAGGTCATTCTCATCTTTGGAGTGACAACACTCATGAGAATCATTATTATGCATAATAAACTCTTCTCTGTTTGACCAAAGGAAGGCTGTTTTGTCCTATCTTTAAATGCTACAACACCAGACGGCCCATTCCGCCCTTCCTCCACCACATGGCACTTCCGGGTGTGGCGGAGGCGGTGGTGGCGGCGGCGGGCCACATGAAATGGTGCAGTGGGCCACAGGTTGAGAACCCCTGCCGTAGCGAACAACGTGCATCTCGATTTGATTTTGTTATTTTTAAAGCCCCAGCAGGCCCTCGGGAGGCCGCTGGCTGGCAGTCAGCGTTTAGGCGCGCATCCCCTGCGTTAGGAACCGCTCAGTTCCTCCATGAGGTCTCTATTCACAAGGAACTGTGCTGAGCGCCTACACACACACACACACACACACACACACCCCTTTAACTGAGCCAAGCTGTTTCGGAAGCAGAAGGCAGCCCAGAACCTAGTCTGGGGGGGAGCCACCCGCTCAGGAATCCGGCGTCGCTAGGGAGACGCGGGGGGGGGGTGTCCACCTCTATTTTGATATAAAGAAGACTAGGAGATGGCGATCCCCCCTCCCCCAAGTCGAAAGAGGGGCTGCAGGGGGGGGGAATCGCTTTTGGCACTGCTGGCTTCTGAGCCTGCGCAAGGAAATGGAGGCAGTGGCTGGTTTCCATGTGTGTGTGTGTGTTGGAAGGGGGGGTCTTATCCAACAGACATGCTCAGCTATACTGGGGGGGGGGGAGCCCACGAGGTCGCTCTCAAAGGGGGATGGGGGGGTGAAGTGACTGTCGGGGGCAAAAAATGCTAATTAACTTGTGAACCGCCCAGGGAGTGCATTAATATATATGTGTGTGATTGCTTTGCTGGGGGGGGGGGGAAATGGATCACTCCCCAGGAATGAGCCCCCGGTTGCGATTCGGGGGGAGGACGGCTATTTCCACCAGGAAGAGGCGGCGGGGGGGGGGGAGGTTGAGGAGCGGAGTCCCTTAAGAAGCGAGTCTGTCTGCATGTGTGCATGCGCCCCGCCTGCTGGGGGGGGGGGGAAGGACGACGGCGGGAAGTGTCGCTTCCTCCTCTTGGTAACCCGGGTTGCCATAGCAATAAGATCCTTCTTTGGCTCGCGCAGGGATCCCGAGCGAACAAAGGCGGGATCGAACGCTGTACATGTGTCAGAGACAAGGGGGGGGGGGGATTGGTGTCTCTTTCGTGGCATACGAACGTGCCAATGCCAAAATAATAATAATAATAATAATAATAATAATAATAATAATAATAATAATAATAATAATAATAATAATAATAATAATAATTTTTTTAAAAAAAATCAACACACACACACACACACAACTCTTGCAGCAGGAATACCAGCCAAAAATCAACACACACACACACACACACACAACTCTTGCAGCAGGAATACCAGCCAAAAATCAACACACACACACACACACACACACACACAACTCTTGCAGCAGGAATACCAGCCAACACTCCGTTTCTCTCTCTCAAAAACCTCTTTTCCCCTTTTTGGTTTCTGGAGAGTTCGAAACGCTTCCCCACTCCGTTATGGTCTTAGCTGATCCCAGGTCAAGTGGCTGAGGCGCTGGCGGGGAGGCGGGAGGTCACCAGTTCGATTCCCGAGTACTGCAGGGCGGAATGAGCTCCCGTCTTTGCCCCAGCGCCTGCCAACGTAGCAGTTCGAAAGCAAGACATTGCAAGTAGATAAATAGGGACCACTTCGGTGGGAAGGTAAACAGCGTTCCGTGAGCCCCGGTGTCTAGTCATGCCTGCCACGTGGCCACGGAAACGTCTGCAGGAGCAGACAGCGCAGGCTTTGAAACAGGTGGGCACTGAACCCTAGAGTCGGATACGACTGGCTTTCGAGCAAGGGAAACCTTTACCTTGGCCTTCTTGCTAACCACAGGGCATTCTTCTTCTCAAGGCAACGTTAACGAAGCCAGACGGCCGAAATCGAGAGCAAAGAAGTGGCTATAGAAACTTAGTGCACTACCTGGCTGGCTCTTACGTGTTTCACCTGCTGCTATAGCTTTCAAGAGCAGCTTAACCGCTAATCAGCTTTCCTCGTCACTTTTTTTTTGTCCCCAAACCAAGGAAAATACTTTCAACTGAATTAAGGATTGCCAATTGAAAGATAAGGGACTGCGGTGGCTCAAGTGGCTAAGACGCTGACTGGAAGGCGGCAGGTCAGCAGTTCGAGACCCGAATACTGCAGGACGGAATGAGCTCCCGCCTCTGTCCCAGCTCCTGTCAACCTAGCAGTTCGAAAGCAAGGCATTGCAAGTAGATAAATAGGGACCACTTCGGTGGGAAGGGAAACGGCGTTTCCTGTCTAGTCGTGCCTGCCACGTGACCACGGAAACGTCTCCAGGAGCAGACAGCGCTGGCTCTTCGGCTCTGAAACAGAGATGAGCACTGAACCCTAGAGTCGGATACGACTGGCTGTCGAGCAAGGGTGACCTTTTCTTTCATTGAAAGATACGGAGAGTGAGCTTCCATGAGAAACAAAAAACAAGCCATGGAGAGTGGGGGAAGCAAAGATAGAAACCCTTCCATCTCCCACTAGAAATAAGCCAAGTGGGAAACTGGGGAGAGCAGGAACTACGCTCAATGTGGGCAGAGCATACTCTAGTGTAGTGCAACCCTCCCTCTGGATCTTGGCTTGCGTGGGGGGCCGAACAGCGGAGGGGGGGCGGAGTGAGTTGATGGGGGAAAGGCCCGCAGTCATCCTCGGGCCGCCGGAGCATCTGTCACTGTCTCTATGCAGAAAGCGTGGCGATCTCCTCTTCCCTGAATGGATGCTCTGTGACAGAGAGGAAGGAAGAGACAAGGGGGGGGGGGGGGAACACCGAGAGAGTCGGGGGCAGAAAAGCCCCGCTGCTTGCGCACCACCACGAGGGCTGGGATTTAGTCCCCCGATGGGATCATCCTGCAATCTGCCACTCGTGACATCCCACAAATAAGCCATCGCTGTCTCATCTGGGCTGCCAGACAAGGTGGGGGGGGGGATTCTGGAGCTGGAAACTGTGTCCGCCCCCGCAAACCGCTTTTGTCCCAATTCCTGTCCTGGATTATCTCCCTCCCACCCAGCCCTTTGCTCAATGAGGCAAGCCACATATCTCTCCAACCAGCCCCCCCCCCCTCGCCACTCCAGCAGAACTGGCTAGAATGAATGGCCAGAGCCATGTCGCCCCCCCCTTCCCCATTTGGTCACAGTCGGAGCATGTGCATGCGCCTCAGGGCCCTGAAGGAGGGAAGGGAGAGAATAAGGGCACCCTTTCTACCTAGCAGCAACTTCCCCAAATGTGGGGCTGGAGAGATTCTTGGAATGCAGTTGGCGGAAGCCCCAGTTAATGGCTGTTCTGGTGAAGGGTTTCAGGGAGCTCTACAGTACACCAATATCTGGGGCCTCAAGCCTGGGCACAAAGTACCCAGCATGGTTTAGTCACTAGTGACGAGCAAGGAGATACTCACAAGCTAGGGCAGGGGTCTGCAAACTTGGCTCTCCAGGTGTTCTTGGACTTCAATTCCCAGAAGCCCAAGTCAGCACACCTGCTGATTGGACTTCTGGGAATTGAAGTCCAAGAACACCTGGAGAGCCAAGTTTGCAGACCCCTGAGCTAGGGCATGGGTGCCTAAACTACGGCCCATGGGCCGGATCCACCACCCCCCATGCCATTTCATCTGGCTTGCGTCGCTCCTGGAAACAGAAGTAAAACGTGCCCATGTGGGCACGTTTTACTTCTGCTTCCAGGAGCAACGAGGGTGGCATCAACCAGATGAATTGACATTGGGGCCCGATCTGGCCCATGGGCCATAGTTTGGGCACCCCTGGTTCAAGCAGAGAAAATGACAGCCTAAAATCTATCTCATCCTGTTGCAAAATAGATTGCAAAGCACGTTTTACTTCCACTTCCGGTGGGGGGAACAATGTGACCAGCTCCCTGAACCATATAATTGGCCCGCTGAACCACATGACCGACCCATGGCCTGAAAATCTGGGTACCCCTGAGCTAGGGACATGTTTAAAGCCACTCTTTACATGAAACTCCTGAAGTGGAAGCTGTTTTAGTTTGTGCATGCATGTTTGTTTGGCATCCATCCTTTGGATGTGATGCATCAGCTTGGAAGAGAAGTTTGTTTTCCAACCATTTGCAACTCAATAGTAAGTTTGAATAACAACCAGTGATTTTCTATTATTGACAGTTATAAAAAGCGACAATGTTACTTTTTTGTTAGGCTGTTGAACTGTTGTGTGCCTCTATACCTGATGTGTATAAATTGATGTCATGAGGTCTCATGCTTAAGTCTGATGAAGAGGACTAGATCCATGAAAGCTCACATTTAAATACAGAAGTTAGTCTTTAAAGTGCCACAATGTTTTTGCCTTTTTTGTTTTGTTTTGTTTACTCTCTGACATGCTTGAAACTCCTGTTAGGCTGGCTAGAAGTCCAATGTGACCTGGCACATAACGCACACAAGACTGAGAACTCCTGTGCGATGTCATTCCTGGAAAAACTTTGTGTTTTGACTTTTTGCCTTCCAGGCATCTGCCTAGACCAGTGATAATGAACCTTGGCACTCAAGATGTTCTTGGACTTCAATTACAAGATGTCCAAGTCAGCACTTCTGCTGATCAATGCTTCTGGGAATTGAAGTTCAAGAACACCTGGAGTGCCAAGGTTCACCATCACTGGCCTAGACCGATCCATGACAGGGGGAACCAAAATTAAAGATGATTATCCTATTCCATACAGTTCACAAGCCTCTGTTTTTCTATGCAGAACTGGCATAACTGCTACTAAGTATGGCAGTGGCACCAGGGCTACTGAAACTGCCAGTGGATCAACCTCTTTGGAGGTCTGGTATTAGGATGGTGTCTATGGCAAGGCAGCACAATTTGCTACACTACAGAAACCACACAACGTCATCATTCATATCACAGGTCTCATCTCCTGCCATAAATTGTACTGTTAATATCCAGCACACTATGCTACCATTGTGCAAAATGTGTACCTTCTTACTGGAAAAGCACCCATATGTTGATATCCAAATCATAGCACACACATCATGTCTACAGATTGCTCCAAAAATATCAGTCACTGCTTCATAGCATCAAATCAACACACAAAATAATGGGCACATTGTTCCATTGTATAGCTGTGACACAAAAAAGCAATACAAGGCGTGGATCTTTATCTGTTGTCAAATGACAGCATCTGTATTCATTAACTGCAATGAAAGAGACATGACTAATCCATTTCCTTTTAACAGCGCTGAGGCATGGAGACATAGGAGTTGGATGAACTTTCTTTTAAACAAAATCACCACAAAACACACGAGAAAACTATGAGGATTTGTGCCTTGCATGCAATGTTTTTATACGATTAGGCTAATTCTTGTTAATATCATGCAGAAGAAGATACTGCAATGGCACACTGCTTCTGTATATACAGTACCTTAAAAGTCCTATGATGAAGATGATCCAAAAATAAACAAGAGATAGCCCATGAAGCAGTGGCGTCGCGCGGTGTTCAGCCGCCTGGGGCGAAGAAGAAAATCGCCGCCCCCCCCCCAGCTCCCCGCTGCTGCCGGTCCCCCCCCCGGACCCAGGCAGAAGGCGCCCCCCTGCTGAACAGCGGCGCGCGCGCGCTGCACACCTCTGCCCGCTCGCCCTCCAGGGGCACTCCGTCACCCACCCCCAACGAGCGCACCTCCACCTCCGGCAACTCGCTCGCCCGGCTGGCCATCGCTTCTTGCCTCGTCCTGGCAAGGAGGGGTGTGTGTGTCTGCAGCGACCTTCGGGGCCGCCGTGTCCCCCCACCACCACCACCGCAAACGCCTGGCCGGCAGGAGGCGGCCCCTTCGGCTTCCAGAGCCAAGCCGGGGGGCGCGCTACCCGGGGCGCAAGAGCACAGCTGCCGAAGGGAGGGAGGAAAGGACGGAGGTGGCGGGCGCTACCCACCCCCGGAGGAGGGCCGCGCGGGAGCGAGGGCCGGGGCCTGAGCCGGCTGGCTGCCGGGGCGCCGCCGCCGCCAGGGCGCCACTCGGGGGCTCTCCTGGCGGGCGGCCCGCATGCGCGCGCACGCTACCCACCTCCTGCCCAGCCAGCCGCCAGGGGCTCCCCGCCACGGCGCCACCCACCCCCGACGAGCGCCCCCGTCTGACGGCAAGCTGGGTGGGTGGCTGGGCGGGCGGAGGCGAGCAGCGTGCGCGCACACGCGGGCCGCCCTCCAGGAGAGCCCCCGACGGCTAGCCGGGCGGGCGGGGCCCCTCCTTGAATGGTGTCCGCCTTAAAAAAAAACCCTTTTTCTCCTCCTCGCCCCCGACGGCCAGCCAGGTGGACGGAGGCGAGCAGCGCTCGCCAGCAAAACGGCCGCCCTCCGCCTGGGAAGTCCTGCTTCCTAAGCCCGGCCCCAGGCAGAGGGAGGCCAAACTGGTGGGGACATTTTGCCGCCCCCTGAAATCCGCTGCCCGGGGCATCCGCCCGCCCCGCCCCCCCCACGCGACGCCACTGCCATGAAGATGAAAGTCCCAACTGGTAATAATAATAATTTCGTGTCAGAGATTACTCTGGATTGAAAGGCTTCCCAACTGGTTATCTGGGAAGGATAAAGATTGTTTGTTTGGATTATTTATATGTTGTCCCCATAGGAACCCACGGCAGATCATAGCATCTACAATAAATTAACATACAAAGCTATATATTTAAAAATTATAAAAACCTATGAATAGTGCTATTGCTAATGAAATACAGTAAGTGGATAAAAGCCATAATATTTAAAGTGCTGATGTGCACAGAGGCAAAAGGAAAATCTAATGTGCAACACATATTTGCATGAGAAAATAAAGTAAGCTCAACATAGTATAAGAAGAAATGGGATGTGTAAACATTGCACTATTGGGGTTTAGCAAATTACAATGGACTATATTAAGATTTTTTAGTAAGTGCCTAAGAGGTAAACCATATACTGTAGTTAGGAGCTATATTGCAAAGTTTAATCTTTCAGAGCCCTTATCTAAGTTGACATTTCCATTTGATTTCTTGAGCTCTCTTGTGCGGGTGGGGGTGGATGTTCTCTTATTTTTGTGTTTATTTATTTTAATTTCTTGCAATGTTGTTTATAATATTTCTACGATCAAGTCACTAAAAGTTGAATTTGACCACATTTCTATCACTTTTTGCTTTTCTTCTTGTCTGTTATTAGGATTGTAAACAGCTACGTCAGCTATCCATTGGGACTTTTCTTTTCTTTTGGCTATAGTAATAATCTTTTTGTACTCTTTCCTGATAGTATACCTTGTTTTAATCCACATTTCTTCTGTTCAGAGTCAGCTGAGCTTCGGACTGCTGTTTTTATTTGTTTATAGCAATTATCCTTATATATCCACCCCATAGCGCCCCACGGCTGATTT
Organism: Furcifer pardalis; assembly: GCA_030440675.1. Classification (NCBI taxonomy): domain Eukaryota; kingdom Metazoa; phylum Chordata; class Lepidosauria; order Squamata; family Chamaeleonidae; genus Furcifer; species Furcifer pardalis. Next base: position 149,626,812 of record CP126891.1, read on the forward strand.
ACAAGTTAATTAGCATTTTGCCACAACATGCTGAGTCTTCATTTTACCGACCTCAGAAGGATGGAAGGCTGAGTCAACTTTGATTCCTGTCAGGATCGGACTCACAACGTTTTGGCTGCAGTAGAGCAGTTTAACTAATGTGCCCTCTTCCATTTTTTATAATACTGTATATCTGTTCATTACATGGTCTTCAAATTCTTCAAGAATTATTTAAATTATATTTTGTCGATATGATTTTTAGTGTTCTTTTAAAACTTTCCTTAATTATTAAAAGCTCATAGTCCTTGTTTTTGGTGAGAAAATAGAGGTTCTCCATTTTCCAGTTACACATCTCTGAGGAATGTGTTACAAGACCTTCTGTGGATACCTGAATTAATGGATAACAGCAAGCCCTATATTTAACACACACCTGAGTCATAGACGCAGCAGAGGGGTTTCAAATGCCTCTGTTGGTCTGCATGAGAGCTATGAAAATGTCTGCTTTCATTACTAGTAATCATTATGTTACAGACAGTGATCATGCTAATCTGCCACAGAAATACATATCTATTAAGTATTTTAGGCATTTTTAAATCAGCCTTACATAGTTCAGCTGCATGATCAAAATTTCAGCCATTAATTTACAGGATTGCCACAAATCAGGAGCAACGTGACAGCACATAACAACACTAAATCAGGAGTAACTGGTTGTTTACAAATAAAAGCAGGAGAAAAGCAACATCTTGCCATGAGCTGTTGGATTCTCAATTATAATTTCCCTGCATTTTCCACCTGAAATATGGTGCACACCAGAAGAAGTGATCTTGAACCATAAAGGTTCACAGAATGTTTTATTGTTTTAGTGATACAATTAAGGTATTGCCTTTGTTTATGGTTGTTTACAGGTGGTTCTTGAGTACAGCATCTAAAGAGCAAACACAAAAAGTCTTGTTGCTTGCTGAAAGACTATCACCATGCATCTGTCATTATATTTGCCTAGTGCTCTCCTTGAATCTTTATTCGTTATCAGAACCAATGCAACACAGCACCTAAATTGGTGGATTAAGACTAAGGGGAGTTAGGATCTTACCCCCATTCAGCCATAAGCTTTTTGGGTGGCCTCAGTGCAGAAAATCTCTAAAGCTAACCTGCCTCACTTATCATTGAATTACAACAGGGATGCCGAAACTTTTCAGGCCCTGGGCCAGTCACGAGGTTCCTTGCAATCTGTTTTTCAATAGCATGAGATAGATTTTAGGCTGCCATTTTCTCTGCTCAAACCAGAGGTGCCTCAAATACAGCCATGGGCCGGATCTAGCCGCAGACACCAATTCATGCAGCCCACACCGCCCTTGTCGCTCCTGGAAGTGCGTTTTACTTCCACTTCCGGGAGTGATGAGGGCAGTGTGGGCCAGATGGATTGATGTCAGGGGCTGGATCTGGCCCACAGGCTATAGTTTGTGCAACCCTGAATTATAATAAAAGAAGAACACAGTATGGCACCTTGAGTTCCCTGGAAGAAAGGTATGATATATAATGCAAGCATTATGTACTGTATTATAAATATCACAACAGTGTGTAAAGGAGTAAAATTATCTGCATAGACCTTACAAAAAATATGGCAAGGTTGGTTATTATCATCTCACATTTGCATCCAGCCCCAGCCTGGTTATTGCAGCCCTATTCTACCTTTTCTTTAAAATGACTAATGGATGGGGCAAAGACAAACATACTTTCCCTGTTGTTAAAATCTTTGTGAATAGGGCCTCCTGTTGCTGGCCATGCTCTGAAACCTCTCCCTAGTTGGGATCCCTGATAAGATAGCTGCTTGAACATGGCTTGATAGTCTACCTCAGACAGAAAAATCTCTTGGCTGGTTGTGTATCTCAGTTACCCCTTCCTGTTCCAGATGGATAAAGTAAAGGTAAAGGTTTCCCTTGCTCGAAAGCCAGTCGTATCCGACTCTAGGGGTCAGTGCTCATCTCTGTTTCTGGATACAGCTGCAAAAATGATGCTCATCACAAGATGTGGAAAGAATGAGATTCTGGATGTTCTTGGGAAGGAAAGGAGAATCATTAATCCCACATCTTGTAATTTCTGTATGTACTCAAGTATAAGTCTAGTTTTTTAGCCCCCAAAATGAAGTCCAAAAAGGGGTCAACTACCCCAAGGGTCCCAAAACCGCTATGGTGCAAATTCGAAAACACAGTAAAAAAAAAAGAAGCACTAACACTACCATAAAAACTCAAAAATATACCCACACAAATATCTAACTTAATTAATTTTACTGTATTTTCATGTATTTTAATTATTGAAACTCACTAGCAGCTGCTGCATTTTCCACCCCCAACTTATACTTGGGGCAAACTACTTTCCTAGTTTTAGAGGTCCAAATTAGGTGCTTCAACTTATATTCGGGATGACTTATAGTCAAGTATATATGTTAGACTCCAATTTACCCTCACCAAGCAATACTAGGGCTACTTCAAGTTCTTAAAAGAAGAGAGTTGGAGTTGAGTTGTAATTACTAAAAAAATAAAAATAGGACATTTCTTCCCTAGAGTCCAAGGCAATTCACTATACAGCACAAGCTGGAACCAGGAAGGGACTTAACAAGCATGTGCCCAGTCCCTGGTGGGTTGCCCTCTGCCCCAGCCTTGGCAAGACACAGCCATCTGCTCAGAATCAGCACAAGGGGTCACATGGAATTAATTAGACAGTTCCACCACTGGTTGCTCTTAAGGAGTGATCAAGGCTTTGGCCATCTGAACCCTATGAGAGAAAACAGTCAAATCCAACCCATGTCAGGCTGCCAAAAGCCATCATCTGGCTGTGTCCCAGAGAGACAGGCTCCCCTGGAGGGAATTCTGCTTCTCCTTTCTGCCCAGGCCCTTTGGCCTGGAAAGTCCCATGTCACAAATCCCTGCAAGCTGCTCCTTGGAAGCCTTTGGACTGGAACCAGAAAAGAGCAGCCCAGTTGAAACCCAATGGGGCTATAAACAGCAGGGAGGTCAGTTCAGCCCCCCCCCCTTCAATGCCTTTGAAGAACATACAAAGGAAGTGCAAGTGTGAAGTAAAATACATACATTAGACCAGGGGTGGCCAACCTTGGCCCTTTCAGGTGTTCCTGGACTTCAATTACCAGAAGCTCAAGTTGCAACACCAGTTGACCAGGGCTTCTGGGAATTGAAGTTCAAGAACACCTGAAGCATTCAAATTGGCTACCCCTGCATTAGACTAAGTGGATTAGAGTAGACCAATCCTACTCCCTACATGCACAGCTGCCCAAAACCTCTCCCTTAATGTCTGCTGATATTTATGTGTGGAGTTACTCTACAAGATGAGGATGCTGACTGATCCAATAGTGTTCAGGTCAAGACCCTACTGGAATTCTGCTCTCAGCTCTCCATACAAATTAGGTTGGGTTCAATTTTCCTTTAAATTAGCTCATCTGCATAAAGCCTTTTTAATATAATGATATAATGAACAAGGTAAATAAACACATAGGAGCAAAATATTTGCAGATAAAACAAAATGAATCAATACATATATCCAAATGCGATAAACAAACATAGAATAATTGAATGTCCTTAAAGGGGGGAGGTGTAAAATCACTTTGCATCTATGAACGCTGAGACATCATATACTGTACAGAAAATCCACACGATTATTGACGTTCAAGAGATCACTGTAAATCCACCAAGATCATTATACTTCATGAGAATTGGCATAATCCACTCGAGTTGCTATTTCTGTTCTGTTCAGCTTCTCCAGAATTCACCCAACTGCCAATTTTACTTTCCACTTTCAAAACTCCACATTTGTTAGCGGAAATGAACACAGATCGTATCAGAGGGTGGTGAAGTCTGCACTACAATGTGTCAGGTCAGAAAAGTGAGCCTCGTGTAAGGACCCTTCCCATGCTCAGATTATTCATTTATTTATAGCATTTTAGCCTACTCTTAAGACGAAAAGCTTTCCAAACCAGCTTAGAGATAAATAAAAGTCAAAACAGATTCTGCTTTCAAGTTTACAATCTAATAGCAACAACCCAAAGGAACATAGGAAGAGGGGAAATATATATATATCACCATTCATATCTGGCCCACCAATGGTCTAAGGAATGGTCTGCCCTCAAGCCCCTTCCCCATCCTTCACCAACCCACCCAGCACTGACATTCTAACAAATTGGAGAGAACAGGAGACTTTCCACTTTCCTCATTCCAAAGAGTGTGATGGCTCAGTCTGAGAAGGTATTCTGTTGCTTCATCCCAAAATCTGTAAGTTAAGGCATTTCCCTCTTCAACTGCCTGTTCACCTGGAGCCAGTGCAATTCCCCCATCTTTGTCTTAAAGATGGCACAGAAACACTTTAGCAAAAGCAGAAAGAACAAATCAGTTGTTATTCCTCTATGCATTCTTTGAACACAAAGTGTTATGATGCCATTCCACTATAATGTCCGTAGACTTGCAAAAGCACAGCCTCATTGTATTCGTAGCTTCCCAGAAGTAAGCTTTATCAACTTCCGTAGGGTTTTTCAAGTTCATGGGTTTCATCAGCAACATACCAGTGGGTGTAGCAATCTTGGGTGAGGCAAGGAATCTTTTGCATATACAGTAGCTTAATATCAAAGGAGAAGGATAATAGGATGGCAAACAAAACAGAGTCATGGAGGAAGAAGGGTCTACAGGAGATTATCCTACAAAACATGCAACCCTCTTAGCAGAAAAAAAGAGTTACTAACCCTCAATCAAAAGCTATAGATATGAGCTCTTCTTTGAAACAGGAACCAGCAAAGGCCGTCCAGTTGGCTCTACTTCCTCCAGCTCTGTACTCTTCAAGGACACACTTCGATGGCTTGGAGATGCCATGGTCAGAAACACTCAAAGAGAAGTGAGTTCACGATGGGTGGCGTTTCTTAAAGCTGAAATAATGAGGAAACAAGCAGAAACAATTCCTGTAAGAATAAAAACGATGGTATTTCTAAAGCTGTCTGAGTAGCTGCAATAAGGAGCTTTCAGTTGAGCTGAGATTTTGAAACAGGCAAATGACCAAAGAAGAGTACAAACAAGAAACCAATATGCATAGGGAGTAGTTCAAGATGTTTAACGCTCAGAATCATTCCAAACTTACAAGAGAAGTTAATAATAATAATAATAATAATAATAATAATAATAATAATAATAATAATAATAATAATAATAATAATAATAATAATAATAATAATAATAATAATAATAATAATAATAATAAAAGGTTTTCTCCAAGTTTACTAACTACTTACTACAACAACTGCTAAATGCTATGCTAAAGAAAATGGATAAAATATATTTGTCGGCTAAGGAAGATCCTAGATTTCTGATTCATTCTTGGTGGTCTGACACAGGCAGATCTCCCTGTGAGCAACATGTAGAATTTCTAATAAGTGTAATAGACTATCTTGGAAGAATATAGACTCTTCTTTTTAAAACAATTTAAAACAAAGCATGGATGCCCATCTGCCAAAGATACTTTAGCTGTGGACTCTCTGCTTTGCCAGAAGATTGCACTCAATTACCTTTGAATCCCTTTCAACTTTACCACACTAAACTTCTATGGATTCTGCACAGCATGTCACTCTTCTAACTTTCCCATTTTCGGAAAGCCCAACTGCACTGTTTTCTTTCCCAACTACAGCAGTGTACTTGAATAGTTATTTGGTTAAAATGTGCCTGAGTATTTATTTCATTCCAGTTTATTTCATTCCAATGAAAAACAGGAGAAGTGGTTGAGTGACTGACCTAGTGGCTATGCAAATTAGTGCTTTGTATGGGAGAGTAGGAAAGATTTCTTGACTGACATGTGAGTTGGCCGCGCCACACTTCTAAGCTAGCTTCCAGAGGAAATTTGAAAAACAGATTTCTCAGATTTTTCTCCTGGGGAGAAAATTGTATGTTGTACTCAGGCACACTAAATTAACTACCGTATATGCCGGTGCACAAGGCGACTGGGTAGATAAGACGACCCCCCAACATTTCCACTCAAAATATAGAGTTTGTTATATACTCGCTATATAAGACCACCCCCTCTTCCGCACACCTTCCACACATGCAAAAGAGCAAATACAAGAGTTACCGTAGTCTTTAAGGTGCCACAAGTTTTTTGATGTTGTTTTGTTTAGTCTCTGATATGCTTTGCTCAGAAAATATTACGATATATTTTCGCGCAGGAAGACCTGTCCTTTCCCCTGATTGGGTGAAGGGGAGCTTGGGGCGGGATCTTCCCGAAGAGACGGAGGAGCCAATCAGGTTGCCGCGGGCGCGAGTTTAATGCAGGCGAGTTTGAATGCGAGTGAGTTTGAATGCGAGTGAGTTTGAATGCGGGCGAGTTTCAATGTGGTCGTGCGGATGGTTGCCGCGGGCACGAGAAGCAGCCCCAGCCGTGTGAGCGGTTGCTCCGCCGCTGCACAAGAACCGCGATAGGGGAAAGGACAGGAACCGCGCAGGAAGACCTGTCCTTTCCCCTGATTGGGCGAAGGGGAGCTTAGGGCGGGATCTTCCAAGAAGGTGGCGGGGAAGGATTCAACGGTCTCCCCGGAGCTGCTGCCCAAGCCCCGGTAAGTATTTGGGAACCCAAATGACATGCACCCGATAGACAAGACGACCCCCCACTTGGAGGCATTTTTTGGGGGGTGAAAAAGTCGCCCTGTATGCCGGCATATACGGTATGCAATTTCATTACGTACTGCTCACCCTCCTCACTCCCAGATACTATTTGTACTAGAAGAAGCCCCTGCTATGTAGCTATGTTGGCTGCTATGTTTGTTGTTTGTCTGAGTCTTTGTTCCAGCCTTGACAGGAAAAAACTCTTTTAATAATGCAAAATCTGGGGCTCAATAGACAGGATCAGATCCCCTATTTAAAAAAGAAAACAAAAAAAACCTTTCAAGGGATGAGTTAAAAGCTCTTGAGAACAATAGCAAACTATTTAATGCAAATCATTTGGGACCAGCATACCATGCAGACAGGCAAGTAAACATATAACAGAGGAACATTTCCAAGGCAAAAAGGGCTGCTTTCTCCCTTTGCATTCATTATGAAATGGTGGTATTTTGTTGACTGAGAGCGGAAACAGACACTAGGGTTTGCTGGTAATTAGTTAAAAACACATTAAGGATGCAGAAAAGTAACTGAAGCAGGCTTTCTTGCTTGTGAAATGGAACTTGGAAGAGATCTCCTGTTTAAATACTGAAGACTAATCAACAAACAAAACTGAATAATTTGCCTAATTTTAGAGATAAGAAAACTCCTGTTGTGACATTGAGATGCTCACATTCTTTCAGAATGTCTCTCCTCCAATTATGGACTATCTCTATTCTGTGTTTCTGGCCTCACTTTTTACAAGGCATCCACAATATCAAGTCCAGTCAATCAACCACCCACCCACCCACCCACCCACCCAACCAACCAACCAACCAACCAATCAATCAATCAATCAATCAATCAATCAATCAATCAATCAATCAATCAATCAATCAATCAATCAATATGTTGTGAATAAAATTATCATCCTGTCCTACTTCCTCAAGCTTCTGCTCACAACTGTCCAGTGAGGCCAATGAGGAAGAGAAACAATGATAGACCCAAGGCAGGACAGTCAATAATTTGGGATAACTGGGGCCTTGCTCAAGGGCACCAGACTTTAGGTAAAGTTAAAGGTCGCTCTTTCTTGAAAGTCAGTCGTCTCCGACTCTAGGATTCAGTGCTCTGTTTGTAGCCAAAGAGCAGCATGGTCTGCGTTTGCAGACATTTCTGTGGACATGTGACAGGCATGCCTCAACACTGGAATGCATGGAACGCTGTTTACCTTCTCACCAAAGGGGATCCCTATTTATCTACTTGCAATTTCTTGCTTTCGAAGGAGCTGGGACAATGATGGGAGCTCACTCTGTCATGCAGTACCCAGGAATCGAACTCTGACCTTCCTTCCAGTCTTTGAGTTCAGCATCTTAACCACTTGAATTTTTTTTTGAATAGTAGCCATCTTAGTTTTGTTTGTTTTCTGATATGCAGGTGGGAGGTTGATCAGAAACCAGAGTGGGCTTTCTCTGCACCTTTGAGATTGAAAGGGAGACATTTAGAGCTAATCTGAATAATCTATTGTTGCTGATAGCTGTGGGAGGCTGGATTGTTATGCTTGCTCATCTGTCACTCTGCTTGAGCAAACCCTTCTCCCTTTGACCCAAGCATTTGGTGTATATAAACCATGCCTGTAAGTTTCACTCTTTGTCTGAAGAAGTGGACTTGATCCATGAAAGCTAACAATAAAAATATAGCAGTTGGTCTTTAAAGTGCTACAGTGTATTTTGTTTTCTGATATGTCGAAGCACTTGAGCCACCACAGTTCCTTTAGAGGGCATCAAAATCTAGGTTTGAATCCACTGGCGGGTTATGGGGGGGGGAATGGCAACCCCTCCTCCCAGCCCTGTTTGAAAGCTGCAGGTGGCCCACCCCTTCAATGGTGGCACACCCCTTATCTGCTAGCTAAGCTAAACCACTGCTCTTTGCTGAAGTAGGATTCTTGAGAGAGGGAGGCAGAATTATCTCTTTGTTTCATGTGCATACAAATGCGCACTTCCCCGTCTCCTAAATTATTTATGCCTTTTTCTAGCAGAGAGTAAAAATGTGACTCCAAATTAAACTGGTGGAATTTTACAAGATTGTCAGATGTGTGCTAGTTTAACTCACATGTGGTGTTGCTATAAATACATTATGAGTTAATAACAACAGAACTGGGACACTTATGTAGGTTAAAGAAGAGTGCAGTTATAAGGGCAATTAGAAGCTAAACATTAATAGGTTTAGGACAGAAATGAAAATAACATTTCTTAACATCAAATAATTTGAAATCATCTTTAAAGAGGTAGCCATGAGGTTTCAAGAAGTACAGTACAAACTTGCTTAAAGAGCAATCCTGTGTAATGCATTATGCTCTTTAAGTGAGGTACAACTATATAACAAAAAGGAAACAGATAAACAAAAGGCATCGTGACACTGTAAAGACTGGCAGATTTTTCTTCACATGTGTTCCTGTGGATTAGGAAACACTTCTTCTGGCACACAAGGAAGATGTCACAGAAAAAGAAAATTTAGAAGTGGCCACTGCTCCAAAGATGGCCTGTCTATCTAGAAAATTAGGCTGGCATTTTTAAAGTGGAAAGATGTTGAGCCAGAAAGCTGTGTAATTTTCTTCTCAACCAGCCTCTAGTTCTGAAGCCAGAGTCTACAGTAGAGATTTCCAACCTATGGCCCATGGGCCAGACATGGCCTGTGGCACCTTTTCATGTGGCCTGCTGCTGCTGCCACCACAGCCGTACCCGGAAGTTTTTGAATTTACGAAGCCATAAAACCTGCCTGCGCATATGTAAATGCGGTTACTTCAGCCATAAATGTGCCCATGGCTGTCATAAACATGGAAGCGGGTATATTTACTTCCACTTCGGGTGTGTGTGTGTGTGTGGTCTGACCTGCTCAGCTGTCTGGGGTGTGGTCAGGATCACAACGTAAAAAGGTTGGGAACTCCTGGTCTACAGCACTGTCCACTCACAAGACTGTAAAGAAAAATGCTTATTAGCATGTGTGGTAAGCAAAGATTCCTTAGTACTTGAATCCTTCAACACATTCAGGAATTTTGAAATGACTTTTTCTTGATTAGAACAATTGTGGAATCGCCACTGCTGGCAATGACGTCGACGTCTTCGGCATCATCATAGCAGTAGCAGTAGCAGTAGCAGTAGCAGTAGCAGTAGCAGTAGCAGTAGCAGTAGCAGTAGCAGTAGCAGTTCCTTCTCGTGCTGTGCAGCATCTGACTCTGTCACTAAAGCATTATAGCAACAAGGCTCCTCATTGCTTCTTCAGCAATAAAGTTTTTCGGGGCCGGGATGCTAGCCCAATGCCCAACCCTCCTTCTATCTAATCTGGAATTGGGACAAATTCAAAAACGAATCCAAGTGATTTGGCTTTGTTGTAGTTTGATTCACAGCCTATTTTACCCTTTTGTTCAGATTACTTGGGAATTCAATTACCTAGTTTTGGTCAATGCCACAACTCGCCTTTCCAATCAGGAAAAGACACTGTTTACCTAGGTTTTCTGCACAGTGGAGAAACAAGTAGTGCACTGTAATTAATTGGAGTTGTTTCTATTTTATATTGTTTTTCCCATGTAGAGGTGATCTAGTGCTAAACTAATATACCAATGCAGTAGTAAAATGATTTAGTGCTAAACTGAGCATTTTAAAAAATTATAAGATTATATTCAGGGAGACTAGAGAGAAATCCTGCAGAGGTGGGTATTCCCACTGCCCAGAATATCACATCCAGATTAGTACAGAAACAGACTACCACCCACATTCACACACCCCATCCTTCTGATGAATGAAACATCTGATCACATGGGGGAAAGATAGTTTGAATTGTTCCAGCTTGAAAAAAGTAGACATCCCCAAGAGCAGAAGAAAAAACTCCATATCTGAAGCAAAAAGTCCTGGCCTGATTCACTTTGGTCTTAGCGTCATGTGGTCAGGTTTTTTTTATTCAAATCCATCCATTCTATCTCCACAGCAAATCCTGTACTGTCTGCCAGATTAGTTGCAGCCTTGTTGAGGCACGTAGTGTACCCAAGGCTATCACCCATTTGATACAAACTGGGCAAAATCCTGTTGCATAGCTTTGCACTGGCATATACCAGATCAAGGGCTGGAAACATTTGAATTAAACTCACAGAAAGTGTCCTATCTTCCCTTTTCAACTTCTGAGGCTCCTTTTTTTTTTTTGGCCTGGGAAAGCTTTTGGGAACCTTGGAACATAAGAATGGCATTTTAATATGTTGCCAGATCACTGCTGCTGAAAGTGGGGACAGGATGGATTATAGGATGGCACCAGTCCCATATTCTTCTTCTAGTTTGGGCATGAAAAATATGCCTGCCTTTCACAATTTAGTGCAGAGGAAAATTCTTGGTTTTTTTAAAATTACAACCTTGTATGCTACTTGTAGTTAGAGTGCCTTGGTGTGACTTTCCTAGGCTGAGGTGGTTGTTGGGGTTTTATTTACTCTAGCTCAGAAAGATGATTTTATTTATTTATTTATTTATTCTTCAAATTTCTATTGCTGCCCAACTTGGCAACGACTCTGGGTGGCTAACAACAATTAAAAGCAACATCGAAACTAACTAAAAGCCCTTAAAAACCTCAGTAAAAGCCCTTAAAAACCTCAGTAAAAATTCAGAATAATTTACCCACTCTTCCCATCCATTAAAAGATGGAGAGAAATCTTAATTATATAAGCCAGCAGGCGGGGGGTCACCCCTCCATCAGTGCCCTACACCTGCCCTGACAGCCAGGTTTTCAGTTCTTTCCTAAAGGGCAGCAATTCCATCTGCAGCCATAACTCTGTTGGCAGGAGGTTCCATAGGGCTGGTATGGACACAGAGAAGGCATTCTTTCTTGTGCTAGAGAGACGAGCCCCTCTAGCAGATGGTACAATTAGAGAGCCCCTCCGGTCTGCTCTGATTGGACGGACAGATGTTCTTGGGGTGATGTGGTCTCTTAGATATCCTGGCCCACTACCATGTAGGGCTTTAAAGGTCATTACCAGCACCTTGAATTGCACCCAGAGGCATACTGGTAACCAGTGCAGCTCCTGAAGCAGTGGCGAGGCATGGGCATAGCGCCCGTACCTCATCACCACCTGGGCTGCCGCATTCTGGACCAGTTGTAGCTTCCGAATGGTCATCAAGGGCAGCCCCATGTAGAGTGCATTACAGTAATCTAGTCTAGAGGTGACCAGAGCATGCGTGACCCGGTCCAGGAGTCCTGGTCCAGGAGTCCTGGTCTAAGGTATCCCAGTCCAGGAGCGGGCACAACTGGCGGGTCACACAATGTTGTGTAAAAGCCCTCCTGGCCACGACTGCCACTTGCTCTTTGAACAGTAGCCATGGTGTCTTAACTTTCCATTCAGAGATCCAAAAACAAGCTCTGGAGGTGCAGAACCAAAAACCTTGCTCCAAGTGTCAAGGTAAATCTACATGATGCAACCAATACAACCAGGTGAAAAAAACCTGCAGCACAGTAAAACAGTATTAGGCCACCCTTCCTGTCAAAGACGGAGAAAAGGAGCACCAGGTTGCTGGATCTGATTCAGAGTAACGTGGGTGGGTCATTCAATATCCCGCCACTGGGACATAATTGATATCTTCTAATATATCTGGATGATTTTTTGAGGTGCTGTCACCTACCCGCTGAAGGAGAAGAGTGAGATACTGTACATGATATGTTGAAGAATGTGGCCATTGTGAAGAACTCATTTGAAAGAAAATACAAGGCTCTGCAGATGGACAATAGTCGTGAGTACCATTCACATATACACATGTTTTTCTAGCAGAACAAGTCAGTTTGCACAGCAGAACTGCTCCATATACACCTGAGCTGAAAGGAAGTTGAGATCTCTTTTGGAGAGACAGTGGAACCTTGGTTAACAAACAGGTCAATTAACACCAAAATTCCATAACAAAAGGAAATCCATAGAAAATAGTGGCCTGGGTTATGGAATTTTTTTCGGACTGGAGCAATTGCTTTTCAATGCATTTCTATGGAAAATGGTGTTTCATTAATGTATTTTGGTTTTCAATGCATTCCTATGGGAAATTGCAGTCAATGCATTCCTATGGGAAATTTGGTTAAAGTAATTTTTGCTGTAAGAAACATCCCAGAGAATACATTAGTTATGTTAACCGAAGTTCCACTGTACATGCTTGCTAATGTAAAACTATTAATTTAATTTAATTTAATTTTTCATATTTTTCCAACACCCTGTTCACCAAAGTGACTCAGGGTAGTTACATCTTACTAATCTTACTAATTATAAAGTAGAGGGAGAGAGGGGCTCAGATCATCCAGTGAGCTGGGGTCATTATACCTCCCGCACCCCATACCTGCCCCACCAGCCATGTTTTTAGATTCTTCCTAAAGGGCAGCAGCTCCGTCTGGAGACGTAGCTCCATTGGCAGGAGGTTCCATAGGGCAGGAGTGGACACATGGAAGACCCTCCTTCTAGTGCCAGAGAGATGCGCCTCTCTGGCTGATGGAACAACTAGAGAGCCTCTCTGGTCCACTCTGGTGGGATGGACAGATATTCTTGGGGTGAGGAGGTCTCTTAAATATCCTATGCAACAAATTTTGGACGGATGTAAGCATGACAGTAATGTATCTCCAGAACAGATGGCCAACCAAGGCATCATGACAACATTATTTGAGTTATGGCATGGCAGAGGACCAAGCATAAAATTTATCAGAGTTTTTGGAGTCCTGGCATATGTTTATATACCAAAACAGACAAGGCACAAACTGAACTCTAGAACTGAACAGACTGTGGCTATATCCATAGCAGCAAAGGCTAGGAGCAAAGTAATGAACTTAAAAACAGGCAAAGTCAGTATAAGATATGGGGTTCATTGAGCTGGCAGAGCTAGGGACTTCCTGTTCCATCCCAGTCTTCAGGCTATTGCAGAGAGTGTGGTGAATGGAATATCCATTGTGGTGTTAGTGCATAGAATGAAGAAATTGGACTCAGGCGGTCTGGAGTCCAGTCCCCACTCAGTCATGGAAGTTCACGGGAGGTGTGGAACTGGTAGCATCTCAAAAGCCTTATTAAGGTCACTATGTCAGTTCTGATTTGATTGCACTTAACAAAGTAACAGCAAATGATGAAAGGTACCTCTTACCCATAGGGATCAATAAAACCTTTCAATAAGCACTGAACCGTAGAGTTGGATATGACTGGCTTTCTAGCAAGGGTGACCTTTACCTATCTGAAGTTCTTCTCTTGGTATTTGAGCACTGCCAGTGAGGGAAAGCCCAACACCCTCTAGGTCCATGATGATGAACCTTCACACTCCAGGTATTCTTGGACTACAATTCTCAGAAGCCCAAGTCTCTGAGAATCCTTATGAATGGGTTTATTGCACATCCCTGCATTATTGCAACCACACATTCCATTTCGCTGTCTCCAGCAGCTCAGAAAATCAAAGGGCTGTCAGCTTCTATGCTCCAGATTGAAGGCACATCTCCTCTACAAACATTAGCCTGATCGATAAGATTGCCTGCAAGAAGTCAGGAAAAAAGTTCTCTCGGAATCCCTAAAGACCCATAACCTTCTGAGGATAGTCTTTTCTAATTAGTTGCCCATTCCATGGAAATAACTGACAATCTAAAACTAATTAGGTCACAAAATGTCAATGAGAACAGAACTGTTTTAGGCACGCACACACCATGACAGCCTAGACTTCCTCAGTTCTAGTACAAAAGCTCTATCGTGACCATGTTTCCCTTAGGGAGGACAGTCCTCTGTTTGAAGAGCTGTCCTTTTTTGGTGATGCATATTCTCCTTTTTGATGACATGTAAGATGACATGTAAGATCAGGATCCTAGTGAGCTGCTCTCACTGAGCACAGAAAGTAAATGTTTTCATTGGGAAATATAATCAGCCGTATTGCATTTTTTAAGTAAAAAATTTTTTTGGAAATAGAGGGGCTCATTTAGTGAGAAAATACACAAACCATGAATGGGATTCACAGAGACTTGGGGTTTAAGGGAACTGAAATCCAAGAACACCTGCAGTGCCAAGGTGGCCTTAGGTGATTGGCACTGCCTGGATCCCAAGCAGTGGTGGGCAGCAAAAATGTTTGCTACCACACTGTGGGCAGAGTCTATGTCATGGGTGGAGCCTACTTTGTGGGCGATCTAATCATGTCTGCCCTACGGCCATGTATACATCTGCAAACACAGGCAGCACTGGCTCTTTGGCTGTAAATGGAGATGAGCACTGCACCCTAGTGTCAGATATGACTGACTTTTGAGCAAGGAAGACCTTGAACCACTTGCAGGGACAAAACCTGATGGGGCAGGGCAGGGAGGTGGGTGTGGTCACCCAATTTCGCTACCCACCCTTGCCCGAAGGCCACTCAATTTCACCACCACCCTGCCCAGAGGCCACCCAATTTTGCTGCCTCTCCTCCCAGGGGGATGCGAACCTGTTGCTGCCCACCACTGCTCTCAAGTCTGCAAGCAAGCGTCACAAATCTCTTCAATTTATAAAGAAATAGGGGCCACATTGTCCTTCTCTAAACAGATTATTTAATCTCTCTCTGAGCAACTGCTCGATTTTTGTGTGAATAACAGGAGTGTTTCTAACTAAAACAAATTTAATTCATGCTTTACATTTGTATACTCTATTCCTTGGAGTATGGAGTAAACCATACAGCCAGCAACTCAACACTGAGCGTCAGACAGTGGTTAACTAACCTGACTCCCTAAAGGGGCCAATGGCTATGAGTGGGTGAGCTCAGTGGTGGGCTCCAAAAAAGTTTACTACCACACTGTGGGTGTGGCATGGTGGGCATGGCCAGGGGAAAAGCCCTGCGCTGCACCCAAAGTAGGACTACTTTATTTCAAAACTTGGATGGGCAGGGCCAGCCAGAATTTCTGCTACCGGTTCTCGTGAACTGGTGCGAACCTGCTGATGCCCACCACTGGATGAGCCCCTTTAGGTGGGGTGATGGCCCCCCTCAGTGGAGGAAATGCCACTGGAAAGCATCATACTGGTCCCAAAGGCAAAATGAGCAGAGGAGGAACTCTGATTCCCAACGGTCATGGAGGCGAAAGAGGCCCTGCCAGATGGACTGGCTGTGAAGGCACACCTTGTCAATATCCTCAAGGTTGTGGCAGTCCATTGCAGTCCCGGTATTCAATCCTGCATGTCTCATTTCACGTGTGCTGAAGGGGATGGCGCTGAGATCATAGTGTATGGGTCACTTCACAGCAAGCTGAGATCCACCTAAAACAAATTCATGCCAATGTCATTTTTCCTGCTTCAGGAGGGGAAATGCATTCTCAGATATGAGCTGCAGTTGAAGCATGCAATTACCTGTACTTGGAACAACATACACACCTTGAAAATGTTGGGATGCCCCCCCCCCCCCGACACAACTCAGTCTATGCACTGCCTCTGGTCACCTCAGCAAATCCAGAGGAGGTACTTCTCAAAAGGCTAGAAGCGAGTTGCTGGCTTTATCATAACAACTGGAGAAAAGATTGAATTTCAGGTCTCAGGTATTTATCCTTCTCTCTCTCCTGCATTCCTTCATTTCTCCTTTTTTCTTCCTCCTCCTTTGGCAATTCCAGTTTCCCCTTTTTTACAATTATAATTTCTTCTCATTCCTTCGCTGCTCCTCTTTCCGCTGCATTTTGGGCTGAGTATGCACTCTGCTTGATTCATTATACTTTGAGGACTGTGCTGGCATTCATGAATAGTTCCAAAACACAGCTTTTCCTGTGGTGCAGTTGTACATTTGAAGACAGTAGGAGTCTTTGCAGACAAGGCCTGGGTTTTCTTTTGAAGGCATTCAGGCAGGGACGGAAACAGTTTCTTGGGGAAAGCAAGAAAGGTTTTGCTGAGTCAGGGGAATACCACTGCCTGGCTGTGCATAACATTATGCCACTTTCCACTTCGGCCAAACCTTCCAGGCAACCAAATGCCAAGAAACAAATAAATCGGGGCATACTGGTGAGGATGCTGGTATGCTATAAAGCAAGGATTCTCAACCTGTGTGTGTGTGTCCCCCTGTGCCATGTGGTGGAGAAAGGGCAAAATGGCCGTCCACCCCCTGAAGCTGTCTGGGGGAGCATGACCTGGCCCCTGGCTTTACAAGGTCGAGAACTCCTGCTATAAAGTTTCTCTGAGCTCAGGGTACCCAAATAACTTCTGGAACCATTATTAGAACTGTACGAATTCAACTGTTTTCTAAACAGTCTCTTGGATGGAAATGGGGCGCATGTAAAATAGATAAGAGGGAAATAAATGGTTGCAGATAGGTAAAGGTCACCCTTGCTCGAAAGCCAGTCGTATCCGACTCTAGGGTTCAGTGCTCATCTCTGTTTCAAAGCTGAAGAGTCAGTGCTGTCTGCTTCTGCAGACGTCTCCATAGTCATGTGCAGTGATGGGCATCAGCAGGTTCGCACCAGTTTGCCAGAACCAGTAGCAGAAATTCTGGCTGGCCCCTCTGCCCATCCAAGTTTTGAAATAAAGCAGCCCTAATTCAGGTGCATCGCAGGGCTTTCCCCCTGGACAACGCCCACCATACCACCCCCACAGTGTGGTAATAAAATTTTTTGGAGCCCACCGCTGGTCATGTGGTAGACATGACTAGACACTGGAGTGCATGGAGCGCTGTTTACCTTCCCACCAAAGTGGTCTTTAGTTATCTACTGTATATACTCGACTATAAGTTGTCCCAAATATAAGTCAAGGTACCTAATTTGGACCTCTAAAACTAGGAAAATAGATTGACCCAAGGATAAGTCAGGGGTGGAAAATGCAACAGCTGCTAGTGAGTTTCAGCAATTAAAATACATGAAAAACACGGTACAATTAATTTATTCAGACATTTGTGTGGGTATGTTTTCAAATTTTTACAGTAGTGTTAGCGCCTTTAAAAAATGTATGTTTGAATTTACACCACCGCAGTTTTGGGACCCTCGGGGTCGTTGACCCGAGTATACACCGATTCCCTTTTTTTGGATCTCATTTTGGAGGCTAAAAAACTAGACTTATACTGGAGTATATACAGTACAGTAATACTTCGGATAACGTTTACCTCAGATAACGCTAAAATTGCATAACGTTAAACAAACTGGGGGGGAGAATTTGATCGAATAACGTTAAAGTCCTATGGGATGGATTGGATAACAACCGCTAAAGCCTGTGCAGTTACAATGTATCCCTATGAAGCTTTAACGTTATCCGATACATCCCATAGGATTTTAACATGCATCGGATAACACTAAAAATCGGATAACACCAAGACTTGTGGAACCAACGTTTAGCGTTATCCGAGGTATTACTGTGCTTGCAATTTCTTGCTTTCGAACTGCTAGGTTGGCAGGGGCTGGGACCAAGACGGGAGCTCATTCCGTCCTGCAGTACTCGGGGATTGAACTGCTGACCTCTTGCCTTCCAGTCAATGTCTTAGCCACTTGAGCCACTGCAGATAGCGAGATTTAAATCTTTCCTGCACACATTTTGTGATCCCAGCCTAGGCTGGGTCTGCCTTCTTTGTAGCAAGACAGACTACAATCTTGATTTCAGAAGACGGTTGTCAAATGCACTGTTTAGGAGGGCAATTGATTGTGGCTGAATCATTTGCCCTCCTAGAAGTGCCTACAGCAAGAAACAGAGGCGGTAATTAGAGAGGGTTCCATGAACCCCATTGTGTACATATCCATGGAAGTTTGAACCTCCAATCATCCTGCCTCTCCTCAAAGAGTTAACATCTCAGAGACCGATTAATTTGTTTTGGAAAGGGAAAATCTTACAGCTTTATAGTAACTAAACAAAACCAAATGTTTGGAAGCTAGTGTATGTTACAGGAACAGACTTGTTTTCCAAAACTAAATCAGCACAATGGATATCTGTGCGCTGTTCTTTATAAAGGTCCTTGGGTCCTCAAGTTTCTGCAAGTGTATCCAATGCAGGAGCATTCCCTGCGTTTGGCAAATCATAGTACTCCCTCGCCGTCTCCATTCTGTGTGATTCTTCTGTGTCTAGGCCAGCCACGAAACTGCCAAGATGAAACCACCTTTTGGCGAGTTCATTCTGCAGTCATTCTATGTTTAAGAAACCCCTTTCATTTTTCTGGACACTGATTCTTTCCCCTAAGAATTACCTAAATTTATACCATCTCCAAGGTAAGTTAGGATATACACCAAGTTGCCTAGTTTCTGCTTCTTCTGGCAAGCACTGCTGTGGAGGAGAAAGCTTGGTTTTTTGTGTGTGCAGTGACTTTAAAGCAGGCGTTCCCAACCTAAGGCCCAGGGCCGGATCTGGCCCACAGTGCCATTTCATGTGCCCCCACCCATTCAAAGGCATTCATGAAACAAAATGGCTGCCCCTTTGAAGATGTTGAGACAAAATAGCCAACCAGGCATGCACACACACCCCCATCGTGCAGGCATGGCAAAATGGTCATCCGGGCCTCGAAGCTGACTGAGAGCGTGACCCAGCCCCCATCTTGAAAAAGGTTGGGAACCCCTGCTTTAAAGCCTGGCTGCCCATCTCCGCCCAGTCCCACCTGGCCCGGCATGAAGGTATGTTACATGTGTTGTGCTTACATAATCTTGGCATAGCAAGAAGTCCGGGAAGAAGACGGGGCAGAGAGTCAGTAGATACAAACGCTCAGGTCCATCGCTTGGAACAAGGACATAACTGGAACACCAGCATTGTAAGTCCTGAACCTTCTTCAGTTTGCATTAGCCATAACAGCAACAGTATGTGGTCTGCAAAACAACAGCAAAGACACTGTAAGCTAGTGGTAATCTTTCCCTAAGTCCCAGCTGCGACTTTATTGTTTATAGTTATGTGCTGCCAAGCCACCTCCAGTTTACAGTGACCCTATGAAGAAGCAATCTCCAAAACGTCCTGCCTTCCACAGCCATGACAAACTCTTCTAGACTCAAGGCTGTGGAATTCCTTTAGGGCCGGGGTTCCCAAACTTTTCAAGCCAGCCTCCCGGTCATGCTTTTTCAGTCAACTTCGAGAGCTGGATGGCCATTTTGCCCTGCCTGCTTGATGCGGGTGGCCATTTTGTCCCAACAACTTCAAAGGGCCACCTATTTTGTTTCTCGAATGCCCTTGGAGGGGTGGGGTGCCACATGAAATGGTGCCATGGGCCAGATCTGTCCCAAGTGCCTTAGGTTAAGAACTCCTGCTTTAGAGACTCAATCCATCTTGCATTGGGTCTTCCTCTTTTTCCTGCTGCTTTTAACCTTTCCCCAGCATTCTTGCTTAGTCCGGAGAATCTTGCCTTCTCAACTTCAAAGGGAAAAACTGGTAACAAGCTAACAAGCAGGCATGCTTTGAAGAATGATTAAATCAACGCCGACGCAAGTCAATGGAAGAAGTCTGCGCTTTCGAGCTCGGAGATGGGACCGAGAAAATTCAAACCAGCAATCAGATCCTCAGCTTCAAGTTGCAGTCTCTCAGTGGGCGAGCAGCTGGGGTGTTTGGCCACATAATGTGGGCGGTTAGTAGGCCGGCGCTCAATACCAGACCCACCGACTGGGCAGGTAGACAAGAGCGATGTGCTTATGGGGGATGCAGAGGCCAGGAGGGGATGCAGGTGAGCACAACGGCACTATCTTGGATCCTGTGTGTGTGTGTGTGTGTGTGCATGTGTGCGTGTGTGCGTGCGTGTGTTCGCGCATGCTTTTGCATACTAAAATGTATAAAGTGTACAAATATATAAAAGTACAGTCAAACCTTGCATATAGAGCATTTCACTTAAAGAGTAACTCGCTTAAAGAGCAGAATTTTCCCTGAATGTTCACTTTGCTTAACAAATAAAACCAACCAAAAACTCGTTTAAAAAATAAATCGGGGTTTGCAGTCCCCCCCCCCACAACTGGTCTCTTACAATGGTGTTTCGCCTAAAGAGCAAACTCGCTTAAAGAGCAATCCTGTGGAACGCATTATGCTCTTTAAGCGAGGTACAACTGTATATAAAAGTTCAGGGATATTAATAGAATTCATTTAAATGCATAACAAGGTTTATTCCGTCAGTTTTTCCTCTTTCACAACAATTGCAAATTTTATGTTTCTCCACCCCCCCTTACTTTTCTAAAGACAGCCTCCTTGCCTGGTCTCTAAAGCCAAGCCATCGTTGACCTTAGAAACAGGCTTAGTACTTCTGCCTCAGTTGAGATATCTTGCATATTTATCAGCCTGCATCACCATTCCTCTAATATTAGTTTGAGCCTCAGGACAGTTTTTAAAAAGCGGATTCTTCCAGATTCACAAATGCATTCACATACCCTTCCTCCGTGAAAAAGCCAAACACAAAGGCTGAGGGGTTGTTTAGAGTGTGTTACAGTGCAGCCAAGAGGTCCTGTGGAATATGAAGGTGAAGAAGACGAAATTCCAGCCCCAAAAGAAGTATTTTAAATAGTTTGGATAGTTTAAGAATGGAAACCAAAACACTTCCTAACCTTTATATAAATTATATTGCATGACACTGTCTGTCCTTTATGTTCTTAACAGATGTGCATAATTTATTTTTTTCTCTACTACTCCATTTGCACATCTATCCATTACTAGCTACACAACTTTTCTTCTAGCCACATATTATGTGTATACCTGAACATGAAAACCCCTCAACTTCTTTCAACTACCTTTTTTGGGACTTTTTCTGTCCCAAATAATGTGGCTCCTTGTAACGATGATTCTTTTTCAACTGACAAAAACCCCAACATTTCCCCTGGTTTAGCTTCCTGAATCCTCACAATGGCTAATTAATTTACTGGTATATCTTGCAGAGAGTTCACAAAGGATAAGGACACAATTGTCATTTTCCTTAAATGTGTAAGCCCCATTTTGCTCAAAGGCATGTACTTGTCTGAGGGTGTGGTTATACACTTTGAAAGCAACATGTTTGCATTGGAGTTGAAACTGGTGAAATTGATTCAAATTTAGTTTATTAATTTACTTGTTTATGTGGCACACATGTGATAATGCACTGTAGTTAATTTAGTTTAATATTATTCCTGGTTTTGTACTATTTATCCCTTAGTTTTGTTGTTTATTTATATTGGGTTGTCCAGGCACAAGATTTGTGATTAATTTTTTACTCATTAATGATTTTTAAAAAATATCAACAAAATGTTGTTATAATTGTAATTATCATTTTAAACTGTTTATTTGTTCGGATTTTCTTCACTGTTTTTTGTAATCCACCCAGAGTGAAAACACCTCCCAAATGAGTAGTATATTTAACTGACAGACATACAGACAGACCCTAACACAATTATTCTGAAACTCTCTTGAGGAGGATTGTTATTTTAAAGCGATATTTGTGTTATATTAAATTGTACCAATTTTGTGTATATGCTCAGGTGAATCGATGCATATTGCCCTTCAATATATTTAGACATTTATTTACAAAGGAACAAGTTCATGTTTTAGCATCAGAGGATACACGTGAATACAGTAATACCTCGCATAGCGAGCATCTCGCATAGCGAGTAACCTCACTTAACGAGTAACTCACTTGCTTCGTTGAACGAGCAAAACCTCGCTTAATGAGAAGCTTCGCATCTGCAGGGTGTTTTGGAACTTGGGTGGGGGACCCCCGCCTCGTTCCAAAAAACCCCACCTGTGTCTGTGGGGTGTTTTGGAATGTGGCGGGGGATTCCACTGCCGTGTTCCAAAACGCCCAGCTCATGGGCGGCATGTCTGCGGGGTGTTTTGGAACACGGCAGGGGAATCCCCCGCTGTGTTCCAAAACACTCCGCAGACGCATGGTTCACGTCAATGGGGCATTACCCTTCCAATTGCCCCCCCCCCACGCACATGCGCGTCAGCAGGGCGTTTGGGAAGGGTACTGGAAAAGTCCCCCCGCTGTTCGCAAACACCCTGCTGACACACGCTCCGCAGCAGCAGGGCGCTTGTGAAGGGTGAGGGGAGCTTTCCAGTACTCTTCACAAGTGCCCCGCAGGCACGTGCACGTCAGCAATATGCATGCAAAGGGGCCTGTAAAGGTCCCCCCACTTCTCAAACGCCCAGCTGATGCATCAGCGCGGCGTTTGGGAATAGTGGGGGGACCTTTCCAGTACCCTTCGCAAGTGCCCTGCTGACGCGTGTGTGCATGCAGGGCTTTTGGTCCCCCCGCCCTTCTCAAATGCCCTGCTGATTAGCGAAGCAAAGCACAATTCCCTATGGAAAATGTGTTTCGCTGAACGAGTAACTCGCATAACGAGTAACTGCGTGGAACGCATTTTGCTCGTTATGCGAGGTATTACTGTATGTCCATAGGTCTTTAAAATTGTGCTTCTCAATGCGAGTAGGGTTGCCATATGTCCTGGAAAACTAGGATTGTCCAGGATTCAAGGTTGTAAAAATTGTACCGGCCAGTTTAATAAAAATCATGTTAAAGTCCCAGATTCTTAAAATTTACTGGTTATGTATTATAACACACCATTAAAATAAATTTGAACTCTCACCATCGAACGAGCAATTTCCTACCACATTGGAGTTGGGAGTATACCTGGAGACAAATCTTAATGTCCTCATGTGACACCACAGCGCTGGCTCTTTGGCTATAAACGGAGATGAGTACTGAACCCTAGAGTTGGATACAACTGGCTTTTGAGCAAGGGCAACCTTTACCTTTAGGAGACCTTAGATGACCGTCCTATGCAGGAAAATGTAAGTGTATGAAGGAGCCCCTGACAGGAGACAAGTCCCCATTCAGGGAGGTAGCCGGAAATGGGGTTAGGGTTTGCATCCACAACAAGGTGCTATGAGAATGACTTTTGCTTTCAGTGAATAGGGATGGTTTTGCTCTTTACAAGGACAGCAGGCTACTGAGCTGCTGTAGGGAGCAGAGATTCGCTCAGCAGTGGCCTTTTGAATTAGAGGGTGATCCTTGGCATTTAGTACAGAGCAACATGCCTCCAGCTTCCAGAACTAGGAGAGACAGAGTGGTGGTTCTCTTGGAAGGACAGCAGGCCACCGCAGTTGCAGCCAGTGAGAATGAATGGGGTGGCAGGCAGGAAGAATATACCACTGGGCAGAAGTAATCATCTATCAGAGCTGCCCCACAGTTTGTAGCAAACAAAAGTAGTTATTTCACAAAAGAATACTGGGAATTACAGTATACGTACCTACAACCGCACTATCTCTCTCTTGGAAGCCTTGCCCTTAAATCCCAGCTATATGAAATGGGTTTAATTTAATTTAATTGTTCAACTTGTATGCCGCCCCACTCGCAGAGCGACTCTGGGCGGCTAACAAAGAAACAAAATAAATAAATAAATCACAATTACATGGTATCAAAAACAATTACATAATATCAGAACACATCAAAAACATTTTAAACAAACCAAAAACAGTATTGCAATTACAATTACGAAATATCAAACCGTCACAATACAAAAACACTTCCATAATAAACTAAGATAATTAAACCATACAAAAACACAACGTTCGATAATGGTGGTGGTGGAGAAGGAGGAGGAAGAGGAGGTTTGTACCTGCCCGAGCCACACAGCTGCTGCTCCCTCCAGGCCAGATGGACTTATTCAGACTTCACAGAAATGTAGTCTGTGTATGGTCAGATGAACCCTTTCTTACACACACCACATAGCTAAAGAAGATTTCTAAGCTGACATTCCCCCCCCCCCCCAAAAAGAGCAGGATTGTGGCTCTTGGACAGCTGTGGAAAGAAACTGCAGGTTATCACTTAATTAGATTTATAGATGGTGATTGCAGCCATGAAATAAAAAGGTGACTGATTCTTGGAGGCAAGCAGTGAGAAACCTGGGGGACATGGTGAAAAGCAGAGACATCACATTGCAAACAAAAATTCATCTTGTCAAAGCAATGGTATTCCAGGTGGCAATGTATGGTTGAGAGAGCTGGACCATTAGGAAAGCTGAGTGCAGAAGAATAGATGCCTTTGAAATGTGGTGTTGGAGGAGAGTTTTGAGAGTGCCCTGGAGAGCAAGGAGAACAAATACCATATATAGAGTATAAGCTGACCTGAATATAAGCCATGGCACCTAATTTTGACCTGAAAACCAAGGAAAATAGATTGACCCAAGTATAAGCCGAGGGTGGGAAATGTAGCGGCTACTAGTGAGTTCCTAAAATCAAAATACATGAAAATATGGTAAAATTAATGGAATTGTTGGCACATCTCAATCTTGTGCAGTCTTGGGACCCTCGTGATTATTGACCCGAGTATAAGCCAAGTCCACTTTAGGGGGCTCATTTTTGGGTCTCAAAAACTCAGCTTATACTCGAGTATATGCGGTAGGTCGCTCTTAGAAGAAATCAACCCTGATTGTTCCTTGGAAGGTCAAATAGTAAAGATGAAGCTAAAGTATTTTGGACATCAAATGAGAAGCGAGGATTCACTTGAGAAAGCCTTGATGCTGGGAAAGGTGGAGGGCAAAAGAAGAAGGGAGCGGCCAAAAATGAGATGGCTAGATGGTACTGTTGATGCAATGGGCACAGAGTTGGGTGGGTTGAGGAGGATGGTGGAGGACCCCATGGTCCATGGGGTCGCAAGGGGTCGGAATTGGCAGTGCAGCTGAACAAGATATTTACTTCTTATGAGCTGTAAAGCTCTTCCAGCTACACTAGCTTGAACTCAAAGCTGCTTGTGCCTTTTAACACGACTGCTCGCCCTTTAACACAAACACTGCCATGACTCGCCTCTTCTCTTTAATCACGAAGTTGGAGTAGTAGAGTCAGCCTTGCGGTGGAGAAGGCCTAAACAAAGCGCAGCTGGAGAAATGGACTGGGAACACTCCGAGACTCAATGGAAGGAGATGGGGAAGAGCAGGACGGCTGTTGTGTAACAGGAGAGAGGGGAGGTCTCTGGCGCCACAATGGCATTTTCCACAGCTGGAACAGCTGCATGGCAGAAGCCACGCATGATTTCATAGGTTGGTCACAGGGGCCAGCTGGCTGCCCCAGAGATACTGCTGAAGAAATACCAGGAAGATCTGGCACCTCGGGAGACGGTGTGTTTACAACGCAGTTCAGTTGTCTTCTGAGAAATCTGGGTTCTGTTTTGTTTCTCTCTCCCTCTGATAGGGCTGCAATGGCATCCAAAGCATCACGGAAGGAGACACGGACATGAGGAAGAGCATCCCTGCACCCACCCACAGTACGGTTGTCTCTGCTACTGCAGATCCCATTGTCTGCTCGCTTGCACGTTTTCCAAGCATTGTGGCATCGGAGCCCCCTGGTGGTAGAGGGAAGGACAGCAGGCTGCAAAGAAAACTCGGGGCTATGGCTTTTCTGGGGACGGCCGTGGCTCGAGTGGCTAAGACGCTGACTGGAAGGTGGCAGGCCAGCAGTTCCAGACCCGAATGCTGCAGGACGGAATGCGCTCCCGTCTCTGTCCCAGCTCTTGCCACACTAGCAGTTCGAAAGCAAGACATTGCAAGTAGATCAATAGGGAGCACTTTGGTGGGAAGGTAAACGGCGTTCCCTGTCTAGTAGTGCCTGCCACATGACCACTGAAACATCTGCAGAAGCGGACAGCGCTGGCTCTTCAGCTATGAAACAGATGAGCACTGAACTCTAGGGTCGGATACGTCTGGCTTTTGAGCAAGGGTGGCCTTTACCTTTATGGCTTCCTGAGCAGCAGCTTGCGGTCTTTCTCTTCTACCAGACAAAGATGTTTCCTCCTGGCAAGGGCTGAATGCGATTGAGTCACCTGGAGAGATGAACAGCCCCGAAAGAAATGGATGGATCAAGTCTAGTAATGGTTGAAATGGTGTCCGACTCTAGGGTTTGGTGCTCGTCTCCGTTTACAGCCAAAGAGCCAGCACTGTCTGCGTCTACAGATATGTCTGTAGACATGTGGCAGCCATGACTAGATGGCAGAGTGCACGAAACCCTGTTTACCTTCCCATCAAAGTGGTCCCTATTTATCTACTTGTAATTTCATGCTTTCAAACTGCTAGGCTGGCAGGAGCTGGGCTAGAGACGGGAGCTCACTCAGTCATGCAGTACTCAGGAATTGAACTCCAACCTTCCAGTCATTGAGTTCAGCATCTTAACCACATGAGCCACTGCAGCGCCATTATAATAAGGTATCCCGCTAAAGCAGGAGTTCTGAACCTTTTAAAGATGAGGGCTGGGTAACGCTCCCTCAGACAGCTTCAGGGGCTGGACGGCCATTTTGCCCTTCCTTCACCACATGGCACTTCCTGATGTGATGGAGGTGGTGGAGGGGGGGGACATGAAATGGTGCCATGGGCCACATTCTGCCCACGGGACACAATTGGAGAATCCCTGTGCTAAAGCAATACCTTATTATCTATTTGTAATTTCTTGCCTTCAAACTGCTATGTTGGCAGGAGCTGTGACAGAGACAGGAGTCCGTCTTGCAGCATTCAGGTCTCGAACTGCTGACCTGTTGACCTTCTGATTGTCAAGCTCTGCATCTTAACCACTAAGCCAGCACAGCCCCTGAAGTAACTCTACAGAAGGGAAATGCCACTGAAATTCAAGGCTTGGGCAAAATGTTCTCAAAACTGAGCGATGTGACCTTGTAGAATGTCAAAAACCCTGGCTGAAATTACCAATTTAAGAGTCACAAACCCAAGGATGATATGTTGAAGCTATCAGAGGCCGTGGAGGGAGTGGTCCAGTCCAATTCCAGCTGTAGAGCTCCGAGCATTGGGAATCAGTTCTGACAAACCTGCTTTACAAACGTGAAGCAAAGACTTTGCTTTTTTGCTTTGTGTCCAGACAAAAGAATGGGGGCTGTTGGTGGCCAGAATTTTCACATCACAGCAAGAACTTCTGTGCTAGAGGAACACAGCCACTTTAGGAAGATGTCCTGACCTAACCTAGGAGGTCTGGCGATTAGATAAGTGGAAATAGGATAGGGTCCCTTGAGAGAGCGTTCATGAGGATAGACAAGAGAAAAGAAGAGAGAGACCCCCTGAACTTTTCCTCAGTGGGTACGGAAAATTTGCCCAACACACAAATGTTTTCTTCAAAGTTGATGCCGAGGCAGATTCGTCAATTAGATGAAACCGAGCAGGAGGACCTGTGTCATGTCCTATAGGGCATGCTTACAAGAAAGGACCTCCTTTATGTGTGGGGTGAGGAGTACCAACTCCCAAGCTAAGGTTTCTGAAATCAGCTCTCTATAGGGGAAGAATCCCATTAGTGTAGCACAGGGATTCTCAACCTGCAGTGTGTGGGCCAGATGTGGCCCATAGCACCACTTCGTGTGCCCCCCCCTGCTTCCACTATACCAGGAAGTGCCATGTGGTGGAGTAAGGACAAAATGGCTGTCTGGCCCCTCAAGCTGTCTGAGGGAGCGTGACCCAGTCCCCAGCTTTAAAAGGTTGAAAACTCCTGGTATAATGGTACAGGGGCCACAAGACAGAGTTGTCGACTACTTCTCTTTGGTGGGACTCCTGGGGGAATGACAGGCAAAAAGCTTGTGTGTGTGTGTGTGTGTGTGTGTGTGTGTGTGTGTGTGTGTGTGAGAGAGAGAGAGAGAGAGAGAGAGAGAGATCATCTCTCTTTGAGAAGTATATCAGAAAACAAAATAAAATAAAAAATTAAAATAAAAAACACTGTAGCACTTTATTTATTTATTTATTTACATTTCTATACTGCCCTTCTCGCCGGGGCGACCCAGGGCGGTTTACAACATCATAAAAGCATAATAAAACCCAACCCAAACCCATTGTTAAAAATATCAAAATTACAATTATAAAATTAAAACGTTTTTAAAATTTATAAAAATCCACAGGTCCCAATGATAATTTAAAAAGTTAAAAACAAAAGATCAAAAGACCAGGGGGGAGAGGGAACTCAAACAAGCCAGCGAGCTGGGGTCATGGTACCGCCAGGACCCCATACCTGTCTCGCCAGCCATGTTTTTAAGTTCTTCCTAAAAGACAGCAAGTCCATCTGAAGATGTAGCTCAGTTGGCAGGAGGTCCCACAGGGCCAGAGCGTACACACAGAAGGACCTCCTCCTAGTGCCAGAGAGATGTGCCTCTCTGGCCGATGGAACAACTAGGGAGCCTCTCCGATCCGCTCTGGTGGGACGGACAGATGTTCTTGGGGTGATGCGGTCTCTTAAGTATCCTGGGCCACTACCATATAGGGTTTTAAAGGTGATAACCAGCACCTTGAATTGCACCCGGAGGCAAACTGGCAACCAGTGCAGCTCCCGAAGGAGAGGAGAGGCATGTGCATACTGCCCACACCCCATCACCACCCGGGCAGCCGCATTCTGGACCGGTTGAAGCCTCCGGATGGTCATCAAGGGCAGCCCCATGTATTGTGCATTACAATAATCTAGTCTGGAGGTGACCAAAGTGTGTGTGATCATGAGCAAGACTAACTGCTATATTTTTATTGTTATCTTTTGTGGATCAAGTCCACTTCTTCAGACAAGGAGTGAAACTTCCAGGCATTTTGAAAAGTAGGAACTCTAGTTCAAGAGCTGCAGAGTTCTTTTGTGCCTCTCTCTGACCTCTACACAGGAAATGGTGGAGGGAAAGAAAAAGCAAAGCAATCTCACTTATACACAACACCATCGCGCTTAATGCACCCTCTGGGCGGTTCACAAGTTAATAATTGGCATTTTGTCCCCAGCATGCTGGGTACTCATTTTACCCACCTCAGGAGGATGGAAGGCTGAGTCAACCTTGAGCCCTGGTCAGGATCGAACTCACAACCTTTATGTTGCAGTATAGCAGTTTTAACCACTGCGCCTCCAGGGCTTCTAAGAAAGGGAACACTAGCCTTTTGCTTCTCTCACACCCTGTTCTTTTTCTTCCTTTCTCTTGAATCAGCACCACGTGCCTCTTCAAACCGTGGATGAAGCTTTCAGGCCTGGGGCTGCTGTGCTTTCCAAAGCCTTCCCCCTCTCCCTTCCGAGCTGCAGCCTCCCCGGGCATCCACTCTTGTTCCCTCGCCGCCCATTCCACCGGGCAAGACCTATTTTGCAATGCCCTCCAGTTATGAGAAGGGAGTAGCACAACTCCGCACAGATCAGACAGGCTGCTTGATTAAGAACGAGTCACTCCCGTGGGAATCTTAGCCTCACGGCTGGGCGAGGCCCGGGTGTGCCTCGGCCACGAGGATATCATGATTCATTGAGCTAGGATGCCCTAGTTTGCCACATGAGAAATCGCCACATGTTGTGTCTGCCCTCACGGGAACGCCCATCAGACAAGGAGCGAGAGAAGATGGACTTTCAATGAGAGAGAAGATGGACTTTCAATGATGGCTTCGTCTAGTTTGTTGTTTTGCCAAGTATTGTGCATGCGTAAGAGAGAGAGACTGAGAGAGAAGGCAAAACAGGGCTTCCCCCTGCTTCCCTGTTTGCGGCTACTCAATACGAACACACCACTCTGCCCTCTGGCGGGTTTCCTCCCTGAAAGGAGCCCATCCTTTCCAAACCCAATCTTCTTTTGTTCAAACAAAGACAGCGGCTCTCCATCCATGCCAGTCGGCGCCCACGTTGTGCCTTTGACTCTTTGGTGCCCTCTGCCGACCCCTTTCTGGTTTTCAATGTTTCGTTTGTTTTAAAGGCCCAGATCTGACCAGAGGCGCAAGGAAAACTTATGCTTTGGTTAGTCCCTCCCCCACCCCTTTCCCATCTTTTATCCTTCCTGCAGCAAGCAGAAGCGCAGGCTGTCAGTGCATAATTCTTGGGCTGCTTCCCAGTGGGTAATAACATATTAATAATTCAGAGAAGCTTCCGGCAACACCGGCCAGGAAAGGAGAACTGCTGACAATTTCCCGGCTGCCTTTCTCCATGAGAAACACACACATAGACATCCTTCTTTCTCAGTTTGCCATCTGAACTCTAGGCCAGGAGTTCTCAAGCTTTTAAAGCCGGGGGCCGGGTGACGTTCCCTCAGACAGCTTCATGGGCCAGACGGCCATTTTGCTCTTCGTCCACGACATGGCACTTCATGGTGTGGTGGAAGTGGTGGTGGGGGCATATGAAATGGCGCCGTGGGCCACAACTGGCCCACGGCCTGCAGGTTGAGAATCCCTGCTGTAGGCTGTGTCATGCTTGTGTAAGGAACCAAAAATATCCCTCAGGAAGGCGAAGGTGGTTCTTGGCTCCAGTCTTCCCTGTTGTTTCCCTTGTTTCCTTGGGGATGCACCTGGCTTTGCTCTTGATGACAAGAGACCAGGATGGTTTTAGAAGCCTCCGGAAGCCATGCTGGGAAGGAAAGAGAGGCCGGCAGCTTCCTCCACCCCCGCGAGGAAAAAATGCACTGAGGCTGGTTGTAGACACAGAGAGAAAAACTGGCCCCAAAGATTTCCTCACTGGAAAAAACATCTCTTTTCAAGGGGAAGCGGCAGTAGCAGCAGCCATGACCTCGTCTCCTCCTCCCCTCCCCACCAACCACGAGGCACACACACGGATCCTGAAGTTCTGTGATGACACTGCATGTTATATTTATGGTGTGTGAAACGAGAGCAGATAGTCATTAAATATGGATACCAGAGAATCATTTTGGGCTGTCTTCTTTCTTTGTCTGTTGGGGATAGCGGCAGAGAAGATCCCTCGACCGGTGATTTATTCATTTATCTTAAAGCAACACTGTAGATCTGGCGCTCAGAAACAGTGTGTCATCTCCGATCCACAACAGCCGCCAAGTCTTCCACACAACATTGGACTGACACACTTAACTGGCAGTGATGGAAAATACTATTATGCACATCAAGAAATTACTTATTCAGGCCCTATACAAAATCCTCATGCTTCAGTTTCATCGACTTCCATTTCTTACAGCGTGAGTTACCTAAGGCGTTCACATGCAAGGCATTTACTGTGGAGCTATCCTAGTTGTGTTTACCTACTTATCCAGGCATCCTCATAATGTCAGCAATAAATTTAATACTTTCTTCCTGTGTCTCCTCCAACTGCAATTATTTTGCACTTGGTTTTTTCCCCCCAAGCAGCAGAATACCATGGAATTTTTAAGAGTATCCCTGCATGTAGATACAGCTTAAGTGAGGGGCGGCTAAGCAAGCTGTTTGGCCCACGGGTCGGTCATGAGGTTTAGGGGGCTGGTCACTAGGCCGAATGGCCAGATCCAGTCCCAATGCCAATTCATCCAGCTCACAAAGTCCTCGTCGCTCCCAGAAGCGGAAGTAAAACATGCCTGTATGGGCACATTCCACTTCCACTTCTGGGAGTGATGAGGGCTTCATGGCCCAGATGAATTGGCATTGGGGGCTGTATCCGACCCCCGGGCCATAGTTTGGGCACCCCGGTTTAAGTCATTCTTTTCCATCTTTTTAAAGGGACAGGCTTGCAATGCAGTGATAAGGATGATGGTAGCAAGTCTAGTGCCACTCTGGCAACCTTTGCTGCTACACTAGATACTGATGGTACTGTTTGATCATCTTGTTAGATGTCTAATCAGTGTTGGTTTTTTTAAAAGAAGTGCCAAAACTTTACCAGCTATTAAAATAGTTGTGCAATAGCTCTTAAACAAATGAAAGTTATTGGTACTAATCTTATGATTTGTATTTTCATAGATCTGGGGGGCAAATCAAAGCTGGAAAACAGCTGGTATGGGCATAAACTTCCATCTCCAGCAAAGACTATGTTGCATCCTTGGGGAGGGGGGAGTCCTTGGGTGGGGGGAAGGGTTTGTCTTCACCAGCTGTTCTTTAAGTGTAGCCAAGAAGTGGTCTGTAGTTCAATCAATAGCAGCTTCTTATCCTGCATTGTGGGAGGTGATCTCCTCAGCTTAAAATGTCTGGGAGAATTAAGAGAATTAATGCTGATGGCCAAAGAATATGTATCAGTTTTGCTTTGCTGTGTCACTTTTACACAGTAAAAGTGTAGAAATGCCCACATGTTCTAGATTCTCTTACCGATACGCTGGAAACAATTGTCACCCATCGATGATGTATTAATAAGGTTGTCTCAACTTATTTCGGTTATGGTCTTGATATCTTTCAAGTTTACTACCAACTTATCTCCTTCCATGTTAACAACAGTCTAGATTTTCTGTCTGGTTGGAGTCTCCAGCTCAGGCTCTTCTCCAATTAGAAACTCATTTGCCACTATTTTTTCACCAGTTGTTGTAGTAACCTTGACCTTCTTGCCATCCTGCATAATTTCAGTGGTGCTTTTGAGATACAGTGGTACCTCTCTTAACGAGCACAATGCGTTCCATGGGATTGCTCTTTAAACGAGTTTGCTCTTTTAGCGAAACACCATCGTAATTGACCAATTGTGACTTCTGGTGTGGGGGGGGGAGGATTGTGAACCCCGATTTATTTGTTAAGCAAGTTTTGGGTTGGTTTTAGTTGTTAAGCGAGGCGACCATTCAGAGAAAATTCTGCTCTTTAAGCGAGTGAGTCTCTAAGTGAGGTGCTCTGTATTCGAGGCTTTCATGATTGGTTCAAAATTCTCCTTGATCTGGGCTTCATACTTTCCAATGAATCTCATAATGGTAATACAGTACAGTACTCTCTTTGTATGCAAGAGAAAACCCAACAATATGATATGGCTGTTCAATGCATCTTTGGTGTAAAGATGTGTGGTGAAGGCGAGGGAAGGATAGGGAGACTCCTTTTCATTTTCACCCAGTACTAGAATCCAACGCCATTCACTCTAAATACATATTGGGAGATTTGTGACAGCTGAAAAGAGATACATACTTTTAGTCTTCTAAGAGCCAGTCTGGCCGGGTTATCCTGCTATGGTAATAGAGTAAACCCTGCTGCGAGGGACCCAACACCTATCGTCAGCTGGTGGTTAACTAACCTGCCAACCCTGAGGACTAATGGCCTTGGGTGGTGAAGTCCACAGGGTGATGATCCCCAAGTGGATTAAATCCTACTTGATTCCACCCTTGATGAAGGGCAGCAGCTTCATCAATACTGGCCTGGGGATGAGGAGGCCTTTCTGAAAATGACTTGTGGAACTGGATCAGTGGTATGGATGTTATGCTGCAATGCGGAAGGCATATGGAAGGTCACAGCATTATATGATTCCCAGACAATCTTCATGGCTGATCACCATGATGATTGCCAATATTCAGAATGGAATACGGCACAAGAAGAAGTCTCCTAAGAGCATAGTTTTAAAAAAAATACACAACCCTGTGGAATTCACTGCCAGAGGATGAAATAGTGGCTGCCAAGGTAGATGGGTTTAAAAGTGAGTTAGAATAATCTGTGGAGGTTAGGACTATCAGTGTTCACAACTCAGGATGGGTCTGTGTCATCTTCATTATCAGAGGCAATTTGCTTTCCCATATCATTTGCTGAGCAACACAACATGGAGACTGGCACCTATCTGGCGAGCTTCTGATAGGCAGTTCATTGTCCACTGTGTGAACAGAACATGCGCGACCTCTGTGTAATTCTACTACATCTCTTCTTACATTGTGTGTGTATATATAGATGGCAATATAAATCCCTGCAGGCAATTTTTTGGTCAGCTTTGTCCCTCCTTCAACATAACGTATCTCTTTGCTTACTTACTTCATCTTGCTTACTTTTACCTAGCAGAGAACACATCTGGAAGAGATTTTTAAAATAGCTTGAAAAGAAATGTTTGAGCACATCCTTACCTTGCTTCATGCTTCGTGTCGCCTACAGTAAGCTAGAGCCTGTGTTTTCTGATTCATACTGTGCACAACATACATGTCTGTATCCGAACAAATTATGCCCACTCCAGTAAAATAGTTTGCTGCAAATTGGAGCCACCATCTTATCCTACCAACATGCCTTCATATAGTAGGTTCTGACTGCGTAAAGTGCTTCAGAGACCCAAACTCCTAAGCATATTCAGAGGGGGCGCTTTCCTGCTAGCTGCTAATTTCTCAACCAGCCAAATCCTGTGTATTTTTAACAGAGCCCTCTGGAGGACAGAAATCTGTAATGCAAAGGATTGTTACAGTCGAGAAAGAACTTTCCAAAAATTTACATATATTGTCCAATTTCCACCATTTTAAGGGCAATATTTCCTTTTGTGATTTTATTTATTTATTTATTTATATTTGTTTCTTGCCCTCCTCCCCGAAGGGACCCAGGGCAATTCACAACACATAAGCATATCAGCAACAATTTCTCTATATGCCATATATAATCAACTATAAGTCATCCTGAATATAAGTCGAGGTACCTAATTTGGACCTGTAAAACTAGGAAAATAGATTGACCCAAGTATAAGTCGGGGGTGGTGGAAAATGCAGCAGCTGCTGGTGAGTTTCAATAATTAAAACACATGAAAAGACAGTAAAATTAATCTAGACATTTGTGTGGTTATTTTTTTTAATATTTATGTTGACCCAAGTATAAGTCGAGTCCCATTTTTGGACCTCATTTGGGGGACCGCTAAAAAACTAGACTTATACTTGAGTATATACGGTACATAACTCTAGTTGCGGCAGAGCATAGAAACATTTTCTCCTTCAATGCTGAAAAGGCCATTTTCTGTCCAGCAGGACATTGTTGCTCATGTGAGACAAGCCAGAAGAGAGCTCTTCCTGCAGTTTCTATGCTCACAAATCAAACCCCATAAAGAGTCACTGCAGTGACAGAAAGTGGTATAACATGTTTATGCCACATTTAATATAATCTTTTCTTTCACAAGTGCTCCCACCCCCACCCCCCACCCCAAGGCAGAAGGAAACTGATTACAAGGGCTTGATAGTGTAGACATAAATTGCATGCATGGATGATGCTGAAATGAGATTAACATTACAGAAACCATTAGTATCAGAGAGTAAACAAAACAAACAAAACAAAAAGATGAGAAACAAGTGGGCCAGGATACTTGAGAGACCACATCTCCTCAAGGGTATCTGTCCGTCCCACCAGAGCGGACCAGAGAGGTGCCTTAGTTGCAGTGGTGTAGCATGGGGGCAGGGGGGGCGCCTGCCCCAGGCGGCCTTTTCTAGGGGGCGGCAAATGAACCCTGCCCCGCCCTGCTTCTTCCCTGGGCAGCGGTGACAGAAGGCACGGCCGTTCCTCTCCGGGTCTCCCTTTTCGTGGTTGCACTTTTCCCCTTCGGCGCATTTGGTCTCCAAAGTTTGAGCTGCACCCCAGCGCCGAGGCCGGACCAAAGGTCGCCGCCGGACCGCCTGTCTCCCTCGGAGAAGCCCAGGGTCAGGCCACGGGGGCTTGGGGAGGCACTGCCAATCCTGGCCTTGCTCATGGGACTTTGGAGAAGGGGCCGCTCGGGTGGATGCGTGCTGGAGGTGGCCCCAGGCTTTGCTGTGCGTGCCTGGCGCCCCTTGAGGGCTGCGTGGCACCTCCCGTGGCCGAGACATGTCGACAGCGGAGCTTTACACCAAGGTAAGCCCCGCTCCAAGTCTCGGTTGGAGGCTGCCCTTGCTTCGTCGCTTTGCGGTCGTGGAGGCGCGTTCCAACAGCTCACTTTTCCGCGCATATATCCATATTTTATATCTCGCTGAGCCTCTGGACTGTTTCTCATGGTATTTCTTCCAGTGCCCTTTGCGCTCCCGCTCCTCTCGTTCCCTTTGGCAAGAGATGGGAGACTCGGAGTTGAGACGTGTGTCGATGCTGTTGATACGAATGTCTTGGGTTTTAAGCAGGGGTCTAGAAGACCCTTATTCAAATGAAGTTGGCCTGGTTTGAATGAGCCCTGGTGGAACAAGCGTTAAATTGCTGTACTGCAACCAAAATGTTGTGAGTTTGATCCAGACGGGAAAACAAGGTTGACTAACTCAGCTTTCCATCCTTCTGAGGTGGGTAAAATGAGTACCCAACATGTTGGGGCAAAATGCTAATAAACTTGTGAACTGCCCAGAGAGTGCACTAAGCGCTATGGGGTGATATACGTAGAAGTGTAATTGCTTTGCTCTACCTCGCAAGGTTGTTGTTGTGGCCGCCTCTCCCCAGCTTTCCCACGTAACCGAGGGAAGAGGGAACTGAAGCTTGTGGAAAGGCGGCTTGTGTGTTTTCTCCTCCCACGTGAAAGCCCTTCCAAGTTTCCCCATGGTTGGTTCTGCGCGGGTTTGTGCTTTTGCAGTTGCTGTTTGAGAAAGAGGGAGGACAAACTTTTGTTGCTAGGAGGCACTAAATGGCTGCCGGCAGGCGGAGAGCAGCCTCACCAAGGTGCATGTGCGCACACTGTTTTCCCTCCCCTCCCTGGCTCGACATTGGGGCGGCCTGGCTGTTGCCTCTGCAAGAAGAACCTGAACGGGGTGGGCAGTTGCAGTGGGTAGGGGGACGGCCCACCCCAAGGCACTTTGGTGGGGCAAATTTAGCATCTGCCCCGGGTGCCTTAAACCCACACTACGCGGCTGCTTGGTTGTACCATTGGCCAGAGAGGCTCGACTCTCTGGCACTAGAAAGAGGGCCTTCTCCTTGTTCGCTCTGACTTTGTGGAACCGCCTGCCTTTGGAGTTGCGCCTACAGACGGAGCTACTGGCTTTCAGGATTGGTGTGAAAACTTGGCTGGCGGGAATGGTGTGGGGTAATGATGGCTTATTGACCCCTCACCACTGGCTTATTTAACATCCTATTTAACATCTTACACTTATCCTTTTATTCCACTTACTCCTTTACTTAAAGGAATGAGATGTTATTTTAAATGGTTTTTAATTTGTTTTTAGAGTTTTTAACTATGTATTGTATATTGGTTGTAATCTGCCCTGAGTCACCTGTGCAAGTAGGGTGGAATATAAATTTAATTAAATAAAAATGAATGAATGAATGAATGAATAAATAGATTGTATCAGACAGTAAACAAACAGCAAAAAAAAAAACCTACTACAGGAGTTAGTCTTTAAGGTGCTATAACATTGTCCTTTTTTAAAAAAATTATTTTTGCTGTTTCTTTTTATTTACTCTCTGACAATGCTTGCGCAGACTGACACAGCTAAAACATCAAATGTTTTGAAAAAAGGTTGTGGCACTTTAAAGACTAACTGCTGTATTTTAATGTTAGCTGTCATGGATCAAGTCCTCATTGTCACTTTGTCAGTACAGCAGTTAGTCTTTAAAGTGCCACAACGTGGATTTTTTTTTTTTTTTTTGGAGGGGGGATCTTTTTGTTTTGTTTTCTTTGTGATATGTTTGAAACACAGCCTAACATGGCTACCGTTTCAAAAAGAAATCATGAGGAAGCTGCAGCTGAAGGGAGGGACTTTTAAGTTTGTGTTTTATTCATCCATCCAGTTTTTGACACAAATGGGTGAGAAGGTGGAATGAAGCAATTTGCCGCGCAAGAAATCAGCTCAGAAACTCCTCTGGCATGGGTAGACTCCAGACTTCTGTTCAGACCC
The DNA here is from genome assembly GCA_030440675.1 of Furcifer pardalis. Lineage (NCBI taxonomy): Eukaryota > Metazoa > Chordata > Lepidosauria > Squamata > Chamaeleonidae > Furcifer > Furcifer pardalis. The sequence continues at coordinate 149,664,664 of CP126891.1, forward strand.
TAATTTCTCCCTCTTGATCCTCGCCTCTGCCTGTAGAAGATGAACTGTGTCTATAAATTTCCCACGTGGGGAATCATTCCAGGATGTAATCATTCTGTCAAGGGCAATTCTTAGGCTTTTAAACTTCCTCGTCACATCTGGTTTCGAGCTTCAGCAAAGATACCCTGTGTGAATTTTGCCAGCCAAAGGGCTCAAGATCCAGAATGTAAGCTGAAGGCAACACTGCAGCAAGATCGCTTCATATTCTCCGGGCATGCTGTCACTGAAAAGGGCTTTGCCACATTTATGCATACCAGCATCAATTAGTTGTTCCTTTTTGTGCTGGAAAACCCAGAATTTCTTTTTTCTACTGTGAAGTGGAAATTATGCAAAACAGAGCATTTTGAAAGCTGAGCTGTGCCTGTTTTGTTAAATTGCAAAAGTAGGGCTAGTATTCAAGATTTACAAGGTAAAATCAGTAATGTGTGTGTCTGTGTGTGTCTGTGTTGAAATCAGTGTGACACTTTGTTTTAAATTCTGCTTTGCCAAACCATGTTCTCTCTTTAAAGGTAAAGGTTTCCCTTGCTCAAAAGCCAGTCGTATTCAGCTCTAGGGTTCAGTGCTCATCGCTGTTTCAAAGCCAAAGAGCCAGTGCTGTCTGCCTATACCAACTGCCAGGGGAAGAAGAAGCCAGGGCAGGATGAGGACCTTGCCACCTCTCCCCCTGTGCCTACACCAACTGCCAGGGGAAGAAGAGGCCAGGGCAGGATGGGGACCTTGCCGCCCCACCCGCTGTGCCTACACTAACTGCCAGGGGAGGAAGAAGCCGGGGCAGGATGAAGACCTTGCCGCCCCTCCCCCTGTGCCCACCCCAACATATTGTAATGTAATGTAATGTATTGTCTGTAAGCCACCCTGAGTCGCCATGGCGAGTGGGCGACAATATAAATTTGAACAAATAATAAATAAATAATTTTTGTAGTCATGTGGCAGGCATGACTAGGCACCGGAGCGCACGGAACGCTGTTTACCTTCCCACTGAAGTGGTCCCTATTTATCTACTTGCAATTTCTTGCTTTTGAACTGCTAGGTCGTACGGGACAAAGATGGGAGCTCGTTCCGTCCTACAGTACTCGGGAATCAAACTGCTGACCTTCCGCCTCCCAGTCAGCGTCTTAGCCACTTGAGCCATTGCTATCTATAAAAAAGAAAGCTTGGCAAAATGAGCTTACTTCTTGCTTTTTGCAGTTCGGCGAATCCACACATTCAGAACAATCCCAGATAAAAATCCTTATGAATGACATTGCCAGAATTTTATAAGGGAAAGAGAGGCCCAAATGCTTCTAAAAGGGGAATGTTACATTCGAGAAGTTAAACTCAACTCCCAGAAACAAAACAAAAGAAGTAGATCCAGAAAGTTTTGTGGCTCCCCAGCTTCTTCCACTCAGTAAGAGCCCAGTGAGGAATACATCTTGGATACTTTGAATGGAGACAAGGCTGCTTCTGTCTTGGGTGCAGAGATCTAGAAACCTATCTGGCTAGTGTATTAAGCTTAACATTAGTTAAGCAAGAGGCATAAAAGAAAATGAGAGGATATATTTTTTCCCCCTCAAAGTTCCAAACATCCAAAGTTTGTCATTTTGCATAAGTCCAATTTCTCTTCAGATAATAATAATTTCGTGTCAGAAATTATTCTGGGTTGAAAGGATTTTTGCTGGAGGAACTCTGCTCAGGGGACGTCTGAATGAGGCTCCTTCCATGTCCCCAAGATCTTTTCCCACTGAACTGGTCCCTATTTATCTTCTTGCAATTTCTTGCTTTCAAGCTGCTAGGTTGGCAAGAGCTGGGATAGAGATGGGTGCTCAAAACTTCATGCAGTACCCAGGTCTTGAAATGCCGACTTGCTGGCCCTCCAGCTAACAAGGCAAGCTTCTTAACCACTGAGCCACCGCAGCCCCTCTCCTCAGATGAATCACTGGGACTCCAACTCCAAAAGAATGGTCTTCATTGAACTGGAGATTCAGTTTAAATAGCAGAGTTTTCTACATAAGACTGAAACGGTTTCCATTTCTAGGGCCTGGCAGGTTACAAATTTGTCAATTGAAACTTATTATAATACAGTAGTACCTCACTTAAAGAACATAATGCATTTCACAGGATTGCTCTTTAAGCGAGTTTGCTCTTTAAGCGAAACACCATTGTAAGTGACCAACTGTGACTTTTGATGGGGCGGGGGACTGCGAACCCCGATTTATTTGTTAAGAAATTTTTGACTGGTTTTATTTGTTAAGCGAAGTGAACATTCAGAGAAAATTCTGCTCTTTAAGCGAGTTACTCTTTAAGCGAGGCACTCTTTATGCAAGGTTTGACGGTACCTTTTACAGTAGTCCAAAGGTATTATTTTAAGGCTTAACAGAAAGAAATCTTTAGTTAAATAAAAAGAATGGGGACTTTGCGTCTTTAAAAAAAAGATATAGAGCAAAGGTAGAAAACATTCATATTTGAATAGACAGCATTATCTAGCATGGTTGTTTTCACTTCTTAAAGTATTCTTTAGTCAGTGTTTTGACTGCTCCAAGTCCCAGTGCAGATTAATAATCTTCTTTATCTCTACTTCTTTTATCACTGGATTCTCCAGGTCCTTCTTCTGGTATTACTGCCTCATTCCAGAATACAGTGTTTGACCAACTTGCCCTCAAAAGTTTCAGACAATTTACAATAACAACCCTATAGTAATAGTACAAATAGCTTTTGTTAAAACTGCCGTTGTACTGTTCTTCGTAAGCATTGGCTCCAATATTTCAGATAGCCTTTGTCTCCAAATGTTATTTTTACCAGTGATGTGCCAACAGAAGAAGTTAGCATACCCTGGCCCCTGCGTGTCAGGGGAATTGTCCTTGTTTTGAAGGAACTGATGGCCAGATTAGATGTTGGTATCCTTGCATTTAGGGAGCACATCCTTTCCTAAAGTCAAATAAACAGCTTTAGGAGAAGATGGAGAATAATTGTCAGGTTTGCAGCAAGAAGGGGGGAACCCTTTATCACCACCCTCTCCATGAAAATCCCTCATCTGAAACTGCTTTTCCCCACTGAGAACTGGGGATGTGGGGAGGTGAAGCAGGTTCAACTTCCAATTCAAGTACTTATGTACTCAAGTATAAGCCTATTTTTAGTCCCAAAAATGAGCCCCCAAAAGGAGAAATGGCTTATACTCGGGTCAATGGCCACAAGCATCCCAAGACTGCGTTGGATTGAGACATGCCAGCAATTTAATTAACTTTACCATATTTTCATGTAGTTTATTGAAAGTCACTAGCAGTTGCTGTATTTATTTATTTATTTATTAGTCACATTTGTATTGCGGCCCACTCGGCAAGCGACTCTGGGCGGCATACAACAATCACATCATGAACCACATAAATCCCACCAGAGAACCATAAAAAACTTAAAACCAGTAAAAAACAATTAAAAATACAATTAAAAAATTAGCCCAACAACTAAAAAGAGTGAGGGAGCGATATTACTATACCAGCCAGCAGGCAGGGGTCACTATATTTCCCACCCTCAACTTACACTGCTGTAGTTCCCACCCTCGGCTTATACTCAGGTCAATCTATTTTCCTGGGTTTTCAGGTCAAAATTAGGTACCTCGGTTTATATTTGGGTCAGCTTATACTCGAGTATATACGGTAGCTTACAAAGACTTTACTCTCTAACATGTACATTACACCACCCTGAAGTGACTGTTTTTATACTGCAATATACAATCATGTTAAATGCAAAGACCCAGAGATCATATTGAACTTTGACCCACAGTGTCAGCCTTTGTATCCTCCAGAAGTCTTGCTCTTCTTCCCCTTTCCAGCGTCAAGCTGCAAAGCAACACAGAGGTATTGAGGCAATGGGTGGAAGAGGCACAGTAAGCCAGAAACAAGACACAAGCCTTCTCTTGGGCTGGAGGTAGTCACCTCAGAACATCAGCCCACTTCATCCGTTCCTCCTAGGTGGTGCAGCTCCAGGTGCCGACCCTGAGATTAGCAAGAAAAACTGTGACTCAGAGAAGAGCCTTCTTGGTGGTGGCACCAACTTTGTGGAACTCTCTGCTGGTTGAGCTGCACCAGGCTCAATCTCAATTGATTTATAAAAAAACACACAACTAAAATTGTTCTTCTTTAAAGAGGCTTTTAAGGACATACTGTCAACAGCCAAGCAACAGGTTTTCATGAACTTTTCCCATCATCAACATGTGTTCTGTTGTTAGGTTTTTATTTTTTAATTTTTTTTTGGGGGGGGGTGGGTCATTTTGTTGCCATTTATAATTTATTTAGTGCGTTTATTATTTATATCTAATTTTCTATTGTAAAGATTTTAATATCTTGTAAACTGCCCAAATTACAGCAGAGGATGAGGGGGCTCGATGGCATTGTTGACGCAATAGGTGTATTCTTGAGCGGGCTGCGGAGGATGGTGGAGGATAGGAGTACCTGGCACGCAGTGGTCCATGTGGTCACAAAGGGTCGGACTCGACTGTGACTGAACAAGAAGCTGCCCAGGGTGGGAAAATATCCCAAATGGGTGGGATATAAATGTAATTTTAAAAAATTGAATAGCGGCTGGTGGAGACAGACTGCCTTGGTCACTGAACAATAAAACAAGTCCCTAATCACTTCCCCTAGTTTAGGGGTTATAGGTTGTCAGCAATCCCCTCCGATGCTCCACACCAGCTCAGAGGGACATATACCACCATGCAGGACCCTCCGCCAGGGCTCTCCTGCACTCACTCCATGATCGCCTTGGATATCCCAAGGTTCAGGTCACAAACACCCAGGCATGGGAAATCTACCCTGGATATGTACCGGGTTGGACCAGACAAACCCTCCAACCCCGAGGATAGTGTTGTCTCTCTGATGTTGAATGCAACTTCGTGGAATGGAGAAGAGCCAGAGAAGAAGTTCAGGGACCCGTAGCACAATTCAGAACTTAAGTCCCACAGGGTTGAATAGGATTTGCCATCCGATGTATACTTACCCGGAAGTCCCATTGCACATAGCAAGTCTTGCATCTGAGCAGACATCAGTAGGTAAAGTCCTCACTACCACACTGAATCTTCGTGAATGACACCGACACACAAGAGTTTGACCTTTTAAAAGTCACTTTGTTTCATCTCTTGCACACATTGAATGGCGTAGGACTCCATGATGCCTTGTCTTGTATCAGTGTCACACATGTGACCAGTGGTAACACAAGATGCACTTACTGTGCTATATTGCCACATCCAGGCACCTAGGGAGATCTACAAGAACAATTGTTTGTGTTTTGCATGTTCTCCGTGATTTTAAGGAGTTTTGTGTGGAGAGTTCAAGTATAGAGATGGCTCTCCTATTCAGACCAGTGAAACCTGGAAACTGATGTTGTGGGCAGTGTGAGTTTGTGTGAGTGATCAATCCAGTGTGGGCTTTAGTCTGAACTTCAACGAGTCATCCAAGGCACTAAGACTTCTCCCCGAAACAGAATCAGCACCTTGGAGAACTCCTTAATGTTGGGCTTTGCTAGGAGAGGGCTTTGAATAAAGCCTTTCGATGACATATACCTGCAGAAGAACCCTACTATTATCTATTTTTAATACTCATGATATTTCACTCACACACCGCTCCCACCAACAGTGCTCAATGAAAAGAAAATGGGAAACATTTTTTATTAACAGTCTTGAACAAAATAATTAGAAATTATTACATACCTGAAAATAAACACCAAGTGCACTAGCAATTTATAAATTTTTACTCTTGTGAAGTATAACTTAACAACATTCAATTAAAAAATAAAAAAGTTGCAAGGGTCCCAGTGTCACAATGTTGATTTGAGGGAGGGGGAACTAATACGACGAAGTGAAATTTGTACCCCTATGAAATATTTAAAAAAACCCCACAATACCCACCTTACAATAAAAAATAAAAAGTTCCCAGTGGCACACGATTGGATGGGGAAGACAGATGACAGGGAACATCCCACTTGTGCTAATGTTCTGAAAGGCCATAGATGCAGTCCCCTACCTATCGTACATGAACAACTGCCCCCAGACCCCCATCAAGATGAAGTAGGCGGTCTGAATCAGACAAAACTACCCCTCCATGTCGGGAAGTGTTCTCTTATTTGATTCCCCCCAAGCATCCTTATAAGAAATGGGGGTCATCAAAACAATTTTTCAACGGGGCTAATGGAACCCTGCATGATTACATTGAGGCTGATGTGGAGCAGATGCCTATCCAAGTCACCAGAGGTACAAGAGCACAGATAGAACTGGCCATGTCATTCCAAGGACAGCCAAGCAAAACTGGAAAGTAGAAGTAGCCACCATAAGACTGAAGAGACACTCATCTGTCCCTAAAAAAGAAGAAGAGATGAATCGCTTTGTAGCCAGTAAAAGCTACTGGTTGTGTCCACATGAATGAAGCATGAGTCTCTGTATCACAGTCCTCTTGACCTATTTGTCACCCTAATGCAGATGGAGGGCAATACACAGCACAGTAGCAGAATTAAGACACTGCAGTTCTCCTAGCTTAACCCTCTCCTCTGCTAAAGGTACTATATTATTTATTTATTAACCATCCCGCTCAATTCTTCAGTCTACTGACACTGCAGGAATGGAGACGTAACTCTGAACGGGGAAGAACGCCTGACGTATCCTTTATAGAAACTGGTATAGTCTTCCCAAGAATGTACTTTGCCCTGAAAATATAATGCTTTCTTCTTCAGGCAGAGGTAGTCCTTTTCTCCCTTGCCTGGAGCAAGAATAGGAAGATGACAAGGCAGTTGGCCGGAAGACTCCTACAAGGGTACAAGCCATTTCTCTTCCACCACATCCTAGCAATATGGCTAACCAACATCATCATGCTATGTGGCAGTTGAGCAAAAGGGAGAAAAGGGAATAAAGAATTGTGGAGGTCGGGGGAGAGACGTGGAATATTTTGTTTGGTAGGAATCATACAGGACACCATAGGAGACCTCACCCTTATGGGAAACCAAATCTGCCTTAGGTAGCATGAAAATTTGGTGTCTGAGGCAGGAACCAAACTTTGCTGCTCAAAAAGTTGACCCTAAATGCCCCAAATTATATTTTTTCATAGAATGCCCCCGTTAGGATTTGGTTTGTTGATCAGAAGAGTCTTGCCAATCTACATTTTCTTCAGTAAAAAATGACTGATTACTTCCTCGGGAAAGAAAAGAAGACCATGGAGACCATGATGGGAAGCATTATTTCTTTGGTAGGACTCCAGCGGTTCCTTTCTCCAGAAAATTAATAATGGCCGCATTAGGAGACATTCTTATCTGACCTACAACCCTGGTCCTACTGAGGCCCAAATGCTGCCACACAAATCCTCTACATGCCTTAAGAAAGGGGTCAAGGAAAAGGGAGGAGTTAGTGAGGCAGCACACGCAGTGAGTCTGGGGAGGGGAAAGGAAGTGTATGTGTTCTCATGTGGTCTATGTGGGTAGATACCCCACCACCACCACCATTGTGATATACAAGCAGTGGCAAATTACAGCTCCTATCCACACATTTTTACAGCATGGAGGGGACTGCATTAACCCAACCACCCTCCACTGACTACTGTTTTCAACATGTGAGAGTGACAGTCTGAAAAGTGGGAGGCTGTGTTAGCCCTATAAGGCTTCTGGTCCTGGTGAAATGTCTACACAGGTAGTCTGAAGAGGGAGAAAGTGTTATCACATTTCACACACTGAAACTGGGGCTGGAGGAGCTGGGCTAGAGAACTCCATTTCATGTGGGAAAGGCATAATTTAAGAATGGCCAAACCAGGGGTGCCCAAACTTTTCAGGCCGTGGGCCGGTTGTGTGGTTCAGTGGGCCGGTCGCGTGGTTCCTCTCACTGGAAGCAAAACGCGCCTTGCGATGTTTTGCGACAGAGATGTTTTGCAATGGGATGAGATAGATTTTAGGCTGCCAGTTTTTCTGCTTACACCAGGGGTGCCCAAACTACAGCCCACAGGCCTGATCCGGCCCCTGACACCAAATCATCCAGCCTGCACCGCCCTTGTTGCTCCTGGAAGAGGAAGTAAAATGCACCCAGGAGCTATGAGGGTGGTGCAGGCCAGATGAATTGGCATCAGGGGCCGGATCCAGCCCATGGGTGCTCCTGATCCAAACAGTGCCTAAATAGTGACAAATTGCAGCAAGGTTCACATACCTCATTAATAGCCCCCGAGGAGTCAGCATCATCCCTATCCTAGGTTCACCTGGACCTAGTCATGTGGGCCAGCTTAGAATGTGTCCCAAAGAAGATGGCCCAACTCCGTAGCAAGAGAAAGCAAGCAAAAGGATCTGATCCCGTCCCCCTTGTTATTAGTGTACTGAGAGTAGACAAACGTCCTCCTTTCTCGCCTCCGTTTGTTCTCCTGGTCGCAATGCTAATAACTCTTGGCTGTGATCTGGAGGATCTGACTCATGCAAAACTGGAAGAGCATGAGAAGCAATGGGCCGTCACAAATGTAGTTCTGAAACAATTGGGTTCCAAAACTCACATTTCAGCAGGCAAACAGGGGAGGGGGAGATGTTTTAGAAATGAGTCCAAATCTTCCCTGGGCCTGTCAAACTAGTTTTACAAGGGTTTTGGGGTGTTTTCTTTTCGGTTCATAGTCTCTGTCTCTTTGGAGCTGGAAACATCGAATAATAGCTCCCATTTTCCTGCTCTGTCCTTTCCAAAGTGTGACCTAGATATCTGAAGCTTTTATGCACGTGTGATGTTTTATGGATTAAAGTGAATGTTTAAAACTTTGCATGTGCCTGCACACGAATGCCAGCAAAATACAGGGCATGATTTATGAATGCCTACAATAAGACGCATATTTCTTCTGTTTCGGGATAGAGACAAAGGAGTGCCGGCACTGACATTTAAGTGTCCGGGGAACCCAAGCAGTGCATCCGGTGCGCTTTCAGACACTTGTCACATTTATCTGAGGCTGTCAGACCTCCTGTGAAGACAGAGAACTGTCCAGTTTTAGGTGTGCGTGCGCATGAATTCTGTTACACGCTACGCTAGATGTTTGTAACATCAACGTGCCAACAAATTTTAAAAGCTTTTGGGCAAGAGACTCATGCTTGACTCATTTTTGCACTGCGCTACTATAAGATAACATTTAGTTTCATACGGCAAATGGGTGGCTATTGGTGCACCTAGACAGCACCAGAATAAAGAAAGGAGAATGATGTATGGCCAGCATTTAATGCCCAGAGCGGGGGCACTTCCCAGGCCCCCTTTTCTTCAAATCCATACTGCACCTCTATGCTACCAAGGCAGAAGAATCCAGGCTGACCTACAAACTATGACATCCTACTGGCCATGTAACAAGAGCTTCTGCCGCTGGATTTCACGTATCTTCCAATTCTCCTGCAACGTGAGCATTTTCTGACGGGATCACAAAAAAGGCAGGGGTTTCCAAGTTGAAAAACAAAATCTACTAGGCAAGGGAATCCAGCCGCTTCTACCGGATGCCTGAGGGGAAGGACATGAGTGGGTACAAAGAAGTGCAAGAAAGGGGTTTCAGAAACATGCACATATTTCAGGTATTTAACACCCCCCCCCCATTTCACCTTCACTAAATTTCTTTTTTAAAAAACAAAAATCTTATAGAAAAATAGATGAATCTGCAAAGTGACATCCCTCTTTTCTACCACCACCATCGGGAGGTTAGATATGCTTTTCTACCACCACCACCACCACCACCACCACCACCACCACCACCACCACCATCGGGAGGTTAGATATGTTGGTTTGCATGGCACATCAGTCGCAAAAGCAAAGCGTCCTAATTTACTTGAGGCTGAAGAGGCAACTTCCACACCTTGTGCTGCGCATGCAAAAGGATTCTGCCCTATAGCAATAAATGTGCACATTCTTCCAGTAGTGAGTCCAGCATGAACAGTACACAGCAGGAAAGCCACAACCCCGAATCTATTCCTTTGGGGCCGCAGTGAGCATGTTCGCTCAGATTGGGGGAGATTGGCCATCTCTGCTTTGAAGCTGAGCAGTTCTGAACCATGACTGTTATTCCTCTTAGCTCAAAGTCTTGCAGAGTGGAGGCAGATTGCGGACCCTAGAGCTAGTCATCAGAATACAAGCCCCTCTCCCCATTCTCTCACCCCCCACGGGGTCTTTGAGATCATCGTTTCTACTATGGCAAGGAGGGTTCCTGTCAAAAGAGGGAAATAGCAGCATAGCCGAGCAGCAAAATCATCTCAATACAAATAGCGAAGGGAGAGAACATTTCTCCATCATGTTCAGCACAGTCCTGCCGCCACAGCAACACGGGTCGTCCAAGAGGCATTTTCTGTTCCAGCATTAGGCAGAAAATGGTAAAAACAGAAAGCTTTGCTGCACGGGAGAAGAGATGGAGCAACAATTAAGTCCAGCTAAGATGCATGAGAGGGTCGCCTGTCACAGAATGGTGCTGGGGGTCAGGGAGGTGGGTGGGATATAAACTCCAGTACTGTTGCAGGCCAGGCTTTTCAGGAAAAACAAGAATGTGCCAAAAGCCCAGGGTGCCGAAATCAAACGCTGGCGGAAAAGGTCCTGGTTAAGGCAGTTTGATGCAATCTTGCTTTGGCAACGTCAGTGCTAGAAGATGGACTGACAAGTCAAGGGTGGCCTTCAGAATCTCCTTCTGGGGCTTTCCCCCTCCTCTTTGAGATGACATCTCATCCACCCCCGCCTGCAGGGAGGGGGAGGGGTGTGAAAGTAGCACCTGTCCGTCAATGTTGCTCCGTGTCCCAAACAGCTCTGATTTGAGAAAAGGCAGGTGGTAGATTCAAGATACGAGAGATGCACGTCATACGAGAGATGCACGTGATAACAAAAGGCTCAAAGATGTTGCAAAAACAGCCCTAAAAAGGAGTGGGGGGAACAAGGCAGAAGTGATTACTTTTATTCCCCATGCCCTTCCAAAAGAAAAGAAAATTAAAAATGATTGCAAAGTGACTCAGTGTTGTTTCGATTCCTCTGTCAAATGTCTCTTGCGCCCAAAGGCCTTAGTCCCAGTCTGGCGCTCCAGTCTAGTTCTGACGGCTACTGGGTCCCGCAGTGATTTCATCAGGATCATCTTCATTAGGGACCTCCCCGTCTCCAGCCTTTCTTAGCACCTTGCTTGGCTTGCTTCCACCGAGAGCATCTTCTCTGGTCAGCTCCGAGGCTAGCAGTGAGGTGACCGCACAGCCAATTTTTCTATTTGCTAGGGTGGAGACAGAAAGGAAAATGTGGTGAGACATCAGAGAAATGGTGGCGCCAGGCTACTTGACGGGATAATACTGTCACCCTCTGCTTTGTGTTGCTAAGGGGGAAAAGGGGTAAGACATTAAAGAAGACAGTCTACCAGCCAACAACCCTCAAAACATCATTTCAAGTTGTAATTGCTCATAGGAGGCACAATGACTTTCAGCATTCCAACAAAGGATATAGACAACTTATAGGGGGACACAAATGGTGACAGACACATTAAAAGTTGTGATTTTGAGATCTATAGAATCTTACGATGTATAACTTCTTAACTGGGTTAGATTTCTCTTGAGAGCTGTTTTGCCAATTTCAACTTGGCATGATTTTACCCTGAATTGAAAATCAACACTGCAGGACTAACAGAGAAGATGTCTTCAATCTCAAGAGGATAGAGTGGTGGTTGTGGACAATAATTTCTGCCACAAAAATATGCAGAAGGAGGGATGTAATTATTCTTCCCTGAAGGGCCTAGGCAAGGAAGGTTTTTATGAGGATTTCATAGCCTCTTGTGAAAAAAAAAGCCAAATCAATACCTCCAGTAATCTCATTTCTCTGTGTGGTTAACTTTCCATTCCAATAGATGGAGGAAAGATTCATGAGAGTAATTAGTTTCTTGTTATCTCGACCTTGTCTTCAACTAACTCGCCACAGAGTTCATTTTGAGTAGTAACCATCAGCAAAAAAAAATGTGATTCCAGCAAAGAAACATGACAGCAGTTTTAAAATAAAGGCAACAGTTCTGTGGTGATAAATACACACTTCAAATTAATTAGGATTTACAGGGTTTTGAGGCAAAATTGTTTACTGGAGGTGAAAGAGGAACACCTCAGGAGCAGCAACAATCTGGCATTCGTACTACCTTCCATTTTTCCTGAATAAATTATCATCGGTCTGAAGGAAATGCACAAGTGGTTGCTGCCTTTTCCACACAACCAAAATTCTTAATCAACAGCAGGCCTATTTTGAAATATGAACCTGGCCAATGAGGTCATAATCTGGAAGACAGGCAATCTGGCTTGGAGACTGTAGGACAGGGGTGCCCAAACCTGTTGGCCTGTGGGCCAGATCTGGGCCCTGACAACAATTCATCCGGCCCACAAAGCCCTTGTCGCTCCTGGAAGCGGAAGTAGAACATGCCCACACGGGAGCGACTGGAGCTTCACGGGCTGTATGAATTGCCATCGGGGGCCGGATCCAGCCCGTTGGCTGTAGTTTGAGCACCCCTGCTGTAGGATGCGTGTAGAATTGGTTGATCCAGAAAAGTTCAAAGTCATTAGATTCTATCAATCCCAAATTCAACAGAGATACAGAAAACATAACAAACATTTATCAAGAATGCAATTCTGGGGAATTATAACTCAATACTGGGGTCACAACTGCTTTGAGGATGGTGTATTGGGGACATATACATGCTGCAGTAAAAGAGATACACAGGCAAGAAATCAGAGAGGGAAACACACTGTCCTGCCCAAAAGCACTAATATCCTACAGAAATTCCAGAAGGAAAATGGCAAGATTATTTCTTTTCCAGGCACTCTCTCCACTTCATAGTGGCCTGCAATTACATTTGTTTATTTGAACAAGTAAATTCATACTTTGGCTTGCTTAGCTGGTTCATCATAAACCATAATCAAAATTACCCATAGTGCAGGGTTTGAATACAACATTCCATAGTGGTTTATTTGTTAAGTTGTGTTATCAAAAAACAAAAGGTTTTGATTCCCTCTTCATGGCCATAAATGAAGATGTGTAGCAATATCATTCTTTCCGAATGTGACCAGTGAATGTGTTGCCACAAAGGGCTTCCTGGTAAAACTGTATGCATCAGACTCAGTGACCTTGGGGAAATTCCAAAACAGGCCCAATTCTAAACAACCACCATCACTACCTTACTGGCTTTGTGGATTAAGGGAAGGGTTATATCACATGGACGAGAGTTCATCCAATTTTGTCAATTTAAGGGTTGCATTCATAAACACGGTGTAACTGAGTAAAAGTGACTATCCGAGAAACACAGTTCTCTAATTTCAGAGGCAAAGCTTTCCTGTTAATGCTTGTGTGACATTAATATACACATTAATATAATTTGGTCTGTGTTTTTAGCTACGCTGTAAGCCGCCCAGAGTCGGGTTTACCCGATTGGGGCGGGATAGCAAACGTGAATGAATAAATAAATAAATAAATAATAAATTACCATAGTCATACTTCTTGGCTGGACAGTTCTCTATGGCACTGCTACTCAAAATAGGTACAACCCGTTTAAATAGATACCCGTGAGGAATATGCTTGGAAGGACATATATTTTGGCATGCAATTGATGGATCAATGAATGTTTGTCAAGAGGGTATATGTGCTTAGTTTCAAAGTGTATGCTTACATCTTTGTGGGTCAAAACTGCTCATGCACTGTCTGATACTATTTGATTGTACACTTACATTTGCATTCTATTATCTATGCCTATCTGTGTCGTCTGATGTCAACTGCTATGAAGACTAAGTAGCTACAAAATTTGGATCGGCAGTCTCTATCCCTTTACTCCTCTACAGCAAAGGTCTGACGAAAAGAACACTTCAGAAACTGTCCTACCAGATGGTTTCATCCCTGTGTTCATTACATACGGTCAGAAGAAATCAAAAATAAAATTCCAGGAATATCTGTTAAATTGTGATGGTACCTCTTAAGGCTGGAGAACATCCAGTCCACAAACTCTTGAACACTTTGGCTGGTGGCACAGCCATACAGAAAAATAAAACATGGCACAATCAATTTTGGTCTATTAATAGTTCAAAGGAAAAGAAGACCACAAAGGACTGGGGCGTGCAGAGAGGGAGGAAGGTCTATGCAAGTATCATGCAAAGTATCCTTCTGGTGACAAAACTGCCTGCAAGTAAGTCTATTTCTTGCACCATGCACATATCAATCCACTAAAGGACACATACATACAATGCATAAATCAGGAATCATACAATGTGTGCTGTGTTTCTACATTGTGGCACCATATGCCTATGGACAAAAACCTGCTCATGTACCAAAGTTTATAGGAGGGAAATCTATATCTGGGGATAAGAGAAATGTCTGTAGTTGGAAGCCTGCAGTTTCATGGGTAGATGCTGGTCAATGACCGTAATTAAGTGATTTGAATTCATGGATAGCTGATTTCACCAGACACAAAAGGGGTGTTGTGTACTTGACAGAATAGGAGTTTTCGGCATGAGAAACAGACACTCAAAAACAGCAATGCAAAGTTCATGTAATGTGATCAACAAGCATGACAACTCCCAACTGTGAAATATATCCTGCTACTTGCCATTACTTGCCCTACCAAATACCTGATCCCAGGCAGACATTTCTCCTTTGCATACTACACTGCACTACACAGTGACTCCTGTATCCTCATAAACCTTTTGTAGGTAGAGCCATCAGTGCTCTTTCCTCACAAAACACTACATGAATTTCCCAGAACATTCCCTTGTTTTGCCTATTCTGTTCCATCAAAGCAAAAACATCCTGTTCCTCAAAGCATTTCCAAGGCTATTTGCTTGAAGAGCAGGATGACTTCTTACTACTACACTTTCAACCTGTGGATTTTGTTCCAGACTTTAGTTTAATCCAGGAGTTCTTGACCTTTTCAAGCTGAGGGCTGGGTCACCCTCCCTTCGGTGACCGGGTGGCCATTTTGCCCTGCCTGCCACACATGGCACTTTCAGGTGTGGCAGAGGTGTTGGTGGCCCACATACAGCCCCCGGGCAGTAGGTTGAAAACCCTCTGGTTTAATCCTATGTAACGCCTACATCTTGGCTTGTTAAGAAAACCAGCCACCACTGCCTGCCCTATAGGAGTGGATAAATGAGTGGGAAAGTTTAAAAGTACTTTTTCATTTCATAAATGCGGTTCATTTCTCCATACTGGAGCCTCTGGCAGTAGCTTTTCATTAAAGATAAGAAGATTGGAAATGGAGAAAGAACTGGATATAAACGATAGTTTAATTGTTTAGTAATCTGCGCTTGAACTTTTAGAACTCTAAATCACTTTGCTGATTGACATTGAACCCCGCGCTCCAGATTTAATCCATGGGCTAATCTGTGCTCCCTTCTCTCTAGCTTCATTGCTATATTGGTCACTGCTCTACTGCCCGCTCCTAAGTCTCTGTCCCTTCGTTTATGTATCTGCGTTCTTTGGAACATACTAGGATGACTGTGGTCCCATTTCTCCCTTTGAAGGTCAGTCTTTGAGAAATGCTTCCTATAATGGAGCTCAAGATGGGAGAGGTACAGAGTTGTAAATATCTGAAGCAATAAAAAAACACACACACCAGTGTGTAAAAGGTGTCAGCTGGCTGCATTGCCTGGATGATGGATTACTGCAGTACTGGAGACAGGAATACTGCACATGCCAGCAAGGAAGGAGGCTAATGAGGAGAAAGACAGACCAAACAAAAAAACAAAAAAAATTGCTTCTGCCTGTTGAAAGGAATCAGAAAGACAGAACTGCTGGACATCCAAAAGACACACCTGCCTCCAAAGCAGGAAATGTGAGCAGGCTGCAGTTCAGAGGGAAAAGTGAAAAATGCCATCTATGAGAGGGCCCTTTGCAATCGGTTCTAGGGAGGGTGTAAAACCCATGTCCCAGGTTGCTTGGATGTAAGTCTCCTCTTCCACACTTCCCTGCCTGCAGCACATGAGAAGGTCACACACAAATGGAGGGGTGGGAACACGAACATGCCCATAAAAGTTACCCGCTGAGGTGTGTCCTCCACCACCTCATAAAGGGACAGGAGAGAGCGTGCTGTTAGGAAATAAAAGAAGCGTTCATCAGGTTAGATGTCCGAGGAGGCTTAGAAGTAGGACCTTCCCCACCTTCCCCCCCCCCCCCGTTTGGGGTCATCAGAAAGCCCTTCCCAGAGCCCCAGGACTCCATATTTATTTAAAGCGAGGCTCTACAGTTTACTTGTTGTTCAGTCGCACAGTCGATTCCGACCCTTTGCAACCCCATGGACCACCGTCTGCCAGGCACTTCTGTCCTCCATCCTCCTCCTCAACTCGCTCAGCTTTGTGCCCATTGTGTCTACAATACCATCTAGCCATCTCATTTTTGGCTGCCACCTTCTTCTTTTGCCCTTCACCTTTCCCAGCATCAAGGCTTTCTCAAGCGAATCCTCTCTTCTTATTTGATGTCCAAAGTACTTTAGCTTCATCTTCACTATTTGACCTTCTAAGGAGCAGTCAGGGTTGATTTCTTCTAAGATTGACCTATTTGTTCTCCTCGCTCTCCAGGGAACTTTCAAAACTCTTCTCCAACACCACATCTCAAAGGCGTCTATTCTTCTGCGCTCAACTTTCCTATTGGTCCAGCTCTCACAACCATACATTGCCACAGGGAATACCATTGGTTTGGCTATACGAATTTTTGTTTGCAATTTGATGTCTCTACTTTTCACTATGCTCCCCAGGTTTTTCATCGCTTGCCTCCCAAGATTCATTCACCTTTTTATTTCATGGCTGCAATCCCCATCTGCAGTGAGCTTTGATCCTAAGAAAGTAAAATCTGTCACTGCTTCTACTTCTTCCCCATCTATTTTCCAGGGACTGATGGGGCCTGTTGCCATGATCTTTGTTTTCTTTATATTGAATCTCAAGCCAGCTTTTTCACTTTCTTATTTCAACCTAATCAGGAGTTTCTTTAGGTCCTCCTCACTTTCTGCCATTAGGGTGGTATCATCTGCATATCTCAAATTCTTGATGTTTCTCCCAGTTTACTAATCCCTAATTTTTCCATAAACATTAAGGAAGGGAATCACATGTCACAGTTCAACAGTACGAGTTTACCCTCAACTACAATTACCAAAGGATGGCCATAAAGCGGCTGGCTTAGCCATTATCCCCACACGTCCGTGGCGGCAAATCATCTGGCCCATGACTACGACCCCGGAAGTGGAAGCATTTACAACAGCCGTAAACGCACCTATGCCTGCACAAATGCACCTGCTGCCATTTATGGCAGCGTTTATGGTGGGAGGAACCACGTGTCTGGCCCGCTCAGCAGTCTGGAGGTGTGTGGTCTGGCCCGTGACATGAAAAGGTTGAGAATCCCTGGTACAGAGAGAGCCAGGCTGGGCAGAACACTGCTACTGGTCTACTTCCTTATTATCTCAACTCTATAACCATAGAAGCAGATGGTTTGCATGATGTCAAGGCTGGGAAGAGATGAGTAATCAAAATCAGAAGGCCATCTGAGTCATCAGGCTGAAACCATGACTGCGGGACAATTACAGAGCCAAGATGCAGGGGGACAAATAAACACAAGGCCATTGTCTGCTTCCCATCCTGCAGGCCGACATGCCCTAAATGTCTTCCTTAATGAACTAGCTGAAACAATCTCCCTGCTGACTTCCCCAACAATGGCTGCTTAAGCTATTCAGCAGAGCCCACGAGAGGCCCCGTCTGCTCTGTCATTCCTTTACATCCAGGCAAGAAGCGGCCAGAATTATTGAATAGAGACAGCTGCTCCTCAGTCAAAGAGGAGTCAAAGATCAGAGCTTATTAGATTGATACACAGTTACTCTGCAGTCGGGATAGGGGGGATTTAAAAAACCTCCTGAAAACCTTTATGAGACGGAAGTTTCTCAAATGCCTGGAGCAATGCTGTTCAACTTCATCACTATCAGACTATGGAATAACATTTACAGAGCTGGAAACATCTCATACAGCAGGAGTTCTCAACTTTTTAAAGCCGGGGGCCGGGTCACGCTCTCTCAGGCAGCTTCAGGGGCCAGATGGTCATTTTGCCCTTCCTACACCACATGGCACTTCCTGCTGTGGTGGAGGCATTGGGAGGCCACATGGAATGGTGGACTTCATCTGGCCCATGAGCTGCAGGTTGAGAATCTCCATCATACTGGGATGGAAGGGCATGGCTAGTTAAGGACCCAGTTGTACAAATTTTATCTTGACTCCATGTCAGCCAAACGACAGCCCTGTCCCTCTCCAGAAGGAGAGTGACTTTGTGAGTGAAAAACATGACTGGGGGCCTTTCAGCTGCTTTCATTTACTCTCTTTTCACTTCTGGCTAAATACTCATAACCAAATACATAAGATGCTACAGTATACCACTGGCATATACACATAGATGAATATAAGGTTCTACAGCAGTGATGGCGAACCTTTTAGAGACCAAGTACACAGAATGCAACCCAGAACCCAATTATTTATTGCAAAGTGCCAACACAGCAGGGCAAACTATGTGCTGGCCCATGAGGTACTGGGCAGAGGGGCAGGGTGAACTCTGCTGGGGGAGGGGAGGAAGTGCTCCCATTGGGCTGCTGGGAAAAGGGGCAATGCAAACTCGGTGCTGGGGTGATGGCGCACATGCCAAAAGAAAGGCTTATGAGTGCCATAGGTTCGCTACCAATGTGCTACAGTATACCACCGGCATATACACATGCATGTCTGTATATGGCTCTTCAGATGCTATTCCCTATCATGAAGATCTTGTTTTGGTTTCTCTTTATGCTCCCTGGAAATCAAAGGCCTGATTTTTACTTACCCATATATACTCGAGTATAAGCCGACCCAAATACGTATAAGCCAAAGTACCTAATTTTGACCTGAAAACCCAGGAAAATAGATTGACCCCCAAGTATAAGCTGAGGGTGGGAAATACAGCAACTGCTAGTGAGTTTCAATAATCAAAATAGATGAAAATATGGTAAAATTAATTAAATTTTTGGCATGTCTCAATCCAACGCGATCTTGGGATCCTCGTGGTCATTGACCCGGGTATAAGCCATTTCCCCTTTTGGGGGCTCATTTTTGAGACTAAAAAAACTAGGCTTATATTCAAGTATATATAGTACAGGATATTACTATCACAGACTCAAGATTTATATACCCACAGATTGCTGCCTCCTGGATTCCTTAGGACAGTGATGGCAAACCTTTTAGAGACCGAGTGCCCAAACTCAACAGGCTGCCCTCCGTGCCACAGAGGGTTGGGGCAAACTCTGTGCTGGGGGGAGGGAGGAAGCACTTCCACTGGGCTGCTGGGCAGAGGGGTGGGGTGAACTCTGTGCTGGGGCAATGGTGCACATGCCCACAGAGAGGGTTCTGAGTGCCCCATCTGGCATGCGTGCCATAGGTTCGCCACCACTGCCTTAGGACCACTCATTTTGCTACCATTCTCCATGAGTGAAGAGACAGCCACTCACAGAGAACATAGAGAAATGCTGGGATTTCAACACTACCATGTACGTTGAAAGCAGGACACAGAGGCAAAGATGGGGAAATCACGTTCTTCCTAAGTCTAAGTCTGTGTGAAATTTGCGATTTGGAAGATTAAATCTGTATATTTATGCAAGTCATTTGAGCATGAGAATTCTGCATGCAACTGAATAATGGATTAGGATCAGTTGAGATCTGAAAGTCTGACTTTCATTTATTTTCACTGCAGTCTAAGGAAAGCTTTACAAAATGAATCTTTGACTTAAAACCCAGACCAGCCTCAGTCTATATCAAAATTGGAACAGTCACAAAGGGCTAGGTTTGTAAATCACTCTATTTGACTCTTCTTTCTTCTTGTTCTGCTGTATCCGAATCTGAATATTAGTGATCCTCATGGTGATCAGCCAAGAAGACTGTCTTGAGACTATAATGCAGTAGTCTTTCATCTGACTTCTGCATCACAGCATGACACCTGTACCACTGATCCAGTTCTGAGAATCACTTTCTGGTCCCGAGGCCTTTTGGCATGCAAAGTTCTCATCGGCCCCAGGCCAGTACTGATGAAGCTGCTGCCCTCCATCAACATGGATTTAAATGGGATTTAATCCACTTGGGGACCATCACCCTTCCCTGTGGACTTCAGCACCCAAGGCCACTAGTCCTCAGGGTTGTCAGGTTAGTTAACCACCGCCTAACACTTGGTGTTGAATCATTAGCAGTATGGTCTACACCAGTGATGGCGAACCTTGGCACTCCAGCTGTTCTTGGACTTTAATTCCCAGAAGCCCAAGTCAGCACTCCTGCTGATCAGGGGTTCTGGGAATTGAAGTTCAAGAACACCTGGAGTGCCAAGGTTCGCTATCACTGGTCTACACTATTACCATAGGAGGATAACTTGATCAGACATTCTGACTCAGCAATATAGAGATAAGCTATATTGCTACTGAAATGGCAAATTTAAAATTTTTCATTCACATTTGTACCTTGTGAAATAAAATTTAAGTTAGAATGAACATGTCTCTTTAGTGTCAACATTCATTTATTGTTGGGTGCATATCTGTCCTATCAGAGCTGTACTAAAAACTCTGTTTTCCACCAGCAGTGGTCAATTCTTCAGGAAAGGGTGGGCTGGTTATGATGTTATGATTTTATACGACATATGGGTTTATGTTTTTCTTCTTTATGTAGTTTGTAAACCTCCTTGAAGGGTTATCTTTTGATTCAAAGCTAAGGTATACTTGAAGTAAGCAAGCAAAAAAGCAGGCAAGATTAACTTTTTTGTTGTTCAGTCGCACAGTCGATTCCGACCCTCTGCGACCCCATGGACCACTGTCCGCCAGGCACTTCTGTCCTCCACCATCCTCCTCAACTCACTCAGCTTTGTGCCCATTGTGTCTACAATACCATCTAGCCATCTCATTTTGGGCCGCCCCCTTCTTCTTTTGCCCTCTACCCTTCCTAGCATCAAGGCTTTCTCAAGCGAATCCTCTCTTCTCATTTGATGTCCAAAGTACTTCAGCTTCATCTTTATTATTTGATCTTCTAGGGAGCAGTCAGGGTTGATTTCTTCTAAGATTGACTTATTTGTTCTCCTCGCTGTCCAGGGGACTCTCAAAACTCTCCTCCAACACCACATCTCAAAGGCATCTATTCTTCTGCGCTCAGCTTTCCTAATGGTCCAGCTCTCACAACCATACATTGCCACTGGGAATACCATTGCCTTGACTATGCGAATTTTTGTTTAAATCAGTGTTTCCCAATCTTTGGTTTATGGACTTAAATTCCCAGAAGACAAAGTCAATTGCCCAAAGCACTGACCAGCCAATGTACTGACTTAGGCTTCTGGGAATTCAAGTCCAAAAAACCAAAGGTTGGGAAACAAAGGTCTAAAACAGGGGTGGCAACCTTTTTATGCCATGGGCCTGACCATGTCCCCGGACAGTTGAGTGGGCTGTACGACACTGTAAATGCACCCACTTCCTTGTTTACAACAGCCGCGTGTGCATTTGTGCATGTGTGGGCATGTTTTATGGCTGACATATACATGCCTGTTTTCACTTCCAGGTGCAGTGGAGGTGACGACGGACCAGATGGAATGGCACTGTGGGCCACGTCTGGCCCACAGGCTGTAGGTTGGGAACCCCTGGTCTAAAGCAATGGAGTAAGTTGACATTGGGAAAATTCCAGTTCTTTTTTTCATAGGTATGAGCCTATCTACCAACAGCAACAGCTCTCCCTGTCCCAGTGTTCTTCAGCTACCATTACCTGTTTGGTCCTCCAACTTGCGTATATGAAATATACCATCCAGCACTAGAGGTTCTTGAGAGGAGATTACACTGAGTGAGACACATACTTCTCCATCTCTCAGACTCTATGTGTGTTTCCTGTACAGCCACCCCAGCAAACCCATACTACCATCCTAAGGGCCTTCCATTGAGCCCTCAGCATAGGGGCCAGTTCTAAGAAACCATGGAGCCCAGTGCCATCACAATCTGTGCGCCTCACTTTTCTTCCTCCAAGACGAGTTTCTTGGGAGTTAACAGCAGGGCTCACTGCCCCATGAATGGAAGACTTGTTTAGCTTCTCTGTTCCCAGTAATATCAAAGCATTGGATGAGAGACTCAAGGGAACCACATCCTTTTACATCTCTTTGTTTGATGTGCAGTGTATGATATGACATCACACTATGTGTTAATCTTCCATAACCATAGTTTGGTGTGATGCATAACTTCAGTTGTTAAGTTCTGCGCCTTCAGTACTTTGCTCAGCAAAACTGAAAACTTCTTGTTGGTGAGAAATTAGATTATGCCTGTTCCCTTTTCAACTTTCTCGAAGTTGCCCAAAACCGGCCAAGGCACTGTCAGTCCGATCCTTATTGAAAAACGCTCTATAAGAAAGCTCTCTTGTGACAGATTCAGTGCAGCTGCTACTTTTTCAATGGACATTTCAAAGACCTACCACAGTAAGTGCTTAGTATCCAGATAAAGGGGGTTTCAGTCGGATCTCTGTGCAGTGACAGAGCAAACTATTTAACAGTCAGAATTCATATATTCCTTGCCCAGCACAAAGAGGCTGAAAATCCAAGAAAACAAACCTTTTCTACCAAAATGATGTATATCCATTGCAAACAAAAATTGTGCTGTTGAACTAGTTGCAGTTTTTATGTATACTCTGAACACTACACTACTGTATCATATCCTAATTGCCACATTTGGGCTTAAACTGGATTTGGCTTTACTAATAACAGAATCTGATCCATAATGTATAGGTGCAAAGTAAAGCTACAGGCGGTATAGAAAAAGAGCAGCCAAATTCGTCCTGAATATGCTTCCTTGCTCACATCTTGCTTGTATATTGCAAGGCTTTAATTGGCACCTTTTCTTACTTCTTCTGCATCACAGAATCCAGAAACTGACTTTTTGAAAAGGGATTTTTGTGCATTTATACTTTGTGTCAAATACAACAAAGTTCTCTGTATGCGCCTTAAAAAAAAACACGCACCGTAAAACTATCTATTCGAAATGCTGGCTCATTTGAAGTTCTTTCCATCCCTTGCCTCCTTTTTTAAAAAATTGTTCATGTATCACTCTGAGCAACAGAAGGACTCTTTGCTCCTGTCAAAACTAGTCAACACCCCAGTTAAGCCTAGGAGTTTGGACTTAATCCTTGACCCCCAATGAAGACTAAAACATCTTAAACCCAAGTACTTCATCTTAATTGGATCATGAAGCAGGCTGTCAGAACATAATTAAATGATTGGCTTATGCACATCCAAAACTTTTAATTACCTGATCAGTTTTGCTTTGACAGAGTTTCTGCAACTTACTTAACTTGAGTCTGGCACCATCCAAGCAAAATGCAATAATGTATAGCACTGAATTAATTCTGTTCATCAAGCGTCTCATAAAATGTTCTGAAATACATCCTTCTTAGGAGATTACTATTCAAACAGTATTTCTATCCCTGAAGTGGCAGACATTGCATCTAAACTCACACAGAAACATATATACCCGGGATACTTAGAATTTTTATTAATATTCTACATTTATTGTAAAGTACTGCATAATATCAAATATAAAATGTTGTTATTCCATCTACAGGAAATTTAATTTTGTATCACTTATACATTAAAAATTGTTAAAATAAAAGGGCTTGCTTTTATATACATATTTACTAAGCTTGTTTCCTTTTATTCCTGTTTGATCTCTTAAACATAAAGAAACACAAATATCACATTTCTATGTCATGTACGCAAATGATCATTTAATTCAAAGGACCAGTTAGAAACCGCTAGCATTAATTATTAGATCATAAATATAATCTTATACCCGCAGTTCTATGTGAATGAGTCAATTTTTCTTTTCTTATATAAATCATGTGAAAATTGGGTGATCTGAATATAAACTCTCCTAGAGGCATCTCATCGCAATGAGAAATTATAATTAAAATGTGGTAAAATCATTTTAACTCTCCTTTGTAGATAATCTATAGCCCGGATGTCATATTGCACCACAAGAACCACAGACTGACTAATAAACAGTTTTAAGGATGTCCGGGCAGCTGGCTTCCTTTTTTCATTAGTTTACATTATTGGCAACACTGCCAATTCATTTTATTTAAATATATGGAATTACATTTTGTAATGTTGAAAGACCTGCCTGTTTTGTCACTTACTTTCCTTTGTAAGTACAAATGGTTACAAAAGCTTCACATGGAAGTAGGATTTTTCCTCCCCTGAGGTCTTACATAATCTAGCAAGTTCAAGTATGTACGCTTGGCTTCCAGACTATCTTGCTAGAAGGGGAATAATGTGGAAAAATATATGGATGTTTGCGGCACATAAACACAGCAAACTTCTCTTTATGAATTCTTTCCTCGTAGGCCTACTATAAAGTATACAGTAATACCTCGGATAACGCTAAGACTTGGTTCCACAAGTCTTGGTGTTATCCGATTTTTAGTGTTATCCGATGCATGTTAAAATCCTATGGGATGGATCAGATAACGTTAAAGCTCCATAGAGATACATTGTAACCGCACAGGCTTTAGCGGTTGTTATCCGATCCATCCCATAGGACCTTAACGTTATTCAATCCAATTCTCCTCCCTGGATTACTTAACGTTATGCGATTTTAGCGTTATCTGAGGCAAACGTTATCCGAGGTATTACTGTATTTAAAATGTTAAATTATTGGGGTATCTGTAAAAGGAGAAACTCCTGAAGCAATGCTAGACTTACGAATTCAAGTAGGATAAGCAGATTCAGTTCCTTCTCTGACCTCACCTAATGGTGTTTTATTTTTAATTCCTTACAATAATGAATACTGTATATACTCGAGTATAAGCCCAAAAAAACAAGCCCCCCAAAAGGGGACTCCGCTTATACTAAGGTCAATGACCACACGGTCCCAAAACCGCGTCGGATTGAGATATCCCAACAATTTAATTACTTTTACCATATTTTCATGTATTTTGATTATTGAAACTCACTAGCAGTTGCTGAATTTCCGACCCTCAGCTTATACTCAGGTGAATCTATTTTCCTGGGTTTTCAGGTCAAAATTAGGTACCTCGGCTTATATTCAGGTCGGCCAATACTCGAGTACATACGGTAACATCAATTTATCAATATAGAAGAATATGCATATTTAGGGACACACTGACCACTGGGGACTAAGTATGCAAATTGGTGACCTCATCAACAATCAAGCTCTTTTCGTCTACCTGCTTATTTCCAGCACAGTTCTTTTTCTTGGTCTATATACAGATTGTATGTATATCCTGTTCTTTTGCCAAGAAATGGGGGCTTCTCTATTCTAGTCACACAAACACAATGTTTGAGATATTTAGCCCCAAGAGAGAGTGATGGAGCCAAGTCTACTTATTAAGCATGAGAAATGAAGGATTTGAAGTGTGTGATCTAAGGCCAGCATAACTTTCCACACCACACTGGCTTTGCTAGTGACAATGGTGTAGGGGAGATATTGAAATCACTGGATAGTGGAAGTAAGGTAGGAAGCGCCTTCCAAAACACTATCAAAGTGCTGACATTTCTTCTTCAAGACCCAGAGCTACTCTCCTGTGAATGGTGTGCATCAACCCTTTTTGATCCTGGAAGGGAAATATGTCACAGGTTTTCCAGAGAGACACTGAGCAAAAACTTACCTTGGCGTGGACCTCTTTTTCTACGGAAGGCGGCTCCCGACTGTAACGCCTCCAGCAGGCTATCCATAACTCCAGTTTCATCCCCCTCTGCAAAACCAAACAAAAAAATGTTTAAAATTGCTTTCAGCACTTTTCTTACCCACCCGTAGTCACAGATTCTGCCACTCCTTATCCTGCCTTCACACAAAGATCATGTACCAGCCACCGATACAAGACTGGATGGAAATGTCACACCTTAGATCAGGGGTTCCCAGACTAAGGCCCACAGGCCAGATCCAGCCTGCAGCACCATTTCACATGGGGCCCCCACCCCCCAAGGGCATTCAAGAAACAAAACGGCCACCCATTTGAAGCTGTTGGGATAAAAGGACCGCCCCCATCGTGCAGGCAGGGCAAAAAAGCCGTCCGGCCTTCAAAGCTAACTGAGTGTGACTTTGGCTTGAAAAGTTTGGGAACCCTTGCCTTAGATGGTACGGAGTGAGGATGCTTGAAGGGGACAGGGAATAATATTTTCTCCTGAACTCTTTCCTCTTGTTAAAGAAAAAAGAGCTTCTCTTGATAAAGGTAATTTTCTCAAGGAGTAGACTGAGAAAAAAGCACATTCCTCTTAACATGCTCCCTCTCTGGTAATTATATATTTGCAGGGTGTTCTTTTTATGAAATCAGAAGACTTTCAAGTGTGGCCCATGCATGCAGCCGGGGGTGTGGGGGGACCTTCTACCATACATCTGCTTCAGGAACAAACCAGAAATACATCTCTCTTTTTAAAAAATAAATCTGCTAATTTGGCTATAAAGAAAGGGCAGCATTAGAAAGAATGAGAGACATCCCTCTCCTTCCCCATCTATTATATAACTGGCTTAAGATGTTTTCACCTTGGCGAGTCCAAATACTGGAAGAGAGGAAGGAAGGGGAGACCATCTTAAAGCAGCAAAGTACTAGCAGGGAAAAGGGAAGGTTTGCACATTCCTCCCAATTAACTCTGCCTTCCAAAATCCTTGCTTTTAAACTGAACTGGCAAAGCATCCATTTAAAAACCCAAACTGTTTTGGCCCTCTGTTCTCCCGTTTGCTTTCCCATGACACAAAGAAGAGGGAATTTCCAATTTCGAGGCTGTGCAATTCAGATAACCTCCCCTGCACTCAGGACGTTCCTTCTTTCCCTCTGGGTGCAAAGGGATGTGCGTACATGAGGAAGGGGGACTGCAGTGGCTTAGTGGTTAAGATGCTGGACTTGACTGGAAGGTCGGCAGGTTGAGCCCCGACTGCTGCATGATGGAGTGAGCACCTATCTCTGTCCCAGCTCCTGCCAACCTGGCAGTTCAAAAGCAAGAAATTGTACACCACTTGTACAACACAAGGTGGAATGATTTGGGTGTTTTGTTTATAAGTGTGTGTGTGTGTGTGTGTGTGTGTGTGTGTGTGTGTGTGTGTGTGTGTGTGTGTGTGTGTGTGTGTGTGTGTGTGTGTGTGTGTGTGTGTGTGTGTGTGTGTGTGTGTGAATGGGTGTGTGTATTTGCATGTGTTAATATATGAATATTTTTGGTATATCTGTTTGCTGTTTATTTTATTTATATAATTTTGTTACATTTTTGTTGTAATATATATGTGATAATAAATAAAAACGTAATTGCAAAAAAAAAAGCAAGAAATTGCAAGTAGATAAATAGGGACCACTTCGGTGGGAAGGTAAACAGCGTCATGCCTGCTACATGTCCACGGAAATGTCTGCAGACACAGTCAGCTACAACTGGCTTTTGAGCCCATGTGCCCTTTACCTTACATGAGAAAGAGAGATGCTTAAAAACTCTCCTCCTGGGCAGGTCTCAGGAAAGATTTCCACCCTTCCCTCCCAGTGCTGAGGAATCCCCTTGCAAGACCCACCTGGGAGAAGGAATCCCTTTCTAGCACAGAAGCCCTGTCTCCACACCCACGTGAGGCAGGAGGGCTTCCCGGCAGCCTCTCAGGCACCTTTAATGGGCCCAGCTGCTGACTTCTTCTGCTGCTTTGATGTGATTAGCACCCGGAGGGCATTACTGCCATCCCTTTCCCATTAATCTATTTTTTCACTCTCCAGCAGGACTCTAGCCACTAAGGAGATTAGCCAGCCAGCCAGCCTGCCTCATCGGATCTCCTCCCCCTAGCAACAGGCATGTTCCTTGCCCAAAGAGCATGTGCCAATAATGACACTGTGCATTGCCATGATCCTCCCCTGTCCAAGGATAAGCTGCCCAGTCTGTGGGTGGGTGGGGGTGGGTGGGGGAATACCCACTGAAACTGTAACTTAAACACCGACTGTGGAAGGGGGTGTTCTGTAGGTTTAGTGAGATTTTGTTTTATTTGGTGGCATCTCTGCCTACAATAGAAGGCAGAGCAGCAAAGACCTTGGAAGGGAGAGGAAATGTGGCAGGATACTAATACCTATTTGTTTGTATTTACGGATTTGTGCGTCTAAATCTTATGAAGCCAAATATTCCAGTCTCCTCTGTTGCTGTTCTTTTTACATTTGCCACCTAGCCTCCAACCTCCCTGCCAAGGTTTAAAGCAGGGGTGCCCAAACTTTTTGAGCCGCAGGCCGGTCACGTGATTCAGCGGGCCAGCCACGTGGTTCCTTCCATCAGAAGTAAAACATACCTGCACATAACGCTGCCGGATGCAGCGCTCTGCACGCGCCCAGGCACGTTTTACTTCTGCTTCCGGGAGCGGCAAGGGCAGCGTGGGCCGGATGAATTGGTGTCGGGGGCTGGGATCTGGCCCACGGGCCGTAGTTTGGGCATCCCTGGTTTAAAGTCTTCCACAGCCTTGTTATAAACTATAGCATGTGCCTGATTAGGTTGGTTGATATCCCTTTTCCTATCCCCTCTGCCCCCCTCCTCCTTTGCAATTGTTGCGGTCCTGAAAGCGTTAAGAACAAATTCATGAGCGGCTCTGCACATTTTTGGTTTCCATGGTAACAGTTCCTGATGAAACATAAACCTATAAAATCACATTAGAACATCTGTTGGGTGCTTTCAGGCAGGGTGAATCCATTGTCCACATCGCCACCTGCTGGCGACGATAACCTGGTACATCTGACCTATATTAGTAGCAGTCAACCTGCTAACTAGTCCTTTCTGACCCTTGCATTTTGCGGGGAAATGCCAATGGGATTTGATCACACACAGGAACGGTGATCTTCGAATGCAGGCAAAGGGATCTGGAGGTCTTTCAGCTAAGGACAGAGGGATGAAGTGATGAAGCCCCCCAAAATTCTGATTTTCAAAACCCCAACCACGCTATCTCTATGGCATGTTAAAATAAAAAAAAGATTCCATGTTGGCTTACAATCATCCAGTCAGTGAGCTCATTCTTTGTACCACTGCCTTGATAAAAATCAGAATTAAGGTGCCTGATAACACAGATGCTCAAGCTTATAGACCCGACCTATGTGCAAGGAAAAGGAACATATCCAGATAGTCTTTAGTAGTATCTTCCTGGCCAGCCTCTGCACACACATATCCCTGGCAGATGTGGCATGCAACTGGGTGGATGATGTAGGTCACTAGGTGTGTTTGAAAAGAACGGTTTCCTTTTAAGCAGACACTATCTTTGGAAGACTATTACTAAGGCTGGGGGCTTTGATCTCTCCTTGAACGGAACTGTTGCAACAAAGGCATCGGGAACCATCTGGCGATCTAAAGTGGCCACGTGACTGATGATGGGAAGGACAAGAATGATGAGTTGGCATTGATGCCCAAAGCAATTGAATGAGCCAGCCATCTGCACGCATATGGGAGAAAGCTACCGATCACAGGCAAAATCCCTACTCCTGTATTTTTTCCCCCTTTCTGTTCCTCCTTCTTGATTTGCTACAGTATCGCATGCCTCGGCTTTTCCAGAGACTGCACAAAAGCAACAGCCTGTGCACAGTGCCATGTGTGGGCAGGAGCCACAAGCAGTCACGTAGCCAGAGAGAGGTGCTCACAAAAAATGCCCTCTTAAAGGAAATGCTGCCTGATAACCCACCCACCCTTTACTGCGAGGAAGAGAGAAACAAAACTGTGACAGACTCTGACTGGAAAAAAACCTGCAAGAAAGCCTTACGGGATTACTCCAGTGATCCACTCACTGAAGCACTCTGCTCCTAAGAGAGAGACAGAATGCTAACAATTGAACCCCCCTTGGTTTACCTACACCAGTGATGGCGAACCTTGGCACTCCAGCTGTTCTTGGACTTCAATTCCCAGAAGCCCAAGTCTCTGAATCCACACACATGCGCAGTAAGCCCATTTGCCTGGATTCACAGAGACTTGGGCTTCCGGGAACTGAAGTCCAAGAACAGCTGGAGTGTGTATGCACAGTAAACCCATTCATCTGGATTCACAGAGACTTGAGCTTCTGGGAACTGAAGTCCAAGAACAGCTGACATGCCAAGATTCACCATCACGGACCTACACTGACTGTCTAGTTAGTATTTCAGATGGGGGTGTTCCATCCCCCGCATCTGGAAATGCCAGGGATCTTTGGATGGAAATGCCAGGGATCTTTGGATGGAAATGCCAGGGATCTTTGGATGGAAATGCCAGGGATCTTTGGATGTAAAGCTAAACACCAATGGAGTCCCTCCACTGAAGCCAGCTAGGTCCATCCCAGAAACAAAAGTACAATTAAACTACAGTTTATATCAGGGGTGCCCAAACGACGGCCTGTGGGCCAGATCCACCCCAACACCAATTCATCTAGCTTGCGTTGCCCTCATCGCTCCCGGAAGCAGAAGTAAAACGGGCCAGAACAGGCGTGTTTTGCTTCTGGGAGCGACAAGGGGGTCGCAGGCTGGATGAATTATCGTTGGGGGTGGATCTGGCCCACACTCCATAGTTTGGGCACCCGTGGATTAGACAAAGGCTCTGAGGCCTCCTTTTTAAAGCTTAATGAAACATGATGGGGAAGGGTGGGCAGAGAAAGGGGTCCTTACTCTACAGAAATTAGGAGCTGGCTTTAGTAGACTTGAGAAATAGTTGGCCCAGAACAGCAAATGATTCTGTTGGAGTTACAAGCCCTTCAAGCCGACTTCTATCTTCCCTTGACAAGACCAATGCTGTTTCTCTGCAGACATATTACATATAGCTTTGTTTCACCACAGTAACTTGAGATGGAATCGTGGGGGGAAGGGGGAAGGAATGCAAAGAGTACCATAAGCCATGTCACTCAGCGCAACTTCAACTGGCTCAAAGGCAAGGATAACAGGCAGGAAATTGCGGGAGACAGGAAACAGGCAGACAGGGATAGTAATTGAGTCCATATGTTCTAACAAAGGAATGTGTTTGGTCCTGGAGAGATGAATGCGCCTGCATGTAAGAAAGCCTTATAAAAACAGGATGGCATAAAAGAGGCTTATGAGAGGCCACCTGAGCGGCCCACAGAACTAGCTCCTCAAAACCCTGCACTAGCACTAAAAGTTACAGATGTCATTAGGTGAGTTAACCAATTGATGCTGAGATGGGTTAACACCATGATAAAGATGGCCTTTGTAGATAAAGATGATTTATACCAGTGATGGCAAACCTTGGCACTTCAGCTGTTCTTGGACTTCAATTCCCAGAAGCTCAAGTCCTGCGCAGTAAACCCATTCATGTGGATTAATGGGAACTTGTTCTTGAAGTCCAAGAACAGCTGGAGTGCCAAGGTTGGCCATCACTGATTTATACCTTCAGATGCCATGGGTATAACAATGAAATGCTTGATTTGCAATGAAGACCTAGAAAAATCTAAATGCACAACCATTATCAAGTTGACAATTCTACAGAAATGAGGCGATAGGCAGCAAATGATCACTAAGTAGCCAAGAGCAGCTATTCATTTGCAGGGATAAAATAATCAGAAGAAACATCGCAAAAATCTGAAGCAGCCTATCAAGTCCGGAGAAGTGGGCTCGATACTGAATCCACTGAGATAGCTGTGGCAATTTGCCATAGTTATTAAAGGCAAGCAACCTTATTATGGTATAAGTTTTGGTAGACTAGAGTTGACTTCATCAGATACATGACATTTTAAGCTCAGTTGGCAATTATACGGATGCATACAAGTGTGGAGAAAATAAACATATGAACAGCGGAGTTAAAGAAAGTACCATCTGTGTAACAATTCATGCATCTGATAATGTAGATTCCAGTCCATGAAAGGTTATACTGTAATGAATTTATGAATGTTAAAGATGCTATAAGGTTACTTCATGCTAATAGTGACCTACAGCATTCAAATTATCCTAGGCAGAGAACATGACCGAAGAGTATAGTTTCCTAGCTCTACTTACTGACTTACAAAAGGATTTTAAGTTATTTCCACTATATATATGGAGCCAACAGTGCAAGAAGGACCACTGCCTTCACACACACCCTCAACCTCATAATTTATATTAGGAACCCTGGATGGCCAAAGTTGGAGAAATAATGCTGGATAATGATTATAAGTACAGTAGGCCTCTTACTCCAGTGGAGAGTTTCCACTCAGGCAAAGAATCCAGATAATTACAGAATAAATCCACATGCACAGCCAGGAGATCAGCACACAAGTGGCAAGATCTGCAAGTCCACTCATCTGAACTGAGTCTCTCTTCGCCAAGGTATGCTACAATACCTGCATTCATGTCGATCAGTTGCTCTCTCTTCTGCTGCTTTTCTTGTCGTTCCTTCTCTGCCTTCTCTTTGGCTAGCTTAGCTCTGCGCATCTTCTCTTCTGTCTCTCTCCGCTTTTGGTTGTCCTTCACAGCTTGCTAAAACCAAAACAGAGCTCACAATGTTAGATGGACAACTTGGGAACAAGGGCAACAGGATCCAAGTGATGTTTTCTTTGCAAGAATATGATTTATATAATTCTATGAAATATTTTAAATCACCCAGGGCCGAGATGGCGAACCTTGGCTCTCCAGCTGCTCTTGGACTTCAATTCCCAGAAGCCCAACTCTCTCTGAATCCACACAAACGGGTTTACTGTGCGTACGCTCCAGCTGTTCTTAGACTTCAATTCCTAGAAGTCCAAGTCTCTGTGAATCCACATGAATGGGTTTACTGCACGTACGTGCAGTAAACCCATTTGTGTGGATTCAGAGACTTGGGTTTCTGAGAAATGAAGTCCAAGAACAGCAAAGTAAACCCATTTGTGTGGATTCTCAGAGACTTGAGCTTCTGGGAATTGAAGTCCAAAAACAGCTTGAGTGCCAAGGTTCGCCATGACAGATATAGGGAATATACATCCTTTTGAATATTTAGTCTTTAGGCAGCCTTCCCCATCTTTATCCCTGGAGATGATGGCAATCTAACACATCTGAATGGTGTCAGGTTGGGGAAGAACTCAAACAAGGAGCTGATTTAGGTGAGGAGTGGAAGCTTGACAATCAGCCAAATCAGTGCACATCCTTGCGCACTAACACATTCTAAAAGTTAAGTAATTCTGCAATAAGCACAATAACGGCAAAATATGGAAGGTCCACAACAGGGGATATCTATCTCTCAGCAAGCACTTGAGAGCACCTGGAAATACTTTGCTCTCTGCATCAAGAGGCTGGAAAGAATGCACTTTTGGCCTTATAAAAGCAGTTTGTCTGAACAGAGCATCAACTTTCAGTTAAAAATGACGGATGGATGTGATGCTCACTATAAACATGCTCCTGAAGTCGCGAAGATTAGTGAAGAACTCTTCAATAGATATTTT
The DNA here is from genome assembly GCA_030440675.1 of Furcifer pardalis. Lineage (NCBI taxonomy): Eukaryota > Metazoa > Chordata > Lepidosauria > Squamata > Chamaeleonidae > Furcifer > Furcifer pardalis. Next base: position 149,697,999 of record CP126891.1, read on the forward strand.
ATTGGTGTCAAACAGGAAATACTGTCCCAACTCCTTGTAGAGGTTTTCCATGTTTGAGTGCATCATCCGTAGCTTTTCATATTGCTCTTGGGCATCCTTAACAAAGCTGTAAATCTGGAGTCAAAGATCACACGATTGTAAAGGGGCAGCATTATTTAAACGTTAGTAGCTTAATTTCAATGTTGCTGTGTGTTCGGTTTTTCAGTTTTCAGAAGACCATTCATACAAAGCATCAACATAAAGACCAGTGTCTTGTTTCAATAGTTACACGAGAATGCAGATCCAGTTTTGGAAGCTGCAGCAGCAAACTGATGGTTTGCCATTACCATGCAGACAACAAGACAAAATTTCATTAGATCACAGTGGTAGCTTTGGCTGTTGGAATCTCATGTGCAAACATATTGAACAGGACAGTGGCCGTACTTATTTTCAAGTTGCTTCTACTCCTTATCTATCTATCTATCTATCTATCTATCTATCTATCTATCTATCTATCTATCTATCTATCTATCTATCTATCTATCTATCTATCTATCTATCTATCCATCCATCCATCCATCCATCCATCCATCTATCACATTTGTATTGCCGCCCACTCAGCAAGCGACTCTGAGCGGCGTACAACAATTACATCATGAAGTACATAAATCCCACTTGAGAACTATTAAAAAAACTTAAAACCAGTAAAAAAAAACCAATTAAAATTACAATTAAAAAAACTAGCCCGATGGGACTATCAGGGAACCCCTCTAGTCCACTCTAGTGGAACAGGCAGATGTCCTCAGGGTGATGCGATCTCTTAAGTACCTTGGTCCACTACCATATAGGGCTTTAAAGGTCATCACCAGCACCTTGAATTGCACCCAGAGCTACACCTCCAGCCAATGCAGCTCCCGCAACAAGGGTGAAGCATGGGCATAACACCCACACCCCATCACCATGCAGGCAGCTGCATTTTGAACCAGTTGTAGCCTCCGAATGGTCATCAAGGGCAGCCCCATGTAGATCGTATTATAATAATCCAGTCTGGAGGTGACCAGAGCGTGAGTGACCATAAGTAAGGGAATCCTGGTCCAGGAGCGGGCGTAACTGGAGAATGATGCGAAGTTGTGTGAAAGCCCTCCTGGCCACGACTGCCACCTGCTAATTGAGCAGGAGCCGTGAGTCCAGGAGGACCCCCAAATTACGCACTGGGTCTGTCTAAGGCAAAAGAGCCCCATCCAGTACCAAAGGTGGTAGCTCCCGTCTCCAAGAACCCAGTTCAAACTGAGTAACTGTGGCGATTCTCATCACCTTTTATACCACAACGCTATTCTAATTGCTGGCAAATAGTCTGCTGGCTGGCTGGACACAAAGTGTGTTCTTTCTTTCAAGCTTGCAGGACTTTTTGCTTCCCAAGGGCAGAGAGAGAGAGAGAGGTGGTACAGTGGAACCTAAAGCCCATGCCCCAGAGTTAGATTTCAATACCCAGAAGCCTAAGTCAGTACATTGGCTGGTCAGTGCTTTGGAGAATTGACTCAGGCTTCTAGGAATTGAAGTCAAAAAACCAAAGGTTGGGAGACACTGAATGGAGCTGCTGAAGAAAGACAGGGACATCTTCTCAAGCTTCTTTATCACTGAAAACAACCTTATCTTAAGCTGCAGAGACACCTGCATAGGTAAAGATAAACATAGATAAACAAGTGTGATTTATAAAGAAGGTCTCCCTAGCCACTAGAACAGGGGTCCGTCAACTTGGCACTCCAAGTGTTCTTGGACTTCAATTACCAGAAGCCCAAGTCAGCACACCTGCGGATCAGGTCTTCTGGGAATTGAAGTCCAAGAACATCCAGAGAGACAAGTTTGCAGACCCATGCACTAGAACATATTAGGAGTTATTAATTTATTAAAACATTATTTTCTGCTTCCCAAACTAACAGTATGAAGACATTCAAATGGGGGTTACATGCTGTGAGATTTTCATGATGGAAAAGCAATACAGTGGTACCTCAAGTTACAAATTTAATGCTTTCCTCTGGACATTTCGCATTATGAAAAATTTGTAACTCGAAACGTGATTTCCCATAGGAATGCATTGAATACTTTTCTGACCTTCAGAACAGATTAACTGGTTTTCAATGCATTCCTATGGGAAACCACATTTCGAGTTACAAATTTAAATCCATAACTAGAGGCATTATTTTCAATGGATTTTCATTGATATCGCAAAAATTTTGTAACATGAGGTGTTTGTAACTCAAGGTACCACTGTATCTTAAGCAAAAAAATTTGGCCAGAATCCCACTAGTATTTCTTAACTTGTTGTGATAAATGTAGTTAACCTGACACGCTTCAGAAAAAAGACATGTGATCAGGCACCTGACCAAGACACACCCTAGCACCTTGCTAATTAGCCACAATTGGCAGTCACAAGTTATACAAACCTCATGCAAGCATCAACAGGACATTTAGTCTTTATTTTCCAATTTGTTTCTGCTATTTCTCAAGGTGAATTGCATTTTTATTAACTTTTTGTGACAAATAAAATTGTTGCTATTATCAGACTTGTGGCATCTTATGAATCAATTACCCCCAAAAGGCTGTATCATTAGCAGCCCTGCTCAGTTCTTACAAATTGAAGGTTCTAGCATTCTTTATCATTTTTATTTCAAACTGAAAACTACAAATAAAATGTTTTGTTGCAAGGGTAAAGGAAGGTGTGATGCCAGAAAATTTGGGAATTGCTGTTCTATCGGTGAAGAGCATGGGGTGCTTGCAGATACATGATTACCGCTGTACAGCTACCATTTTGTTGGGAGCAGTAAAGTAGGAACAAGGAACAAGTGATCCAACAGATGCAGGTGGACTTCAACTCCCATCATATTTTACCACTGGCTATACAAGGCAAGGTTGACAGGCAAGAAATATAGTCCAACAATTTCTCCAGATTTGCCTTCAGGACCTGTGCCTTTTCCAGATGTTGTTCACCTTATGCCACCCAGTCAACTCAAACCTATGCCAATCCTTTCCGGAGTTCTCTAGGCAGAGTATACAAAAGAAGTGGTTTACCATTTCTTTCTTCTGGAAGCATCCACCATCTGTGAAGACTGCCTATAACTCTTTTCCCTGGAGGTACAGGTAGGGATTCAAATGCTTAAACTCTGACTTCACAGGCTAAACCACTGAGCTATCCGGTCAACTCTCGTTAGCAATAACACATCTTCTTAGACCAGTGGCTCCCAACCTTTTTTTGGCCGTGCCCCACCTAAGCATCTCTAAAATCCTAATCCACCCCCCCCCCACTCCCGAGACATATTATTCAAAAAGTGAACTCTTATTCACGTGGAGGAAACCTAAAAGGCCATTCACTGTTAATAACTCATTCTCGAATTGCCCCCCATAAAAATCAAATTGCCCCCCTGTGGGGCATTGGGAACTATGGTCCTGGGTCTAGACCAGGGATTTTCAACCTGTGGCCCACAGGCCAGATGTGGTCCACAGCACCATTTCATGTGCCCCCACCACCACCTCACCAGGAAGTGCCTTGTGATGGAAGGATAAAATGGCCGTCGGCCCTCGAAGCTGTCTGAGGGAGTGTGACCTGGCCCCAGGCTTAAGAAGGTTGAGAACCCCTGGCCTAGACTCTTAAAATAATATGACCACAAAGGCCTTGACTTTCATACTGTTCACAGGATTGATTCTTCCACACACTGCTTCCCAACACACTACTTTTTGAAGGATATAGTCATTTTCTCTACAAATTTATCCTTCTCTTCTGTGGTGCTGGGGACATTGTCAACACTACGCCGCACATCTGAAATCTGCTTCTTCATTTGGTCCAGATTCTTCCGTAAATTTTCGGCAGAAACTTCATGGTTTGCAGAGAGCGGGGAGACAAAGAAAACGGATAAGAAAAAAAAGACTTCTTTTAATTTACTGTATGTAGATACAAAAGGACATGTAAATATCTCATAGGAAAACATCGTCCATTAGACCAGGAAGCAAAGTCACTCTGGTAAACTTCTTGGCATGTGGTTTCCCATTTCTTTAAACTCTGCTTAAACTTTAAATTCTCCTCTCTCACCACTCAAAGGAACAGAAGAAATCTGAAGCACTAGCTCGCAAAGTCTATGCTAACTCTTCTTTGGGCATCAGGATCACTAATTATTTAGACACGCTTGGTATGTACCAACAGTACCTATGGGACTGTCTTGCCTCCCTACCGCCTGAGAATGCGCAGGTAGATGCTCCTGAAATACGCCAAGAGGAAAAGCTCATAGCAAACTACCAGATGCTCGCTGCTCACAACGCTGAAGTTTTTCGCGCAACTTGGTTGCCGCAGTTGCCTTTCGGAGGCAGGCATGGCTGCAGGCTTCAAATCTTGGGGATGACACAAAGAATAAATTGGAACAAATGCCGTTTGATGGGACTGGCTTGTTCCATAACACGGCTGATGATTCTACTGATGACTTGACCAAAAATTGTCTTACAGCCAAACAGGCTTACCATGGGCCAAAGTCAGCAACACAGACCTCTCAGCCCCAATGCAATTCTCGTAGGCAACACTGGAAACTTCCAACCCAGTACCGCCAGCAGATCTATCAGCCTTATCAGCATTACAATTATTTCCAAGTCAACCAACCTCAAATTGGTCGCTCAAACAATCAGAGGAAATTAAACTCTGCTTTAAATTCTTCATCACGACCTCCGGGCCTTCACCAATGGCTGGAGGGGGGGGGGAGCCACCCCGGCATCACAGGCAGCTGAGGTCTTTGCCGCCGACCTCTGGGCCCCCACCAATGACCGGAGGGGAAAGATAAATCTATTATTTATTTAGAAATATGTATTACTTTTTTGATTTAGTGCTGTGTTGTTTTGCTGATTGTAAGCTGCCCAGAGTCGCCACGGCAAGTGGGCGACAACATAAATCTAAACAAACAAATAAAAATAAATACATATATAAATAGAAAGCAGGACCTCTACAAAACCACTCAGTTAATGGGAAGAGAGGTCCATCGATGCTATGAACAAAGAGCCCTACAGAAAGAAGGAATAATGTGCCATCCTCTCAGATGTCTAATATCCAAAAGAACACAATGATGTAAGAGGTTACACAATACACTGTTTTCCTTTTGTAAAAACAGGAATTCAAAATAGCATTAAAGTTAATCAGATCTTGTTTGTATAAAAGGCATTGAAAATGGATTGCTTCACTTCCTTTTGCAAGCCATTTGCCTTTCATGGCAACTATAAATAAGTACATATAATGTTTTTGACTTTGAACCTCTGAGTAAAAATTGTAAACAACTGTAATCTTTGTTGAAAAGTTCAGCCATAGCTGTGAGGATGTTCTGACTAAAAACTATATTATCTTTTATGCACATCGGCAGAGATGGAAACAAAAGTTTTTTATTAGCACCAAATGAAAAAATATATCTTCTTATTACAAGTACTGTGGCAATATAATTATTTTGTGTATGTTTTAGAAATGTTCATGGTAGGCTGGCTTTTGATAACATATGTTAAGAGGAAACATGCAAATCTCTAGTACTGTAGCTAATTGAACAGTTATTTTTTTTCATTAGACACTTAGTAACTTCGCAAGAGGACAAAGACACTTGGAAGCAGAAGATAGTTTAATTTTTATGGACAGAACCACAGTGCTGGTTAAAAAATATAATATAAACATAAAGCAAATAGTATATTGATGGTGTTGATTACTGAATGGTAGCCGTGTTAGTCTGTGTTTCAAGCATAACAAAACAAAAAGACAAAGAGTAAACAAAATAACACACACACACAAAAACCCATGGCAACTGAAAGACTAACTGCTGTATGTTGATGTTAGCTTTCAAAGATCAAGTCCACTTCATCAGATATAACAGCGAGACTTCATGGCATCAATTTATACACTCCAGGCAAAGAGGTATAGAATGGTTGGTTAGCATAACAGATAACTATACAAATCAATGTGGCTTTTTGCATCTACCAACGGTTGGTGCAAAGCCATTTGCAACTCAACAGGGCCAACATTCACAACTAATCTGAACACCATCCAGAGATCTTCTTCTAATACTAGTTGTAAAAAGCAACATTGATTTGTCTAATTATCTGGTTATGCTAACCAACCATTGTGTATCTTTGCACCTGATTGCATAAATTGATGCCATGAAGTTTCACTCTTATGTCTGATGACCTGGACTTCACCCACAAAAGCTAACATTAAAATGCAGCATTTAGTCTTCAAGGTGCCACAACATTTTTTGTTTTTATGTTTTGTTTACTCTCTGATATGAATTTAATAAAGCAGCTAATTAGACCGAGACTGATATAAGAGAAGGATTGTCATGTGCTGGCAGGCACTATATTCCATCTAGGCTAAGAGACATTCTTTCATTATACAGTATACTTAAAATTATTAATTATTCATTAATGTGAATATGGATCTTTTAAGATAAATATCATTTGTCTGCTTTTGCTATATAGAAATTGTTAAAAAATTTATATTGTTGACATCAGGTTTTTTCAAAAAAAATTACACTTTTCCAAATATTACTTTTCTCAGTAAAAAAGATTTAAAATATATGAATGGGTCTTGTGCTATTACATTCATGACTAAAATAAAATTTTGATTAGGGGTCTCCCTGCTTTGTATGCTCAGAGGTATGTTTTGGCTACAGAACCATTTAGTATGCCACCAAAAATATTTGAAACATATCAGCCTGTTCTTTAGGTTGATGATTAGCACTGTAATCACAAGGTGGTCAGAGGGAAACTGGAGAGCTAATGAAAAGATAATGGTGTAGGAGTAGTTTCAGGATGAGTGCATGTTTTGTTTATCATAAGAACATGGGCCAGGAACATAACTCTCTACCATGAATTTCAAATCACAGTCACCAAGATAAACATCCATGGCAAGTGCTTTAATTTTTCCTCCTCTTTCCTTCCTTCCTTGACAAGCAATGGGTCAATATAAACAGCCAATCTTCCAAGCAGGAAAACCCCATAGATCAAGCTTCCTCAACCTTGGCCCTCCAGCTGTTCTTGGACTTCAATTCCCAGAAGCCCAAGTCCTGGTGATCAGGGATTCTGGGAATTGAAGTCCAAGAGCAGCTGGAATGTCAAGGTTGAGGAAGCCTGCCATAGATGGAGACAGATAGGAAGGACTACAGAACTGGAAGAGAAAACTCCCCTGTCTTTCTGCTCAACAAAGATCCCCGCTCCTTTTCAAGTTAGCCATAGGAAGAAAATAGCAGACTATGTTGCTTGCTTTCAGGGAAACCCAAAATGTCTTGTTCTAATTGATTTAACCAGTGTTTCCCAAACGCTGGTGTTTGGACTTCAGTTCCCAGAAGCCTAAGTCAGTATATTGACTGATCAGTGCTTTGGGGAATTGACTTAGGCTTCTGGGAATTGAAGTCCAAACACCAGCATTTGGGAAACACTGATTAAACAGAAAATACCAATCTACTAAAACAAAAACAGCATTTTCTAAGCAGTTCACCTTTCCCCCTTCAAAACAACACACACTGAAGCTCACACTTCCACCTGGATCCTCAGCTTCAAAGTCTTGTTTATGGGTTATAAGAAGGGCTCATGCTATTTTGTGCTATGCAGCTATTAAGAAGGACAAAGTATTTCTCACCTACCAATATTATCAAACAACAGGAGTTGCAGGCAGAACAGGGAAACATTTCCTCACCTAACATTTGCTGAAACTTTGACTTCCTACTGCCAAACACACACAGTCCCAACTCACAGTATCCATGTCTCAAACTGACATAAGACACATGGATTTCAACTTGAGCTGGCTGCAACTCCCCACAGTGATGTTATCAAAATGCTCAAGACAACTTGTTATCCACTGTAATGCACTCATAACAATGTACGATTAGTTGGAGTTATGTTGCCAGGAAAAATGCCTTAGGTAGATGTTTGAAGCAAAAAGATGCTGCAATATTTGTTTAAAGGGTAAAGGCCGCCCTTGCTCAAAAGCCAGTCATATCCAACTCTAGGGTTCAGTGCTCATCTCTGTTTCTTGCCAAAGATCCAGTGCTATCTGCATCTGCAGACGTCACTGTGGACACGTGGCAGGTATGCCTCAACATCAGAGTGCATGGAATGCTGTTTATCTTACCGTGGTCCCTATTTATCTACTTCACATTTCTTGCTTTTGAACTAATAGGTTGGCAGGAGCTGGGACAGAGACGGGAGCTCACCCTGTCGTTTAGGACTTGGGGCTTGAACTGCGGACCTGCCTACCTCCCAGTCATCAAGTTCCGTGTCTTAACCACTAAGTCTAGGGGGCAGTAAATGTACACTAAGATAACCTTCCCAGAGGCTTTAATGGAATATTCTCATCTACACCCCTCCCAGAGAATTTGAGTTTTTTCTCCCATTGAAAACATTTGCCTGAAAACACTGGCTGAAGCCTTAGCAGACCCTCTCCAAAATACCTTGGCAAGCCTTCTCTACATGGATGAGTTCATCAGGAAACTTCAGCACTTCAGCATGATGCAGCTCACACGTTTCAGCCAAAAAGTGCAGCAAGGTCATCTTCTGGTCAACCGACTTTGTATCCCGGAGCTACAGATATGGAGAAAGGGGCTCGCATGAACGCGGGTCAATGTCATGAATCCTGTTTTCTCCACCCATTCCTGCTCCTCAAACATGCCAGCAGCTAGTATACAGTCAGGACCGGTGGAAAAAGATGTGGCCCTCCCTAACAAGACTCACCTTGCAGAGGAAACTGATATTGAAACCAAAGGCACCAGCGTTCATAGAGCCAGAATTCATGTAATTGCCCACTAGGAGGACAATGGAGAGTAAGTTGGAGAAACTCTCACTCTTGCGGACCTCCTCACAGGCTGCAGTGACAGAAACTATCTCTGGTTTGATGTTTTCCACCTGCTCGTTAAACTGTAGCTTGAAGAGGATGGCACTGAGACGGGGCATCAGGCAGGGGACTGAACTAACCTGAGAAGGGGACAAAATAAGACTGTTGCACATAAAGAGAAGAGGAGGAGGAGAACAATAAGGGGCTGAGGTGGTCTGAAGGAGAGAGAACAGGAGAGATACTATATATACTCAAGTATAATTCTAGTTTTTTAGCCTCCAAAATGAGATCCAAAAAAGGGACTCAATTTATACTCAGGTCAACAATTCTGATGGTCCCAAAACTGCGGTGGTGCAAATTCAAACATACATTTTTTAAAAAGCACTACCGTAAAAATCTGAAAACATACCCACAAAAATGTCTGAATAAATTAATTGTACCACATTTTCATGTATTTTAATTGCTGAAACTCACTAGCAGCTGCTGCATTTTCCACCCCGACTTATACTCGGGTTAATCTATTTTGCTAGTTTTAGAGGTCCAAATTAGGTACCTCGACTTATATTCGGGACGATTTATAGTCCAGTATATACAGTAATCTGCCTTTCCATGTCATTATTGCAAAATAATTAAAATGAAGTGGGGTGGAATCAAGTAGTCATTAGTCTACATCAGTGTTTCCCAATCAATTGTTTTTGTACTTCAATTCCCAAAAGCCTCAGTCAATTCCCCAAAGCAATCATCAGCCAATGTACTGACTTAGGCTTCTGGGAGTTGAAGTCCACCAGTGTTTTGCGGAACGTAGTTTGGGAAATGCTGGTCTGCAACATGCTGAAGATCTGCTATAGGAAACTTTGCAGCACCTGCTCAACAGGTTTAAAATTGACAGATTTGCAAGTGTTATGATGAATAAGTGGTTAAAATAATGCAAGAATGATTGACAAATACCTAGTTTGACTTTAACTGCAGGCAAACTTCAACTTGCAGAGCATTTTTTTTTTTGAATCCATAACCTTTATCATGCTCGTTTCCAGAGATCTGAAGTGCCATAGGTATGTTCTGTCCATTCAAGTTTTTGTACTATGTAAATTTTAACTTGGTCCTTGACCAAGACTCAGTTCTAATACACGAGCACTTGACAACCGTTACAGCTAGGATTCTCATCATCACAATAGTGACACATCCTCAAGGAAAGAACTATTAGTTTCCTGAACCTGCCACTTTATGTGGTATGCTCTGCTAAATCTTACAGCCTTCCAACCATACTTTCAAGTAGGTCCAATAAAGGTATAGGGCTACCTGGCAAATGCCTCCGCCTGCCAAAATTCTCCTCTACTCTTGTGTAAGGCCTCAAAGGCCTGGAGGGGAAAATATAGTTGTTGAAACTAAAAATAAATTTCAGTTTTAGGATGAACGGGTGGAAGAATTTTAGACACAAGGCCTAACTCTGTCAAACTTTTTTCAAGTTCCCAAAAGTTATGTGACACACATGGTAATCAGATACGGTGGAACCTCGGTTAACTGAATTAATGCGTTCTCTGGGACATTTTGTACAATGAGAATTACTTAAACCAAATTTCCCATAGGAATGCATTGAATGCAATTTTTCACAGGAATGCACTGAAAACCAAAATATGTTAACTAAAATGCAGTTTCCCATAGGAATGCATTGAAAACCAATTAATCCGTTCTGGGGGAAAATCCGTAAACTGAGCCACTATTTTCTACGGATTTTCTTTCGTTATGTAATTTTTACGTTAACCAAGTCATTCGTTAACCGAGGTTCCACTGAACAGTGGCTGAAATCCTTTTGTGCAATTATATAAACTGAGTTAAATTTGAGATGCAACTGCTGTTAAGTGAAGAAATCTCCGTAGGCATTATCCTGTTGAATGGCGCACTACATGGATGAGTATGCAACATACAAAGTCTACAGAAATTTCTTAACTTCTACCAATTTGCTTCCAGAAGTTAAACACTATTAGCATAACTACTCAACATGATTTCAGCCTTTGCTTACAAGGTCCAGGATGCTCTTTTCAGACCTCAGAACACAAACACCACAGATGACACGGTACAGAATAAAAGTAATTAGAGAGACACCAAAATTGTAGAAGGGGCAGGCAAGGTCTGAGAAAGAAATCTATGTAATGCATGGGTGTACAAAAATTCAGCTGCTGTCTTGCAGCAAGAGAGGCAACCTCTCTTTCTCTCCCCTCAGTTGTTGACTACAGGTCACTTACCACGACTCCAAACTGTTCAGGCTCAGCTAGTTCATTATATTCTTCCTTCATCTCTGCTATCATCTTTAATTTTTCTGGATCTGGCATTAATTTAATGAGATTCTGAAAGAGACGTAAAAAAAGAAGGAGCAGTGTCAAAGCTAGATAGAACCCATAAAATAAAATGATGCTTGCTGTTCTACAGGATGGCTTTTATTCTGTGTAAAATATAGTTATTTTGTGTCATGACTTTCCCCAATCCAAGGAAGAACGGTTAAAGAAGATTCTGCCTACCTGCACCATGGACTCAGTCAATACGGTTTCATTCACCTCCAGAATGGCATTCTTGATTTCTTCATAAGGCATGCGGAAGGAGCCCAAAAAAATTGCTGACAAATTCAAAGAGAAGCTTAATAAATATTTCAGCCTCCAATTCCTCGGATCTAAAAGATCCAATTATTTCTCCCTAGGCCCTTCAGGGACACTATGAATTTTTATTCAATCATTCATTCATTCATTCATTTGCTTGCTTGTTCGCATTTGTATGCCGCCCTACTTGCAAAGCGACTCAGGGCGGCTGATACAGTATTACAGAACAAAATCTCAAAAATACAGTAAACCCAACAATAAAAACCAAGGACAATCCCATACAGATTTAAAAGATTAAATTTTTAAAAAGAATTACATTGAAAGAAAGAGATTAATTAAGGGAGAGAGGAGTAATTATTGAATCAGCCAGCAGGCTGGGGTTGCGTGTGTTACTGGCACCCCAGACCTGCCCTGCCAGCCAAGTCTTTACACCTTTCCAAAAGGACAGCAGCTCTGTCTGGAGATGCAACTCAATTGGCAGGAGGTTCCATAGGGCTGGAGCGGACACAGAGAATGCCCTTCTTCTAGTGCTAGAGAGATGTGCCTCTCTAGCAGATGTAACAATGAGAGAGCCTCTCTGGTCCGCTCTGGTGGGATGGGCAGATGTTCTTGGGGTGACGCGGTCTCTTAAGTATCCTGGCCCACTACCATGTAGGGCTTTAAAGGTAATCACCAGCACCTTGAATTGCACCCCGAGGCACACTGGCAACCAGTGAAGCTCTAGAAGCAGTGGTGAGGCATGAGCATAGCGTCTGCAACCCATCACCACCCGAGCAGCCGCATTCTGGACCAGCTGCCACCTCCAAATGGTCATCAAGGGCAGCCCCATGTAGAGCATACTGCAGTAGTCAAGTCTGGAAGTGACCAGAGTGCGAGGGACCATAAGCAAGGAGTCCCGATCTAGGAGCGGGCGTAACTGGCATATAACACGAAGCTGTGCAAAAGCCCTCCTGGCCAAGACTGCCACCTGCTCTTCAAGCAGGAGTCACGAGTCCAGGAGGACCCCCAGATTACGCACCGGGTCTGTTTGGGGCAAAACAGCCCCATCCAGAACCAAAGATGGTAGCGCCCGAGATAACGCAGGACCCCTGACCAATAGCCGCTCAGTCTTGCCAGGATTCAGTTGTAACCCGTTGTCCCCCATCCAGACACTAACAGCCTCCAGGCACCTGGAAAGGAATTCCACTGCATCGCTTGGATCTCCACGGGCCAAGATGTAAAGCTGAGTATCATCTGCATATTGAAAAATTTTCCTGGTTCTTCAGCCAAATTCTTCAACTAAATCATACTTACAAAGGTTCTGGGCATTCTTTGAATCCAGCACTCGTAACTCTTTAGCCTTCTTCTTTGCTTGGCCTTTCTCTTCTTCATTTGCCTGTTGTTTCTTTGCTGCACGGCAGAAGAAGAAATATTTTAGCAAACAACAGAGCCCTCCCACTTTAAACTGCTCAACATGTAGGTATTTTAAAATATATCTTACAATACTTTTACAACCAAAACCAGAATCCTTTTAAAATGCTTCTTTGGCTAGGAAGGTGTTAATACGTTCCCCTCCGAGTGTCATCTAATGATGCCCTACTAGCAGGGTAAAAAGTTCAGATTGCCTCAGAGGTCACCTAACCTGCCGCAATGTATTTGTACTGTGGAACTTTCACGCTGGTAATCCTATTCCATGCAACTGATAACAATCACTGTTCTTATATTTTGAGAGGCCTTTCTATTCGGATCAATATTCCAGCCCTTGCAGCCAGGATTCTTTCTAAATAAAAAAGCAGGTGGAACTAGACATTCTCCTTCAAGATAAGCAAACTCCATCTTCAATTTACAGTATATGATTGATTTTAAATCTGGGGAGATAGAAGGTTGCTTATTCCAGCATGGGGTGTGTGTGTAAAAAAAACATTTTAATTTTATTATTTTAAAAAACCCGTATCAAAATCCCTTTGCCAAAATTTCATCTAATTTGACACATAGCAAGAGCAGACAGTTTGCTACATTTGTGCCAAGTTTGCTGCTGATCCAGAGACCGGTTTCAAAGTTACAATAGTTTGTTTGCGCTGTCCCCATTTTTAGGACTGTAAAGACAGAGAATGTTGCCTGGGCATATAGAAATATGCACACACATCAGCTGTTTCTGTCTGTATAAACATGAGATAACTTGGACAGACAAAGTTAAAACCTTGTGCAGTGGAGCCTTGGTTTTAAGAAATCAATGCATTCTCCGGGACTTTTTGCGTTACGAAAAATTCGTAAATTGAATTTCCCATAGGAATGCTTTGAAAACCAAAATACATTAACTGAAACGCGAATTCCAATAGGAATGCGCTGAAAACCAATTAATCCGTTCTGAAAAAAATCCATAAACCAAGGTATTATTTTCAATGGATTTTCATTCATAAATAAAAAATTATGTTAACGGAGACATTCGTAAACTGAGGTTGTACTGTACTTTGAAAGTCATATGTATGTATGATAGTTTAGTCAAGATAATAATAATTTTGTGTCAGAAATTATTCTGGGTTGAAAGGATTTTTGTGGAAGAAACTCCACTCAGGGAATGCCCAAATGAGGCTCCTTTCACGTCCCCAAGAGTTGGGACAGAGACAGACACTCAATCCATCATACAGTACCCAGGTCTCGTCTCGAACTGCCAACTTGCCAGCCTTCCAGCTAACAAGGCACATTTCTTAACCACTGAGCCACCACAGTCAAGATTAAGAAAATGTGTTAGGCATACTATGCCATGTTTGTTTTACGTTATAATATTGAAGTGGAAAATGAGAGAAACTCACATCCCTCTTCAATCATTTGCTTTTAAGAGACATAACAGATATCATAGCAGCAAGCTGTGGCTTTCGTTGAGTGCCCCTGGTACAAAGGACTATTTTGTCCCCATTTCAACCTGATACAAAGAACTTTCCTAACCCCCCACCTATTTGGACAGGGCAGCAGTTTAAGAGATGGCACAACGCTGGTGGAAGCCACCAGTGTGCTTTTAGGTGGAGATGTAAGCCTATCCTCCTTGAGTCTCTGCAAAGAGCATGGCGTCTGATTCTAAGAAGAGCTGCCTCAGCACAATAGGATTTATTTATTTATTTAGCATATGGCAGCACAATAGAAAAAAACCTGTGGACAGTAAAGGCTATTCAGGAATGGAAGGAAATGTCTTAATAGTTGGAAGAATCTCCTTTCTTATAGACTCTGAGGCAGTGGATAGATGGCTATCTACTAAGAATGCTACAGTTGTGGGTTTCCTACATAGCTAGCGTATGACAGAAGAAGATGTTCCAGCTCTGTGATTCTACTGATTCATTGCAGTGAGGCTACAATGCCCTTGCTGCTACTGGTTGAACAGTGTGCCAAGGCATACACTCTCTTACTATATTAGAAACCAAGAGCAGGCAACGTATGGCCTTCCAAATATTGTTAAACCGCAGTTCCCACTAGCCCTCACCATTAGCCTTGCTAGCAGGGATGGATGGGTGCTGTGCAGTCCAGCAATATCTGGAGAGCAGTACTTTGCTCACCTCCATTCCAAAAAGAGACATTCAAAAGGCCAAGAAGGATTGACCTCTGGTGTGGGTAGGTGGGTGGCCGGCAGACTGTCCACTGTGTGTGAGAGAGTAAAATCTTTCAAACAGTTCTATACACTGGAAATATCTTATGCCAGGAATGGGTAACCTGTTACCCTCCAAATGTTGTGGATTATTCATGAACCCAAGGCAGCATGGCCAACAATCAAGGATTGATGGGATTACTATATATACTTGAGTATAAGTCTAGTTTTTTGGCCCCCCAAATGAGGTCCAAAAATGGGACTCGACTAATACTCGGGTCAACATAAACATTCAAAAAATAACCACACAAATGTCTAAATTAATTATTTTTACCATATTTTTATGTATGTTAATTACTGAAACTCACCAGCAGCTGCTGCATTTTCTTATACTCAGGTCAATCTATTTTCTTAGTTTTAGAGGTCCAAATTAGGTACCTCGACTTATATTCGGGATGACTAATCCCCCTCCGGATTTGTTCCACCTGGCCGGGGGGATAAAGGGTCGTCGGCAGGAGCCCTGGCTGATGAAGCAGCCTCGGTCGTGCGGGCGGTTGCTCCGCCGCCCCGGCCACGCGGGCAGCTGAGAATGCCTCCCCCTCCCCCCGGATTCGTTCCACCTGGCCGGGGGGATAAAGGGTCATCGGCAGGAGCCCTGGCCGAAGAAGCAGCCCCGGTCGTGCGGGCAGTTGCTCCGCCGCCCCGACTGCGCGGGCAGCTGAGAATGCCTCCACCTCTCCCCCCCCCCAGATTCGTTCCACCTGGGCGGGGGGATGCCTCACTGAACATTCAAACGGTTGTGACTTTTCTCCCTCCTGCTGCGTTTGTTTTTGTTATTTCTTTGATACTGTATCAACTCTGTAAGCCACCCTGAGTCGCCATGAGGTGGCGAGTGGGTGGCTATATAAATTTAAATTACAAATAAATATAAATAAATAAATGACTCATAATTGAGTATATACGGTATACTCCACAGTATCTGGAGGGTACAAGGCTACCTTTCCCACTCTGGTGCTATGCCAGATAAATTATCCTAGTCCCTGCCACCCTAAACTAAGCAATGTACCATCTTCATGTCATAGGATCAATGTTAAGAAATTAGATCACTTTCCCCAAAACACCTATCTTTAGGCATGCAGTATACTGAGATGTGAAAACAATGATTCAGAAGTCCCTGCTTACATCTACTTGTGCAACTTCTTGGAACAGTCACAGGAAAAACAGAATGCATAACTGTAAAACACAGGCAACAAAGGAGGGGTTGTGGGGGACAAACAGGATGTCGGGATCACAGATGTATTGGCAAAGAGCCTTTGTATTCATAGATGTTTTTAGGGCAACTCTGACGCCCTCCTCTCGGTTCTCAGAGGTAAAAGGCAAAGGATGGCTATCCAATCTAAATATCATTTCTATACAATATGTTAGTAGAAAGGACGTCATTACATCAAAACCAATGCCACTCACTAATTACGAATATCACATTTCCTGGCAGGGTTCCAGGCAGAAATCATGAGAATGATGAGGGGAGAGATGAGCAGAATTCACTTAATGGTGCTCCCTTTAACAGTTTATCATGATTGGCACATGTGCCTGCTATAAGTTAAGAGTATTATTGCTCAAGGATCAGAGTCACTGACCTAGTTATCTGGGCATCTGCATCAGTGAACAAATTAAAGGTTCAGAGGCAGAAAGAGAACATGGACTGCTTTTAGCATGCGTGGTCTGTGGGAAGAGAAAGGTCTCACATACACGAGAGATGGATATGAAGGAAAGATGGCCATGATTAGAAAGAGGTTTATTTCTTTACACTACACAAAGCACATGGCTGGGCAAAGAAAAGAAACATCTACTTATCTGGAGAGATGGAATAAAAAATCAAGTAAGTAAAGTCAAAGACTCACCATGTAGTAAAATTCTGCCAATTTTGAATGCATGAATGGCCCTTCATACAAAAATATTCCCTGGATGTCAAAAAATTAGTTGATAAGCAAAAGGCCGTGCTAGGGACAGGAAATTGCTCATATCTCTTTGAACAGCCTCTTTTTTAATGCTGGGGATACTATTTATATGGACGAATATTTGACTGTCCATACCTCCACATGCATTGAAATGACGTAGCCCAGGCTCACATTTTACTGCCTGAACGGAGATTAGGGAGAATATGATTTCAAACTGGTGAAAGAAAGTTGGAACTCACAGAAGACATTTGGTTGACCAGCAGGAATGGTCACTGAAGAAAAAAACCAAGCATATCCTAGGATATCATCAGTGGTGGGTTGTTAAAACCTTCGCTACCCCACCGTGACGTCATTGACATCGTGGGCATAGCCGACGTCATGACGTCGTGGGCAGAGCAAAAAAATTAAAAAAATTAAAAATGTCTGTGCATGCGTCAAACCTCCGTTTGATGCATGCACAGTTTTTTTAGTGTGCATGCGTCAAACCGCTATATGACGCATGCGCACTAAAAAGGAACTGTTCAAGCATCAAAAGGTTTGACGCATGCGCAGTTACAGGCAGCCATTTTGGCTGCCTGGAAAAACATTTTTGGAGGGTGCCAGAGAGACGACCGAACCGGTCACCCGGGGTTTTACCACCACCACCACCCCGGCGACCCCTACCGATTCAGGTGAACCGGTCCGAACCGGTAACATCCCATCACTGGATATAATTCTTATGAGAATTTAACTTTCTCAGCTTCTGGCCACTACAGCATGTGGTCTTCATGTTTTTCAAGTGCACACCACCACATTTTATCCACATTCACTGCCAGCATAACCTTTCTAGGATTACAGTGTGGGTTAAATTTTCCTATATTTGCTGGGGCATGTGTGTCATTTACTAAAGCAGAGTCTGAGACAGGATGGCGGTATGACATAAAATATACAGTACAGTAAAACCCCTACTTACGGAAAAAAGTCCGTTCCATAGGCTTTTGCTTAAATCAGTTTTTTATGTAACTCGAAGCAAACCCACAGGAAAAGTGAACTTTTTATATAAATTGAAGCAAACCCATGGGGAAATGAATGTTTATGTAACTCGAAGCAAACACATAGGGGAAATGAAATTTTCATGTAAATCGAAGCAAACCCATGGGGAAATGAATTTTTATGTAACTCAAACCAAACCCATAGGAAAAAGAATCTTTATGTAACTCGAAGCAAACCCATAGGAAATCGTGTAAATCAGGACATGGTTTTAGCACAAAATCATTATGTAAGTTGAATTCTATGTAACTCGAGGCATATGTAAGTCGGGATTTTACTGTACATAACTTTCTTGTTACAAAATCTAAGTCTCTATTAATCAGGAAAGCAGATTTTCCCATCCAAAACTGTGAAGTCAACAAGAAACAGACAATGATACGAGAGACAGATATGTAAATAATACAATTGTATTCCTTGTTGCTGCTTTTGACATTTCCCCCTGCCAGACAACACATTCTTTCCCAATTCAGCTGACTAAGGCTGTAGGTTTTGTAAGATTATATCTCAGTTAATTGAGGGACTGAATCCAAAAAAAGAGGAAACACACAACTATCCAGAATGGCAACATTTCACACTAGGGGTAGGAAAAGGAGAATGATGATATATGCAAAATTTAGAACTGGTAATAAGCACTCATCTTTTGTGAATTGAAGGTTCTTTGCTAGTGTATGTGTATGAGGGGAGGGAGACGGAGGAAGAGCGCCCATGCGTGGACGGAGAGAGAGAAGATAGAGCCATCAAAAAGCAGCAGCTTCTGACTCAGCTTGCCTCCCCCTCCCTGCAGACTCCTCCCTTCCTCAGTCTCATTTTTCTGCACCACAAACACAAAATGGAGTCTGGAGGGAAGACAAACATCCTCTCTAAAATGGCTGAATGCGGCAAAAGGAGACAGGGAATAGTAAAATAGGGCAACAGCACCATCTGGTGCTTGCAAAGTCCACATCCTTGGGAAAAATGTCTGTCTCTGCACTTAGGAAGCAGTGGGGTTAAACTTGCGAGGAAATGCAGAAAGATATGGAACACTATTACATGAGGGTGATCACCACCATCCTCAATAAAAACGCCAATAATAAATGTGTGGAATGTAGTCTTCTTCATCAAACTAAAATAAGCTTAATATCCAAATCATAACACCAGGGTCCCTTAAAGAGAGAATTACAGGGTCCTTTAATTACAGGGTTCCTTAAAAGTCTGTTCAGCTTGTTATCTATGCTATGGTAACCTCCAGTTGAAAATGTGTATGTGTTATATATGGAATTTGTTTGAAGAGTATTCCAGAGACTCCAGTGCCGCGATGGCGAACCTTGGCACTCCAGCTGTTCTTGGCTTTTAATTCCCAGAAGCCCAAGTCTCTGTGAATCCACATGAATGGGCGTACATGCAGTAAGCACACTCATGTGGATTCACAGAGACTTGGGCTTCTGGGAATTGAAGTCCAAGAACATCTGGAGTGCCAATGTACGCCATCGCTGCTCTAGTGGCTATATTTTGGACTAATTGAGAGCAGGCAGTG
This sequence comes from Furcifer pardalis, assembly GCA_030440675.1. Lineage (NCBI taxonomy): Eukaryota > Metazoa > Chordata > Lepidosauria > Squamata > Chamaeleonidae > Furcifer > Furcifer pardalis. The sequence goes on from CP126891.1 coordinate 149,717,461, forward strand.
GGAGATCCAAACAGACTTGAAGACTACTCTGCACCCCCATGGCCCATCCAATGCTGTAGGGAAGGTGAGATGGATCACAGGAAGATCCAGAAACAGAGGCCCAGATGAAGACAGCAAGGCAGCTATCCATCTGATCCTTTTAGCACCATTAAGAGGGCACCAAATGACTACACAAGAAACCGGAGTTGCAGAAACAGATTAAAATTTGTTATTCCTCCCAATCAAACTGCATGACTCAAAGCATGGCTTAATCATTTGGGTGTTTCTCTGTGCCCAAATGAGCAGAAAGCGCTGCATGTCATGAATGAGGCATCCCTCATGAGACAAGAAAGGAAAACATGCCAGCAGATCAGAAGGAAACCCCCTGCGGGGGGGGGGGCACACCAGTGTGTTGATGAATAAGGAATATTCACAGAAATCTGTAAGAGCTTAGTTCAGGGGTGCCCAATCTTTTTGGGCCGTGGGCCGATCATGTGGTTCAGGGAGCTGGTCACTAAGGCCAGGGGGCCGGTTGTGGCCCGTGACAACAATTTATTTGGCCCACAAAGCCCTCGTCGCATTTTACTTCTACTTCCAGGAGCGACGAGGGCTTCGCAGGCCAATGAATTGGCGTCGGGGGTCGCACCCGGCCCCTGGGCCTGAGTTTGAGCACTACTGGCTTAGAGTATCAAGGCAGATGACCCAAAACAAGCAAAACCAAGGATAAGAAGCTCAAGAAGAAGGGGGAGAAATACCAGTCACAGAGGCAATAACCTTAACGTCATGGTTCTCAACTGGGGCAATTTGATTTTTAAGGGAGGGGCAATTCAATAATGAGTTATTAACAGTGAAAATGGCCTTTTAGGCTTCTTCCATGTGAATAGGAGTTCACTATTCGAATAAGAAGAATTATATGTCACCGGGGGGGGGGGGGGGAGGCATCAGGATTTGAGAGATGCTTAGGTGGGGTATAGCCGAGAAATGGTTGGGAATCCTTGCCTTAATGCATTGTAAAATATCCACTGCTCCGCCAAGCACAGATGAGGGGACCTCTAAAATTTCTCTTTAATAACCCAGAATTAAGCAGTGCGTGGCAATTCAACAGCAGATGGGAATCCTCCCTGATTATTATCATCTCAGGTCCCCCTGTCTCTTCGCCTTTCACGCACGCCCTCTCTGCCACATTTAAAAGGGAGCACAACGAACCCCCTAAAATGTAATCTGAGCTGCTGCTAAAATTTCTGCAGTGTGGTATGAAAGGGAAGGAGCAGATGGAGAAAGCCCTGGGCAGGAAAAGAAAACCCTTTGTCTGTGGGAAAGAAACCACCCTGGCTTTTCCTCCCTTTGTTTCAGAGAAACGAGGCCAGCTGGAAGGGAGGGGGGGGAGGGGGAGGGAGGGGGGAAGGAAGGAGGGAGGGGGGAGGGAGGGGGGAAGGAAGGAGGGAGGGGGGACTGGGGAGGAAACAGCCACCGCCTTGATGACACAATGTCACCCGACGGCCTCCTCCAATCCGGTGGCTCTGACGACACGGTCAGGAAACCGTGCCAAGACGGCTCAACTGCGCTCACCTGGCGGATGAAAGGAACACTGCACGCAAGGAAAATAAAAGCAAGGGAAAAAGAAGTAGAAAAACTACATTTCTCCCCTAATTCTTCACTGCTGGAGCAATACTTTCCCTGCATGACAGAGGCACAGAAGCAACCAAGATCCTGGTAGCCTTAGGATCACCGTGCACCTTTTTAATTTTTTTTAAAAGGGACATATTTGCCACAGTGTAACTGACACTGAATGCGTCACTGTAACTGACACTGCGGCAGCTTAGTGGTTAAGACGCTGAACTTGACGAATTGAAAGTCGCCAAGTCAGCAGTTCGAGACCTGAGAGTGGCACGATGGCGTGAGCTTCCGCCTCTGCCCCAACTCCTGCCAACCTAGCGGTTAGAAGGCAAGAAATTGCAAGCGGATAATTAGGTGTGACTTTGTTGGGAAGGGTAACAGTGTTCCGTGCACTCCGGAGTCTACTCATGTCTGCCACATGTCCACGGAAATGTCTGAAGACTCAGGCAGCGCTGGCTCTTTGGCTGTAAACAGAGATGAGCACCACACCCTAGAGTCGGAAATGACTGGCTTTCGAGCAAGGGCGACCATTACCTAATGGACAGTGATAACACTCCTCACCCCAATAATCCCCATTATATTTTAATGGCCCTAATTTGCTAATCAATTTGATGGAAGGGCTATGTTCCTTAACAAAGATTATACATGTACATTTATGTACTGCCGTTTTTAGAAGGGTGCAAGGGAAAGCATATTAGAATCATAGGGTAACTGAGTTGGAAGGGGCCTTTCCAGCCATCTAGTCCGATCCCCTGCTCAATGCAGGAATTTGAATCAAAACTGATATGAACTTTAGTTTAGTTTTCTGGAGGATCCGATACACACCTTTCAAAAGTATGTTTAAATGGGAACTGTCATTCTGTCATAAAGGTTGCCAAATTTTGAAACATTGTGGCTGATACAAAGTTCAAAATATTCAAAAATATACATCTACTACAGCTAAAAGCCAGTATGAGATCGTGGATAGAGTCTTGGATTAGGAGCCTGGAGAATTGGGTTCAAATTCCAGCCTGATCACATAAACTAATTGGGTAGCAACAGTATATCCCATTTAAGTTGACAACTACCCTATGATGCTAAGTTGAATGCGACTTGGAAGTCACATAAATCAAAAACACAATTGATAGATCATTATGTGTTACTATTACTGTTGTTCTTAATTTGTTGGTGGAAATGCATATACCTGCAACATCATTTGAGCTCCCATGTCTCTGGGTTGTAATGGTTATTTTCAAATTGGCAGGTATGCCAAACAAGGGCAAATAAGAAAACAAGGTTATCTGAAGTAATTGTTCATATCGTGAAAAACTAGTAGCTGTCCAACTCACAGTTTGTGTTTTTAGATATAGATGACATAGGTAAAGGCAGCCCTTGCTCAAAAGCAACTTGTATCTGACCTTAGGGTTTGGGTCTCAAACTGCTCACCTGCTGACCTTCCAGTTGTCAAGTTCAGTGTCTTAACCACTGAGCCACTGCAGTCCCTATAGATGACATACGTAACCTTAAAAAAGACATACAGATCAATTTTAAGTTTCACCATAGGACAACTCAGAATATTTCTCATTTGTCGACCTGTGACTTATCAAGCATTTTTTTTAAATTAATGTTCATTTTGGGGTGATATCTTTATTAGGTCAACTAATAAAGCACAAAAATATATTGTAGCTGAGCAACTCTACAGAGAAGACATTTCAAAATCTTAAAAGCCCACACATATTTTATGCCCTTTTGGTAGGCCTAATGAAGGTATTACCTTAACTGTGTTTCAGCATTTTCTTTTGGGTAACATATCTACCTTTGTTTTCCATACTACACAATCTCAAATCAGTATATAGTCAGTGTGGTGTAGTGGATAGAGAAACTAAGCAAGAGAATGACCCTAGACATCCTCGGAATGGATGTGTGCCTCATGTCCGAAGGATCAGATACAGGAAGAGCTTTATGGCAAAGAAGAGATATTCCTGAGGGTATGCAAGAGCAAGGTCAAATGAGAAGATGGAGGAAAGAGATCACTGGACAAGGAACAACATTAAAGGAGGATATAGCTGAGGAACTCAACCTCCCCTACGTCACTTGGACGACCCTGGATAGGCTGAGGGTTGGAGTTCCTAAATGTAAGATCTACATAGCAGACAACAGCATGTTGTGTAAATGTTTGAGATAAAGAATCTAGCTAATTTGCTGGTCTGCTGATTAGCACCAGAGATGTGTACTGAGGAAGATTTAATTTTGACTAATGAAAAGGCCAAGAAAGTGGCTTCAGTTTGGCAGTTCGAAGTCTGATCTGTACACAAAAGAAGAAGCCGTGGATAGAGAGATGGACTAGGACTCAGAAGACCCAGAGACTCAGTCATGGAAACATACTGCAAGGATAGAACTGATAAAGCCATTTCTTAAATATCTGTATTACCTTGAAAGCCTTTGGTTTCACCTTGATGGTACATAACACACACTCAACAGCGCAGACACAGCATAAAATATTCTGGAAAACATCACGACTGCATTCACCTCCATAAATAGGTACGAGGGGGAGAGAATATGGCTCTGCTACTTAAATAAATGCAACAAAACTTCTAATTGGCCAAGCTAGAGATACAAAACAATTTTAACTAGTATACTCTCAGATATACTGGATATGTTAGGACACCAGTTAATAGGTTATACATTTAAAGCTACAAACGCTTTGCAAAAGTAAGGAATAGTAATACCATGGCCATTAAAATCTCTTTCCTTCAGTATCATGACATGAGAAATAAAATCAGTTGTTTCAAGTGTCTACCTGGCAGGAGATATACAGATTGGTACATCCAATAAAAGCTACAAAAGTGAGACAGATATTCAGAAACTCAATTAATAAAACCACCTCCAACTCCTTCAATAATCCTAAGCAAAGGGGGAGAATATACACTTTCTCCTGAACAATATAGTTGCATTTTAAAGTGGCTGTGTATGCCTTTCTAAAAATTTAGCCCCCTAACTATCCCAGAGTCACTATTTGCTATCCAACTAGAAGGTTTAACACTTATGTAGAAACGTGGTCAGAAAGCTGATCCCTTTGTCTAAATGTTCATATGATACGGCGACCACTTGCCACAGACTTAGGAAGGAAAGCTGGGGGTAATGAAACACCCTTCAGATGCAGCAAAACAAGTATCTGACAGTATGCTCCAAACCTCTGATCTTTTCTGCACCAAGAGAACTGAAATTGCCACTTTGTAAGGATACTCCAATAGTTCCGCAGAGGGAGCAGTCTGGCCTCTATGTGTGGCATCCGGTAGCAAGAAGAAATATCGATCACTGTTCTGTGCACTAATGGTACAATACATAGAACTAGAAGATTCAAACTGTTGCTATCAACTTTTTAGCTGTCCCACGGCCTTTTCTTTTCTACCAGCAGGTGGCAGCCAAAGCACATAAATGAAAGAGTCTCACCAAAAGTAGACTTGAACGATTTGTACAAATTTTGGAAATTTGTGAACACTCCCCGATTTGACCTTTCCAAAAAGTTTTATTATCAATTTCTTCTCAGTTAGGCCAACTTATTGGAATCCACAGATATTCAAGGCTACCAATTCTCAAACATTTTCACAGACTACCTGAAGATTTCTAAAAGTGTTGAGGATGACTCAAGAAAAAAAATATACTACAGATTAAGGTATGTTACAAATATTTTGTGCTTTCCTCATAATTAGTAAAGTCAGTACTGCATGGTGAAAATCCTGACCACCAAACACTTGCAGAGAAGGAAAAATAAGTAGAATGTTCTAGCAACTTCCTTCATACATCATATGGGTTGGATTGAAATCTTGTTAGCCTGTCTGGTAAGTCACATCACAAGTGGATGGAAAGCAGGGCTAAATATAAATATCTGCAACTGTTCTACAACCTTTCCATATATCAGTGGTGGCGAACCTATGCCACGCATGCCAGAGGTGGCACTCGGAGCCATCTCTGTAGGCACCTGTGCAGTCACCCCAGCACAGAGTTTGCCCCACCCCTATGCCCAGCAGCCCAATGGGAGCGCTTTCTCTCTCCCCACAGCACAGAGTTCACCTGCCCCTCTGCCCAGCAGCCCAATGGGAGTGCTTCCTCCTTCCCCCCAGCACAGAGCTCACCTCGCCCCTCTGCCCAGCAGCCCAATGGGAGCAGTTTCCTTCCTCTCCTGTTGCTATGTTGGCACTTTGCAATAAATAAGTGGGTTTTGGGTTGTAGTTTGGGTACTCGGTCTCTAAAAGGTTCACTGCCACTGCCATATATGATCTGACTTGGAACTTGCAATTCAAAGGCAGGAAATTGCTTCAGAGAGGGTATTTAGGCAGTAGTCAGTTACTTCTGATTTAGTATTTTGCAGTTCTACTGCAGCAAGTTTTACATAGTAGAACAGACTAATTGAGGAGCTTGGGAGGAGCTAATACTTTGTTCTTAAATATGTTCACCTTAGAAGAGTGTTAAGAGTGCCCTTCTATACCAATATTAGCATAAGCAGACTCACAGTCTCACAGACTCACACTTCCTGCTTCATGTAGAACTGCAACTCCATGGAACTCTATCCTAATATAGAAGTGTTAATTTTTTAAAAAACCTTATATTAAGAGCCAAAATATAAGCCAATGAAAGGCTAAGACCTATCATTAATCTGGCAGGATTCTAATGGGAATAATGAGCACTAGGACGAGTTAAAGGTAAAGACTGCCCTTGCTCCAAAGCCAGTTGTATCCAGCTCTAGGGCTCGGTGCTCATCTCAGTTTATAACCAAGGAGCCAGCGCTGTGTGATTCATGCAATGCTTTTCCTATTCCCAAAATTATCAATCACAAATGGCAAAGAGCTTTAAAAAGCCAGGCAGAAAAGTAGAGAAAAGTTAGAAGGGAAAGAAGGCTGCTATTTCAGATAATCATGAGATGAACTTACTAAAAAAACAAAATGAGCACAATGGGATACAAAACAGCAAGACTGTGAAAAACTGATAAAATGGGTGTTAGGTCTCACTAAGACAGAAATTGAAATTCTGCATTCATGTTCTCTTAGTGAGGGGGTTTCTAGAGAGTCTTTCACAAACCTCAACTTCTGTTGCTTAGTCACAGTACTTCAAGTACGATGTTGGGGTACACAGAAAGAGCCTTCTGGAAGATTGTTATTTTTGAACCACAGTCAGGCGTACCCTGGTAATGGCAGTCTTGTGTTGCCGGCTAATCTATCTCACACTAAATCAGGCAAAGAGAGCTGCAGAATGAACTCAACAAAAGGTGATTTCATTTTGGCAGTTTCACATCTGGCCTAGACATGGAAGAAGATCTGTAATGTTCCAAACAGTCCACTGGAGGGCATATGAAAACTTCCAGTTTGCCTTCTACAGAAATCATGTCAATAGGTATTAACACATTGGACGGCCTCATCCTGCACTCTGCAGTATCAATGTCAAAGGGTACACAAGGTATTTCTGCAAGTCTGTGAAGGAGTATACAATATATTTCTGCAAGTCTGCATTGTAGTTTCTCATGACTTCTTCTTAGAATAAGTATGATCCTAATCATTCCTTATAAGTTAGGAGTAAAGTTGTAAAAAAATATTTTATAAAGCAGATAACAAAAATAAAGAATTAGATGTACCTCAAGTGACAGGACACACTGGCTGGATATAATCTGAGTGTGAGAAATATTAAAACTGTTTCTCTGTCACCTCCAATTTAGAACACACGTGTGCATGTTTAGTAAGGCATGTCAAATTGGAAAAGTGCTCTGCTTGCAAATATGTAGGAACTCAAAAGATGTGCTGAGGCACTGTATTTAGAGAGACTGTGCCCAAAAGTGGTATGCTAATTTTCTCCTGCTACAAATTCAGATTTCAGACATAAAATGCCACCTCCTGGTGCAGTCCAGGTTTTCCAGATACAGTACTAATATTCTCTCTTCTCTGAGCAGTGATAAACCCAATGAAGACATCTACGTGCAACTGTATAATTTTAGTTGAAAGTCAATTAAAAATTAAAGACTGCACAGCTCAAAGGAAAAAAAATATTCTGAGGACATACAAGGACAAGACTATACAAGACATCTTTGTAGGTAACTTTAAAATCTGTTTACAATGATTTTTTTAACCAAATAAATTTAGGGCTAGTAGCTGTGGCTTTGACAACAATACATTATAACTCTAACTAAAGATGGAATATTAACTTATCAGTTGAAGTTTTCCAGTATCTATTTTCCCTCTGGTCAAATTAAAGCTGTAATGCTGTTCCTATTCCCAAAATCAGTTCCACAACTGATCTATCTAAGGTTGGGCACCTGGCCAGACCATATATTGATTCTATTATGGTTAAGTATTTTTAAAGGTTGAGAAGAGAGCAACAGCTAACTGGTTTGATACTTTTTCCAATTACTGAATCAAAACAGAGGTGTATTGTTATGAAAAACTCACTATATTTTCACAGCCAGAAATAATCCTTTAAAGTAGCTCAGTGCCAACGATTCAACACAACTAATAAAGATGATTTTTTTCCCCAATTAGGGACACAACAGACTTAAAGTTTTATGTAGGTGACAAGAGAATCAAAATGTAAGTGTCATTTCTGGAAGAGAATGGAACCTTTAAGGCAATCTTCACAAGTTTACCGTATTTATTTATTATAATACATAAATAATAAATAATAAAATAAAGTTTGCCGTATTACCTTCTAGTCTTAAATTGGTGCAGGTATGTGTTTATATGAAAAAGATTTACTGGTTCAGCTTAAGAAACTGCATGTTTCATCAATCAATATATACAGAAGTGACAGAACTGAGGCCTAAACTCTGTTCCTTAACATCCTACTACTACACAGTCAGAATTTACAAGGGGGGGGGGAATCTAGAGGCAGTGGTGGGTTGTTAAAATCCCTGCTACCCCACCGTGACGTCATGGACGTCATGGGCGTAGCTGATGTCATGATGTCATGGGCAGAGCAAAAAAATAAAAATAAAAATGTCTGCGCATGCGTCGAACAGCTGCTTGACGCATGTGCAGTTCTTTTTTTAGTGTGCATGCGTCAAAGCTCTATTTGACGCATGCACACTAAAAAATAGAACTGTGCATGCATCAAAAGGAGGTTTGACGCATGTGCATTTCCAGGCAGCCATTTTGGCTGCCCGGAAAAACATTTTTAGAGGGGGTCGGAGAGGCGACAGAACTGGTCGGCTGGGGGTTTTACCACCTCACCGGTGGACCCCTCCTGATGGGGTGTTACCAGTTTGGGTGAACCGGTCCAAACTGGTAACATCCCATCACTGTCTAGAGGGAAGGAAGAGAGGATGCTATAGACCTCATTGGGATCACCCAAAAACATGAAGTCTGGACAACTATGCTAGAAACTAATGGCACTGCTCTCGTAATATTGCAACTGTAAGTAACCAGTGATGAAGGCTTCCTCTTTACCTGACATTTTTGGAATAATAGTTCTTTACCTAACTTTCCCTGAAAATCATAAAAGAAGGTAGATCTATTAGTAGCCAGGCAGACTACTGAACAAGCATACTAAACTACAGAAGGAAGAAAGAGCCGGTATTAGCTAAAGGGGAACACCAGGAAATGAGAAGCAGGTATTAGGTTATAAGATGTCAGACGGTATTTCATCTCTTGATCATCAAGATGTGTCGACTACTAGAGCATCTCTGGAAAGAGGCAGCTTGCTGGGGGAAGGTGGGTCACCACAGCATAGCTGGAAGATTCCCCATTACCTCCAGAATGATACTCCCAGATATGCTACAGCCTGGCAAGACATAAGCTAAATGAAATGCAAACTAGTGTTAGATCAACTCAGAAAGAAAACAAACAAGACCTTGTTTATTATTATGCTAATTCTGCTGAAAAAGGATGAGTTTTGAAGGCACAGCTACTAACTTTATTCATCAGAATCTGAAATGGATAAGGGGGGGGGATCCATCCAAAGATAATAATAATAGGCCTTTCTAATCAACCAGGCACCTGATAAGTGATATTAAGTTCTTAATACAGTACTGCTTGTTCACATTTCAGCCGAGTGCAAGTGCCAGGCTGAATGTACAGACCTGGTACCCCTCATCACCATCTGAAAGAAATTTGTTTTGACAAAGAACTTATCAGAGTCTGGAAATCTCCCTAACTGAGGCCTCAAAGGGATGAGACTTCAAAGGAGGACTCACATGGAAGAATGATACACTCACACTCACACAATTGCTGCTTTTTAAAGGGAGAATCAGGGCAAACTAAACGAACTAGACAAAACAAAACTTGGAAACTTTATAATGAATATCTCTATTGTAGGCTCTATTATGGATATCCAATACGTACAGTACAGGTACTGTATGAGACAGAAACAAAGTAGCTTGGGGATCGATAGCACTACCCATTTTGGTTCTTATTTCTCAGTTCCTTGGACTGCAGTGGCTCAAGTGGCTAAAATGCTGACTGGGAGGCGGAAGGTCAGCAGTTCGATTCCCGAGTACTGCAGGACGGAATGAGCTCCCATCTTTGTCCCAGTTCCTGCCAACCTAGCAGCTCGAAAGCAAGAAATTGCATGTAGATAAATAGGGGCTACTTCGGTGGGATGGTAACAGCATTCTGTGCGCTCTGGTGTCTAGTCATGCCTGCCACATGACCATGGAAACATCTGCAGAAGCAAACAGCGCTGGCTCTTTGTCTTTGAAACAGAGATGAGCACTGACCCCTACAATCAGATATGACCGGCTTTCAAGCAAGGGAAACCTTTACTAACTCACCCTTATGTAATGGCATACTATGTAATGCTACCTTGGTGCTCCACCTATATCATTACCAATACAGAACTAAAAACTGGAAATGGAAAAATGTGAGAGAAAAATGTGAGACATAATGAATTATACTTAGGGATATATGATTTTCCTCCTTTTCTTGTGATATTTAATGATGTTTAAAGGTTATGTGTTTTACCACTTGTCAAAATTACATGCAGGAATCAAACATAAATGAAAGACCGTGTCTCAGACAATTAATATACTCACCCCTGGCTGTAAGCAGCATGGTGAGATGTTCAAGAAACAGCAGTGACATATATATAAAAGAAAAGATTATACATTAGAATTGGTTCCTGGGACATAACAAAGAATGAATGAGTTCCAATCCAACGGACAACCCAAATGCCTCCAATTACATATTCATCAAAAACAATACAATGTTCCTTTACCCCACACTTCAAACTGGACTTACCTTGCATCACACTTAATCTCTAAGGATCATATTTTTTAAAAGATACCGTAATACCTTTATACAAATCTACAACGTGTTAACTAGCAGCTGCAGTTACCCCACTGCAAAAATATATTACAGAGCTACAAAAAGGACAAAATTTTTTAAACAATTAACATTTTCACTTAGACAAATGCAGGATAACTAACAGGAGAAATATTTGGGGTACATGAAATTACCAAAGGGTGAGAAAAAAACAAACAAATAGCAACTGTTCCCTCTCAATACGAAGACTCAGAATTGTCCCACAAAATAAAGAAATTACAAAGTCCCCCCCCCAAAAAAAAAAATCCATCCCTAAACTTTGCAAACAAAATGTTTTAAAATAGTTGTTTTAGGTAGTAGTACGAAAGATTAAAGATTAAATCAGCACGGAGTTTAGTAGTTTTCTTAATGGAATCACTAGTAGAGAACAGCTTGTGAGGCAAGACAATATGGCTTTTTCTTTCATGCCTTCCCTATGAGGACTCCAGAAATAGCAGGAAGACCAGTGCTAGTGGGAAGTGAGGAAAAAGAAAAGCACTTCATCTATTCTAACAGTGTTATTTGTGTGGGAAAATCAGTTTGCTCTGTGTCAACAGCATGTATCCAACAGTCCATCACTCACGAGAGCAAATACGCCAGAGAACTTCATTCGGCTTTATGTCCATTGAATGCTTATATAAATGGGCTTCCTCTTCAAATATTATGTCAGTTGATGAGAAGCCATGCAGCAAATAAGTGGCAAACTTCCTGTCTGCATAAAGTGTGACCTCCTCTTTCTCCTGTCACCCATCACATCGGTCTGCTTCTTGTGGATAATTCCCGGGAGCATCTCCTTACCCGGAGGTAATCCCAAGTACATCACTTACATTTGGCTTGCGCAGTTGCGAAGGCAAGGGTTAGCTTGGCAAAGAGCTCCTCGTTCTCAAAACGATCCTCCTTCGCCTTGACCCAGAAACAGTCTTCAGAGAGCTCCTGGGCTGTAATCTGTCAAGGTGGGAAAACAGACAGAGGTTCTGACATTATTATTATTATTATTATTATTATTATTATTATTATTATTATTATTATTATTATTATTATTATTATTATTATTATTATTATTATTATTATTATTATTATTACTTGAATTTACTATCCCGCTCCAATCGGGTAAACCCGACATACAGGTAACGTAAAGGAATGGAGTGGGGTGCTTGCTTTTTATAATAGTAAAAGTAGATTTCTAGTTCCTACTTTCTAGGGGTTGAGAAGGAGAAGAGAATTTGCCGTGCTTTGGATCGCTTTGCATCAGACAGAGGCTTGTGAGTAAAAAGCTAAGAAAGTGTAGTTTCTAGGTAAATAAGCCAGGCCAAGCCTAGAAAAGCTTTTTATTTTCACGTGTGGGATGGCTATTTTGCAAATTATGTTCCTCTGCTTTAATCTTCTGAAACTTAATATCTGTGCACTAATAAATGATGGTTTGAACCCAGAACTGTCGTCTGTGGTGTGTAGAAAGCTAAATTGTGTTGGAGAGGGAATCTGGTGCCTTGGCAATGTTACCATAATAAGCTATTGAAGCTACTTTACTTTGGACTGCCTGTCCTACCTGATCTGGCTGATTTGCAAGCTCAAACAGTCAATGGGTGATATCTATCACACTCATGCTAGCCTAAAGACAGGCTGCAGGTGCCCAGAAGCCATGTCAAGGGGGTGTGGGCTTCACCGGAGGGATACAGGCTGCGGAGGTGGGGGCACACAGAGTAATGTGAAGCTGAGACCATTTCACCCTTACAAGAAACGGAAAGGTAATACTTTTTTCTTTAGTTGATTCTGATCTTAACAAAATCAAGCATTCTCTGTCAGCTTAAAGTCTAACATCATGGCAGAAGCTTTTGCGAAACAGGACCCATCTCATCAGGTTTAAGAAGTGTTGTTTTAAAGTGGTAGATATGTCACTGAACTACAATTTACCACAACTATTACTGTATTTAATTTGAGCTTGACTGGAAAGAACTGTGCTGCTTTCACAGCAAAACAATTTAGTTGGCATAGCATGGTAGAGCAAGAAAGACAGTACTCCTACCAATAATAAAATTGGATCATTATTCTTACTGTGTATGCACTAGGACTCTGTAGACTGCACATTGCCTCATAAACTTTATAGACATTTTAAATTTTCATTCTCGGTTATTTATACTAAAATATATAGGGCACTTTTCCCCTCCAAGACGCCTGAAGGTAGTATATAAAAAGATTAAGAATACAATGGAGATGGTCAAGGAACCAAGGAGATCATAAACAAGGTAACTGATTAGTATAAACAACAGAAAGAAAATCAGAGACTGATCAAAGTAACTGGAAACATCTTTAGCAATGAAGACACATTTAAAAAATGGCAGCCTCTGCCAAGCATGAAAAAAACAGATAATGGAAATGCCAAGGAAAATAATTCCATAGTTAAGAACTGAAACCAGCATTTCCTGCCAACTAACCGAAAAAGAATTGTGAAATAATGACGACGGAACGGTTCTTCAAGGCCATCTACCCTAAACCCCTGCTCAATGCAGGAATCCAAATCAAAGTATATCTGACAGGTGGATGTCTAATTTTCTCTTAAATGTCTCCAACATTGGGACACTGCTCCTGAAGTAGTTGGCTCCAGTGTTCTACTGATCTGTCAAACATTTTTTTCTGATATTCAGCCAAAAAAAAAAAATGACTTCCAGTAACTTGGGCCCATTATTATGTGTGTCTGGCCCTCCGGAATGGTGTTGGGAGAGATCCTGTCCCTCCTTTTCATGACAATCTTTCAAGTATTTGAGGAGCAGGATCTGAAGTCAACAGGATTTTGAAGGAGGGCCTCCTCCTCCCAAGATCTCAGGCAATGAGAGGATCTATCTGGAAGCAGACATGCTTGCCCCAAATCACATAAACCTAGGAAATATGCATATGCACATATTTCTAACAGTCAAGAGCAATATTCCATAAAGGTTTAAGCTACATTAAATGTAGTAGTTTTACAAGGTTTTTTGCTATACCTCTGCAATTGATAAAAATTTAATGCATCTGATGAAGTAAGCTATGGTCCATACAGCTTGTGCCAAATATTCCTTGATATTAGTAAAGGATTGTAATTATCAAAAGTCGACATTTTAAGGTAGTGATACCTCGCTTAAAGAGCATAATGCGTTCCACGAGATTGCTCTTTAAGCGAGTTTGCTATTTAAGCGAAACACCATTGTAAGTGGCCAATTGTGACTTCTGGGGGGGTGGTGGTGGTGTGAAACCCAATTTGTTAAGCAAGTTTTTGGTTGGTTTTATTTGTTAAGCGAGGCGACCATTCAGATAAAATTCTGCTCTTTAAGCAAGTTACTCTCTAAGTGATGCACTCTTTATGCAATGTTTTACTGTATTGACTTCAAAATAAATGATTCTATACCTAATGCTGTTATATGCATAACAATGATTCTATGTACAGAAAGAGAGAGAAAAATTTGTCATGCTATGCTCTGTGTGCAGCTAAAACAATATCGTAGGAATAGCACCAGACTGCTAAATCTCTCTTTTCACACCCACAAAATGTTAATCTCTGGCTGGATAGCTCAATGAGTTACATCTCTGACTCTGGAGCCAGAGGATAGGTTTTGCTTGTCCACTGTGCCTCCTGGGAGAACAGCCAGCATGTGTGGCCTTGGACAAGCTGCACCATCCTAAGATGCTCACAGAAGGAAATGGCAAACCACATCTAGAAAACTCCAGAAAGGGTCGCCATAAATCAGAATTGATTATTATTTTAAATGTTAATCAGACACTATATTGGAGAAGGGAATACATTTCAATCACCATTGGGCAAACTAAGGACCGCAGATGTTTGGGAAAGAGGACGGAGTCATCACTGTGGAGGAAAATGATATAGGCGTCAGCTAGTAGAATATCACCTTGGACCAATTAGTTCTCCGCAGCTGAACTTCTGGCTTGTAAAGCTTTTTTTGAGTCAATCCAAATGGAAGAGCTGGAGCTACGGCGCCAAATCCAGGTGGCATGGGGGGAGGTGGCACCCCAAATGCACCAGGGGGAGGTGGGGGAGGTGGAGGTCCTCCCATCCCAGGAAGAGGTGGTGGTGGAGGTGGAGCTCCTCCCATTCCAGGAAGAGGTGGCGGCGGCGGTGGTGGCACTCCTGCCATCCCAGGAAGAGGAGGTGGTGGAGGTGGTGGTGGAGCCATCCCAGGCATCCCAGGAAGAGGAGGTGGCGGTGGCGGAGGTGGAGCCATCCCAGGCATCCCAGGAAGAGGTGGTGGCGGTGGGGGAGGTGGAGCCACCCCAGCCATCCCAGGAAGAGGAGGCGGAGGTGGTGGTGGTGGTGCTATCCCAGTCATCCCAGGAAGAGGTGGTGGTGGAGGTGGAGGTGGCACTCCTGTCGCTCCAGGAAGAGGTGGTGGAGGTGGAGGAAGAGCTGCCTGTCCTGCAGATGAAGAGGTAATGTGTTCTAGTTTCTTCTTCACGTCTTCACATTCCTGTCTCAGTTTTGCAATCTATAGAGAAGGGAAAGAAGAAAAACAAATAAGGTTAGCAGATCATAACTCTTCCAAGGCAGTAGAAGGAACACCTGTCTATCTGATGCTGAAGGATCTAAACCACATTACTTCCTTGATTCTTATTAGTAACCTTGATGTTTGGAAAACATATCAATTCCTGCACCATGACATAATAACTATGAGACCTATGTCCAGATAAGTGTTTTGATTCTACCTGATGATGGAGATGCAAGGAAACAAGGTGGTCATATTGGGAGCACATCAAAGCCACTCCACATCCACTTGAATGACACCAATATCTTGTACAGCTGAAGTCCTTCCCTATCAGGGTTTCAGTTCTTTGTACTTTGGGTTGTATCAAACATTAAACTAGTGTCAAAGAAAAAGAGTTGCCATTGTTCCAAGAATCTTTGGACTAATAGAACAAATACTGCAAGCAACACCTAACCAAATGAAAGCCATGGAGGTAGCCTATAGTGGTATCAAAGAATGACCTTAATCATAATTGCTACTTTGTCACGCACTGTGGGTCCTTCCCATCATCAACATTCCTTCCCATCTTCGCTCCAACCCAATTCACTCTACATTGTCTTTTCCCACACAACATTTCACTGATTGACATTTCACATATATAGGACAGCATAGTTTTTTCTTTTTAATTGTTAAACAAGACTCCAGTCAAAAGATGTTCCTGTTTACAAATTACCTCTCTCATTACAGCTATCCTGACTTTAGCCTTTAGAGTTTTCATTTTATCTCTTACTAGATAACGAGAACCCAATCTCTAATAATTTATTGAAGGTTCCACATATTTACTAAGTTCAAAATGCTCCAATAACATCATGGCAACGATGTACTTTGCACGATTTGTGGTACTTGATAAGAAAATCCACAAATCCACATCCTCCCTTGAATATTACCTCGTCAACTAGCTGAGAGTTGGTAGTTTCAAGATTTTGCTTCTCAGTGGTGGCCTGTTGTTTTTCAGCTTCTATGGCTTCCTTTTCTTGAACCAAATCTTGGATTTTCTGCTCAGAATCATTCTCTTTCTTCTTCATTTCAACTTGTAGTTCATGACGTGCAGTCAGCTCAGAATCCAACTGAGAAGATAACATGTTATATGCAGTTATCATTACAATATAGTCCATGTTAGTTAGGGCTCAAGCTATGGACTATGTTCTCCTCTGGGCCATATAATCCTAATTAGATCAGATCAAAAGCACAAATAGAGAAAGATGATTTTGTTGAATACAAAATGGCTTCTATGAAGAGAATTTGTTAACAAATTATAGTGAGCAGGGACAAAAAAGCAAATACGAAAAGAGAAATACATTACGCACAACGAAATAAAAAGTGATTTGAATTTTTTTTTTAAATGCAAGACAAAGCAACTTGACTTTGGATTGAAGTAGTCATTGGCATTAGGTTATGGGAAAAGTATTCTTCTAATCATGGTGGAAAGTCAGGGCAAACTTTCCATCTTTATTGGAAGAAAAGGAAATCCCTAATCCATCCTTCACAACACAGGCATGGTTGGTTTAGACTAGAATTGCTATTTGCATTTAAAATTGTGCTAAGACACTGTGGATTTATTCTGTAAGGTAACATGGGATATAGATTTTAAAATTAAATCCTGTTTACTTGGCGACAGCAATGCTACTCCTGTTCCAGATGGAAGGTAAAGGAACCTTTTGCTCTGTCCAAAATACTCACTCAAAGTATCGGGACACAACCATGCAAAGCTACATGTGCTTGCAGCAACGATGTATGGCTAAAAAAGAAGTAGAGGGCACCATAGAGAAACAACAGCAAGAAAAAAAGGAAAGGGGTATGAAACAAAGTACAGTGGACCCCCACTTTAAGGAATTAACCCATTCCATAGTGTTTTCCTTAAAGCACTTTCCCATAGGAATGCATTCAAAACCATGAGGGAAACCTATTCTGTAAAGAAACTTTATTGTGATTTCCCCCCCTTGAAGCGGACCATCATTTCCTATGGATTTCTTTCCTTGAAGCAAGTTTTCCTATAGGCGGACCTTCCTTAAAGTGGGGGTCCATTGTAATTCGAATTTTCACCAAGAGGAAGGTATCAGCAAAGCAAAACCAAAGACAGAGAGAAAAGGCACGTATGGAATAAATAAATAAATAAATAAATAAATAAGAGCTTTTAAAACAAAAAGTAATGGTTTCTGATTCAATAAGAAAAGAGAAATAAATATAACAAAAGAAAATTAAAAAAACAGAAAAAAGTAAAATGATTCTAACCTTCTTTTCCAATTCTATGGCTTTTGCTTCACTCTTTGCCACCTTAGTTTGGTCAATCAGGTTATCTATCAAAAAAGCAAAATAAAAATCAGTTAAGAGCATCATGGTTGACAGGTAAATGCTGGTGGAGGGCCTTCTTAGTCTCCAAGCCTGTAGTATACTGTTCATTTTCCAGATAGTACCTTGCTTTGCTCATCCTTAAACTTCCTGACTTCCTATTGCAAGGGGTCAGTATTCATCTCTTTCCCTCTCTAAGTTTCTTACATTCACACATCTTTCCCTCAGGACAGTGTAGTTTGTGTAACTGACTGATGGAGACAGATCTTTCTTGCTACTTTAGGCGGGAAGTCATTTCACACATTATGTCACATTGTCACTGTATGGCATTTGTAACGTAACAGATATGTTGAGGGAACTTATTTATTTTTATTTTTTTCTAATATGTATTGTATTGTATAGTATTGTACTGTATTACTTCTCACTCAACTCAAGAAGTAAGATATTGTGTGTAAGGGCATCTGCATTACATAGACCTCAATTATAAATGTCTATACAATATTTGTTATCAAAATGAAAACATCTTATATCTTTTTTTGTTGTCCTATATGACTTATTTTTTCAATGGTGGAAAAGAGAAAAACCTTCTTATGCCAATGACTGACGAATCTATGGCGCACATGCCAGAGGTGGCACTTGGAGCCCTCTCTGTGGGCACCCGTGCAGTCACCCCAGCACAGAGTTTGTCCCACCCCTCTGCCCAGCAGCCCAATGGGAGCGCTTCCTCCTTCCCTCAGCACAGACTTCACCCCACCCCTCTGTCCAGCAGCCCAATGGGAGCATTTACTTCCTCCCCTGTTTCTGTGTTGGCAACTCTAAAGGTTTTGGGTTGCAGTTTGGGTACTTGGTTTCTAAAAGGTTCGCCATCACTGCCTTATAGTGTTGCAGTAGCGTTTCATATATTGGTTGGGGCAAAAATAATGTTTGTGATGACAGTTAAAGATATAGCCATCTAATGGAGGGCAACCCATATCCAGACTCACCTATTAGTCCTTCAATGTGGAAGTCTAGACGCTTGCACTTGAAATCTGGATCGGCACCATTCTTGTGAAGAACTATCTGTGAAATACACTCATCAATCAGCTTGAAATACTGAGGCCTAAAAGCAAGAAAAAGAGAAGGAGATACTTTAGCGATGACATCCAAAAGTACACATTCCCTACATGCATAAAGAAATAGTCCAAGTTTGGGCTACACAAAATGGCCTATTTCATTCCCACAACCTATGAGAGCAAACTACCTACTCCCTGCCCCACCAGAGGAACTGTTTGCTCCCACAACCCGGGATGTCCTTCTATGTTACTATATATGACTGACACCTTCCTTACAAGTTTGTCATAAGCTCAAGAAAGCAGAGTTATAGAGAAAGGCATTTAGTAATATCTTGTCTTAAATGTCAGAAACATATGGTGTTTAGTTTTGGTTTTAGATATAATCTGTGATTTGTTTGTATTCAATTGTATGTCTCGATTTTAAATCTTTGATTTTTTTAAAATAATGTTTTAATAGCAGTGTACACAAACCCTGAGTGGTAAAACAAACAAACATGCTGCTGCTTACTTTTCCTTATTTTCGATCCTCTTTGATTTGCTCAAGTTCAGCATTCAGTGTTTTAATCCACTGCCCGGCTCCAGTTCATTGATATCATATGATAAGATGTCCTTACTTTAAGTTAAACATATTTTCTAAGCAGAATGCCAGGCCCAATGCCACGTAGAGGCATCTGACAGGTTCACTGAACAGCCACCCTCGTTCATGTATCCTGAAGTAGACTACATTTTGCATGCCCCCCCCAAAAAAAAAAGCATGATGAGGGTTCTCACCAGTGGTGGGATGTCAAAAATTACTCCACCGTGATGTCATGGATGTTGTGGGTGGGGCCAACGTCATGATGTCATGGATGGAGGCAACGTCATGACATCATGATGTTGTGGGTGGAGCCAAAGAAAAATAAACAAACAAATAAATAATAAATAAATATAATAAAATACAAATAAACACACACACAAACACACACACCTCAACCCACCCACCCACCTCCCCCAAAAAACAAAAAAAACCAGTAAAACTTACCTAGCTAGGCAGGCAGGCAGGAACTGCGGTGGTGCGATGGCAAACCGCCGCAGCGGCAAACCGCCACAGCGGTGTGGTGCGGCAAGGAAAGGCCACCGCTGCCACTTGTAGAGGCACCGCACTTCCTTTCCAGGCAGCCAAAATGGCTGCCCAGAACTGCGCATGCATCAAACCTCTATTTGAGGCTCTATTTTTTACTGTGCATGTGTCAAATAGAGGTTTGACACATACACAGTTCTGGGCAGACATTTTGGATGCCCAGAAGTACACTTCCAGAGGGGGTCCAGAGAGGCGACCGAACCGGGTCGCCTGGGGTTTTTCCACCACCCCGGCGACCCCCTCCTGACGGTTGTTACCGGTTCTGGCGAACTGGGCCGAATCAGTAACAACCCACTACTGGTTCTCACCAGATAATTTTTGCTATTGGGAGATTAAGAATACAATATAAATAACAAGATTAACCACCTTACCAATGTTTTTTACTCTCAAAATTACCAAACATTTTTTACCTGGCCTCATAATCATTGCGAATTAGCAGAAGGTGCTGAAGAATAGAAAGGAAATGTGGCTCTGCTTTCGAATCCTTTACAGTGTTGAGGAGAATCTGAAAAACTTCATTGAAGTCAGTGAAGATCAAGGGTTAAGGATGTAAATGCTATTTTAAAGTAACATAGGTGACCAGATTGAATTATCTGGTAAAAAGAATTAGTCAAATGATTTAAATCCCTTCCAGAACAATCTGACA
Source organism: Furcifer pardalis (assembly GCA_030440675.1). Taxonomy (NCBI): domain Eukaryota; kingdom Metazoa; phylum Chordata; class Lepidosauria; order Squamata; family Chamaeleonidae; genus Furcifer; species Furcifer pardalis. Next base: position 149,737,932 of record CP126891.1, read on the forward strand.
CCTAAAATTCAACCCACTTTACTGGTAGAAAAGCCTTGATTCTACTACAAAAATTTGACTGCAATGTAATCATTACAGCAGTGTATCTCTCTCTCTCTCTCTCACACACACACACACGTTCAAGTACAGATATATGCCAGTTTTCTTATGTGCAATTTCTTGTATTCTTCGACCCCTGTGGTTTAGGACTGTAAACATATATCACTATTTTTCTTTAAGGACAGACTACCTATTTCCACAATGAAGGGTTTGATACAGAAGAGTCTTCTATTGTGGGTTCAGTCACAAGTGGATAGTTACAATCCACTCCATTAAGGGGTTGTAAGTCACTTTCTTTGATTCTCATTTCATTTGAAAGGCCATGTTATCTTTTTCATCAGACAAGAAACAAGACAAAAAAATTAAGACAAAAAAGTAAAGGAACCTTAAGCTATGGATTACAACAGCAGATAACATCACAACCACTGCAACACTTCAGACTGCCTTGAGAACTCTTGACTGATATTTAACCCTTCAATTTTATTTCAGCTGCCTCTCTTTGAATTATTGTTTATTATTAAACAATATTGTTTATTATTAAACAACTATTAGTTTTCCAGATTGCAACTTTCGAATCCTGTTAAGAGTGTCCAGGTAATGTGAAATATCTTTTCTACTGTTGTGACTGGTTGGTATTTGTTGGAACAAGCTGTTTTGATAAATGGATGATTCTTTTTTAAAATCAAATAATAATTTTGTGTCACAAATTATTCTGGGTTGAAATGAATTTTTGCTGGAGAAACTCTGCTCAGGGGATGCCCAAATGAGGCTCCTTTTATGCCCCCAAGATCTTTTCCTACCCAAGTGGCTCCTATTTATTTATTTGCAATTTCTTGCTTTTGAACGGCTGGGTTGGTAGGAGCTGGGACATGCAGTACCGTCATGCAGTACCCGGGGCTCGAACTGCTGACTTGCTGGCCTTCCAGCTAACAAGGTAAGCTTCTTAACCACTGAGCCACCACAGCCCCTTGAGCTACTGCAGCCCCTTAAAATCAAATGAATATTGCTTTTCATTGTTCTATTTCTGCAAATACATTAGCACATCATTTGAGAGGCCCTCTGGTCAAGAAACCCACACATGCTCATGATCACACATGCTTTAGTCACCTCCAGACTTGATTACTGTAATGCGCTCTACATGGGGCTGCCCTTGGTGACCATTCGGAGGCTGCAGCTGGTCCAGAATGCAGCGGCTCAGGTAGTGATGGGGTGCGGGCGTTATACTCGTGCCTCACCACTGCTTCGGGAGCTGCACTGGTTGCCAGTATGTCTCCGGGTGCAATTCAAGGTGCTGGTCATTACCTTTAAAGCCCTATATGGTAGTGGGCCAGGATACCTAAGAGACCGCGTCACCCGAAGAACATCGGTCCGTCCCACCAGGGCGGATCGGAGAGACTCTCTTATCATTCCATCGGCTAGAGAGGCGCATCTCTCTAGCACCAGGAGGAGGGCCTTCTCCACGTCCACCCCGGCCCTTTGGAACCTCCTGCAAACTGAGTTATGTCTACAGACAGAGCTCCTGCCCTTTCGGAAGGGCCTAAAAACCTGGCTGGCAGGGCAGGTGTGGGGCTCCAGGAATGTCCCATGTTGGGTGTCCTATGTTGGGTGGCTGTTGGGTGTCCCATGTTGGGTGTCCCATGTTGGGTGGCTGATCTGATGGGACAGCCACCCTTCTCACTGTTTTAAACTTTTTAAATTTTTAAATCTTTTTAGTATTTTGTAAATTACAGTTTAATTTTTTAAAATTAATTTTAAACCATATTGCTGAATTTGTAGGGGTATAGTGGGATTGTTTAGTTTGTTTTGCACTCATGTGGGATTTTGCATTGTTTAGTTGTTTTGCACTCATGTTGTAAGCTGCCTAGAGTCAGGTTCGCCTGATTGGGGCGGGATAATAAATCTAAATAAATAAATAAATAAAAATAAATAATCAAACAGTGCCCCTCATTATTCATCCCATGGTTTAAATAGACCACACCAAGACTCTTCCCTAAAGCCTCTGCTTTCTTCTTCAAACCCTCCTTTTGCCCATTCTTTCCTCTCTGCTTCCTCAAAAGCTGCCATCATCTCCACAGTTGCCTAGATTAAATTCTGATCCCTCTGTTAACCACAACAGAAAGTGGTCACTGCTAGAGATGCAAGCTGTGGTGACCATATTCAAATTAAGCAGACTTTTGGAGAAAATTTTACATAATTAGGTACAATCCGTACACATTGTAATTCACTAGGTTTTTTTTAAAGAACAAGACCTAAGTCCCAATGAGCTATCACTGAGAACAAGAGTCTTCCTTCATAACACTAAGAAGAAGGATATTCCATTTCTATACGAATGTCCTCCAGCCGGCTTCTGAGATCTGCAGAATCTTCTTCGCCATATTCTTCAAATAGCTGCAGTTGCACTGTGAGCTCGTCATTGTCTAGAGCACGCAGCTCCTAAAGAGAGCAAAGACACATCACTGGACGCTCACCTGCCATCTCCGCCTAGAGCTACCCATGTTACTCTTCATCTAGACATTCTATCACTGGACAAAGGCTAGTTCATTCTTTCTCCCAACCCACCTGTTCTCTACTCCTATAATAATGACAAATTAAAGCCATCCACAAACTCCATTAACATACTACTAAAGAGTGGAGAAATAAAACCTCATCAGCTCTGCCCTATCATCCAAGGGACTGAATGTAGAGTATGAAGACAGCAAATGTGAATGCAGTTGTACAAGCACTCCATATGGCAGGGGAAAAGCAGAAGCAAAAGTATTGTCCATTTTTAACACTAACAGAGCTATTTCAGCATGAGCTGCCATAGACTGCAATCCATTTCTCTGAGGAGCATGGAGTATTGCAGGAGCTGTGGTGGGATTCAGCAGGTTCACCCCAGTTTGCCAGATGGCCCTGCCCATCCAAGTTTTGAAATAAAGTAGTCCTAATTTGAGTGCAATACAGGGCTCTCCCTCTGGCCACGCCCACCATAACACGCCCACAGAGTAGGTAGTAAAAAAAATTGAATCCCAACACTGTGCAGGAGCAATGTGAACATGTGAGGTGGACCAGAAGGACAGGTTTCACTTACCAGTAACTGTCGTTCTCCGAGTATGTTGTTTGGGGATTCACACTGATGGGTTCTGCGCCTGCGCTGAATCCTGAGCGGAGCTGGAAAGCTGATTGGATAAAGAGTTTTGAATGTGGGACCGCCCACCATGCCCAACCCCTTTAGGCGCCATTTCGCGCTTTCCCCTCAGTTTGATATTAAAGCTGCCCGCTAAGCATAAGGCCATCTCAGGCCGGCAGCCCTGAGGGGAGGCAGGGTTGGGTTGTGTGAATCCCCAAACAACATACTCGGAGAACGACAGTTACTGGTAAGTGAAACCTGTCCTTCTCCTTCGTGTTGTTTGGGGATGCACACTGATGGGTGACTAGCAAGCTCACTTACTTGGATGGTGGGCAGCCAGCGTCCTGAGATGTAGGAGAGCGCGATGGCATCATGGATGGGCGGTCATCAGCGAAGAGGATCGGAGACCAGCCGTCAGGATGGATCTGCCTCGTCTGACATCGGAAGCAGACCTTGTGTCAACCCGGTAGTGGGTGATGAAGGTGGAGGACCTGGACCAGGTAGCGGCCTTGCAGATGTCCTCCATCGGGATGCCTTCGAGGAACGCAGTGGAGGAAGCCAATGTCCTGGTGGAGTGAGCCCGGACATGAGGCAGGGGTGGCAGAGATGACATCTCATAGGCCAAGTAGATGGTGCTTGAGATCCATTTGGAAAGTCTCTGGGCAGACAGAGAGTGTCCCTTGGACTTGCCACCATAGGCCACAAACAGTTGCTTGGCTCTCCTGAAGGACGCAGTCCTTTGCGTGTAGAACAGCAAGGCCCTCCTGACATCCAGCGAATGCCACACTCTCTCTTGTGCAGACGAAGGATTCAGGAAGAATGCTGGAAGCGTGATGGACTGGGCCAGGTGGAATTCAGTCAGGACTTTGGGCAGAAAGGCCAGGTCCGGGTGCAATACTACCCTATCGGGGTAGAACTTGAGAAAAGGAGGGTCAGACCGCAGGGCTGCCAGTTCTCCTGCCCTCCGGGCAGAGGTGATGGCTACGAGAAAGGCAGTTTTGTAAGAAACAAACTTAATGTCCACTGTAGCCATGGGCTCAAAGGGCGCCTTCGTGAGCGCGGTGAGCACAGCAGTGAGGGACCACTGAGGAGGTGGTATCTTTACTGGAGGGTAGGCATTACGCAGTCCCTGGAGGAATCTTTTAACAGTCTTGTCTCTGAAAGCGGAGGACAATACTGATGAAGGTGGGGCCTTGGCTACCACCGCAGCCAAGTGGACCTTTAAGGATGAGAGTGCAGATCCTGACTCGGCCAGGTGCAGAAGGTAGGACATGACGTCCTGCAGGGATGCCGAGTCCACGGTACGGTCACTGGATGCTAGAAAGTCTATGAAGCGATGGTACTTGGCATCATAGGACTTTCGCGTGGAAGGTTTCCTTGAAAGTTCAAGGATCCGCGTTATGTCGGGCGGATAAGCCAGGCCGTCAGGTGTAGGCTCGGCAGATCCGAGTGGAGGATCCGACCGTCCTCCATGCGGAGGAGGTTCGGATCGGTGGGTAGGCGGAGGCGGTCGCAAGCCAGGGTTTGGAGTAGCGGGAACCACGGCTGGCGCGGTCAGGACGGGGCGATCAGGATCGCCCAGGCGTTCTCCGCACGGATCCGTACCAGGACCCGTTGGATGAGAGGGATCGGAGGAAACATGTACAGCAGTTCCTGGTGCCACGGCACCATGAAGGCATCGCCCTCCGATCCGTGGCCGATCCCCGCCCGGGAGCAGTAACGGCGGCACTTGGTGTTGATCTGTGTCGCGAACACGTCTAGGCTCGGTGTGCCCCACCGTCGGCACAGGCGGTCGAACACCGATTTTTCCAGTTCCCATTCGTGCATCGCTGTCCCTTTGCGGCTCAGGGAGTCCGCCTCTAAGTTCAGTGTGCCCTGGATGTGGACACCTATGGGGAACACATGTACCTTCAGGCACCACTCCCAGATCTGGACCGTCAGGTGAAGGAGGGAGAGGGACTTGGTCCCTCCTTGCCGGTTGAGGTAGGCTAGGGTCGTGGTGTTGTCCGAAGCGATCTGCACCACACGGCCTGCTAGTGACAGTCTGAAGGACCTCATCGCCTTCCATACCGCTAACAGCTCGAGGAAGTTGATGTGGCGGTCGGCTTCCGCGGGCGTCCAGATGCCGTGGACCCGTAACCCGAGGCAGCACGCACCCCATCCGTGTGTGCTCGCGTCGGTGGTGACCTGGACGGATGGCGCGGGGAGGGTGAAGAGCTTCCCGGCGGTCACATTGCGGTCCGTTGTCCACCAGTTCAGCTGGTCTCGCAGTTCGGGAGTCGGTGTGAGCCACTTCCCGAGGTTGTCGTGGGTGCTGTCGAAGGAGGCTAGGAGCCACGACTGGAGCGACCGCATTTTGAGCTTGGCATGCGAGATCACTGCTGTGGTCGACGCCATGAGTCCTAGTAAGCGGAGAATGTCCCTCGCACGGACGCGACGACTGCCTTGGATCCGAGCCACTACCGTGCGGATGTCGAGCAGACGTTTGGGAGGAGCGTAGGCTCTTAGAGCCAGAGAGTCCAATACGGCTCCGATGTAGTCTATTCGTTGAGTGGGGGTCAACTGAGACTTCTTGTAGTTGACCCGTAGACCGAGACTCTGCATAAGGGCCAGGCAATGGGCAACATCGTCCTTGGCTTTCTGTTGGGTTGGGGAGCAGACCAACCAGTCGTCTATGTACGGGAACACTTGGACGCCTTGCAGCCGAAGGTGAGCAGCCACCGGCGCCATACACTTCGTGAATACCCTCGGAGCGGTGGAGAGGCCGAAGCGTAGACAGGTGTACTGGTAGATGTCGCCGCCGACCTGGAAGCGTAGGAAGCGGCGGTGTTCCCTTCTGATGGATACGTGGAAGTAGGCATCCTTCAGGTCGATGACGGTAAACCAGTCCCCGTGGTTGATGAGTGGGAGGATGGAGTGAAGAGTCACCATCCGGAACTTCCTCGCGTCGATGTGCTTGTTGAGGAGACGGAGGTCCAGGATTGGACGTGCCCCCCCCCGTCTTTTTTGTCCACGAGGAAGTAGCGGGAGAAGAACCCTTCGTAAGACTCCGACGCTGCAACCGGTTCTATGGCGCCCTTCTCTAGGAGAGCTGATAGTTCTTCCTGGAGCGGCGGGGACGGATCGGTGACGCGGACCCGTCCGACAGTAGGGCATTTCTTGAACTCGATCGCGTAGCCAGAGTCTAAGATGGTTAAAACCCATCGGTCTGTGGTGATGGCAGACCAGGCCGATAGGTAGTTGGCGAGGGGACGGTAGGGTAGAGTCTCGGTCACGGAAGAGTCAAACACGTTGTTTGCCCTTCCGTTCCGTCCGTTTACCAGTCTGGCGACGCTGCTGGTAGCGTGGACGGCTAGGTTGTGGTCGTGGCCGGTAGGACTGGTACCGGGAGTAGTTGCCTTGCCTCTGCGGTGGGCGAGGTTGGTAGGACGGACCCGCCTGGGACGTCAACGGTTGGTCCTGCTGGTAACAGTTGGACCCACGGCGTGGAGGGCGGAGCTGTTTGATGGTGGCGTAGTCCCCTTTCAGCTCTCCCAAGGAGGTGTCGGTCTCCTTGGCGAAGAGGCCCTCACCGTCGAAGGGGAGCTCTTCGACAAGCCGCTTGACGTCGTCCTGCAGGTCAGCAGATCGGAGCCAGGCGTGGCGACGAAGCTGGATGGCGGAGGCCAGGTTCTTCGCCTCCGACTCTGTGACGTGGCGGCCCGTACGGATCTGCTGGAGAGCGAGTTGGTTTCCCTCCATGCAGACCCTCTCGAAGTCCGCTCGCTTGTCCGGTGGTAGCAGCGACTTGAAGGACTCCGCCTGTTCCCACAGTCGGCACTGGTAGCCCCCCATGGCCGTCGCGTAGTTGGACGCACGGAAGGACAAGGAGGCACTGGCATAGAACCTCCTGCCCAGTGCGTCCAGCTTCTTCCCTTCCTGGGTCGACGGAACGGGGGTGCTACTGATTGGTGTCCGGTGTTGGGAGCCTTTCACCACTCGGGAGTTCGGCGCTGGGTGGACATGCAAGAAGTTGGAGTCGTCCAGCAGTCTGTACATGGAGTCCACCCTGTTGGACACCGAATGGGAAGAGACGGGTCTCTTCCAGACCTCCTTGGCCGCCTTGGCGATCTTTGGGAGTAGTCCCAGGCGGACGGGGACTAGCTCCTTCCGGTCGGCCATGCCGCAGACGACATCTTCGCATTCGTCCAGGGGAGCCTCCGCCCGGATCCCCAGCGTGGATCCGAGGCGGGTGATGAGGGCCGTGTACGTTTTCTGTTCCTCCGGTTGGGAGCCATGGACGGAGCCGATGTTATCGTCTGGGGATTTGTCAACCGCAACCGGTGGTGGCCGATCCTCCTCCTCCTGGTCCGACGAGTCGTCGGAGCCTCCTGACCGCTCCGAGATGCTGGGCGGTGGCAGGTAGGCCTCGGGGTCCGAATCTGACCAGTACGGCCTGGCGGATCTCGGATCGTTCCCCGGCAAAGGCAGCTGGTACGGAGGGAGAGAGGCCTCCGACCGCGCCTGTTCCACTCGTTGCCTCTTCGGTGCCGGGCCCTCATCACGGAGCGGTGGTACCTCCGTGGCTGGTTCGGGAGGCAGAGGGTGCTCCACGAACTCGGATGGTGTCGGTCGAGGGCCTTGGAGCTCGGCATGCAGCTTCCGCACCATCGCCTCGATAAACGGGGCGATGAGGCTCAACTGGGGTGGCGCTTCGGGAGCCAGACCAGGAGCCACGGAATGGCCGCGAAGAGAGGAAGATCGTCGCGGCGGTGGAGGTGGAAGAGCCTCTGGCGAGGGCGGAGGGCTGGGGGCCCTCTCCGGCGTGGCGGCTTCCCGGGCATCGACCACCATCCTGCCCGGCGTAGGTGGGGCTGCAACCGGGGCGGATGCTAGGGAGCGTGGCGGCGAAGGGTGAGCCGGTCCCGGGGTCGGTGGGAGAGAAGACGAAGAGCTACGACGCTTCTTCTTCTCTTTCTTGTCTTTCTTCTTCTTCTCCTGCTCCTTCTTCCGTTTAAACAGTTCGGAGGCCGACGGCCGTGAAGAAGGAGCGGAGGTCGAAGGAGCAGACGTTGAGGCAGCGGCCTGCTCTGGAGCTGGGGGAGGCGGTGGTGCGAGTGCGGCCTCCATGAGGTAGGCTTGGAGGCGATATTGGCGGTTCTTGATAGCGGCCTTCAAGAAGCCTCTACACACCTCGCAGGTCTGGACCTGATGGCTCTCCCCGAGGCAGCGGAGGCAGCGCACGTGTCCGTCCGAACTAGGGAACTTTCTCTTGCAGGACGGACACTGCTTGAACGCTGCCGCTGAGGCCATCCACTGAGGTAGATGGCCGAAGAGAAAAAATTATCCCGGCCGGGAGGCCCCGGCACAAGATTACAGGAAAAAACGGTTTCCTTCTCTTGGTTTTTTTTTTTTTTTTTTTACCGGCGGCTGAGGGCGAGCCCCAGCCACACGAGGACCAAGGGATCAAGTCCCCTGGTCCGAGAAAAATTGTAAGTTAGAAAAATTAGAAGATTCTGAGACAATCTCAGTTAAAGTACTCACAGCTTTTTTTCCAGGCTCCTGCTTGCGCAGCGGAAAAAAGCAAACTGAGGGGAAAGCGCGAAATGGCGCCTAAAGGGGTTGGGCATGGTGGGCGGTCCCACATTCAAAACTCTTTATCCAATCAGCTTTCCAGCTCCGCTCAGGATTCAGCGCAGGCGCAGAACCCATCAGTGTGCATCCCCAAACAACACGAAGGAGAAGGACACAATACTGTCTTCCTCAAGTGAAAAGGGACACGTGGAAAAAAACTACAGTAACAACGATGTCTCAAAATTCACTGGAGAATCCATTTCAGTGAGAAAATGTTCCCAATTTGTTCAAGTAAACTAACTATGTACTCAACCAAGATGTTAATAAACATTCTTGTGAAATCCAACTCTCTCCTAAGAACAATGTATGAGACAGCAGGAAATCCGGGTTCTTCTTACCTTGAGAATCTGCTGCAGTCCAGAACGCATCAGTTCACTTCGTATGTGAACTCTGAAGTCAAGTTCGTCTGCCGGAATGATCAGGGCATTGATCAATTGTAGACAGGCCACCTGAAAAAAGGGATTGAAGATGGATTCTGTGTCACACAAGATCTAACAAATGCAGCCTAAGCCCTCAGAGGAGAAGAGGAATACATTACTAAAATGCTGACCAATAAAGAAGGCCTGTGGCCCAATAAAATATTTCTCCTACTCTTCATCCATAGCAAAACAGCACTAATATCAAAGGTATCACTGCTCTGAATAATAAATTAAGTCCTGCAAAAGCAACTCCAAAGGACAAGGACCTTGTTGAACATATCAGGGTGGAGTTTGAGTGCTTCAGCAGAAAGAAGCATAATCACAGATCAGACACTATGCCTGAACTTCCATCAATGTTAAAAAAAAGTAGGGGGAGATACACCATGCTTGAAGCTCGCGCAAATACAAAAACGTTTTTAAAACAAGCACCCATAAACTTCATGGGGACGCTGACCTCAAAAGGGTTAATGAGGACAGTATTTTCTGGAGCTGGGATCTGTTGTGTGCCCATTGCTGGGAAGGAATGGAGAAACAAGAGGTAGAACATCCTGAAGGGGGAAATAACAGGCTAGAGCAAGAGCATCCTTGTTCAAGGAGGTGAAGGGATGTACTCTGCAGTGTCCTGTTTCAAGGCCAACACATTACCTTTGACGCCACTGAGGTGCCACTCTTCAAGCCATCCAAGATTGGTTTAAAGCGTTCCATTTCATCCATTTCTGCTCGTTCCGTCAGCGCTCCTAGAACTTGCTCATGCCTCCATGACAACAAGGAAAACAAATCAGTACCAGCTTTTCTGACAGAACAATACAATCAACATTTCATCCCTAGCCCAATGACACTAAAGTGGGGAGCATGTAGAGGACAGCAGTTTCTTTAGTAGCTTCTCTGTCAAAAGAGTGTGAGATCCAGAAAAATCAAAAGAAATGGCTGCCTGTGAATCATACAAATGTCTATGCAGAATGAAATTCTTGTTAGAATATTTACATAGGCTACAAATGTATTCAAAAGTTTGTAGCATTCCGATAGAGATGGGGGGAATGCTGGATGAGGAAGAATTTTGTCAGGCAGAACACCTTGGGCACAAGGATTTCTAATAGCTGTGACAGCAAATCGGGTAAGAATTTTTTGAATTGCGCATTTATTTAAAATTATGAGATACAATGCTAAAAGCAAATACAGTGGTACCTCATGCAACGATTTTAATCCGCTCCACGGGGCTCGTTGTTGTATGAAACAATACATGCATCGTATAGCGATTTCCCCTATGCGATTTATTTATTTTTGCGAAGTAATTTTTCCCATTGAAAAATTGTTGAACTTTTTTTTCAAAGGGTAAAGTGTTATGCGGGAGGCCATCCCCCCCCCCCATTGTTATGCGATTGTGTTGCTATTCGGGGCGATTGTTGTATGAGGTTCCACTTGTACGTTGACTTGGATGTTAGATACACAAAGAGCAGGACATTTGTGGAAGGTAATTTTCCCCATCATTTCATTTCTTCTACGGCCCCAGGAGTCATGGGAGGGGAAGAACCCTGATGGTGAAGAACCTGCTACAATGGCTTGGGGAATACCCACAAATCAGTTAAAAGGAAGAAATGCTTGAAATCTGTGCATAAGCTTCCTCCTATGGGCGCTTGTAAGTTAGAAGCCACTGTAGATTCACATTAAAACAGGCCTCCAACTTCTAGTACATTTTGTTAAGGGCCCCATCTGCCCACCATGCCCAGTCCTCTTACACAATACATTCAACCCAAAAGGTAAAGAGCCTATCATCACTCACATATCCACAGGCTGAGGTAGAATGCAAAGTGCAGACAGAAGTTTAAGAGCATCAATCATCATGGAAGGAACTTTGGGGTCAACTGCTCTTGCCAAAAGCAGAATCCCGTCCTCTGTTTCAAGCATCGTCTTAATGCCAAACTGGAAAGAGAAAATAACACACCTATGAGAGACATACGCTGGATGTTACACTCAGAAGAGTGGACTGTGCTACAGGATTAAATACCACAACTTTGCAAGAACAGTCTAAGGAATTGGGGGGGGGGGGGGGAAGAGAAGAGATAGGTCAAAAAGAGCAGAAATATTCAAAGGATAAGTGGAACAGATCCTGTATGTGCTAAGATTACACAACCACAAGTAAGGATGAATTTTAATCTAGCACAGGGGTGCCCAAACTGCAGCCCGTCGGCCGGATCCAGCCTGTGGGCCGGATCCAGCCCGTGAGCCATAGTGACCAGCTCACGGCCTGAAAAGTTTGGGCACCACTGATCTAGCATAACAGCAATCCATAGTAAAATCCAGCTTGAGAAATAGACTTACTTTTTTCTCAGAAAAAAAACCAGATGAAAATTTTCTTCCATTCATTTTGCTAATCCTGTTCCACTCAGCTCTTCCTTCCCTGTACTATTCTCTTTGTTTTAATTTATCTTGCTTCTATTTATGTTATTGTTGTACCTGAACTTACTTTTCCTCCCATCAAAAATCTTCAGCCCTGTTATCCTGCCATTATTATTTTAGGTTTTCAATTCTTTCTGGCCATACCAACTTGACACTGTTCATTCCTCTTGCTCTTAAGGAATGTTCTGTCGTTCGTCTCGGACTTCCATATAAACCCAACTGTTCTCTTTCCTCTTTAATTCTACATTTTTCAAAAACATTACTTTTTACGGTTATTTAAAATTGCTTTTCGACCAAATTAGTTTAAATTATTCTTATCTTGCATTTCTTTCTCTGTTATTCTGCTGGTGACATTTTCTAGTCATTTTCACTCACAGCAGTCCAATGAAATACCTCATTCAAATAAAGACCTACCTTGTTGCTAAAGCTTATTGCCTTTACAGTAATACCTCAGATAACGTTTACCTCGGATAACTCTAAAATCGCATAACGTTAAGGAGAATTGGATTGAATGATGTTAAGGTCCTATGGGACGGATCGAATAACAACCGCTAAAGCCTGTGCGGTTACAATGTATCTCTATGGAGCTTTAACATTATCCGATCCATCCCATAGGATTTTAACATGGATCGGATAACACTAAAAATCGGATAACACCAAGACTTGTGGAACCAAGTCTTAGCGTTATCCGAGGTATTATTGTATTTTGAAATGTCCTCCTTGCATTTAATGTTTGGTTTTGATTCTAGCTTTGCCTTCATTTCTTTTAGAATCTCAACAATTTTCAGTTATTTGTGCTCCACAAAGTTTCCCCTTGAATATTTTACCCATACTGTATTACCTTAATCTCTTAGCCTTACTGTTGACTTATTAACATTAACTAAAACAACTGAGTCTAGAAGAACTGTGAAAACTAGCCAGTTTTATTTCAGATAAGCTTTCATAGAGAACAGCCCACTTCTTCAGATGCATGATGCCTTATGCCAAATAAATGTTATTCAGTTTTCACTGGACTACAATACTTGATTTTTGGCTACCACAAACTATGGACTAACATAGCTATCCTCCAGTAAACTCTTAAATGTTCATTGTTATTTTTCCTGTACTGATGCCTGACAACTGGCATCTTTCTCTTAACATCCGGCTTTACTATCTTAATCCTCAAGTTTATTCTTGATTAAAATTACAAACTCACCTTGTTGTTCATGAAAGCTTTTAAGCATCTCATGATTTCATGTTCAATCCGAGTGTCATATGACCTAGGAAAAGGGAACAGCAATTGATGACTGATAGTTCTATGCAGTGAAAAATCACTCCAGCAAAACTGAGTTGAACATTGAGGGGACTGGAAATCTAGGAGTTGAAATGAAGATGCTTTTAATCTCTGTTGGGATTTAAGATGATAGTGATGAGGAAAAAGCTATTTGGATGAAATTACCATCACCATCACCCAAATTAAGCTATGTTTTCCCCAACCTTGGCATTTTCCATTTTATCAATTTTCTCTAAAACCTATATAAAGGACAAAGCACTCACCCACAGAAATCTATCTGGAAGCACCATTCATATGTTATTGCCTTATTTATAGAATCCAAAAATCATTGAGTTGGAGGGGACCTTTTAGGCCATCACGTCCAACGCCTTGATCAATGTAGGAATCCGAATCAAAGCAGATATGACTGATGGTTGTCCAATTCTCTCTTGAATGCTTCCAGTGTTGGAGCGCTCATCACCTCTTGAGGCAGTTGGTTCCACTGTTGTACTGCTCTAACAGTTAAGAAGTTTGTCCTAATATTCAGCCTTTATCTGGCTTCCTGTCATTTTAGCCCGTTATTATGTATCCTGCACTCTGGAATGACTAAGAACAGAGCCTTCCCTTCCTCTTTATGCTTATCTTTCAGGGGGCTAGCACCTATATATCCCTATAAGTCTCCTTTTCTCAAGGCTAAACATGTCCTGTTTCGTCAGTCTTTCATCATATGGCTTCGTTTCCAGTCCTCTGATCATCCTTGTTGTCCTTTTCTGCACCTGCCTCTAACTTATTTGCATCTTTCTTAAAGTGTGATGCCCGGAATTGGACACAGTATTCTAGATGTGGTCTAATTAGTTCTGAATAGAGGGGGACTAATATCTCATGAGTTTTGGAAACTATACTTCTGTTAATCATCAGTACACAGATGATACTCAGCTATATATCTCTGCCCATGGTGATCCAAGCGATGCAGTCAGAGTCCTATCCAGGTGTCTGGAGGCTGTTGGGGTCTGGATGGGGGACAACAGGATTCAGCTGAATCCCGGCAAGACTGAATGGCTATGGGTTAGGACCTCCATGTTATCTCAGGAGCTACCATCTTTTGTTCTGGATGGGGCTATCTTGCCCAAACAGACCCGGTGTGTAATCTGGGGGTCCTCCTGCACTCACAACTCCTGCTTGATCAGCAGGTGGCAGTCCTGGCCAGGAGGGCTTTTGCACAACTTTGTCTCATACGCCAGTTATGCCTGCTCCTAGATCAGAACTCCTTGCTCATGGTCATGCATACACTGGTCACCTCCAGACTGGACTACTGTAATGCGCTCTACATGGGGCTGCCCTTGATGACCATTTGGAGGATGCAACTGGTCCAGAATGCGGCTGCCCAGGTGGTGATGGGGTGCGGGCGTTATGCCCATGCCTTTCCACTGGTTCAGAAGCTGCACTGATTATCGCTGTGCCTCCGGATGCAATTCAAGGTGCTGGTAATGACCTTTAAAGCCCTACATGGTAGTGGCCCAGGATACTTAAGAAACTGCATCACCCCGAGAACATCTGTCCATCCCACCAGAGCAGACCGGAGAGGCTCTCTTATTGTGCCATCTGCTAGAGAGGCTTGCCTCTCTAACACCAGAAGGAGGGCCTTCTCTGTGTCTGCTCTGGCCCTATGGAACCTCCTGCCAATTGAGCTACGACTCCAGACGCAGTTGCTGCCCTTAAGGAAAGAACTAAAATCCTGACCGGTAAAGGAGGTGTGGGGCACTGGGGATGCAGTGACCCACACCTGCTGGATGATATATTAATATTGCCCCCTCGCTCTTTTTAGTTGTTGGGCTAATTTTTATTGTATTTTTAATTGGGTTTTTTACTGGATTTAAGGGTTTTTTTATAGTTTTCTAGTGGGATTCATGAAGTTCATGATGTAATTGTTGTATGCCGCCCAGAGTCTCTTGCTGAGTGGGTAGCAATACAAATGTGACTCATAAATAAATAAAATTAATGCAGCCTAAAACAACATTGGTCTTCTTAATGGCCACATCACACTGTTGATTCAGATGTAGCCTGTGATCTATAACAATTCCAAGATTCTTCTTGCTTGTAGTATTATCTTTAGCATTCTTGCTATAAAAGCCAATTCATATCATAGACCCCACTTATCCTCTAAGAATAGTCAAGACTTGTTCACAGTCCATTCATTATGTGCCTTTAAATCAGAACTGATTTATATGTCCCTGCAATATACTGGTACATATGCATTCCTTTTAACAGAAATCCAATTTCACATATCTCCTTACCCAGGAACTTCATCCTTCTCATCATGAAGTCCTTTCAATATGTCCAATAAACAGTTCAGGCCCTCGGCTCCAAAATTCTGGACCCAGCTGAAAGAATTACACAACAAAAGCAAATTAGAATTTTAAAAAATAAGACTAAGGAGCCAGGATCCTATTGATTATGTATGCTGGCATTAAGTGCAATGGTATTTACTGCAACAGTAAATTGCTACCTGCCACTTGTATTCTTTGTCATGTAACTTGGTAATCAACAAAGAGTGCAAGTGATTACTTCTTAAGTAGGGGCAATACAGCACTGCAACTTACATTGCTGCACTTCTACTGGCAAAAACGGTCAACAGGATTCTGGCCAAAATAGTAAAACTCTTTATCTGCTCTTGTGTATTCTCACTGCACCTTTTGATCTATTTCCCTGCACCAAGTGTGTCAACTCAAGCAACCAGTCTCAGTACAATCAGATAGGGCTATCTGGAAGAACACATCTCCTTGTTCAAGTCCTCACCTGTATTAAGATTCTCAGTCGAGTCCCTTCTCTTGGTTTCACCACTCTCACAAAGTCATGTGACTGTTCCCAGATAAAAGAATTCCATCACCCCCTGAAGTGAGTTATCCCATTCTGTCCTTTCTTTCCACTAGCAGCTGAAAATGTACCTCTTTGAAAAGGCTTTTGGGGAACCAGGAGGCAATTAAGGGATCTTCCAAATACCACATGATCTAAAACAGGCCACTTTTTGACACACACACCCCGTGACTTTCTGTGACTTTTGGTCAAAACCCCCCCCCCCCCAAAAAAAAATCACGTGGTTTCTGTTTTCCCTGATTTGAAGAGAAACGGCAAAAGCATGGCCGACCCGGAGCCTGAGGACGCCTGCCGCCCCACCCCCGGACTCCCACCTGGCCGGGGGGTTAAAAGCCACGCCGGCTTGAGCGGTGGAGGACAGTCCCGCCCAAAGCCTGAGGACACCTGCCACCTCACCCCCAGACTTCCACCTGGCTGGGGGGAGGTTTAAAAGCCATGCCGGTTCGAGCAGCGGAGGACGGTAATTTTGGAGTCACTGAACCCCCCTCTGCCCCGTGATTTTTGGTCGACCCCCTCCCCCCCTAAAATGGTAATGTGGTATTTAAACGTCCCCTAAAATGGGGAAGTGTTTCAAAATCTAGTTTTAAAATTATGTTTTAAACATCCATTATAATTTTAAATCTTAATAGATTTTAATTAATTATTGATTTTGAACTTTTAGTATGCCATCTTGGATCCCTGTAGGAGAGAGGGTGGGGGCTGGATAAAAATCACATCACATCAATAAACAAACAAACTAGACCTTTACCTCACAGGATTATTATTCAGTGACACACGGAGAGACTCCAAACAATTAAGGAGCTGTGCATCCCGGAGACCAGATTTCAGTTCCTGGATGTACATTATAGGAGATTTGGAACTCTCCTTTTGACTCATGCCCTGCAAGACAAGAGTACATATATAGGCTGAAGGTCTTAGGCTGAATGTTTCACTTAATAAACATGTACAAGGCTATATTAACATACATATACTAGAACTGACATTTAAAAAAAACTAATCTAAGATTTGGATTAGTGCTATGTCCAACTACATTTCTGCATTCTCATCTTTCTTATTGTTGCTTTTAGACAACTATTTATATTCCTCAACATGATTTGGATAATGGGTAAAGTGCTATTCAGTGATTGAACTACTTGCAAGTCAGAGACTAAAGATAAAGTTCTCTCACATTGATTCAAACTTCACAAGGCTTCAAAATGTGAAGAAAAGACTGAAGACTTAGTGGACATGCTATGTGATGTTGTGCAACATTATAAAAGCACACTTACTTACAGCTTACACATGAAGCACCCATACTTTTTTTATTGATTTCAGACCCAAATCCAGATGGGAAGATGGAATTCCTAGGAGTAGTGAACATTGGTACATGTACAACAATGAATTTGTGAACAGTCCACATAGAATGACTGAAGATTAAACAGTGGTACCTCGAGTTACAAATTTAATGCATTCCAAAGCATTTTTCATGTTATGAACAATTTGTAACTTGAATTTCCAATAGGAATGCATTGAAAACCAAAATTCATTACCTGAGACATGGTTTCCCATAGGAATGCATTTTATTTTATTTTTATTTATTTCCTTCGACTTATTATCCCGCCCAATCGGGTCAAAAACCCAACTCTGGGCGGCCAATTAACCTGTTCTGGAAAAGTTCATAACTCAAGTCATTATTTTCAATTGATTTTTATTCGTATTGTGAAAATTTTGTAACTTGAACCATTTGTAACTTGAGGTACCGCTGTATACCTAAATTCATAGCCATATGTATTGGTAAGTACAACAGAACACTTTTACAGGAAAAAGCCTGTAATCTCTTGCATTACTGCTGCATCCAAGCTTCTTGACCAATACAATTAGAAATGAGGAATTTCTGGATCTTGAGTAAAACAGGTTTCTCTTTTTAATTCAAGCAATATTCTATAAAAAGGAATGGTGGCAATTGAAACAGAAACGGAATATGCGTTTAACTTTTTCAAAGAAGTAACTGTATTAGTCGGTTAAGCAAATAGGTAAAAATAAAATTTAAAAAATAAAAATCAGAAAACAAAAGTATTATGCTACCTTAAATATCAATAGGTTTATTTCAGAGTGAGCTTTTGTGGGTTACAATCCACTTTCTCAGACTCCACAGGTTCATATACAACATATACACAATGTAGGAGTAGGGAGCCAAAGAAGATGGATATTCTCTTCCCAGCGGGCAAGCAAGATTCTGCCCTATGTATAAGTAAGGCAAATCTCTCATCAAAATACACACGTAATGCAAGACATGGAGACTGATAAATCAGTTGCCCAAGTTCTAGTGACAAATCCGTGTTCCTATTCTCATGGCTTGCCAGCTACTACATAAGCCTGGCTTGGCATGCAGCTGTAGGACCCTCACCCTCTGACCCCAAACGGTTTTAGGATGAATGCAGAATTTGACTGTCCTCTCTCTTCCTGTATGTCTTCTCGTTTTCACTGTTTTCATTAATACTCCTTTTTTTTTCTTCCTCTGCTTTTCAACCAAGCAACAGGCATGGAGGATCTTTCCATGTGCTGGAGACACCATTTTCCTATTTTTATCCTTCTGACCGTAACTACAAATAGTAACTGTATGCAAAGACAACTTTTTTGTACTTTTCATGCTTTTATTTTCTGTGGGAAAAGACATTGGCCTGTGGGGCAATATTGAGAGAGGGATAATCTCTCCATGTTTTCTCTGCGTTGCTCTTATTTTTCTACATCATACTCTGCTTACTAAGAAGAATAACCAAAATCCCCCAATATATAAATTAGTGGCCCAGCTATTGGACAAGATCATCCTTTATTAGATATAGAAATTTGATTTCTTGGCCCTCTCTTTGCCAGTATTATAGATATTTTCTCAAATGAAATTGGATTTTTATTGACAAGAGCCAGATATTACCTGACATTTAGGGCTGTTAAATGTTAAAGGAGCCTTAGAAATGAAGATTTTTATTCCTTCGTTTTAATATATGTTCCCAGAACCACTGTAATTAACATATGCTTATTCAAATCTATTTGCTTTGGTATGTCATGCACATTTGATTTTATCCCATATGCTGTTCAATGTATTTTGCAGTCTGTTTCACATTTACCCTTCTTTGTTGTCTTCAAAATAGACTCTTAATTGGCTATTTCACAATAAACTGAACAAAATTTAAGGGATATTCAAGCACGAACACACAGGCATGTTTTAAAACCACAACAACTTTTCCAGCATTTATCTAAGGCTCCTGTGACACTAAAGATAGGTTTCACAGATGTCTACAGCTAGTACATTCAGGCATAAATAGTCATCTTCTTAGTGGCCACTCTCATTAGGACACTTCAGAAAGGAAAGTTCTTCTTGAGCAGGTCAGAATTACTGCAAGACATGGCCATTAAACAATTGCCACAGACCACAGATTAGCAGTGGCTAATCTGACCAATTTTTAACTGTTACTGGCTGAAATCCCAAACATGTCACAACTAAAGTAGGCCTACTGAAGCAGCAGGGATCTGGTAAATCTGGTAAGTTCCATTGATTCAAAGGGCCTACTCTAGTTGCAATTGCAACCACTGAAGACTATCCGTGAAATCTATTTCCGGGTGGCGAAATACAAACTATGGATGCTGCTGGTCCTAAAAGAGGACACTGCCACACTTCTTATGGGTGTGTTGCATTTTGTATGCGAGAACACAGGAAAGACATTCTGTCAGAGAAGATGAGATACTTTCCTGTGAACACCAGAGACTGCAAAATCTTGACAACCATCAAGTTAACCAGGGTCAACTACTCAGGGATTAGTTCAGCAGTTTATCTTCTGCTCTTCACAACCTACTTTTTTATATTGGTGATCAGAAAGCATAAAAGGACACTTACAAACATATAGTGTTTGACAATTTATATAGTACAATACAGTAATACCTCGGATAATGTTTGCATCAGATAACGCTAAAATCGCATAACGTTAAACAATCTTGGGGGGGAGAATTGCATCGAATAACGTTAAGATCCTATGGGATGCATCGGATAACAACCACTAAAGCCTGTGCGGTTACAATGTATCTCTATGGAGCTTTAACGTTATCTGATCGAACCCATAGGATTTTAACATGCATTGGATAACACTAAAAACCGGATAACACCAAGACTTGTGGAACCAAGTTTTAGCGTTATCCGAGGTTTTACTATATGTGGGAATTCATGAAAACACCACAGTATTAATACATGTATACAGTCAAACCTCGCATAAAGAGCATTTCGCTTAAAGAGTAACTCGCTTAAAGAGCAGAATTTTCTCTGAATATTCGCTTCGCTTAACAAATAAAACCAACCAAAAACTCGCTTAACAAATAAATCAGGGTTCGCAATCCCCCCCACAATTGGTCATTTACAATGGTGTTTCCCTTAAAGAGCAAACTCCCTTAAAGAGCAATCCTGTGGAATGCATTATGCTCTTTAACCGAGGCACCACTGTATATACATGTGTATAGATGTGTATATAGATATACTGTAGATATATATTAATCATTTCCTGTTCTTCTCATGAGGTCAGGTTATTTTTACAGTACAAAGCAACAACATGGGAAACCCATGTTTGGTGTGCTTTTAATTGGGAAACGGTAATAATAGACCCCTTATGCAACTTTGCTAATGTAACAACACAGTGGATTTTAAACTGGATTGAACTATATAATCACAGACAGAAAAAGGATTAAGGACAGGAACTACCAAATGACCGTCTGGCCACTGCAGTTGTTACATTTATAGCATCTTGATTCCCATTGTGTATTTTAAGGAATTGTGCCCTACCTTTTCCCTTTTTTGAAGTTTGCAAAGTTGTTTTTTTAGAAGTAAGAAATATACATCAAACAATCAATATAACCTGAAACTTTAATCAGTATAAAAGACAACAGAAGCATTACTAAAACACTGCTGGAAGGTAATCATACCCATATATCTATAGTAAAAGCTTTCATCTACTGAGCTGAGGTGTATAGATGTGGGCAGGAAGCCAGAAAAGAAGGCAATTTAACAAAATGGCCAACCCTGAAGGTTCTGAATAGTTAATGTCTAGTGTTTCACCTGGAGAAAGCAATCCCTATTTTTAACAAATTGTTTAGGTAGCATACGAAGTATTTTCAGTCATGGGGGCAGTGGTTGAACATGGAGGATGTAGTAGAAACAAGGTTAGATTCAGAAGACCTCAGAGGAATTTGAACTCCTTATTTACTTCCATTACCAATTCCTGATCACAGTCAGTACACGAATGTCAGCTGGGACATTTCAGAGAATACCAGGCAAAAGTATCACACCCAATGTGGGGGAAGAATATAGACCAGTGTTTCACAGCCTTTGGTTCTTGGACTTCAATTCCCAGAAGCCTAAGTCAATTCCCAAAAGCTCTGATCAGTCAAAGTACTGACTTACTCTTCTGGGAATTGAAGTCCAAGATTCAAAGGTTGGGAAACACTGGTGTACCCTAAGTTCTATGTAACACATGTAGTTATACAAGATGTTTTGCCATAAGGCAAAGACTTTATTGTTTGGCCAAGCATGTGCTTCTTTTATGTAATATGTTATGTGCTTTATCTGTCTCCATTATACATTATAATGTTATTTTACTATTTGATTTTTTTTTAGGGGCCACTGGGTTATGGTTGTCAAAATGCTTCTCCTCATCTGGAAGTTTGGCAGGTCTGTGTGACAATTTATAGGTAAGAATGGTAAGTGGGTATTTGCTGTTGCATGCCAAATCACGCAATTCAATACACAACAGCAAATGCCTATACTGACTTCTGAATTTGCACCACGGAAGAAGTTTGGGGGAAGTGATGGTTAGAAGCATGGGAAGAGCAGCCTCCAATGTTCAGCACTTTCACAGAGGTAGGGTTGAACATCCTGTGGAACCTCTGGTGTGGCAAGTGGAAAGCCCAAGGATGCAGACATGAGTGATATATCCATCTTTGCCTTGATGGAAACTCTTGACCAATCATCATGAAGAACCAAGAATATTCACTACACTGGACCTGCACCCATGCGCCAGAGATGCTGCCACTGCTGCAGCCAGGGAATGTGCTGTTTACAACCTACTCAAGCACTGGAGGAGGCCTCCCCTTGTGGAAACAGTCCTCTGTCAGGAACAGCCAACTCTAGCAACGAAGGTTTCCACAAGGGGATTTTAAGATGAAATCAACCCTAGTGAAGAGCAATGAAGAAAATGGAGCTAGAGAGAGGAACTCAGTCCCATTGAAGGAGGATAGACAAACTGGGATAAGAGTACAGAAAACCACTGCCTGTGAAGAGGAACGATGCTGAGATAAGGAAAACTCCAAGCCCTCAGTCTACAAACAATGGACAATTGACTGAATTAATAATGACTGTTCTGAAGACATTCTTGCTTTGATGCATATTAAACCAATGTTAGAGGAAACTTTTCAGCTCCAGCCCCCTTCATACAGAAGAGGCAGTAGGGGGAGAAAGTAGTTCTTGAAGCACTATGTTATACACCTAAAGACCTTTAGAAACTGCAGAAAATAACAGAAATATTACTGACAAATCTCCATTTCAAAAGATATGCTGCTCAGCCTTACTGTTAGCAAATTTTGCACAATTATTTATTTATTTATTTATATTTATATTGCCACCCCCATGCCAAAGCGACTACTGGGGGGCTCACAACTACAAACATCATATAACAATAAAACAGGTACCTTTGTACAATGTATGAAGTTGGTAAGCTTCATCACTAAACTATGTTTGCTAATTACCACAATCTAAACTAAATCAATGTTCTTGGTATATAGAGTAAACCAGGGGTTCCCAACCTTTTCGGACCATGCGCTGGTCACGTGGTTGTACTTTATTTTTATATTGTATCCTATTATTGAAACTATGTCATGCATATGTATATGTAACTGGAATTGTACTTTGTAACCTTATTTTGCAGTGTTATTTTGTTTTGTTGCACTGCTGTACTGTATTGTTATATTTATTGCATTATATTGTATGATTTTTGATTATGTTTATTACCTTTGATTGTCTGATATGTAGGGTTCCTGTAAACCGCCCTGAGTCAGTTGCACCGAGTAGGGCAGTATACAAATCAAATCAAATCAAATCAAATCTAATAAATAAATGTAGTTCCTCCCACCCAGAAGCGGAAGTAACACATGCCCACACATGCGCAGAAGGCTGTGTGGGTCATTTATGGAAGCGTTTTGCACATGCCCTGGCATGTTTTACTTCAGCTTCCAGGAGCGGCAAGGGCGGGATGAATTGGCGTTGGGGGCAAGATCCGGCCAGTGGCCAGTAGGTTGGGAACCCCTAGACTAAACAGTACAATGTACAAGAAGGGAAAATCAACAGGCATGGGGAAAGCTTAGAAAACTACTTTTATAAACTAATTATTGCCACTCCAGTTTGAAAATGAACGAGCCCATCCTCCCTAAAGGCTCCCTTGTCTTTTTCCCGTTACAACCACAATGAGACCAACATTTCTCACCATGGTTACTTCCTGAGGTTTTTTTAAAAGTATAATTTACACTTTGGAATATAGGTCTGTTGCTCAAAGTGGGGGCAGGGAAGCAATGTCTTAAAACTGTTATCCAGATTGTGACCACTCCATGTTGTTTTTTGAGGCTAAGTACTCACCGCTTTTGAAGTATGCAGGTACTGAGAGACCATCTCTCTCTTGATGCCAATGTCCTTCTCTCTTAGAGGCTGCTGCTTTTCTTCATTCAGATTCATATCCACCTGTTGAAGAAAGCGGAGAAAAATATCTCTTTCACACGCAACATCTTTGTTCACTTGTCAAAGATTTTGCCCTTTGCCTCTTAGCTTGGTCTCTTCTCCTCAAATAATTCTGCCTTGGAGGTGGGGGGCGGGGTTGGAATCAAACTTCAACATTATGTGAGCAGAAGGAAAGGTTATGGACTCTCAGAAGTGATTCAAACCTCACATGGGGTAGGGGAAATGTGGGAAGTAGAGGCAAGGGCTACTAAAACACTGTCAGTACATAGCAATAAGTAACATGGATTTTTAGTCTTGTCCTCTCAAGTTAAGGTCTTCAGAGTCTTCCTTCACTCAACTGCTGAAACAGCTTTCCTACCATTAGGCAAGGACACCGCCTGCAGGTTCTGCTCCGTCTGTTTGGCTTCCGCCCCTTCATGAGTCAGCTCATCTTTCCAGAGGTCACCAAACTCTGCTTCCCTATTGTGAATTCATGATACCTTGAAACGGTGAGTACTGAAATGAAACACCACTTCAGATATCTACTGAAGGAAGGTGATTTAAATAACTTACCAGCATCTGTTCAAAAAGTACCAGCACATCCTCATCAGAGATTTCCTGCAGCATCTGACCGGAGCCAGAAACATCTGAATAGGAAGCAGAGGAGTTCCTATGTGCCACACTGGGCTTTTCCTTTTCCTTTTTTATCCTCATACTAGTGAATCTTTCAATCTGATTAAGAGAAAAAGTATAAATTAGCAAAGTTGTCTTTTCCAGTTTTCTTTTAATTCAATATATAGATTCTGCTATGCTGTTAATTATTGCAGGCAGAACATTTATTTTTTCAGCATGCTTGATCATTTCTGAAACTACCATTAAAATTATATTCAATACCTACTCAATTGTCCATGCAGTGTTCTTTTAATTACCTTTCACCACCTACAATTGCAAAATTTTATTTACACAGACTGTAAATATAATCACTAGTAGGATTAGAGTTATAATCCCCAAGATTCTGTCATATAATCTGTAAGAGCCAAACAAGGCTCACGAGTAGTTTTTTCCAGTTTAGGAAACTTATGTCTTCTTCTTCCATGGCTAGCCAATATGAAGCTGCCAAAATGAGTTCATTCTGCAGTTCCTTTAACTCAACCTAGTGTGAGAAAGATTAGCCAGCACTACGAGATGGCCATTGCCCAGGTTCTAAGTTTAGCAGATGCTTAAAAGAGAAAATAACAGACGTTCACATTCTAGCACCTGTTTAAAAAACCAAATAATATCCTGACATTACATATTTACAAAAGCCAGATGGGAAATGATGCAAAATCGAAAGTGCTGCTGCTGCTCCTCAAAAAGAGGGGGGAAGAAATTAAGGCAACAAAACTTAGAAGACCACTCAGCTTTCTCAGTCATTAGGGAAATATGAACCTGTGAGAGGAGTTCCATTTCTTTCTGAGCACCCAAGTATGTATTCAGGACTTTTAAAAGAAAGACAAATAGAAAGTATGGTTTCCCTTGAATCTTTCTTCTGGACAGTCAAGAATGGACCCCACAAGTAAGTATCAACTCCTACCTCTTGAGAAGGCAAAACTTATTTAAAAAAAACTTCTCAACAGAGAAGGGTTAATTCCAGGGTTGGAATCTGCAGCCTTGAGGGGAGCCTGGGAATTGAAGTTCCAGAACACCTGGAGGACTATCCTGTTTCCTCTAGGCCAGGATTTCTCAACCTTGGGCCTCCAGGTGTACTTGGACTTCAATTCCCGGAAGCCAGAGAGGCTTGACTCTCTGGCATGAGAAAGAGGGCCTTCTCCCTGTTCGCTCCGATTTTATGGAACCGCCTGCCTCTGGAGCTGCGCCTTCAGACGGTGTTATTGGCTTTTAGAAAGGGCCTGAAAACATGGCTGGCAGGAATGGTGTGGGGTAATTAGGGTTTACTGACACCCCCCCCCTTGCTGGTTTATTTAACATTCTGTATCTTCCTCCCCTATTCCTACCCTCATTCCTATATTCGGTGGGTTAGTGTAGGGAATGAGAAGTTGTTTTTAAATGGGTTTTAATTTTACTTTGTTCTTTTTGTGTTTTTAGGGGTTTATTTTATGTCTGTTGTGCTCCGCCCTGAGTCGCTTGGGCGAGTAGGGCGGAATATAAATTTGACAAAATAATAAATAAATAAATACAGAAAACGTCTCTTGTATCCAGCTGACTGAAGCCAAAACTATGACGATGGTACCAGCTGAAATTTCCAAAACATTTTCCAAGAGATACCCCATATTGAGTATCCAGAACAGAATCTAGAAATCATCAAAGTATCAAGTTACATAAGGACAACATTATCAAAGTTCTCCAAGTGGCTTTGTACGCCCTTCTTGTTTCCCAACATAGACTATTCATTAGGTCTAAATTGATTGCTAGTTCACAACCAGTTTGGAAGAAGAACCTCAGGGAAATCTTGTAATTAGTACATTTATGTTTATGTATTTTTGGAATGTTTTGTAAGATGCATTGATATAGATTTTGTAATTGCTTGTCTCTTGATATTTTGTTACATTATATCTGTAACTGTGATATATTCTTTCATTGTGACTCCCGCTCATTTTGTAACTTTGACTGGGGATTCCTTGAATTGTTCGTGTTACAGTATTTGATACTCTGCTATTTGATGCTATTTGATGCTGTAACTGTTTTGTATTGGTTTTGTTGTGAGGCGCCCAGAGTTGCCATAGGTGAGTGGTGTGGCAAATAAATCTTATTATTATTATTATTATTATTATTATTATTATTATTATTATTATTATTATTATTATTATTATTATTATTATTATTATTATTATTATTATTATTAACAACAACAACAACAACAACAACAACAACAACAACAACAACAACAACAACAACAACAACAACAACAACAACAATAATAATAATAATAATAATAATAATAATAATAATAATAATAATAATAATAATAATAATAATAATAATAATAATAATAATAATAATAATAATAATAATAGTAGAAGAAGAAGAAGAAGAAAGTTGGGCTGCTATTAAGAACTCCTTCCCCAAGAATTAAAGATAGAAAATCAGGCAACAGTTGTTTAAATCAGAGAAGGTCTATGATAGATCAGCTCCCTAAATGAGTGTACTATCAATCTTATCCAAAGAGCTGAAAAGACACTTCTCTAAATGAGTGTTAGCATCTGCCTTCTGTCAGCTAGTCCTAACCTATCTGTCAGAGTGAACCAGGATAAAGGTCACTCATAATCACAAAACTCAACTTTTGAACTGCCCTATACACATGTTTGAAGGGCCACAATGACACTGCGCTTGATGACTAGAAGGTTGACAGATCAGCAGTTCACATGACAGAGTGAACTCCCATCATCTGTCCAAGCTGCCACCAACCAAGCAGTTGGAAAGCAAGAAACTGCAAGTAGATAAATAAGTACTGCTTTGGCAGGAAGAGTAACAGTATTCTGTGTGATCCAGCATTTATTCAGGCCTGACACATGGCCATGAAAACATCTGCAGATGCAGACACTGCTGGCTCTTTGGCTGTAAACGGAGATGAACACTACTCCCTAGAGTCAGGCACAGCTTGCTTTTGAGCAAGGGAGGGCTCTATCACATATTCTTGCTTACTAATCTAGTAAGAGCAACAAACGTATTTGGCACAGACTTCACATAAGTGGAGTCTAAATTAAATTTAATGTGAGCAATTTTACTGGGAAATTGCATATGAATTGATTCACAGGTGATCAGGTGTTATTTTTTCAATCAAGATAAACCAAAATTATTGGTTGTTTATCAGATCTCCAATAAATCATTTTAAAACAGTGATCTGAAGCCTTAAAGAGAAGAGAAGAAATAATGAAGGAGGAACATGGACATGGTTACACGCCAGCCCCAAAAGGCAGCTAACATATACTAAAGAAGGTTAGTGTGTTAACTTTCCAGAAGAGGCAGCAAAATCATGATGCTGGCAACAGAAATACAGTTGTGCCTTGCTTAAAGAGCATAATGCGTTCCACAGGATTGCTCTTTAACCGAGTTTGCTCTTTAAGCGAAACACCACTTTAAGTGACCAATTGTGTGTGTGTGGGGGGGGGGATTGCGAACCCCAATTTATTTGTTAAGCAAGTTTTTGGTTGGTTTTATTTGTTAAGCGAAGTGAACATTCTGAGAAAATTCTGCTCTTTAAGCGAGTTACTCTTTAAGCAAGACACTCTTTATGCAAGGTTTGACTGTACAGAGAACATGCCACACAGAATACATATTATGGGTAGCAGAGAGAATGACTATACAATATAGCCCTTAATGAAAAGTGGGTTCTTCATTGAAGACACTATTTCTCTTTCCCTTGATCTGATTTTATATTGATTTAAATTGTTTTAAATCAGTAGTTGTTTTAATGTATCTTTTACTTGGTTAATGGGGTAGAAAGAAAGAACCTCTTCGAAGATTGTGGTATTTCTGAACCACAGTCAGGCATGTCCCAGGCAACAGCCACCTTATGCCAGCTAATCTTTCTCACACTAGGTCAGGCAAAAAGAACTGCAGAATGAACTCACCAAAAGGTGCCTTCATTTTGGCCTAGAGACAGAAGAAGATGTGGTTAACAGTGATATATTGTGATGTTTAGCTGTACCTTTTGGGGAGCAAATGTCTAAATAACTTTGAGCTGCTGTATTGGGGGGAAAGTGTAATATCAATTGAAGTGTACTAACAGCTTGGCTTTAATATTTTGGACAAACTGAAACTTCCAATCATTTTTTAAAGTACCGTACATACTCGAATATAAGCTGACCCGAATATAAACCAAGGTACCTCATTTTGACCTGAAAACCCGGGAAAATAGATTAACCCGAGTATAAGCAGAGGGTAGGAAATACAGCTACTGCTGGTGAGTTATAATAATCAAAATACATGAAAATATGGTAAAATTAATTAAATTGTTGGCACATCTCAATCCAGCATGGTCTTAGGACCCTCGTGGTCATTAGCCTGAGTATAAGCCAAGTTCCCTTTTTGGGACTCATTTTTGGGGCTAGAAAACTCGGCTTATACTTGAGTATATACAGTAGCTGCACAGCAATTACAGAATTTAGAGATCGTCAAAGCATTAATAACCATAACAAGGTGTTCTCCAGGAAAGGATGGAGCTGGTAAAAATCACCCAAACTAGACAAGTACCCACAAGCAGCATCAGATCAAGCATGCAAATTTATGTTTCAAGGGTGGCTATTTAAGCCAAGGAGCATGCCCATCTTTTGATCGGTTAGGCCCATGGCCAAAAGGGCTTTTATCTTGGTCAACTCACAACCTAGAAGTTAAATCTCCTGCTTTCTGAAAAAAGATCACAGGAGACACCTTTATGCAAAAAAGGCCAACACAAATTTAGGCACACAAGCGGTTGTGCATTCTAGTCTCTAAGCAAAATGTGCATGCTATGTGAAAGCAAATGAATGGTGCAAAGCAACATGTACATGACCTGCCCACAGACACAACAACATCAAGAAACTGACAACAGAAATAAAGGTGGCGGACAGAAAGTTACCAGCAACAAAGATAGAGAATTGCAAAGAAATAATTTATTCTTACCTCATCAGCCATCACCCGCTTCAGATTCTGTGATTTGAGTGAGGGGAGAAGGGAAAGGGAGAAAGAACAGAATCAGTGATACAACGAAACTCCAAGAGCAGGAGAGAAAGGAAATGGGGAATTTACAATAGTCATATGTCATTTATCCAATTTTGATTTATGATAACAACTTATGGGTTGGGGGTTGTTTTGGGAGAGATACATAGTACTCAGAAGGGTACATACTTTCCTTCCAGTGGCATTATCGCCAAAAGCATGTGGTCAGAAGGCACTTAATCCAATCAGCCACACACACTGGGTCATCTTGAATGCCTCTCTCCTTAGGGACAAGGGGCACGGTGAGATTTCAAACTTTGAACCCCTAGATCTGCAGCCAGACACTTCTAATCACTGAGCATACCAGCCCTATCTAGAGAATGTTTCCTGTAATGTGATGTCAAATTAGAAATGACTTTTCATGACTCTGACAGAATTTTCAGAGTAAGCAACCTATTTAAGAAATGGTTTTATCAGTTCAAACCCCCCCCCCCTGTGTTTTTTTCATAATAAACCAAGGATTCAAACTCAGATCTTTTGAAACCTAATGTGTCAC
Source organism: Furcifer pardalis (assembly GCA_030440675.1). NCBI lineage: Eukaryota > Metazoa > Chordata > Lepidosauria > Squamata > Chamaeleonidae > Furcifer > Furcifer pardalis. The sequence continues at coordinate 149,767,551 of CP126891.1, forward strand.
CCCACCCACTTCATCACAATGGGTATTTTCTACAGAGTGTGGGTATTAATTGTCTCAACACCCTCAGTGACTTTCTATACTAAGATTTGGATTTCACCACAGGTTTCAGAAGACAACAGTGTAGTCACTAACACATCAAGACAGAAGACACCCAATCATTAAAATAAAAATAGCAATTACACTTCTGTACCGCCCCATATAACAGCTTAGTGCACTCTCTGGGCAGTTCCCAAGATAATTAGCATTTTGCACCAACACACTGGGTCTTCATTTTACCAACCTCAAAAGAATGGAAGGCTGAGTCAACCTTGATCCATAGTCAGGATTGAACTCACAATGTCCTGGCTACAGTACGGCAATTTAACCACTGCACCACTAGGAGAGAGAAAAGGCTTCCTTTGTGCCTTCTAGGGGTATATGGAGAAATTCTGCCTTGGCCCCTTGCCTGGTTTATGTTGTCAAGGGCATTTTTCCCCCATAACCTAAAGTGCTTTTTCAGTCAAATCAAATTTTAAAAGAATTAATAGGAGGGAACTACAGCAATGAGTGCAAACCTCCAAGATCAGGAACTCCTGAAGTCGCCCACTTTGGTTTCACACTGATTGTACCATGAACTCTGGTTCTGATGTAACAAAAGTATGTATCAGATCTATAATTCTATATGCTTCAGATAAACTGACTGGAAACAGCCAAGATATTCACAGCCAAATGCACAACTTCTTAAAGTAAAAGAGAACAAATGAGAGTTCTTTTGGGCAATTGTAAGAGATTTATGAAAGGACCAAGCAGAAAAAAGACATAGGAGAAGAAACTGAGAACTTTCCAATGTTCCATCACCAGGCCCATTAACTTACTACTACTTTTGTATGTCTCACACACCTTTATGTCTTAATTACAGGTATGCATAAGAAAGGCATAAGGCAACATCAATAAAAGCAGCAATTTAACAAGGAATCATAAAACTATAATTGGCTGCCCTGTGCCCTTGTCTATCTGACACTTGAGAAAAAGTTATATAAGATCAAATACAACAACCTTAACATCTCTGCATCTAGCCTGAATATTTTTGAAAGATGGCACCAACTAGTATAATTGGGAAAAGGGTGAAATGAAGATACAGGATATTTTACTCCTTGTTTCCCTGCAGAAGGTACACTTTATATTGGTAGGAAACACTGCACGTGACGTACAATGACTTTTGACCCAACATAAATTGTACCTTCAGAGGGTTTTTCTCAATGACTACCACAGAGGAGGAAAGGGCTGAATTCCATATCTGTGCTTTCTAGGGCACCAAAAAATCTTCAGCACTCATCAACTGATGCCATATACATTTTTTAAAAAACTTGCATGCTGCTTTCTACATCTAGTACTGTGCTAGGGCATGCCTGGTACAACAGCAGGACTTTCTCCAATTCTGTTCCCTTGGCAATGCTCTATGCCGTGGTTTCCTCAATCTTGGGCTCCCAGATGTTCTTGGACTTCAATTCCCAGAAGCCCTGATCAGCAGGTGTGCTTACGCGGGCTTCTGGTAACTTAAATCCAAGAACACATAGGAACCCATGGTTGAGAAACCCTGCTCTATGCCATCCAGAAAGCAACTCTTGATGTTTCAGTCCTCCAGACCAAATTTGTAGGCCACAGTATCACCACCACCATCCCAGTTCTGATGAAAAAAGCATCTCCATCAATGGCATAATCTCTTTGAATCCTAGATTAGTTATCTACTGTTGCATCTAGTTTGGACTCAAGAGTATTCCTTTAAGCGTAGAGCAATGTGCCTGGCCAAGTTACCCTGCTATTGTAATAGAGTAGTAGACCATACTGCCAGCAACTCAATGCTGAGTGTCAGGTAGTGGTGGTTAACTAACCTGACAACCCTGAGGACTAACAGCCTTGGGTGCCTAAGTCCACAGGGAAGGGTGATGGTCCCCAAGTGGATTAGATTCCACTTGAATCCATCTTGATGGAGAGCATCAATACTGGCCTGGGGCTCATGAGGATTTTGCGTGCCAAAAAGGCTCAGGACCAGAAAGTGACACGTGGAACTGGATCAATGGTATGGGTGTCATGGTGCGATGCGGAAGGCAGATGAAAGGCCACTGCATTATATTTTCAGGACAGTCTTCATGGCCGATTGCCACGAGGATCACCAATATTCAGATTCGGATGTGGCGGAAGAAGAAGAGCAATATTATGATGACATAAGACATTCCCAAAGCAATGAAAAACACAATTCAAAAGTACCTGCCCATCATGGACAGCATTAGTTTTCACGCTGTTGTTGCAACATGCAGTAATGAAAGGAAGATTTATGTCAGTTTGGCATGACAATTATGATTCATGAAAGTTTAGTATCTGATATATGAAGAGTGACTGTTTCAGAAGGGAACAGTGTAAAACAATGTTTATGAGTGGAACTGCGAGCTGATCAAATTGTACAGTTCCTGGCTGAAAATATTCTGTTTGCATATAAGAGTGTGTAAAAAAGTTAGTTAGAAAGTTAATTTGAAAAACACACAGAAGGAGTGAGAATGGGGTGTGTACATTACAGTGTGGTCTGATTTTGTGAGTGTGGAGGCTATGTAGTATGAGAAACTGGTCTTGTTAGTTCCTGTGTTAAAGCAAGTAAATATATATGTCAACATTCAAAGTAGGGCAAGGGAAGTAACTGTGTGTAAAGAAAAATAAATGAAAAGGATTCAGTTTCATGCTAAAGGAAGTGACAAACCGAAGGCCTCTTCCTGCATTTTTTAAATTCCCCTTTTCATTGATCCTTTTTAAATTCTTTCTGGGAGATTTTAAATAGAACTCTTTTTGGTCTTAAAATCTGGCTCATTAGTTTACAGGCAGAAGTTATCAGCTGAAGTTGGGGTAGACAGAAAACACCTCCTCGAAAGATAGTGGGGGTTTTTTTTTACCACAATCACGTGTACCCTGGCCAACGGCAACCTTCTGCCGGCTAATCTTTCTCACACTAGGTCAGGCAAAAGGAACTACAGTATGAACTCACCAAAAGGTGGCTTCATTTTGGCAGTTTAATGTCTGACCTAAACACAGAAGAATTAGATGTAATACCCTCATATACCACTAGTCAATGCTATGGCATTTTGCATATACAGTAAAACCTCATATACACTAGTACCCCGAATAACGTTATGACTTGGTTCCACAAGTCCCGTCGTTATCCGGTTTTTAACGTTGTACGATACATTGAACACACAATGTTAAAAAAAGCCCTGTTTCCCTGGAGGCTGCAGGAAGCCAGAACGTCGGGATTTGAATCCTGACATTTTGGCTTGCTGCAGCCTCCAGGGAGGTGGGGGAACTTTGGAAACAGCTTGGAGCGGGTTTCCCCACCTCCCTGGACCCGGCGGGGGGGTCAGAGCCCCCAAAATTGGTAAAAAAAACCGTCCGTTTTTTTTACCAATTTTGGGGGTTCTGACCCCCCCCCCGGGTCCAGGGAGGTGGGCAGACCTGATCCAAGGTGTTTCTGGGCTTCCCCGACGTCCTGAGCCAGTGCAGCAAGCCAGAATGTCAGAGTTCGAATCCCGACATTCTGGCTTGCTGCACTGGCTCAGGACGTCGGGGAAGCCCAGAAAAACCTTGGATCGGGTACCCACACCTCCCTGGACCCAGCGGGGGGGGTCAGACACCCCAAAATTGGTAAAAAAACCAGACTTTTTTTTACCAATTTTGGGGTCTCTGACCCCCCCGCCGGGTCCAGGGAGGTGTGGGGACCCGCTCCAAGCTGTTTCCAAAGTTCTCCCACCTCCCTGGAGGCTGCAGCAAGGCAAAATGTCAGGATTCGAATCCCAACGTTCTCGCTTCCTGCAGCATAAAAGAGGGTGGGGGAAGTTCAAAATTAGCGCGCATCAGCTCTAGGGAGGTCGGGAGACCCGATGCGCGCTAATTTTGAGCTTCCCCCACCCTCTTTTATGCTGCAGGAAGCGAGAACGTCGGGATTCGAATCCTGACATTTTGCCTTGCTGCAGCCTCCAGGGAGGTGGGAGAACTTTGGAAACAGCTTGGAGCGGGTCCCCACACCTCCCTGGACCCTGCGGGGGTGGGGGGGGTCAGAGACCCCAAAATTGGTAAAAAAATGTCCGGTTTTTTTACCAATTTTGGGGTTTCTGACCCCCCCGCTGGGTCCAGGGAGGTGTGGGGACCCGATCCAAGGTTTTTCTGGGCTTCCCCGACGTCCTGAGGCAGTGCAGCAAGCCAGAATGTCGGGATTCGAACTCTGACATTCTGGCTTGCTACACTGGCTCAGGACGTCGGGGAAGCTCAGAAAAAGCTTGGATCGTGTCTGCCCACCTCCCTGGACCCGGCGGGGGGGTCAGAAACCCCAAAATTGGTTAAAAAAAACGGACGGTTTTTTTTACCAATTTTGGGGTGTCTGACCCCCCCCCCCCCCCGCTGGGTCCAGGGAGGTGTGGGGACCCGATCCAAGGTGTTTCTGGGCTTCCCCGACGTCCTGAGCCAGTGCAGCAAGCCAGAATGTCGGGATTCGAACTCTGACATTCTGGCTTGCTGCACTGGCTCAAGACGTCGGGGAAGCCCAGAAACACCTCCAGAGAGATCAGAGGACCCGATCTACAGCTGCAGGGTGGCTGGGGAAGCTGACGGGGACTCCCTGTCGGCTTCCCTAGCCACCCGCCCATGCCTCCGCAGCTGTGGGGTGGCTGGGTAAGCCGATGGGGGAGCCCCCCGTCAGCTTTCCAGCCTCCCCACCCCTGCCTCCGTAGCTGCAGGGTGGCTGGGAAGCTGAACGGAGAACCCCGTTCAGCTTTCCACCCACCCTGCTGCTAAGAACGACTGTATCGGATAACGTTAAAAATCACGTTATTCGATACAAGATTTTTCTGAAAATCTTGTAACGTTATGCGGTTTTAACGCTATATGATACTCGCGTTATACGGGGTATTACTGTAACACTAAAACCTGGTTCCACAAGTCTTGGTGTTATATGATTTTTAGTGTTATCTGATCCTCTATGGGATCCATAGAGATACATTGTAACCACACAGGCTTTAGCGGTTGTTATCTGAAGCATCCCATAGGATCTTAATGTTATCTGATGCAATTCTTCCCCCCAGATTCCTTAATGTTATGCGATTTTAGTGTTATTCGATACTAATGTTATATGAGGTATTACTGTATAGTGTTAACAAAATAAACAAAAGTGTGTTTCATGAAAAACAATCTTATTTTTGAAAGTGTAGTGTGAAGTAAGACATACTGTGCCCACCCCAACATACTGTAATGTAATGTAATGTAATGTCTGTAAGCCGCCCTGAGTCGCCACGGCGAGTGGGCGGCAATATAAATTTGAACTAATAAATAAATAATAAATAATAAATACCATTGGCAGAGTTATAACATCAGAGTAAAAGGGCAATAGGGATAATCCTAGAGGACACCCTGTTCATAAGTATAGACAGCTACCAAAACTTGGTGTAGGATCTTGAGGCTACTTGTCATTTTGGTAGAGTAACATACTGGTAGTAAGTGTGAGAGCTGCAGTACCCTGTTCCCCAATAACAGGGTTACCCAATTTTTTTGGGTCGTGGGCCAGTTATGTGGTTCAGGGGGCCGGTCACTATGGTCCAAGGGCTGGATCTGGCCCCAACACCAATTAATCTGGCCCGCAAAGCCCTTGTTGCTCCCGGAAGCTAAAGTAAAATGCATCCATACAGGCGCTTTTTACTTCCACTTCTGGGAGCAATGAGGGCTTCATAGGCCGGATAAATTGGCACCAGGGGCCAGATCTGGTCCATGGGCTGTAGTTTAAGCACCCCTGCTCAACAGCATAATAAAGAGCAGCAGACTGCAATACCCAGCTCTAAATGATGAACTGGAAGCTCTGCCTAGCCTTAGACTAATAAAATGGCAAGTAGAAAAGAAGGGAATGCTGAATTTGAAAATAGCAGCAGCGCACTGAAGGAGGTCAGGAATGTGGAATCCAGCCAGCTTTAAAAGGAGGGACAAGCTAGCTGTCCAAGAACTCAATTAAAGCATGGTAAAAAGAAATCAACTGCTATTCAACAGTTGCACTCTGCAAAAGCAGATGAGATCTGCAGAAGCCACAAACTGTGATCCTACAGGAATTTGTGGTGTACCAAAATGTGTACCAAACAGAAAACTGCTAACTTGCAACAGGACAGGCATTAAGTGTGATACAAGAGGAATAGATTTAAAAGCAGTTAATGTCTCATACTAACATTTATCCACAAGGAGCTTTAACGGATGTAGTGTTAATCGCTCTTACTTTTTTTTGGGTCCAAATAAATTTGCTGCTGCGTGCATTATAGATAGCAGCAATCTTTCTTTTGCAGACTATGTCTCACGTTAGGGTAGGATGAAGATGTATGGATGGCAGCTCTGTAAGGCTAGCAGTGAGGGAACAACCATTCTTATGTATGTTCCATTTCCACCACCCCACAAAGATCCTAATAAAAATCACGCTCTCACTGGAGAAGGATGCTACTGACCTTTAAGCCAGTGGGAACAGAACGCTCTCCACCAACTTTCCTGTTAGGAAAGAGGATCATGGGGATATGTAGGTATGCATGCATGCATGTGGCTCATGACCTCCAAGTCAACATCACATGGGGTACTCATGATGAAAAAAGAGCTCTGAGCCACACCAATAAAATTTAAACTCTTGAGTAGCTAGGAATAGTAATAAGGGACCTTTCAAATACCATGTGACCTAAAATAACCCACTTTTTTACCCCTTCTCCCCCTGTGACTTTCCGTGACCTTTGACCAACCACCACCCCCATCCCTAAATCATGTGGTTTCTCCGTTTTCCCTGATTTGAAGAGAAACGGCAGAAGCATGGCCAACCTGAACCCTGAGGATTCCTGCCGCCCCACCCACAGACTCCCACCTGGCCGGGGGAGTTAAAAGCCACGCCGGCTTGAGCGGTGTAGGACGGTCCCGCCCGGAACCTGACTCCCACCTGGCCAGGGGGTTAAAATTTTGGAGTCACATGATTTCACGCAGAACCCCCTCCCCCCTGTGACTTTCGGTCAACCCCCTCCCCCCCTAAAATGGTCATGTGGTACTTGAAAGACCCCTAACTGTCTGAATCTCCACTTCCTTCTTCTAAACCACATTTAATTTTCCACCCTTTTTGACTGACATTGCACTTAATTTATGGATTGTAATTGTTGGCTCATACGTGTATTGTCCATAATTAGAATTTTTCATAGTATGCAAACTACATATAGCTTTTATGTATTCACAGTATGCAAACTACATACAGATTTTATATATTCAAAAATGTCACCACCACCACCCCATATGTGCCCTTGTCCTAACAATTCTAGGCAGAATCTGACATTCATAGAACCTGGCATAGGCCTAATCCAACTAAAACGGCAACCTCCTCCCATGTTCCACATGGTCATGTATACATCTCCAAACACAAGCAGAACTGGTTCTTTGGCTGTAAATTGAGATGAGCACTGCACCCTAGAGTCAGATATGACTGGCTTTTGAGCAAGGGAGACCTTGAACCACTTGCAGGGACAAAACCTGATGGGGCAGGGCAGGTAGGTGGGGATGGCCACCCAGTTTTGCTTTTTTTTCCCCCACCTGAAGGCCACCCAATTTCGCCACCCCCCTGCCCAGAGGCCACTCAATTTTGCTAACCTCCCTCCTGGGGGTATGCGAACCTGTTGCTGACCACTACTGGGTCCAGTGCTCATCTCTGTTTATAGCCGAAGAGCCAGTGCCGTTTGCAGACGTTTCTGTGAACATGTGGTAAGCATGCCTAGACACTGGAGTTTATGGAACACTACTTACCTTCCCACCAAAGTGGTACCTATTTATCTACTTGCAATACAGCCTATATAGCCTCTCAATTATCCACTATTTTTCTATTGAGTCCACCCTCCCCCATCCCAAATTTCCTCTGCTTTGCATAATATCCAGCCTGATGAGTTCAGGAGAACTCAAACTTGTGCTTATTATTTTGTGAGATTTTGGTTGTTTCCAGTAAAGGTATTGCCAAGCTCTGGAATTTGCCTTAAGTAAAAAATTTAGCTGTTCCTGAACCATCGTGGTCATTACTTGGAAAACTGACAATGCCTCACAATTCAGCATAACAAAAGTCCATAGTTTGATATTTTATATATAAACATATTTACTAAAAAGCCTCAAGACATGTGGCAGTAATGTATCAGGCTATATGGATGTGTCCTAAAACTGTCGCTAATTCCTTTGGATTTACTTGTAGCCTTGCAGATAAGTATCAAATATACACATACCTGCCTATCATAAGGCACAACATGAGTAAGCTACTTTCATACAAGGAACTGTTCAGTCCTGGCCAAACAGCTCTGTGTTATAGAGTTCTACAGTGGCATATCTATGCAAAAGGATTCTGACCATTGTCTTAAAATTCACAGCAAAAATAACTATGCAAAGGCAAACAGCTTCTATGAGAATGAGCTCCCGTCTTTATCCCAGCTCTTGCCAATCTAGCAGTTCAAAAGCAAAAAATTGCAAGTAGATAAATAGGAACCACTTTGGTGGGAAGGTAACAGGGATACGACTGGCTTTCGAGCAAGGGAAACCTTTACCTTTACTATAACTTCACAACTCTGGCCTTGCTACTGCTTCTTCTTCTTCTTCTGTGTCTAGGCCGGACATGAAACTGCCAAAACCAAGGCACTTTTGGGTGAATTCATTCTGCAGTTCCTTTCACCTGAGAAAGGAACTGTGAGAAAGATTAGCCAGCAACACAAGGTGGCCATTGCCAGGGTATGCCCGATTGTGGTTCAAAAACACCACAATGTTCTCACACACACACCTCGGCTGTGTAAACTGAGACCATTACTCTGTGGTTGTCAAACTTTTGCTGGATTGATGCTGGAGGAGGAAGGGTAGAGTTCTCTCTTTCTCTCTCTCATTCTCTAACAATTCTGATAAAATTAAATCTTTTTCAAAAAATACATAACGAGAAAAAGCACAAAAATTCTTGCTAGTTTAAGGTACTGTAAAGTTAGCCTTGAGCATGGGTTGTAGGCTGCGTGTCCTGTTGATGCAAATATCTGAGAATAAAAGGGAAACAGATTTGTCTAGCACACTACAAACCAGGATAACATTATGGATTGTTTTAAAAGCTTTTAAAAGCTACAAAATTAATTAATTTAAAATAACTCCATATGGTAAGCATTCACTACAAATATCATTCGTCAGAAGGAGTGATAAAGTTGTTGCACTTCATAACACAAGGTAATACCACTAACGCCTACACACTCTAGCATCTCAGTTCACATTTGCTCAAAATCCCATTCTTTTAGCAGAACACTCCATTTCCAAAATCTTTTGTAGCTTAGGAAATAGCTAAGAAGCTTAATTGGGCAGACTGGGGGTGGGTGGGTAGGGGGAGATTATGAATAATTTTCGGTTCACATAACAAGAATGCTCAAATCTGTAGCACACACCACACATACAATGCTTGATAAAGATATTTCATCCAAGCCATGATGTACAGTGCAACAAAGTGTGAGTTGATACATGACCAAACACTTATGCAAACTTAACTTGCAAAAGCATGAATCCAAGAAGATGGAATGATATTTAGTTATGCTGATTGTGGCAGCAGTCTATACAACAATTTTCCAGAACACCACCATACATAGCACAATCTGGTTAAAGTAGCAGGATAAACAATAATGGGGGGAGCGGAGCAAGGGATAAAGTGTTATTGTTAACCTTAAGGCTAACAGGTTTATTTCAGCATAAGCTTTCATGGGAGAAAATTGTTACGTATTCCTTTTCTTTTCTTGGGTCAATATCTTGAAGCAGACTAACATGGCTATTTCATCCACCCGGACATCAGCCAGCCATGGAAGTTTGAAGAACCGGTTTGCTCAGTCAGACATTTTTACAGAACTTTTAAGACCAAATATATGGCCAAGCTAGGGACTCCCAATCAGAGGAGCCAAATACATTTCCGGGCTCCTCTTTAGACCTTTGTGTTCATTGTGCAAAGGTGTGGTTGACTGGCGAGAGGTGGGGTCACATTTGTGCCATATGTGCATAGTGGCTGAAGTCCTACACTTTCCGGCTGCTAGACCTAAATATAGACTAAAAGTTTATTCTCTTAGTTTAGGCAAATTGTGCAACAACCGCACTAAGAATAAGCTACTGTAAGTGTAACTAGTGCCTAGTTAGGATTCCCATCCAGTCTCCCAGACACACTGTCTAGATTTCCCCCATGGAAAAGAGATGGACTATGGCCAGATATTGAGCTGGGTACATGACTGAATAGCCACACATTATGAGTTTGACTTCCCACCACTGTGCCTCCCATAGAGTCAACCTGTGTAGCCACTGACAAGTTGTACAGTCTAGAGCAGTGGTGCCCAAACTAAGGCCCGGGGGCGGCCCCTGATGCCAATTAATCCAGCCCGTGAAGCCCGTACAGGCACATTTTACTTCCGCTTCCAGGAGCGACGAGGGCTTCGCGGGCTGGATGAATTTACGTTGGGGGTCGCAACCGGCCCCCAGGACTTAGTGACCGGCTCCCTGAACCACATGATCGGCCCACGGCCCAAAAGGTTGGGGCACCCCTGGTCTAGAGTGGTGCATAAGAAAGGGGTGATAAACCACTTCTGAGCATTTTACATCTTGGAAACCATAGGAAGAGTTGACCCAGGTTGGAACTGATATCAGTACATAGTCAATAAACTGAAAATGTTATGTATTATCTAATTAAACATTTATAGTGAACCAAAAAATAAGTCGGCTATTTAATCAGTGGTTTTACGTCAGTTCCGCTCCTGCATGGAGAGTTCAACTTCGTTCTCCTAAGTCCCAGTCCATCACTCTATACACTGTATCACACTGAACATCCAAACTTAAAATGGTATCAGATTTTGTAGTTGGTTCATATTGGACAAAATTGTTGATTTCTACAGCTCTACATATTCTGCAGGATTTTTTTCCTTCTGCCAAAAAACCTCTAAAATCGTGCTTATAAATGTTTTTCATGTAGCTTTTGAAAAGTCTAAGTAAGTCCAAAGCTCACTAAATATTTCCTTCTTGCTCCATGACAAATTAAGCTTGTTCTCTACTTTAAAAATGACATTGTCTATTACAGTGATGGCGAACCTTTAAGAGACCAGGTGCTCAAACTGCAACCCAAAACCCACCTATTTATTGCAAAGTCCCAACACAGCAACAGGAGAGGAAGGAAATGCTCCGATTAGGCTGCTGGGCAGAGGGGTGGGGTGAACTATATGCTGGGGGAAGGGAGTAGGTACTCTGATTGGGCTTCTGGGCAGAAGGGTGGGATGAACTCTGTGTTGAGGGGAGGGAGGAAGCACTCCCATTGAGCTGCTGGGCAGAAGGGAAAACTCTGTGTTGGCGTGACAGCACAGGTGCCCACAGAGAAGGCTGCTGAGCAGAGGGGTGGGGTGAACTCTGTGCTCAGGGGAGGAAGTGCTCCCACTGGACTGCTGGGCAGTGGGGCAAACTCTATGCTGGTGTTACCGCATGGGTGCCCACAGAGAGGGCTCCGAGTGCCACCTCTGGCATTCATGCTATAGGTTCACCACCACTGGTCTATTACTTTTATTTAACTTCTACACTACTCTAGTGGCCAAAGGTCACTCAAGGTAATGTACATACCAATATAAATGCCATATATAATAAGTTTAAAAAACACCTTATCACTAATAGCACTTTGAAGGCTCTTCTTTATGGTGAAAGTGAGATGGAAACTGTACTAAAATACTCTTTTGCAGCCATAATAAATACATGTTGGTTGGAAATCTTAGTGAGTTAAGTATCTAACTGTGGAACCAGCTATTAGAAGGTCAGTTCCTCATTTAGCCTTGGACAAGCTGAACAGACCCAGGATGCATTCAGAATTAAACCATTTCTGAATATGCAATGCTTGGAGAACCCAGGAAAACTCACCATAAGTCAGAACTGATTTGATAGCATACAATTAAATAAATAAATGGTTCCTATAATCTCCCTGCCAAAATGTTTAGGTAGGGCGTTGGTTCCAGTTTGAGAAAACAGTGTTCTGATGATGAAGCAATGCTGTTTTCTCATTGCTACAGCAACTTGGTCAAAGTCTCCTCCCACAATGAGCTAGTTTCCCTCTTTCTGCCAAGCAGACACCATTGACTGGACCTGTGACACAGAAATTATGAACTGTTGTGGGTGTGCTCACATTCTTGCATGTGAGGCAAGAGGAGAGCAGAGAAATCATACGCCAGGAAGGGAGGGTAAATACAATGACAATATGTGGCTGGGTTTCCCAACCACCCAGGATTAACCAAAGCATGTCAGCTTTGATGAGAACTACTACATACCTTGAAAGCATTATGCTCAGCATAATAAAGTAAAAGATCTTTTGTAAAAACTGATAATATAAAATACAATCAGCTAAGTAGACAAGTGTAAAGAAGATAGGAGAAAATCTAATTTCTGACTACAAAATCTATTAAAGTAGCTCTTCCTTGATTAACTTAAAAGAGTTCCTTGTTTTTCCAGTTTATTTGTTTATATTCATGTATTTACCAATTGTTCACAAACTTAACCAGACTGCTCTCCCACAACAGCCAGCTTTCTCTTTTATACTTTATTAATTTATAGCCAATCAGGCTGTACACATAAACATAAATTAAAAACTGCACTTAAGAGACAATAGTTAGCATCTAACATAAATACACATAGACAATCTGAAAAGGCTAAGATAAAAAAATAATAATAATAAAATAGCATTCTCAAGCAACGATCAAGTTGTAAGATTAACTCATAGAGATAATGAAGTAGCAATACAGTCCGTCTTTCCATGGCACATTTAACAAATCTAGTAGTCCGATACGATATACAATAGGGCCAGCTAGGGGAAATAAAACTGTGAGCACTCTAACACTGGAATCATTCACGAGAGAATTGGACAACCATCTATCATATCTGCTTTGATTTGGATTCCTGTATCGAGCAAGGGGTTGGACGCTACAGCCTAAAAGGTCCCTTCCAACTCAATGATTCTTAGATTCTATTATCTCAGTTGTTAAAGAGTTTAAGATACTGATCTTTCAAGTCTGCAAACAAAGGGATTCTGTTAAAAATGCACCAATCTTCCATTTTGCAGCATCCTGCTAGGCATTATCTACTTGTACCATGTTAGTGTCTCAGCAAATGTGAGGTAATGAGGGTTAAATATGGGGGTACCTTTCCAAAAGGAAAGGAAATGCCTCTATTTATATTCTATTGAAACAGCAACTATATAATAATAACTAGCTACAGGTGCTTCATGTTACATACACATGATCATACCTTAATGCTCGTTGTTAATTGCTATCTCCTTCACCGCCACACTCATAAAGATTTGCTTACAGTCCCTTCCCCCATTCATGACACAAAATCACAGCAAATGGTGAAATAGAAATTAATGGAGCAACAAGTCTGCAAAAGGGCACTAAGAGTTGGCTAATCTGTGTTACATAATTTAAATCAGGGATTCTCAACCTGCGGCCCATGGGCCAGATGCGACTGCGGTGCCATTTCATGTGGCCTCCCGTTGCCACCACCACACCCTGAAGTGCCATGTGGTGGAAGAAGGGCAAAATGGCCGTCCAGCTCCTGAAGCTGTCTGAGAGAGCATGACCCGGCCCCCAGCTTAAAAAGGTTGAGAACTCCTGACTTAAACTATGCACCTTAAGCAACATGTAGGGCTTCTGATGAGCTCAACAGTTTAAAAAGTTCATTTTCTAGTATTCTTCCCATCCAGTTATTGATGTTTAGTTCTAAAGTGCTTCACTTACACACTATGGAACAGATTAATACTATACTGCATATGGATATTGATATTTTTTCACTGAACCGGCATCTATGGCTTTAAAGCTCTATAAGAACAGTCTCTATACAAGCTTGGTGTAAAATGTATGTAAAACACTACAGAATATTGAATAGATAAATTTTAAACTTGCGAGAGTTCTAAACATTTTATTAGAAAGAATAGAAAGAAGTGTATTTTCATCTGTTTGCAAAGCTTCATCATAACATTTGCCTCAACCATGTATTCCCTATAACACTGAATTTAAACAGTGAGTGCCAACAGAAATACAGCCAATGGAAAAAGATATAGAACTGTATTTTAAAAAATACAATAAAAAAGAAATCTAAGGGGTAAAACCTTGAAAGAAAGCAGTTGAGTGAGGATGGAGCAGGGTTCAATAACAAAGGAACATTGAATGTTAGTTAGCAACCCAAAGATAGAAAATAGGTAGGCGTTGGAGTTCCTTATAGCTTGCAATATTGTACAAGAACAAAAAGCCGTTACAACATATGAACTCACTTGAACATATATTGCAAGTGCTACAGTATTTGTATATAGTAACTTCTACTGCAGGAGTCAACAAATAGTTCTTAAGATTCTAACTTATCTTTTAATGGAAAATTTATACACCAATCTTCCTTCTGGATTAGGACAGTCATGACCACGTCCTTTTGACCTCCTAGTTTCTGTTTTCAAAAATACATTTTTATACTGTAACAACATATTCCCAAAATTAAAAACTGATTAATACTGTCAAATGTACAGATCCAAGGCAACATGCTAAACAAGAAGCTGAAACTTTTTATTAATGCTCCCCTGACATAAACATCCAATTTTGGCAACCTTTTCCACTGCAAATTCTAATTATTACTCTTCTATGTCGCATGAAGGACCTATGTATTACAACTAGGTCTGAAGACAGGACTAAATAGCAACTAAATTTAATGTTTCCAAAAATGAACAGATGGAGGCCCAGAGGTTAAACTGCTGTACCGCAACCAAATGTTTGTTCAATCCTGACCAGGACTTAAAGTTGACTCAGCCTTCTATGAGGACCAAGCATGTTGGGGGGCCAAAATGCTTTTGTTTTGCTTCTTTTCTCTCAGCTTTTAGTGAATCCTACAAACCTCTTTCCTACCTAATTAGCTTTATCCAATTATGACTAAATAACTCTTTTTGTATTCTCAACACTATTACAAACTGCAGATTTTTAAAGTAGCAGGATCATGCCCACTCTTTTCTTTTTCGTCCCTTACTCCCTTCTGCAGAACATCCAGCAAGCCAACCAAGAACCCCAACAAAACAGACAAGTTTGCTACAAAGCTTGTCATATCTTGTATAGTTCGACTTCCATTAAAGGCATTGACTAACTGTGGATTTTCAGCTAGCTAACTCATTTAATAATCCCAACATGTTTTGATTAAGTCACTACAGGTATTCAAACATTCTTGCTTTGGTGCACGGAAAGGCTTTTACACTAATTCTTCTCCCACCTTCAATTACAGCAAAAGGGGAAGTAAACAGTATGGTGCACACAATGGATCATATAATTATTTTTGTAAAGCAATTTTGATCTCTTTCCAGAATACTTCTGAGGTGCATTTAAATTACAGGCTTGCTAATTCCTTGTTGTTTAAAAATCAGTTTTCTGTAGCTATTCCCACATATGCAAGTGCTTCTGCAGTCCACAAATGCTCACCCCACAGCACAGAGCAACAGGCAGCACATCTGAGAGGCATACACCCTGACCTGGATGTTCCCTGTGGAGAAAAATGCACTTCACCACAACAATCCCTTTTAAGTAACTTTCTGATTTTACTTCTCCCACCATAATAAGCCAACATACATGTCATACAGAATTCATCTCATGTTAATTACATCTTATTTAACAAGGTAATTCTTCAAAAAAATAAGTCCACTCTCATCCTTCCCATCTGTCAAATTCCTCCTGGAGTCTACTTACGAGGCATGTTTCCTTTTCTACAAATCCTATCCCACAGGATTCTACAAATCCTATTCTATCCTCTCTGGTCTGTCCCACCAGAGTGGACCGGAGAGGTTCTTTGGTGGTGCTATCAGCTAGAGAGGCGCACCTCTCTAGCACTAGTAGAAGGGCCTTCTCTGCATCCGCTCCAGCCCTATGGAACCTTCTGCCAACAGAATTGGGTCTCCAGACAGAGTTGCTGCCCTTTAGGAAGGGTATTAAGACCTGGCTGGCTGGGCAGGTATGGGGTCTGGGTCAGATGGTCACTCATTCTGGTTGCCTCATTTGACTCCCTATTAAACCCCCCCCCCCCTGTGTTCTTAGCTGTGTTTTTAGCTGTATTTTAATTTTTGCCTTTTGCTTTTTAATTTTTACTGTTTTTCAATTTTAACTTTTTATTATCTTTTGTGATGGGTGGGTTTATATTGTGGGATTGTATAATTGGTATGTTTTATTTGTTGTCAGCCACCCTGAGTCATTCGTGAGGAGGGTGGCATAGAAGTATGATGATAAATAAATAAATAAATAAATAAATAAATACTCTAGCTACCTGACTATGAGAAAATCTATCCCCAATACCTGTCACACTCTCCTCAGATTCGCATTATTAAGTCCAAAGCGTTCAGTCAGGAAGCTTTAAACTTAAAAAGGTATCACTTATTTGCCCTGAAAGATAGTATCCTGTCCCTTAAAATCATGATTATCCAGAGGTTAAGGACCACTTAACCTCTGTTTGATTCCCGAGTACAACGGAGTGAGCTCCCATCTCTGTCCCAGCTCCTGCCGACAGAGCAGTTCGAAAGCAAGAAATTGCAAGTAGATCAATAGGGACCACTTTGGTGGGAAGGTAAACAGCGTTCCATGCACTCCGGTTTTGCGGGATGCCTGCCACATGTCCATGGAAATGTCTGCATCTGCAGACAGTGCTGGCTCTTTTATAAACAGAGTCAGATATGACTGGCTTTCAAGCAAGGGTGACCTTTACCATTTATCTAAGGACCACTAGATTCTCCAAAGGTATAAGTAAGAGTATACTTTTCCTTTTTGAATTCTATTGTCAAATTCCATATCCTTTACTCCTTTGTAAAGAGGTAAAGGAAAGGGGCCAAGGGCTATGGCAGATGAGCCCCTTTAGGTGGGATGATGGCCCCGTCAGTGGAGGAAATGCCATTGGAAACCATTATATTGGACCCAACAGCAAAATGAGTGGAGGAGGAACCACTTCACTATTCTGATTCCCAGTGGTCATGGAGGCGGAAGAAGCCATGCCAGATGGACTGCCTGTGAAGGTGCACCGTGTCAATATACTCAAAGCTGTGGCAGTCCTTTGCAGTCCTGGTGTTAAATCCTGCCTGTTTCATTTCATACATGCCACAGGAGATGACTTCATGATCATAGTGTATGTATGGATCACTTCATGGCAAGCTGGGATCCACCTTAAACTAATTCACGCCAAAGGCATTTTTCTTGAAAACATTCTCAGGAAAAAATGTACACTCGGACATGAGTAGCAGCCGGCGACTCCTCCTTTGTATGTCCCTGTACTGTATTCTGCTTTTGTACAAATCTTTTACTTTAGAAATTGATAAACTAGCTAGGCTTTGAAGCTTTCCTTCCCTGATATGTGTTGTGCGTATTACAAGAGTAGAGTACTGAGGAACCAGCCTTCCACCAGCAGTTAGTGGTGCTACTACCCAATACCATTTTTAGAGAAATAGGGAGATCTGCAACAGAACTGAAGTCACAATTTATTCAGATGCAACACACTTCTTTACAATGACATGTAGCAGATTCAGTTTTTAAAAGCACAGGGCCAAAAGGAGGGACAGAAGCAAGCCATTTTCTTCATGAATGTGTCTGGCATGGGTGGAGGCTCTTCTTGCCCAACAACTTCATATCCGAGTAAGACACATTCTCCGCTTCTTGTGGTTTGAGGCACAGGAAATAAGCCGCCCACCCACAAACCTGCAACTAACGGAAGAAGCTGCACAGACGAAATAAACTTCCAAACCCTCTTGAAACTGTTAACATGCTTGTAATGGCACCCATCTGACTTCTACAGAAATGCTGGCCTGCCAACCTTCCAGTTGTCAAGTTCAGCGTCTTAACCACTAAGCCACCGCAGTCCCCCACAGATACACAATTAACTATAATACCATTTTCCTTGTTTGTTCAGTAACAACAGGCCACTCAAAACATACCTATGGTGTCTGAGCACATCAAGAACTGTTGAACTAATAATATGCTCTGGACCAGTCAAATGCACAACATCCATGGATAAGAGGGTGAGCATGCATTCTAATCAAGGTTAGTGAAGGAGCCTTGTATCTAGTTTCTGGCATTCAACACCAACACTTTCTTGATGAAGTGGCAATATTATATTCAATCTAACAGAACAAGGTGCAAACAGTCTTATGTAACAATGTCAAGGAACGGGTCCTAAGAGGTCACCATTAAAAAGTGGAATCTCATATTATTTTTCTGAAACAACACTGGTTCATGTCTGAAGTTTCAGATATTGCATTGCCTTCCCTGCAGAGGCGTAGCTACCGCCGTATCTGCCGTATCAATTATACGGGGGGCCCAGGCCACGGGGGCCCCCAACGTGCGTAAGCAAAACAAATCTTTACCCTTCCTAAGGGCCCCCAAACAAATTTTTATACGGGGCCCCACCAAGGCACGCTACTCTTCTGCTTCCCTGTTGTTGTTTTGGTGGGAGATAACTCAGTAATTAAATGGCCACAGATGCAAAACCTTCTAAGGTTGAAAGTATGCCTCCAATATGATGAAATAAAGGCTATGCTTCACGAAGCTCCAAACATATTTTTGACCATATCTATGTTACATAGCTACCTATTTTAAATGTTCTAAATACAAAGGAAGTATTTAGCCATTTAGATGCATAATGAAATAATGAGTTTGATGTTATTTCAATTGTCATGGACCTTTCCTTGCCAGGGAGGAGGAGAAATTTGTAAGAGGTGTTCTGTCCCAAATGCCAAGATAACTCATCTGGCAACTGTACATACCACAAAGAGCAATGCTTTTTCTTAATGGCTTCCAACTTGGGATAGCGGGTGGGGACATCAAGCACATTATTAAGGATATGCAGACACATTACAGCATGGAGCTCTCCAAGACTGGCTCATTTTATATTAAGAGAACAAATCTTCCAGTCTTTTGACTCCTCTGTGTTCTTTCTACACAGTCTACTATGTCAGTGTTAGCATGAAATGCAACTGGCTCTAAATATTCATCAATGAACATTTACTCTTTAGAAGTTTTCTACTGTTGTCCGATACCTGATATTTCATCTCTTACTTATCCTAGTTTCTGCAATGTTGTTTATTTTTATTGTGCATAAATCATACAAAGAAAAACAAACAAAAAAAACAGAAAAGAGGATAAAATTCTGACAGTGGAAACAGCAACTCAGCAGTGAGAAAATCTGTGTATACTGTAAACATCAGTAAAAGATAACCAGATATCCAGATACCATTATCAACTATATGTCACACACTGAATGCCAAAAGGACATGTATTTTTCCATTGTTGCAATATGTGAAGAATTCTATTTTAGCACCATTGGCTGATTTTCAGTAAGCACACAGATAATTTATGAGAACTTGCAATATCATGAATATAGTGTCCAAACAGCTGGTCAAAATTTAAAAATCACTCTATAAATCAAACATTCCTAAAATGTTTTATTTCCAATTTTCTGGTCCAGATTTTCCTGCGGGATTAATTAGCATGAGAAAATCAATCAAGCTTGAATTTTATCTGTATGATATGTCATAGTTCTCTAACTGAAAAAGCATAGAGAACAGGGTAAAAACTGCTTTGGCACTTACAGTCTAAAACCTCAGAAAGGGGTAGCATGCAGAAAATTCCTGAACAGTCCAAGATACAGAATTCAACAGAGGAAAAACCTAGATGCTAATACATGTCCTCTGTGTTTCATCCTAGCGGTTGTATCTGATAGATAAGCATTGCCGCAGGTATGTGGTATACGTAATTTGCTAAAAAAAAATATGTTGGAGCCAGACTTAAAAATTGAAGGAAAAGCCTGTTTCACTCCCGTTGATCTTCGAAGAGTTTATTTTAGAGGCTGTAATTCTCCTTTTCAATGACCAACCCTAACCCAGTTCCCACTGCCTCTGAACAATTTTAGAGTAGGAAATTCCAGGACAGATGTATCTCTACAGTGAACCTGGGCCTATAAAGTGTGTCCTCAGGTGAGCCAAGCAATATGTGACTGAATGTTCTTCTGCAAACAAGCCACTGGGATTTCTTAACATTTTTCTTTACAGAGCATTTACAGGTCACCCAGTTACTGTTGATCTTGCCAGAGCAAAGCAGACTGTTGCTGCTGTCTTTTATAAAGACTTCACCTGTGGGCCAAAACAGATGTGATTGAAGCAGCTACAATTGTCCACACATCTATTCATTTACATATAAAATTTGGGATCGGGGTCTGATTTTAACACTAAGATGAGTGAGTTGTCCCTCCTGTACCTCTACATGCATCTTCTGCCCAAGCCCTTTCCTATGTCTTACTTTCTGATATTAGAGCTAGGCTGGAGGGCAAAAGTGTGGTCTTGATGAAGTGTCTTGAGAAAGGTTAGGAACAGGAGCCCTCATCTGTATGGAGCTGACTAAGTCAAGCATGTGAACAGCAAATATTCACTGAGTTCTTTTGGAGGACAGCAGATGAAGCCTCATCCTCCTCAGACAATTTGGTCTGATAATTATCTGTTCATAATTACTGGTGAAACTGAAGTGTTTGAAAACATGTCCCTTCCTTCAACACAGAGCAGCTGCCTTTTGAGACATGGCCAACTGGAGAAGAGAACTGCCCAATGAGTGTTGGCAAAATAAGCGATGGTGTGGAGGCTGATGTGACATTGTCTTTGTATATGGGATTAGTGTCCCTTTGTTCTGCTTCTTTTGAAACTAAATGCTCAGTAGTACATGCTAGGGTGGTAAATCACTGTCACTGGATGCAAACAAGATGGTCAAGGAAGGATGTTGCAATTTAGTGCTAGGGTTTCAGTTCTTATGGCATTAGATAGCTACTCCATCCCAATAACATGAAAAGCCAGCTAAATAATAGCTGCAAAAACAACAGCTGGCAGGGAGCAGGCGGAGATAAAATCTGGAAATGTCACAGAGCAGCTCGCTTGTTCTTTGGAGCAGAAAGCTAGAAAGATTATAAGAGTGGAGAAGGCGATCCTCATTAACTTGAAAAGCTACCCTATATGAGGGAATGCCTATACTAGTGATGGTGAACCTTGGCACTCTATGTGTTCTTGGACTTCAATTCCCAGAAGCCCTGATCAGCAGAAGTGCTGACTTGGGCTTCTGGTAAATGAAGTCCAAGAACACCTGGAGTGCCAAGGTTCACCATCATGAGCCTATACCAATTAAGAATGCTACTGATACCTAAATAGCAGAAAAGGATGTTTTAATCTGTGCAGATCTTAGGTTCATAGAAGTCCATGACAATGAAACTGACAGTTCAGACTTGGAAGCTATTGTTTTTCATAAACTGATCCTAACTGAAGAGAGAAAATTGAGATAACAAGATAGTTGATAGTCATCTCCTGGTCTCTTTCCACTGAAGACCAGGATTACAAACTATTCTCAAGCTCTGGTTTGTTTAGGCCAGTGGTTCCCAACATGCCTCATAGGGGGACTTCAATTCCCAGAAGCCTAAGTCAGTACATTGGTTGATCAGTGCTTTAGGGAATTTACTTAGGCTTCTGGGAATTGAAATCCAAAAAGCAAAGGTTGGGAAATACTGGTTTAGACAGTTTGGCAATTCTACTACAGTATTTGATCACTAGAAAGTTACAAATAAGGTCAGCTTTCAGGATCTTCTGGATTCTTAATCAGACAGAGATAGTATTAAACCTTAGCTTCAAGAAGAAAGTCCAAAAGTTGGGTCATAGTAGATGCCTACAGTACATTATATTCAGACTACCAGAAAGGCAAAATTAAATTTAAGATTCTACTTGAGAAGAGATGGCAAAGGTATCCATTCTCAAGCCTTCTGTCTCTCTCACTGAGGACAAAAACCTGGTTCAGCCTCCAAGTTCTGCCTATTGCTTTCCTGGAAGTATGACTGCATGAGCACCACATCTGGCCCACTGTTGTTGCTGTTGCTATGGATTTTCTGCTTGAATCTCAACTCCCATACTATTTCTGCCTGATGAAGAATTTTGGAGAATTTAAAAGCTTGCCTTATTAGCAGTTTTTCATGATCCAGGAGAAGTACTGCCTAAAACAGAATTTTGCTGGCAACAATGGAAGGTTTTGCAAATTGCAGCATGGATATTTTTAATTAAACCCTCAATAACTTAGTAACCAATAGAGAAAATCTGACTGTCTTAGCTAACAAGGTGCCTAACTATGATTGCATAGATTTCCATCTCAGAGCTCAAAAGCCATATACCATATTTGATCTTAGTTCACATTAATATCTCTAAAAATATGAACAAGAAGGAAATCCAGTCTGCATCCAGACAAGTTTGTTTCAGCCCAGATCAACACTGCATGGTGCCTCAGATTTAAGGCAAATATCTACTTTGACTCATTTTTCAAAGTCACATGAGTGGAGAGGCAGGCAAAACAGGTTTCGAATTAAAACTGAAGCAAAGGAAGAGAAGGGAAACGTAAGTCCAAACTCAAAGCCCAATGCCGTTGTCAAAGATGAGTATGAGTATTTGAATGGAACTCTGGCTACTTTTAGAAGTATAGGTTTGGGTAGCTGTGGTCTTCTCTTTCACCTCCTGACGTGTCTTTTCTTACCTAATGCATTTTTGTCACTAGTATATGTGAAAGCTGGACCATAAGGAAAGCTGAGTGCAGAAGAATAGACGCCTTTGAATTGTGATGCTGGAGGAGACTCTTGAGAGTACCATGGACTGTGAGAAGAACAAATCAGTCCATCCTGAAGGAAATCAACCGTAACTGCTCATTGAAGGGACAAATATTGAAGATGAAGCTCAAATACTTTGGTCACCAAATGAGAAGAGAGGACTCACTAGAGAAGGCATTGATGCTGGGAAAGATAGAAGGCAAAAGGAGAAGGGGGCGCCAGAGGTTGAGGTGGCTAGATGGCGTTATCAATGCAATGGGCGTCTTTGTGTTGCTAACATGTCTAGTTATATCATCATGTCCAGCCCTTCAACTAATCCACAAGTACCAAGACACTGACAAAAATGTTTTCGAATCTGCCCATCTCTTGCCCCAGGAGTTTATTTAAAGGAATCTCCTGGCTTAGAAGGGCAATGGCATTTTCAGGATCTCTTTGGCTTTTAAGAACACCTCAAGAACCACCACTAACCTAGAAGGTCGTATTTCAATACAATCCTACTGTTCAACCTACTTCTCTACAATCAGGGAAATCCTATTCCAATCAAGTCTCTACATACTATTTTGCATGATTCCACTTCAAACTTCTTATCCCCTATCCAAGGAGGCTTATGTTATAAGAAATTTGTTAAGTCTTAAGATGCCACAGGATTTTTGGTTGTTTTTGTCACAACAAACTACTGTAATACAATTTCTTTGGCAATTACAATGCAACAGACAGCGTAGTTGACTAAGATAACTTGAACTCTAATCACTGCTTACCCTCAAAGCTCACCAGATGCAATTTTGCCATTCTCTTTCCAGCCTATTTCACAGGGTTGTTCCATATGGTACTCTGAACTAAGATGTAAGTGAAATATTATGGTTAAATTATTATAATGACAAAGAAATTGTCAGGGCAGTTTCCCTACTCTGCATTATCAAAGTACAGTTGTACCTCGCTTAAAAAGCATAATGCGTTCCACAGGATTGCTCTTTAGCGAGTTTGCTCTTTAAGTGAAACACCATTGAAAGTGACCGATTGTGGGGGGGATTGCGAACCCTGATTTATTTGTTAAGCTAGTTTTTGGTTGGTTTTATTTGTTAAGCGAAGCGAACATTCAGAGAAAATTCTGCTCTTTAAGCAAATTACTCTTTAAGTGAGGCACTCTTTATGCGAGGTTTGACTGTACTGTATTCTTTCCCTTCTTTCCTGACAATGCTATATTTTTAAACAGAGTCAAGTATCAAAGCACACAACCTTCAAAAGATAATCTAGTCAATTTATTTCTCCTTAAGATAGGATAAGGTATATCTAAAATTATCTGCAGCAGATGCCTTTTATCTAATCAATTTCCAAAGCTACCAGAAATAAAGTGTTGCTTGATGTCTTTTTTTAATGCACATCTGTCATGATCACTCAATGTGGTCAATACCTAAATGACTACCAGTGTTAATGCTTTAAATCTACCTGCAATCTATTTGTGCATTTTTTATTTAAGCCCTAACAATAGTACATTAAGTTGATACATTCAAGACAAAGAAAAGTGCTATCAGAAAATACACAATCTCTCTTATCAGAAATATAAAACAAGTTGAATACTTCAGTTTCTGGAATCATGCAAATATTGTGTATGATGTTTATGTATGAAGTACTTGTGACAGATTCTTAACCCGGTTGTAATAGAAGCATCTCTGCTATTAAATCATTTTCTTTACAATCTAGGATTCTTAGGAGTATTTAACTAATTACTAGGTGCATAATTAGAAAACAAAACTCAAATACATTATAGCAGGAGTGCCCAAACATTTCAGGCTGTGGGTTGGTCACATGGTTGAGCGTTCTGGGCATGTGGTTCCTTTCACCCGGAACCGGAAGTAAAACGTGCATGCACGTGCACAGAAGACGCCCATGCATGTGCAGAACACTGCCATAAATGTTTACGACAGCCGTGGGTCATTTATGACAGCGTTCTGTGCACATGCACCCGGAAGCGGAAGTAAAACGTGCATGCTCTATCAGTGTTGATGCTTTAAATCTACCTGCAATCTATTTGTGCATTTTTTATTTAAGCCCTAACATTAGTACATTAAGATGATGCATGTCTTGATGCATCCAAGACAAAGAAAAGTGCTATCAGAAAATATGTGCACTCTACTTCTGCTTCCGGGAGCGTCGAGGGTGGCAGGGGCCAGATGGAATAGCATTGTGGGCCAAATTTAAATAAATAAATAAATACATCTGGCCTGCGGGCTGTAGTTTGGGCACCCCTGCATTATACTTTCTAGCTGAAACCAGCCAATGAAGATTGGTGATACACACAGAACTAACTGCAACTGATCAGAAAGCATTTGCGCTGGCTCTCTGCATTGGAGCACAAATGATCAGAAAGTCGTTTTTCTGGAAAACGAAAACTACTAGCATTCAGACAACCGTATATAAATTATTGTTTATATATCACTCTTGAAATAAAAATTTCTTGAAGTATAATTGACCAAAAGTTAAAAACAAAAATCTAAATGATTAGAACAGCACAAAGAAGTGACAACACTAACCACCATGTTGAAAAAGCTGGTGAATTAAAATAAACTCAGCATAATGAATTAAAACCGATCTCAAGTGACTACACACTGAAAAAAGTGCCTTAAGTCCTATCTAAAAACTGACTGGTAGGAAACCAAAATGTATTGTGGAAGACAATTTCATAAATACAGAGTCACTGTTGAAAACGCCCCATCTTTTCTAACTGCTGATTTCGTTAATAACACCAGGAACAATAGCACATTCTGTGTCCCAGGCCTCAGCATTCAGGTGGTTTTGCATTGATGCAGCGGGTTCTTCCAATAATTTGATCCCAAAATGATCAGAGATTTAAAAATTAACACCAAAACTCAAAATTGAACTTCAAATCAAATATACACCCAATGCATCTAGTGCAGAAAAGGTTTAACATGGTTCAAATTCTCTGCCCACAGCAGCAGAGTTCCTCCCTGCTCTATGAACTCACTAAACTTTTCACAGATAACCCTATGTAAACAAACTGCAGCAGTCAAATCTGAATGTAACCAAAGCATAAATTACTAAGAAAGGATCTGCTACATCCATATCAGGCGGTAGTAAGCATACCAGTCTAAGTAGGGGGTAAGGCACTCCTGACTGCTGCTAATCCTGAGGACCCTCCCCAAAAAAGACCCTATAATGACCATATAAACCAGAGGTCCCCAATCTATGCCCACAGCACCGTTTCATGTGACCCGTCACCGCCACCGCCGGAAGTGGAAGCAGATGCATTTATAACAACATGTGTAAACACGATTACCTCAGCCATAAATGTGCCCATGGCTGTTGTAAACCCAGAAGTGGGCACATTTACTTCTGCTTGGTGGGGCATGGTCTGGCCCGCTCAGCTGTCCGGGGGGCATACTCAGGCCCACAGCGTAAAAAGGTTGGGAACCCGATATAAATGATTGGTCAAACATCTTTACCAGGTTAGCCAGTTTGCCCACCTGTAACACTTCAATTTTTTTGGCATTCATTTTCACTTTGTTCATCTTCAACCCATTAAATCCCTGTTCAAAAGGTATATTCAGAAATAGAAATCAGTGGATGTTTCAAGGCTGCCTTTCCCCAACGTTTCAGTTTCAGCACTAGGCTTTCCTTTAAGGAAACATTTACAGTAATACCTCGGATAACGCTAAGACTTGGTTCCACAAGTCTTGGTGTTATCCGATTTTTAGTGTTATCCGATGCATGTTAAAATCCTATGGGATGGATCTTTAACAGATAACGTTAAAGCTCCATAGAGATACATTGTAACTGCACAGGCTTTAGCGGTTGTTATCCGATCCATCCCATAGGACCTTAACGTTATTCGATCCAATTCTCCTCCCCAGATTACTTAACGTTATGTGATTTTAGCGTTATCCGAGATAAACGTTATCCGAGGTATTACTGTACCTCTTTTAATGTCTGCCCAGCTAGATTTTATCAGCCAAGTTGGTTCAGCTCTACCTACATGCAGCTTGTCCACATCTTAAGTGGAGTTCTGGCTGCATCATTCTCTGCAAAGCCACATAGCAACCCAAGAAAAACAAACGGGAACATCTTCTCTTACCCAACGCAATCCAAACTGGCTGCACAAAGACCTTGTAAATTCCATTACAGTGGAACCTCAGTTAACAAATGGCTCGGTTAACATAAAAATCGCATAACAAAAGGAAATCCATTTTAAAAAATAGTGGCTTGGTTTACAGACAATTTTTGGGAACAGATTAATTGGTTTTCAATGCATTCCTATGGGAAATTCGGTTAAAGTAATTTCCGCTGTAAGAAATGTCCTGGAGAACGCATTAATTACATTAATCGAGGTTCCACTGAATTTGATTATGTAGGACAATAGAATTTCCAGAAGATCCATTAGAATATTACATTGCAATCCAACCTTGTCTGCATCAAAAAGAAGCCGTGCACTGGACTGAAGTGTACTGAAAATCAGTCTGCAGTGGACTTTAGGATATCTAAAATCAAATCCCCATTCAAACAGGAATGGGGTGGTGGTAATGCTGGTAACACCACTCCTTAAATTACCACAGACCTTGAAAACTGGATTAGAGTTGCTTTAAGGCAGATACAACTTGAGGGCACATAATAAACAGAGAAAACAGAATGTTCTTGCTGAATACAGGACTCATCTATGAAGTGAAGGGTGTTCTTAAAAGTGATTCTCATCGGAAACAAAAATCCGTCTAGTCAAAGCAATGGTATTCCCTGTGGCAATGTATGGTTGTGAGAGCTGGACCATTAGGAAAGCTGAGCACAGAAGAATAGGTGCCTTTGAGATGTGGTGCTGGAGGAGAGTATTGAGAGTTCCCTGGACAGCGAGGAGAACAAATAGGTCGATCTTAGAAGAAATCAACCCTGACTGCTCCTTAGAAGGTCAAATAGTAAAGATGAAGCTAAAGTACTATGGACATCAACTGAGAAGATTCACTTGAGAAAGCCTTGATGCTGGGAAAGGTGGAGGGCAAAAGAAAAAGGGGGCAGCCAAAAATGAGATGGCTAGATGGTATTGTAGACACAATGACAGAGCTGAGTGAGTTGAGGAGGATGGTAGAGGACAGAGGTGCCAGGCGGACAGTGGTCCATGGGGTCATCGCAAAGGGTCGGAATCGACTGTGCAACTGAACAACAACAAAAATGCTACCGTTGAAAGAAACTACCAAGCAACTGTTCTCTCTAGTCTAAACACTTTCAGAAGGTTATACTAACTAAACCCCAGTACAAGTATACACAAAACAGAGAGAGAGAGAGAGAGAGCATGAAGCATTTTGCAGAACTGACTCTTTATTTCTGCATGCAAGTCTTTCCCTGCTTTTGCCTCAGGGCCAAGCTACAGGGAGGCTAATACTAGCTTCTGAAGTATTTTTACAAATGTAAATAAGGGAGGGGGAGACAGCCCAAAAAGCAGGGCGACAAGTAGAGGGTGGTGTTTCATTAACCCTTTGCAAACCTGAATGGTCCCTTCCTTCAATTTAATTTACACACAGAAAAGCATGTTCTATCCAAATACAAGTGCGTCCTGCACGGAGTGTGAACAGCTTATTGACATCAGTCAGTAGGCAAATCCTGTATTTACACATCTCCAGCAAAATCTTATACCACAGGAAAGTAAACAATCTTTTTCCACATTGCTGCTGTATTCATTAAGGGGCAATCTTCCACAGGGCCATGTGCCAGATTGTTTTCTTAAGATCATCTCCACTCCCACACGGTCTCTCTTTCTCTCACTAGGCAAGAGTCCGGAGGAGGAGTATGCAATTGTGTGGCTCTGCTCATCTGCATAGGGGTGATTTGCCATAATTCTGACCATCATCACTCCAAGATCGTCCTCAACATCACTTCTCTCGTACATATTTCACCCATTCTCTCACACCCAAGCCGCACACAGCACTTATCTCTCCACAAATCACAGGGACAACTTGACCAACTACAGATGCTGCCAATTTCATGCTTTCGGAAAGTTGTTCCCTGCTTCAGAAAAGAGGCAATTACTCCCCTCTGAACTGAGTACACCACGTGCTACCTAGAGCCCAACTTTCTACCTGCAGCCCTTCTTTCAAAGCATTCTTGAAATGGCATACCAGCCCTGAAAGTGCTTTACCAAAAAGCCTTATTGTACTCTAAAAGCTAATAGACATCAGGGCCAGTTATCAAGGAAGATTTAGTGTACTGGAGTATAGCCTGGCATTGTTCGATATCTTTTAATCAACAGATGTTACCCAGCACTAAAACACTAGGATTACTGTAAGAAAAATTCAAACTTTCTTGCTGAAAGCCCCTGATCTTTCCAGGGGAAAATTTAAAGTACACTTAAATGTACTTTCTTGTTCTCTTCTTTAGCTCTCATGCCAAAGTAAAACTAGATCTACTATCCAGTCATAAACTCATACAAGTTTTTCAGAAAGCAAAACATTAATTATAGGAAATAATGGCAAAGTAAAATAATAAGGGTCTGATGAGCTCCTATTTTTATCTGAATCCTCTTCATCCAGACCTGGTAGCATCATCTCAGTTTTCCATGTGGAGACACTACCGGAGTATGTTGTGATTTATCACTCAGAAATCCACCACCACCTCCCACAGCTATAAAGTCCACTAATGTTACTGAACTCCACATCAGATAGCTGGGAAACCCCTATTTGAACCCCACCAAATCTTTTCCAAAAAAAAAAAATGGGGAAATCAAGGGAACATTTAAAGCAGACGTGACCATGATAAGGGACAAAGACGGCAAGGAGATAGCTGATGCAGAAGAGATTAAGAAAAGATGGAAAGGGTACACAGAGGGACTCTACCTCAACACTGCTGATAATAGCAATGATGAAGAAATTGAACTTGAGCCAGACATCCTAGAGAGTGAAGTCAGAAAGGCCCTAAAAAGCACTGCAAACAACAAAGCCAGTGGAGTTGATGGTATCCAAGTTGAACTTTTCAAAGCCCTAAAAGATGATGGAATCAAATTATTGCATTCTATATGCCAGCAGATTTGGAAAACACAGCAATGGCCACAAGATTGGAAAACATCAGTATACATTCCAATCCCCAAAAAGGGTAATGCCAAAGAATGTTCAAATTATCGAACAATTGCGCTCATCCCACACGCTAGCAAGGTGATGCTCAAGATAATACAGGACAGACTGCAGCAGCACGTGGAGAGAGAATTACCAGAAGTCCAGGCGGGGTTCAGAAAAGGCAGGGGGACTAGAGACCACATTGCCAACATACATTGGATCATGGAAAAAACAAAGGAATATCAGAAGCAAGTCTACTTCTGTTTCATTGACTACACTAAGGCCTTTGACTGTGTGGACCACAACAAAATGTGGCAAGTAATTAAAGAGATGGGAATACCAGAACACCTTATATGCCTCATGAGAAACCTGTACATGAATCAAGAAGCAACAGTTAGGACAGAATATGGAATGACAGAGTGGTTTGGAATAGAAAAAGGAGTAAGACAAGGCTGCATTGTGTCACCCTGCTTATTCAATTTATACACAGAGCACATAATGCGCAATGCAGGGATGGAGGAATCACAATTTGGGATCAAAATTGCTGGGAGAAACATCAACAACTTGAGATATGCAGATGATACCACCCTAATGGCAGAAAGTGAAGAGGACTTTAAAAAGCTCCTGATTAGGTTGAAAGAAGAAAGTGCAAAAGCTGGCTTGAGACTCAATATAAAGAAAACCAAGATCATGGCAACAGGCCCTATCAGTCCCTGGAAAATAGATGGGGAAGAAGCAGTGACAGATTTTACTTTCTTAGGATCAAAGCTCATTGCAGATGGTGATTGCAGCCATGAAATAAAAAGGTGACTGATTCTTGGGAGGCAAGCTATGGGAAACCTGGGGAACATAGTGAAAAGTAGAGACATCAAATTACAAACAAAAATTCATATAGTCAAAGCAATGGTATTCCCTGTGGCAATGTATGGTTGTGAGAGCTGGACCATTAGGAAAGCTGAGCGCAGAAGAATAGATGCCTTTGAGATGTGGTGTTGGAGGAGAGTTTTGAGAGTCCCCTGGACAGCAAGGAGAACAAATAGGTCAATCTTAGAAGAAATTAACCCTGACTGCTCCTTAGAAGGTCAAATAGTAAAGATGAAGCTAAAGTACTTTGGACATCAAATGAGAAGAGAGGATTCGCTTGAGAAAGCCTTGATGCTGGGAAGGGTGGAAGGCAAAAGAAGAAGGGGGCGGCCAAAAATGAGATGGTTAGATGGTATTGAAGACACAATGGACACATAGCTGAGTGAGTTGAGGAGGGTGGTGGAGGACAGAAGTGCCTGGCGGACAGTGGTCCATGGGGTCGCAAAGGGTCGGAATCGACTGTGCGACTGAACCACAAAAGCTGATATCCTCCAATGTACCATTTGCTGTGACTAGGCTAATTTGTCCTGGTCTGTTTATCTGCCTTAGGCTCAACTGTTCTGATATCACAAAAAAGAATTTAAGGCTTTGCATTATACTGCTTACCGGACTGGCAAAATACTTTCACAGTGCATTTCAAGATGCACAAGCAATTTTTTCTAAAAGTGATCTCTGGAAACACGGCTGACATGCCATGACAATGTGCTGCAAATCAATTGAGAAGTTTAAATCAATCAATCACTTTATTACAGTCTATGATCAGCACAGTAAAATGAGAGGTATTTTTTTTAAAAAATTAAATGCTTAGAATGTAGTGATCGATTGACTGATCAATTGATTGATTGATTAGTTTAAATCTTTCAAATGGAAGCTGGATAAAATCCGCTGATTAAAAGGTATTGAGCCATGCCAAGTTGTACTGCAATATACTGAACGTCTTACAAATTATCATATCTGTTAATGCAAAATAAGTTATGGTAAGACTCAGGAGTTCATCCAAAGTACCATTTTATTCTAAAACAGGGGTGCCCAAACTTTTTGGGTCATGGGCCGATCATGTGGTTCAGGGAGCCGGTCACTAAGGCCCGGGGGCCGGGTGCGGCCCCCAACACCAATTCATCCGGCCCGCGAAGCCCTTGTCGCTCCTGGAATGAACCATCACTGCCCCACACCTGTCCCGCCAGCCAAGCCTAATGCGACTTCCACTTCAAATACTCCCCTCTGTGGCCTACTGTGGCTTTTAATAAAGAGAAACCGGAAGGAAATGGACTGGACTGCTGCCCACATTAAGATTGGTTCTTTGGATGAGATCCTCCCAATTGACTAAATTAACTACAACCTCCAGGTTATTTGTCAGGAGTGTTAGAACTCTTTGCCAAAAATTGCAAAAGATACAGGAAAGGGGGAATGTTGTTGAATTGCTACCTGTGATCAGTCTAGCCTATATCTGATGGAGCACCTGCTGCAGAATTCACAAGGAAAATATCCACAGAGGTTGTTTTGTTAACATTCAGAGAGACACGTGTGGATAAGAAATGAGCCAAAAGAGCTGGACATTTCTCTTCTAAAAATAACTAGTGCAAAACCTGGTTGTCCTGGGAACAATATAACACAGGTGCCTTTCATTTGCCTTCCACATCTCAGTGTGACATCCATACCACTGATCCAGTTCTGCAAGTCATTTTCTCTTCCTGAGCCCTTTTGGCATGCAAAATCCTTATCAGCCTCATACTAGTATGGATGAAGCTGTTGCCCTCCTCAAGATGGAGTCAAGTGGGATTTAATCCAGTTGGGGTACCATCACCCTTCCCTGTGGACTTTGGCACCCAAGGCCACTTGGGGTTGAGTCACTGGCAGTATGGTCTACTCCAGGGGTGGCAAACCTATGGCACACATGCCAGAGGTGGCACTCGGAGCCCTCTCTGTGGGCACCCGTGCAGTCACCCCAGCACAGAGTTTGTCTCATCCCTCTGCCCAGCAGCCCAATGGGAGCGCTTCCTCCCTCCCTCAGTACAAAGTTCACCCCACCCTTCTGCCCAGCAGCCCAATGGGAGCACTTCCTCCCCCCAGCACAGAGTCCGCCCTGCCCCTCTGCCCAGCAGCCCAATGGGAGCACTTCCTCCCCCCCCAGCACAGAGTCCGCCTGCCCCTCTGCCCAGCAGCCCAATGGGAGCACTTCCTCCCCCCAGTACAGAGTCCGCCCTGACCCTTTACCCAGCAGCCCAATGGCAGCGTTTCCTTCCTCCCCTGTTGCTGTGTTGGCACTTTGCGATAACTAAGTGTGTTTGGGGTTGCAGTTTGAGCACTCGGTCTCTAAAAGGTTCACCATCGCTGGTCTACTCTATTACCATAGCAGGATAACCTGGCCAGACAGGCGCATGTCATGTAGAAGAAGAAAAATTGTTTTCCAAGCAGCACAAAATTAAAATCAGGGAGAAAAAGAGGGGAGCAACTAAAAGTTCTACAATGAACTTAACTTTACACTTTGTTCCTCTACTCCGTACCCACATCCTTTCTGATCCAGGTGACCAGAAACCTCACAGGTAACCAACGTACAGTACCTGATATGTATAAATTGACACCATGACACTTATGTCTGATGAAGTGGACTTGGTCCATGAAAGTTAACATTAAAATACAGGAGTTAGTCTTTAAGGTGCTACAACTTTTTGGGGGTCTCCTTGCCTTTTCTCCCCCCCCTTCTCCAGGTGATCAGAAACAGGACAGCAGGAGCCTTGCCATCTGACACAACTCACAAACACCAAGGGGGGGGGGGGACACGGGCATAAACACACCCCATGCGCTTTTTTACTTTATGTGGGAACACAGGGAAGCCAAAGCAATCTGCCCCCCCCCCCACCCAACCCTTCAGAGGTGAATGGAGTCCAAAGAGCAGAATCCCCTAGCGCGGAAGAGGGACGGAGAAAACTGGACCGACCCGCCCGAGCCCGGGCCAAGACCTTTCCCTGCCCCGGTGCTGACAACACACCGGGCGGAGGTAGGAGGGGTGGGAAAGGTTGGAAGCCTCCAAGGCAAAGCGGAATTGGGACTTTGCCGTCGGGGCGAGGCGAACTTCCTGCCTCGCCCCGCCAGCTTTCAACACACACACACACCACAACACAACACAACACACACACGGAAGCTGCCGGGACATACACACACACACACACAAGCTGCCGGGACACACACACACACACACAAGCTGCCGGGACACACACACACACAAGCTGCCGGGACACACACACACACACACACACACACACACACACACACAAGCTGCCGGGACACACACACACACACACACACACACACACACACACACACACACACACACACACACACACACAAGCTGCCCGGACACACACACACACACACAAGCTGCCAGGACACACACACACACACACACACAAGCTGCCGGGACACACACACACACACACACACACACACACACACACACACACACAAGCTGCCGACACACACACACACACACACACACTTGGAAGCTGCTGGGACACACACACACACACAAGCTGCCGGGACACACACACACACACACACACACACACACAAGCTGCCGACACACACACAAACACACTTGGAAGCTGCTGGGACACACACACACACACAACCTGCCGGGACACACACACACACACACGGAAGCTGCCGGGACACCTGCCCGTGGCCGGAAAGGAGGCCTCGGAGCCGAAGGGGGAGGCGAGACCCACACCTGGGTGGGAGGCACCGGCAGGGCTTCTCTCTCTCTCCTCATTGTGAGTTCGATCCCGACCAGGGCTCAAGGTTGACTCACAGCCTTCCGAGGGTCGGTTCTAAATGAGCACCCAGCATGTTGGAGGGGCAAAAAACAAAAAATGCCAATTAACTTGTGAACCGGCCAGAGGAGCGAAGTAAGCGCTTCTAGATGAAGAAGCGGCTTTGGGCTCGGGAGAGACTCACGAATTTCCGGGGTTTCCCCGTCCCTCCGCCGCCACCGGGGTCTCCCGCCATCGCGGCGGCCGGAGGCTCCTCGGGGCTCTTGCCCTTCTTCTTCTCGCGGCCGCCTCCCCGCGACGATCCTCCGCTGCGCCCGCCGCCGCCGCCGCTCTCCATGGCGCTCCGCTGAGACAGGCCCGCCGGGGAAGGGGGGAATCCCTTCTCACTCCACGCGGTAGTGACCCACGGCTGGGCTCAGGCAGCCCACGGGGGGGAGACGCCGCCTGGCGCCGCCAACCAACGCCGCTTCTCGAGGATCGCGAACGGCAGCCGGGACACAAGCGCGACGACTGCCGCTGCCGCTGCTGCTGCCTCCACGCCGGTCCGGCAGCGCCTGCCCCGCAACGACCGCCTCCTCGGCAAGCGGGTGCGCCCAAAGGCTCCTCTTCGGAATCCACGCCCGCCTTCAGGCGCCACGCCCACCGCGACGACGTCACGGCGCGTCACGGAAGCGAGCGCCATGGGAAACCGTTGCCAGGCCGTTTCGGCCTTGTGTCTAGGGTTCGGGCCGGTCTCGTCGTTAATATAGAGCTAGGCGTTTTCAGTAGAAGAGTATGTCAAACGCGCCGGGGAGGCGGCTTCCGAGTCCCTTTTTTTTCCCCCTCCCCTTTCGCTGGAGAAGGGAGAGATGCCCAACACCACCACCACCACCACAACAACAACAGGACCTTGCCTCCCCTCCCCCTGTGCCTACACCAACTGCCAGGGGAAGAAGAAGCCAGGGCAGGATGAGGACCTTGCCTCCCCTCCCCCTGTGCCCACCCCAACATATTGTAATGCAATGTAATGTAATGTCTGTAAGCCGCCCTGAGTCGCCACGGTGAGTGGGCGGCAATATTATTATTATTATTATTATTATTATTATTATTATTATTATTATTATTATTATTATTATTTCGATTTATATGCCGCCCTACTTGGTGAAAACCAACTCAGAGCGGCTTACAACATAAAATCGAATATAAATATAAATATAAATTTGAACTAATAATAATAATAATAATAATAATAATAATAATAATAATAATAATAATAATAATAATAATAATAATAATAATAATAATAATAATAATAATAATAATAATAATAATATCACCCCCTGGCCAGCCTAGGCCTAGGCTGACTGGGAGGCGGAAGGTCAGCAGTTCGATTCCCGAGTACTGCAGGACGGAATGAGCTCCCGCCGTTGTCCCTGCTCCTGCCAACCTAGCAGTTCGAAAGCAAGAAGTTGCAAGTAGATAAATAGGGACCACTTCGGTGGGAAGGTAAACAGCTTTCCGTGCGCTCCGGTGTCTAGTCATGCCTGCCACATGACCATGGAAATGTCTGCGGGAGCAGACAGCGCTGGCTCTTCGGCTTAGAAACACAGATGAGCACTGACCCCTAGAGTTGGATACGACTGGCTTTCAAGCAAGGGAAACCTTTACCTTTAAGTAATACTGAACTCGCTGACCGGAAGGACTGCACTTCAAGACCCGGGTACTGCACAACGGAGTGAGCTCCCGTCTCTGCTCCAGCTCCTGCCAACCTAGCAGTTCGAAAGCAAGAAGTTGCAAGTAGATAAATAGGGACCACTTCGGTGCAAAGGTAAACAGCATTCCGTGCGCTCTGGTGTCTAGTCATGCCTGCCACATGACCATGGAAATGTCTGCAGAAGCAGACAGCGCTGGCTCTTTGGCTTAGAAACAGAGATGAGCACTGACCCCTAGAGTTGGATACGACTGGCTTTCGAGCAAGGGAAACCTTTACCTTTAAGTAATACTGAACTCGCTGACCGGAAGGACTGCACTTCGAGACCCGGGTACTGCACGACGGAGTGAGCTCCCATCTCTGCTCCAGCTCCTGCCAACCTAGCAGTTCGAAAGCAAGCAATTTCAAGGAGATAAACAGGGACCACTTGGGGTGGGGAAGCACTGACCCCTAGAATCGGATACAAACCTAGGCCTTGGACTCTTTTGCGGTCGACTTGTTGAACCTTTTAGATGACTGGCTTTTTAAATGTTTTATGATGGTAGTTGATTTGTGATGTTTTGACTTATGTGATGTTTTTGATACTGTGGTTTATTTCTATTATTGTATGCTAATTGTATCTTATTTTATTGTATTGCGATATGTGCATACTGTATTAGATGTGGTATTGTTGTGAGCCACCCTGAGTCACATTGTCGTGTGGGCGGCGTACAAGTCCAGATATTATTATAATAACAACAACAACCTTGGAGCAGTAACTAAAGGACTCCCTAGATATCTGGAAAATTTGGACTTAACTGATTTGAACATCCCAACTCTCCAAGATACAAATTACTGGGAACTGCATATATACTGAGACGTTACCTTAACAGCTCTTAGGTCCTTGGTTAGGGCTTGAACTGTTAATTTTAACCCAGTCCTTGACTGTGAATCAAATGGTTGATTTGTATCATCATCATTTCATGTCAGAAATTTATTCTGGGTTGAAAGGATTTTTGCTGGAGAAACTCTGCTCAGAGGACGCCTGAATGAGGCTCCTTTCACATCCCCAAGATCTTTTCCCACCCAAGTGGTCCCTAGTTATCTACTTGCAATTTCTTGCTTTCAAACGGCTAGGTTGGCAAGAGCTGGGACAGATGGGTGCTCAATCCATCATGCAATACTCAGGTCTCGAACTTGCTGGCCTTCCAGATAACAAGGCGAGCTTCTTAACCACTGAGCCACTGCAGCCTCAGATGCCCATCAAACGACAGAAAATAATCCGAAAGCTTTTGTCTAGCTATTACTAGCAGAAACGTGTGCCAACGAAGGTTTAATTTTGGCCAACGACAAAAGCAATAACGTGGCTTCATTGTGACACTCCAATGTATTTTAAGTACCCTCATTTTAACTTCTGCCCTTTTTCTCTTTTGCTGTACTATGCTTGTCCTGGACCAGAATTTTAATCTATTACTCCTTTAACCCAGAGAAGACATGCTCCTTTTAATTTGTATTTAAAGATATATATTAGCTTCTCTTCTTTTACAGTACTATGCTGGTTTTGAACTATAAGATTGATTGATTGATCGATCTGGAAGGAGGAGATGGAGAAGTGTAGCTATAATGACCAGGCATTGGGTGGCATGGGCAGGGTTGGAGAAAGTTCCTACTCTTTAACCACCCAGCCATATTTGTCCATCTTTGCGAACTGGAGGCAAAAATTTATTCTTAATCTCAGAAGATCTGGTGGTGGTGGCAGGATCAGGTTGAGGGGTGTTCAAGAGTTCCCCTCCCAAAATTTCTTTAGTTGGGGAGTTTGGTTCCAGCCCCAAATCTCATTCAGTTGCACACTTACTTGCTTGAGGACATGAATGACAATGTGGTGTTTGTTTTTTAAATTTAATCTGTAGACCAGTGGTGCCCAAAGTAAGGCCCGGGGGGCGGGGGCGGCCCCTGACGACAGTTCATCTGGCCTGCGAAGCCCTCATCGCTCCTGGAAGCGGAAGTAAAACGTGCCCGTATGGGAGCGACGAGGGCTTCGTGGGCCGGGTGAATTGGCATCGGGGGCCGCACCAGGCCCCCAGGCCATAATGATTGGCTCCCTGAACCACATGATCAGCCCACGATCCAAATTTTTTTGGCACCCCTGCTGTAGACAAATGAAGACCAAGTAGCCTCTACTCCCCAGCTGGGGGGGGGGGGCTCAATGCGCAACTGCCCAATCACTGGTAGTATAAAACTCCAGAATTCTCCATTTCCACCCTCCAAAAGCAAGCAAACAAACCCCAATTCCTTCTGAAGCTGAGTGATGTACAAAATTGTAATGTAACTAAACCTATGTGTAAGGTTGATGTTTGGCAACCTTACAAATAGGAGACAGCCAGGCTTCCCCAACTCAGGCTTCCCCAAACTGGCGTCTTCCAGATGCTTAACTGTTGGGCCATGGATGTGCTTGGTGTGGCCAGCAGCATTGGAAAGGCGACAGGCTGTGAAACACAGGTTTTTGTCTATAGCTAAAAAAAAAAAAAAACACCAACCTTCAACAGCCCTGAAAAGTAGATGAACATATTTCCAATATAGGGAATCTAACCTTCCTAATTTTAAGCCCATTTCATCCTTACCTGTGAGGTAGAAGTGGCAGTGGCTCAGAGGAAATAGTATAAAAGCCCAGGATTGTAATATATGGCAGCAATAGTCAAGTAATTATCTAGATTATTATCTAAATTGTGCTATAGTTGAATAAAATTTTATGTCAAGGATAACTTCTCAGGCATTACTCATTTAACTCATATATGCGGATGTTTTCCTGTCTCTGTAAAACACAGTAATTGCATGTTTCAAGTAGATCCTGGCTTACAGTAGTGCTTTTTCTAGTTATAAAATACTTAGAAGTAGCTTATCAAACCTGCCTTCTTGGGACGCCTTAGGACTGTGCAGCTTGCCCTTGGCTACACAGCCTGCTGCTTCTCCTAGAACACTCAATGGGGAATTGAATTTGCAACCTTTGGCTCTGCAGCCAGGTACCTAATTCCCTCAGCACAATTACATTGAGGGGGCAGGGAGTAGAAAATGGATGTTTGTGAAAGTCACACCACAGCATATGGGACTGCACCTGTCACACATAACCAGTGGTGGGATTCAGCAGGTTCGCCCCAGTTCGGCCGAACCTGCGGCTGGCCACACCCATCCAAGTTTTGAAATATAGTCCTGATTCGGGTGCAACACAGGGCTTTCCCCCTGGCCACGCCCACAGAGTAGGTAGTAAAAAAATATGAATCCCACCACTGCATATAACTTGTTCATACTGTACATAAATGGAAAGCATTTTTCTGGAACCATCCCTCTGAGGTGTTCCAACCTGAGGAGGGGGTGAAATGTGTTGTTGTCAAGTTGCAGTTGACTCTGACCCTTCATGGCCCCATGGACTACCACACGACAGGCACCTCATCCTCCACCATCATTTACCCACCCAGCTTTGTGCCCATTGCATCAACAATGCCATTTAGCCATCTCATTCTCTGCTGCCTCCTCCTTCTTTTGCCCTTGACCTTTCCCAGCATCATGGCTTTTTCAACTGAATCCTTTCTTCTCATCTGATGCCCAAAGTACTTTAATTTCATCCTCAATATCTGACCTTCCAAGGAGCAGTTGGGGGTTTTCTTTTACAAAATCAACCTATTTGTTCTCTGCTGTCCAAGGTTCTCTCAAAACTCTCCTCCAGCACCACATCTCAAAGGCATCTATTCTTCTGCGCTCAGCTTTCATTCTGGTCCAACTCTCACCATACTTGGAATACCACTGCTTTGACTACGCAGACTTTTGTTTGCAATGTGATTTCTCTATGTTCCCCAAATTTCTCATAGCTTGCCTCTAAGAATTAGTTGACTTTTTATTTCATGGCTGAGGTGTAGCGGTTTTTAAACAGGTAAAGAGGGCGGTAGGGAAAGAACTTAGCAGCAGCTTCTAAAAATTAAAAATGAAGGCTAAGGGTTATCCATCTTATCCTTCTTTAGGATAACTTCTCTAACTAAACTTTATTTAGGCATTTTCATCACAGCATGTATGAAAGAGGCTGAAATCCTGTCAAATAAGCTTATGCCCATGCAAACTAACTGGACAGTGAGAGCAATGTTAAAATGCTCCCAAACGTTTCTTCAGGGGAAAAGCATTCTGTAGGAATCCTCAGAACATGACCAAGCATGGGGTAAAGAAGCTTTAAATTAGGGATAAATGACCACTACTGATTATGTCCATCAGCCTTGTAGGGACGTAGCTTTATCAAATGGATTCTGGTCATTGTGTACAGAAGGCAGTATGAAGTCTCCTTATACTGAAAATTTAGGTTACAGAAATATTGGAAGTGCATATTGATGAATAATGACGACAGATTCTGTTTCGACTAGACAGTGCAATTTTGTGTTCTTCTGGGTAAATAGTGATTTCAACAGACACTGCTGCTTCATACTGATAATGTTGTGGTGAACATTGTCCCTCTTCTTGGAACCTTAATCACATAGACTTATTTTGTAGGATTTCCGTTCAGCTCTACAAAAGGTCCATGTATCAAGCTCAAGTTTTCATCCAAACTATATTCTGACAATTAACACACCAGAGCATGTCTGACTGCACATTTCTTTTGCAACTAAAAAAAAGGGGGGGGGATTACTGTTCAAACTTCTCTGTTTGAAGGGTTACACAGAGGTTAAAGTGGCTTTTCATGTCTCATTGAGTATTGCTGGAAGAGGAAGTGCAGAGATCAGTACATATTTCCAACACTGAAGGAAGTTACTTCTCAGTTACAACTATTAAAGGGCAGATATGTAAAGTAGAGACGACACCAATCTGGTAAGAAAAATACTATCCCATGGTTTAATATTTTTAACACTGGTTGAGGGAATGAGCAAAGAGAAAGTTAACTGCTGTTCTGACATTTCAGCTGCAATGAAATCTTTACAAAATTGAAGCGAAGTATCCCTGGCGCACAATTTAACACAAAAGTGAAAATGACTTCTACTTGTCATCCATAGTTATGGAGCCAACAGAACTTGCAGTCAAATCAAGGACATCTTTCAGACTGTTTTGGATCTTAAAATTAAGGTAATGGAAGGCAGGTTGTATTCCTCTCCTCAACTTTCCCTCCAATCCTTGCCATTAAAAAACTTCTCCATTGATAAAACTCCCTTTTAATCAAATGGAACAGGAACCTTACCTTCCATGTAATCCTTTCTTTATATTAATTTGTCTTAAGATCTAAGCCAACACGCAAGGTCCATGATCAGAAGGTAGAATTCATAATATAGCTCAGATGCGAGATGTTTAATAGACATTAAACAACAACAGAAAGTTAGGTTCAAATCTTCCTACAACCAAGGCAGCATACTATTAAGAAGTAACCTGCCCCATCAGGAGACAAAGATACAGGACTATAGAAATTTTCTTTGAAAGGTGCCCTGAGATATAGATGCTCCAGTGTGTGAAAGTCATAAAAACTTGCTAAACTCATGCAAAAAATAATTGAGCTGAGTTTTTGGCACCCTACTGGCATCAAAGTACACGTGAGAGCAAGCAAAAAGACTGAGTAAGAAAACTCCAGCCTTCTCCCTCTCAAAATAATCATCTACATAAAATTGTTTGCATACACTCTTAGAGAATGAATGCTGCAAGAATAAACCAGAAGACAGAGAACTTGCTCTCTAAGATTGGACCCAAAAGTTCCCTTTCCATCTCCATTACATTTCAGAAAAAATATTGATCAACAATTATGTGGTTCTTCCTTTTATCTGAATTATGCAACAGGGACACTGGCTGACTGGCAGGTGGCCTAGTAAAGAAAGGTTCTTTTCACTGTAGCTTTTCATGGATTTTAAGTTGGCTTCTTCAGAAAAACTGCACGGAAATATGTATCGAAACAAATCAGTAGAATTTCCTGTCCTTTTGTCATGAATGGTACCTCTCTAAAAAGGGACAAAGCCCCTACCAAGTGAAAACTGAAACTGATCACAAAGCAGCAAAGCAGACTTGCATTAATCTGAAATTGTGAATGTCTGTTTCCACCAATGGTGTTGGGCCGCACAGTCTTCTTGGGAAGAAAGGTGGTGGTGGAGAATCTGGTGTTGCCATTTGCACCCAAATGACTACAACTCAGCAGTCCTGCTGCCACTGTTTAAAGCCATGGGGGGAAAGAACAGGTGCTTCTGACTGGACCCTGTTGATTCCTTCAAGTGCCACTATCCAGGAAGTGAATGCACAATAAAAAATGGAGGCTATATCACCACTGATCATATCTCCACGTCACTTTCTTTATCATTATCATGATCACCATCATAGAATTCATTGGAAGCCTCTGGCCTGCAAGACAAGTAAACCAAGGCATGAGAGAGCATGGGGAGCAGCACCCATGATCCAGAATTAAGCACAGACACAACACCTGTTTTCTAAAAAATTACAGCAACTACATGAGTGAAAAAACAATACTCTGTACAATATGCAAAGATGCAATCCGCACAGTGTCAAGGTCCTCTAATTCAAAGTTAAGGAATCTTTTTTTCACTCCAAAGGAAAAATGGCCACTTCTGGTGGAGAAGCCAGCAGAGGGTGTGGTCAGAGCCCAAAGTGAGCAGTGATGCCCACTCTCACACAATCATCATACATACATCCTTTCAGCCAGAGCAGCTCCCCCTTCACCACTACAGCACTGGTGGAAAGGAGCAGGCTCTATGTGCCTCCTTTCTGCCCTGAAATGGTGGAGCCCCTGACAGCTTGGACCAAGAGGGGCATTTAAAACTGAATCCAGACCCCAGCCCAGGGATTTACCATGCATACTTGAATTGAGTTAAAAGTAAGGCAAAGGCTGCCCTTGCTCAAAAGCCAGTCGTATGCAACTCTAGGGT
Organism: Furcifer pardalis; assembly: GCA_030440675.1. Taxonomy (NCBI): domain Eukaryota; kingdom Metazoa; phylum Chordata; class Lepidosauria; order Squamata; family Chamaeleonidae; genus Furcifer; species Furcifer pardalis. Next base: position 149,810,479 of record CP126891.1, read on the forward strand.
TCAGTGCTCATCTCTGTTTATCGTCTGCAGGCAATGTCTGCAGATGCTTCCTTGGACATGTTGCAGGCATGACTAGACACCAGAGTGCACAGAACACTGTTTATCTTCCCACTGAAATGGTATCTATTTGCCTACTTGCAATTTCTTGTTTTCAAACTGCTAGGTTGGCAGGAGCTGGGACTGAGACAGAAGCTCACTCTGCCATGTAGCCCTCGGGTCTCAAACTCCTGACCTGATGACCTTCCAGTTGTCAATTTCAGTGTCTTAACCACTAAGCCACCCCAGTTCCTACTTGAATTGAACTGAAATGTAAAAGAATGGGCAGTGTCACTTGACGAAACTTGCCTGCTGTAGTTATCCTCTGCACCCCTTTCTTCTGGATCTGGCTCATCTGTGCGATCATAGCTCAACAGATCAGAAGGGACATCATGAATCTGGACACTGGGCGCATGATTCAGCATCTTCAAGTTCTCAAATATAGTTTGACGGATTTGATCTAAGTACTGGTCAGAAGACAGAGAGGGAAGAAATGAAATGTTATCAAGTACCAAAAGGTTTGAGGAGCTTTCACCATCTAGGCTGTCTCAAAATCCAATAGTGGAGAACTTTATTTTTCATGAAACAGAGTGGAGGAAACTACAGACATCAATAGTGCATCTTCTAATATTGACTAGACAGATGGGCTAAATGGGTAAGTCCAGAGCTACTCACCTGCCTTGAATTCTGATTTTCAATTCGAGTGCTTACATCAGGGTGGAGAGTAAAATCCGGAGCAAAGTATTCAAAGTATTCTGTATGGAGATAGAGTGAGGGAGAGACGGAGGGATAAATGAGTCTAAATTTTGTTTAAAACCACGGGCACAATGGTAGTTGCAAAATGATTTATGCCCTCTGTTTGTCAAACAATCAGATACATGATGGACACCCTACCAAAGGGTCTCAACAATTTGCATGATTACCATTGTGTGTGTTTTAAAAAACAACCACAGGATTCTGGTTTTGTTGTTGTTCAGTCGCACAGTCGATTCCAACCCTTTGTGACCCCATGGACCACTGTCCGCCAGGCACTTCTGTCCTCTACCATCCTTCTCAACTCGCTCAGCTCTGTGCCCATTGAGTCCACAATACCATCTAGCCATCTCATTTTTGGCCGCCCCCTTTTTCTTTTGCCCTCCACCTTTCCCAACATCAAGGCTTTCTCAAGTGAATCTTCTCTTCTCATTTGATGTCCAAAGTACTTTAGCTTCATCTTTACAATTTGACCTTCTAAGGAGCAGTCAGGGTAGATTTCTGTTGCCATCATCTTGGTTTTCTTTATATTGAGTCTCAACCCAAGATAGGAAATCCCTAACAATACATTGGTAATCTCAAAAATAGATTACTGTAATGCTCTCCACATGGGGTTACTCTTAAACAATTCAGAAGTTTCAGCAGATCCAAAATAAATAAATAAAATAAAATGTGGTGACAAGGTTGATTTGTGGGATAAGTAGTTAGTCATCTCTCTCTAATCCTGGCCTGCTTGCATTGGCTCCCTATTAGTTTCCAATCTCAACTGAAGGTACTGGTTCTCACCTATATGGCCCTACATTGTTTGGGATATTGATACTTGTCAGAACATCTCCTCCAAAGAAGATCTACCCATCTTACCCATTCCTCCCAGGCCTTGTTACTGAGGGTGGCCACACCAAGAAAGGTGAGAAAAATGTCAACAAGAAATTGGGTTTTCTCGGTGGTGGTCTGGATCCTATGGAATAGACTTTCATTGGTGATACATCAGACTCCCTCCCGCCAAATAATCAGAACTTTAAGGAAGGCAGAACTCTTTACAGTAGCCTTTAAGAATGTAATCCCAGAGCTAGCGAACCTGTAACCCATAACGTTTAATGTTCTTGATCTCTGGATGTCACTGTATGACCTTGGTACTCTTTTCTTCTTGTTAGGCAGGGTGCAGGTGGGATGGTCAGAGGGTGGGTTTGGATTTGAAGGTTGTTTTTTTATTTTATTTACACAAACTGTGGAGAATAATGGGTTTCCACTAATTAGGGCAATACAAAATTAAACAAATAAATACAGGAATGAATATTATGAGAACTGTTTATACACATTTATACACGGAAGAGAGTCATCACAGATCATGCTAAGTGTCTGTGCAATAACAGACTGAACAGGAAGAGGAGACTAAGTCTTGAGGCAAAGTTAGAAAGAAGAACCAGTGTACAGTAGTTACAAATGACAACATTTAAGTTCAATAAACAATTATTATTTACACCAGGATGAGCAAAGTGTTTCCAGGAACCTGCATACAACCCCACAGGGGCCCAAATTAAGTACTTCTGTTACTACTACTTCCCCACCCTGTTGTTATTTATTTTTTTAATCTCAAAACGTCCTCTTATGTCTTGTAGTGGAAAGTACCACAGTAAGTACTGCAGAAAGTATTCGAGTGAGTGGTATGTAATTACCATTATATATGTATGCAACTGGAGATTCAAAGTTCAGCTAGAACAGAACAGCAGCAAATAACAGTGTATTTTAACAGGTACGTCTCTACTCACCACTGTATGGTAGCTCTTCACTAATTGCTTCGTCTACAAGCAATGATGTTTCATATGTCCTAAAGGAAGAGACAGATCATTTCAACTGAAAGGTGTGACAAAATATCTTCTCAGCACATAAGTCTGTATCACTCATACCAATCTATCTTCTATAAAATGTCAATGCCACACCAATCATCCAGAACTCACCAGCATCGGGCCACATTGCGAACTGTGTAGCCACCTCCTCCTAATACCAGAAGAGGAATGCTGAAACTCTTTACATATTCCACACACTCCCTAGGAGTCAAAGATATAGCATTTAGATATTAATTGCTTTCAAAATGGCGTGCATTCATCTACAAGAGTACAGGTCTTAGGTGAAGTCTGCGGGACCTCCCCTAAGGCAGTTGGCAGGCTGGGAGTTGGTGCAGGGAGAGGAAGCAAACCAGCCTTTTGACCGCACAGAACAAAAAGCAACCCTGGATTTTGCTTCCATTAATGGAGCAAATGGCCAGTTTCTGCATTCATACACATTACACATAAATCAGGGTTCCAGCTACAATGTAATAGCTCATAAACCACCATCCTTTAAATCTAGGGTTCCCAACTTAAGGCCTGCGGTCGACCCCGGCCCGTGGCACCATTTCATGTGACACCCACTCCAAGGGCATTAAAGAAACAAAATGGCCACCCCCTTAGAAGCTATTGGGACCCCATCATTCAGACAGGGCAAAATGACTGCCCGGTCCTCAAAGCTGACAGAAAGAGTGTGAACCGGCTCTCGGTTTGAAAAGGTTGGGAACCCCTGTTTTAAATGGTTGCTGAAATGCTCTTGGAGGACATAAAACTTGCAATCCAAATGCAAGTGAGAGTTTAATGATGGATTGTTGTTTAAAGAAGAATACAAATCCAAATGTTTGCCACATAATTTCTTACAGACTAGTTCTAAGAATCTATGTAACATGGCGCCCAAGTTTAAACTCTTCAAGGTTCCAAGAGTGATAAGTGGTAAGATATGTACTCGTTCACAACAATTTATTCTAACCTGAAAAGCAGACTTTCACTACTAGCTTTCAAAAATAGATCCATGACTAAAAGTGAATAAAGATCCCATTACAGGTAGTCTTAACCCACCTGTTCTAGAAATAATTCTTAATGTTATTATTTATGACAATCATATTCTGTACAATTAAAACCAAGCAAACAGGTAAAGTACTGAGAAAAAGTAGAACTTGCAAATAAAAGAGATTAAAACCTTTCTGCTTAGCTTACCAATAAAACACACACCTTAAAGAAAACAGAGGTGGACAACTCAGGAATGAGAAATGTAAAAAGTGGTTTGGAAACCCAAATCTGCACCTGATTATCATACACATGCACACACCCAACTAGTCCAAAAAATTTCAAAGCTCCCATAGCTGTTTTAAAAGACAGAAAAAAAGTTGAAAAATCTAGTCACAACTGTTGAGGCTGAAACATTCCTTTTTACTACTGTTAACTTGTTAAGTGAACTTACCCATGTCCTCTTATACTAAGGTTAAAGCAACCCAGACGATCACATCCTAAAGAGTCAGCACCACACTGGAGGAAGGGTGAGGTAGAAAACAAAGAAAAATGAGAAACCTAAGCTTTTATCAAAATACCACAAATAATGACAACTATCAAAAAATGTTTTCGCTTAGGCATCCCATTCCCTTACCTGAAGAACTATGCACGTGGGTTGATAAAATTCTACTACTTGATTAATGACTGGTTGAAAGAGATGTTTATAACCTTCAAAAAAGAGGATACAACACTGATGTAATAGTGCCTTTTCACAGTGTGCACAAAAGACACCAACACCACAGGGAAGCTTTCCACTCACTTTGGTCATCAATGCCATCGCGCAAAGGTACATTCAGACAGTAATAGCGGCCACTCTCAGCTCCAACTTCATACATGTCACCTGGCAAGGGAAAGAAGGCAAACTGCAGACTTTTTGTTCATTTTTTAAAAAAGCTACAATTCCAATCTTTGTCAAGTAGGTCACTCCTACAGCATAGAGAAATTCTATTTCAGGTTTCAGCTATCTATTGGGGACAGATACTCTCCAATAGATAAGCATATCCAGTATGCATATCCCATTAGCAAAGTGTTCAGGTGGCCCTCAAAACTGAAGCACTTAACATTGATTCTTCTGTCACCACTGAAGATTCTATAATCAATCTTTGTTCCAGGTCATATGTAGCAATGCGAAGGTTTCTTACCTGTTCCTGGGAAGAAGTAGTTCCCATATTTGTGAAAAGACACCGTCATGACACGGTCAGTCAAGTAAAATGCCTCCTGAACGCCATCTCCATGATGAATGTCAATGTCAATGTAAAGTACACGTGGATGATACCTATCACAGAGCAGAAGTCAAGTACAGTAATACTTCGGATGTTTGCATCAGATAACACCAAAATCACATGGCGTTAAGCAATCGGGGGGGGGGGGGGATTGCATCGAATAACGTTAAGATCCTATGGGATGCATCAGATAACCGCTAAAGCCTGTGCGGTTACAATGTATCTCTATGGAGCTTTAACATTATCCAATACATCCCATAGGATTTTAACATGCATCAGATAACAGTAAAAATCGGATAACACCTAGACTTGTAGAACCAAGTTTTAGCGTTATCTGAGGTTTTACTGTATGTTAAAAGGAGGAGTTCCTGGGTGAAATCATTTATGAACAGGATCCAGAAGATAAAACTGATACTATTCCAAAATGAGCAAGGATCAAAATTTATAATTTTAATTTTAAGCAGATCACTATCACATCTGTGTTCCTGCACAAGAATCAGAGCAATAATTGCCAGCTTTCTAGGGCTAAAGAGAATATACCTTAGCAATCAATTCTTAAATTGAACAGAAATTTAAGAATGTATAAGAAAAATAAGAATTATGCAATGCTAGGAGGCAGCCAAAGAAAGACAAACAGACTAAAATCATAAAGCTTCAAAAAGAAGAATGAAAAAGAAAATCAACACAAGGGAGCATTTTTTACAAATGTACTGTATAGCCTCATTCTGTAAAGCATCTTACACAATGTCTCCTTCCCACCTCAACCAATAAAATGACATCTGCACAAACTCCTTACTTGAGCAGCTCCAAAATTCCAATCACAATGTCATTTACATAACAAAACCCAGAAGCCTGGAACACACAAAAAAGGATAAATTAGTATCAGTGAAAAGTGGCAGTAAGCCTTCCTTACTCATCAAAAGAAGAAGAACAGACTTGCCTCATTACCTCAAACTTCTTGGCATGATGGAGGCCTCCAGCCCAGTTTATTGCAATATCACAAATCTAAGAAGAAAAACATCTCATCAGATCTTAACAAAGAGCACTACACTGCTAAAATGGTGGGATATGCTAATGCGGGACGAACCTCTTCTATACCTTGAGCTAACTTGCCACATTCTGTCCACTCACTTTGATGAAAGTGGTAGGAAATTTCTGAGCTAGCTTGTACTACTCAACCATACTAAAAATACTTAACTTTTATGCAACACTTGCAAATCTATTATCACAATTTTTTTTCAACCATCCCCTATGATAGTTCAGAATTATTACTTTCATAATAGGCTGAGAAGTTGTGGCTTACCTAAGGTCACTTAGTGAATTCTTGATCAAGATTTTTTTTTAATTTGTATTACAGAGTTGTAGTTTTTATACAGTAAAACACCGGATAACGATTGGCTTGGATAATGCTAAAATCACATAACGTTAAGTAATCTGGGGAGGAGAATTGGATCGAATAATGTTAAGGTCCTACGGGATGGATCGGATAACAACCGCTAAAGCCTGTGTGGTTACAATGTATCTCTATGGAGCTTTAACGTTATCCGATCCATCCCATAGGATTTTAACATGCATCGGATAACACTAAAAATTGGATAACACCAAGACTTGTGGAACCAAGTTTTAGCGTTATCCGAGGTATTACTGTACTACACTATATTTAACAAAGGAACTGTGGTGGCTAAGTGGTTAAGATGCTGAATGTGGCGACTGGAGGGTCCAACAATCCAGCAGTTCGAGACCCAAGTGCTGCATGATGGAGTGAGCTCCTGTCTCTGTCCCAGCTCCTGCCAACCTAACAGTTCGAATGCAAGAAATTGCAAGTACATAAATAGGCACCACTTTGGTGGGAAGGTAACAGTTTTCCGTGCACTCCGGTGTTGAGGCATGCCTACATGACCACGGAAACGGCTGCAGACTCAGACACCGCTGATTCTTTGACTGTAAATGGAGATGAGCACCATATCCTAGAGTCAGATACGACTAACTTTTGAACAAGGGCAACCTTTACCGTGGCCAGGGTGGGCTCGGCCCACCCTGAGTTAGCAGTTTGCCCACCCTGACAAAGTGCGGTTTCCCATAGGAATGAATTGAAAAGAGACCATCCTGAAAAAAATATTCACCCACCCACATCTAGAATCCTGGCTATGGCCCTGACCCTTACCTTTAACAAAATTCGTTCTGAACTATCAATAATAAACACAATTTCACTGTACAGAAATATAGAACAGAGCCACGTAGGCTGCTCTGACAGTAACAGCCAGCCTATTTATTTTGAAGAGTATGAAGAGACTGAACATTGGGTTCCTCCATTACCTTATTATTCAGTTGTGTTGCTCCTTGCAAGGAGGCCCCAGTATATCGAGAACAAAATTCAAACAGCCCTGGGAACACTGGGCTAAGACAAAGAGAGAGAGAGAATTAACAAAAACAGAAGTGTTCATACATTTGAAAAAAATGTACAGGATAAAAAGCAGTACAGAATCCACAAACTGATTCAGCAGAATGCACACTGTTTATTCTAATGAATGAGCAAATGTGCTTGCAGAAGAATTTTATGAACAGCCAAAAATAAGTAGTACTGTATAGTAGTTTCATAATTCTTAATCATACATCAGAGAGTTTCACCAACAGATTTAGTGACTGTCAACATGCAGTACTATATTTCTTAGTTTCTAGACCAGGGATTCTCAACCTGTGGACTGTTGGTCAGATGTGACCCTCGGCACCATTTCATGTGGGCCTCCACCACACCAGGAAGTGTCATGTGGTGGAGGAAGGAAAAAATGGCCATCTGGCCCATGGAGCTGTCTGAGGGAGTGTGATCCGGCCCCCGGCTTAAAATGGTTGAGAACTCCTGTTCTAGACATTAACAAAATTCATCTTGGTTGTCTTAAGCAGCATTTAGGCAACAACTGTACCTAACTTTGTCTTTCTGCCCAGCTAGCAATAAGTGACTAAACAGCCTACTGGGTGAAAATAACAGAAGACACTTCTGAATTCCATAGGTTCTTAAAGCATCTCAGAATATATGCTGGAATTACCTAGTATGGTAAAGAAAGGCATGTTTGTAGACTCAGATAAAGTAGTGTTTTTACTATGGAACAAAAAATGCTCATTTTAAGCATCCTCTCTTTAACCTCTGTACTCTGATGTATTTCAAGAACTGTATCCTCATCTTAACTTCTGTTCTTTGTTGTTTTATGTTGGTCTTGGACCATAATAAAGAATTTGATTATTTTTTTTGACATAGAATATGAGGGAGATTAAAAGACAAATTCAGTATGACACTTCTCTATTCTTAACTTCAAAACTGCATTTTGACTAACGCAAGCAATGCACTGCAGACATAAAGACTGATGCCAACATGCCACTGAAACAAGCAGAAAAAAGAAAGGGAGTTTGCTTAAAATCATATACAAGTCAGGGCCAAAAGGTTATGCGCCCAGCTTGTGGAAAGACCGATGAATAAGCAAGGGAGCTACTATACAAAGAATGACTGTGTGGCATAAAACAAAGCAAACAAGAATATTCAGCATGCGGGGAATCAACTGTCTCATAAGTAATTGAAATAATCAGCAAAATGTGAGGCTGCACATTTTTAGTGAAATTTCAACACAAATAGGGTACAGAACTTCGGGGAAGTTTCCTCGGTGGTCAAAGTAATGCAAAAACTATCCAAACTACCCAGATAAAAGTTTTAACACATACCAATCATCTCCAACATTGAAAGCATTGAGGCTCTTGGTGAATCCTTGCATATTGTTAGGGCTGACCCTCTGAAGGAAATCAATGTAGTCTTCTGAGTGAAAACGGCACATGTCATGCTGGGATGCTTGGTATGGCTTAAATACCTGCAGGAAAATTTCATCCAATTTAGATCTCACTCTCAACAAGACTGGGTAGACTAGAACATGGTAAGTAACAGCTGGAAAGCTTGAATACTACTGGGGGAAAAACTGTATGCCAGTGATGGCGAACCTTTTAGAGACCAAGTGCCCAAGCTGCAACCCCAAACCCCACTTATTTATTGCAAAGTGCCAACACAGCAACAGGGGAGGAAGGAAACGCTCCCATTGGGCTGCTGGGCAAAGTGAACTCTGTGCTGGGGGAGGGAGGAAGTGCTGCAATTGGGCTGCTGGGCAGAGGGGTGGGGTGAACTCTGTGCTGAAGGAGGAAGCACTCCCATTGGGCTGCTGGGCAGAGGAGTGAGGCAAACTCTGTGCTAGGATGACTGTACAGGTGCCCACAGAGAGGGCTCTGAGTGCCACCTCTGGCACACGTGTCATAGATTCGCCACCACTGCTGTATGCAAACATAGTCTCAAACCAAACAGAACACAAGATGCTCCTGGCAGAGAAAACTGACCAATAAAAATAAAACATCAACAGAATTTTCAAAGCAAATCCAAATAACTTCCTACTGCCTTCATATTGGCAGAACTATGGGAAGCCATAAAAAGAAATAGGATTGGCAAAGCATAGGGACTTGATAATATCTGAATTGAGTAAATTAAACATCTTGGGCAAAACACAAAGAAATGTCTCCTTCATCTCTTTAATAACTGCTATATGAGAAAATAAATTCCAAAAATGTTGTGGAAGATGCAAATAATCACTGTAAAACCATGCAAATAACCATCAGATTCCAATGGCAATAGGCCAATCTTCCTACTATGCTATTTATACAAAGTGTTTGAATGAATGAATGATATTAAATTGTCTAACATCTAAAACTGAACTTCTAATTACAGCACTGGCAGACTTTAGACCTGGCAAGAGCTGGAGGGTTCAAATCTTAATCCAGCAAATAGACAATTGCTTTGAAACACATAAAATAGCTGGAGCAGCATTTGTTGACCTAACAACAACTATCACACTGTCAACGATTAAATAGTTCTATTTTCTTACTAAAGATTATTGACTAACAGAAATGGATTCCATTCTACTTCAAAACTTTGTTGAATTTCAAGTGAGGCAAAATCACTGGAGTAAATCAAAGGAACAGTCTCCCACAGGCATCATTATTTTTTAACACTTACACAAATGATCAACCATGTTTCTCATACTACAGGAGTTTCATCTTTGTTTATGTTTTTTATTTGACAGTCTAGGGGGAAAGTTTTGATTCCATCAAGCATCAGTTATTAATTAATTAACCAGTTAATTAATCAACTAATTAATTAATCTAGTTATTTTTCCAACTCTTGCCATTGTACAATATTACAGCTGCACTTAAGGACATGAAAGGAGCCTCATTTGGGCATTCCCTAAAAATCCTTTCAACCCAGAGTAATCTCTGACTAATAATAATAATAATAATAATAATAATAATAATAATAATAATAATAATAATAATAATAATAATAATAATAATAATAATAATAATAATAATAATAATAATAATAATAATACGGGTTATACATATAATAAAAAACAAAATAAAATGATAATATCTGCGTTGGAAGAGCTTTCCTTATAAAAACAATAAGCTGAAACCAAACCCTTAAAAATACAGGCTTGTAACCTCCATTTAAAGAACAGAGAAGCAAAAAGGAAGCTCCGAGTTAGCTGAGAAGACAAGACTTTGGAAGATTGCCTTACCCCCAAAGTATTTTAGTGTCACTGGACTGAATCCTGACCAACAGAAAACATTGTCTAAACACAAATTAGCAAGTTGTCACCAGAAATAACTTACTTTGGAAACTGGTGTGCATATCCACAAACAATAAGAACAATAGGTTAATCTTTGTCCTCCTTCATAGCAAAATATGCTAGTGCTGTATGGTCTAAATCAGATTATGTCAAAAAAGTAGTTACTGTATAGCTCTTAATGAATCCTAAATAATAGTTGAAATGAAGGAAAGGTTTTCTGTATGCCTCTCAAGCTCTAAACATTAAACCAGAAGAGGGTAGGCCAGTGATGGTGAACCTTGGCACTCCAGATGTTCTTAGACTTCAATTACCAGAAGCCCAAGCCAGCACTCCTGCTGATCAGGGCTTCTGGGAATTGAAGTTTAAGAACAGCTGGAGTGCCAAGGTTCACCATCACTGGGCTAGGCTAACCCTAAGGAGAGCAAAAACAACACAAGTTGCTAAATGGATGAAGAGTGTCTCGCACCAGAAGATTCTGAACCATCTGGAAGTCACTTAATATACTTCGAAACTAAGTGGGAAAAATCAAGGAATAATCAAGTCAAATGGGACTACTTGGATACGGGACAACTTTTCTGTGAATGTGGAGAAATGCTATCAATGCAACATTTCTGTGCATGCAATTATGCCCTATTGCATGTACAAAATATGGTCTAGTAAATGGCCAAGATAATGCTGTTGAAGAAAGCTGCTTCTGGTCAAAAGTGGTCTAATTGTTTTGACATTTTGATTTGTTTTGCATTTTGTCCCTATTTAAAAAACGTTCTTGGTGGTGAATTGTGCAACACTGAAAATATTTCAGTGCAATTTAAAATTATACATAATACATTCCCTTTGGATTAGTGCAACACATTCTATGTGGGACTGCCTTTTGGAAAGTGTTCAGAAATTTCAGTAGGCCAAAAATTCTGAACGTGGACTGATAACTGGAACTGGTTATTGAGATCACATAACTCCCTGTTACAAATCTTCCAGCTGCAAGTCCATTTCCAGACATAATTCAAAGTCCTGACTTTGCCCTATAAAGCCCTAAAGCTCTCTGGAAGACTGCCTCTGCCTTTATGAGACTGCCTAGATTTTAAGGAGCTGGCCTTTCTCTCGTTTCCCTCATAGGTACAAAAGTTCCTAAAAATGACTGCTTTCCAAGAAAGTTTAAAAATATTTTTTCAGTTTCGTAAGCTGCTTTGGCTTTCTTGAGGAGAAAAGGTTATGGTCGCCCTTGCTCAAAAACCAGTCATATCCAACTATAGGGTTCGGTACTCATTTCAATTTATAGCCAAAGAACCAGCGCGGTCTGCAGACATTTCCATGGACATGTGACAGGCATGGACTATACACAGAACACTGTTTGCCTTCCAAACAAAGTGGTACCTATTTACCTACTTGCAATTTCTTGCTTTCAAACAGCTAGGTGGGCAGGAGCTGGGACAGAGACAGGAGCTCACTCTGTCATGCAGCAGCAGGGTCCCAAACTGCTGACCTGCTGACCTTCCAGTTGTCAAGTTCAGCATCTTAACAACTAAGCCACTGCAGTCCCTTATGAGGAGAAAAGTGGGGTATAAATGTTTTAAATAATAAATAACTGCCCCAGCAACAAAGTTGGGCAATTTATCTTGGCAGCAGCCATACAGGCAAAATTCTAATCCAGTAAAACCTCGGATAACGCTAAAACTTGGTTCCACAAGTCTTGGTGTTAGCCTATTTTTAGTGTTATCCGATCCATGTTCAAATCCTATGGGATGGATCGGATAACGTTAAAGCTCCATAGAGATACATTGTAACCGCACAGGCTTTAGCGGTTGTTATCCGATCCATCCCATAGGACCTTAACGTTATTCGATGCAGTTATCTCCCCCAGATTACTTAACGTTATGCGATTTTAGCGTTATCCAAGGTAAACGTTATCCGACGTATTACTGTACTGTACCTTTCTTCCTTTGGGAGATAACATGTAGCCTTCCTTTGAAGGTAACTTCATTGACAAAGGACCAAATAAGCTATCACTGTTCATTTGGCAACAAAGGGCAACCAAATATGTTGACCTTTATCCTCAATGCTCAATGTTTTGCATGGCAGGGAACTGTTCTACAGCTAAAACACTTTATTTTGTATTATTTGTAAGAGTCTTGGATATATTGCAGTGAAATGGTCATCAGTAACTCAAAATTAATATTAGTGCCATAAAAATAGAGCTGTGCTCATTACTTACAATCATCTTCTTGTACAGCCCATAGTGCAACACCAGACTATGGGTCAGTGCCAAGCGATGTGGCTTCATAGGATGCCCTGCTCCTGATATGAAAAGAAGGAGAGGGGGGAAGAAATGCATATAATGTCACCAACATTTCCACATCAGAAACAGAGTAACTGACTGAGATGAAATCAATTGAATTGGCCATAAAGAAAGGTGAGCCATGCGATTGAGTTACCGTAGTTATTATATGAAGAACAAAAGAGGCTATATTCATTTTCCTCCTGTGACAAGATAAAAAAAGTCCACTATTCTTCCTCAAAAATTTGTTAACTACTTTACAAACATCCAAACAATCCTTCACAATGCTAACATCTATTGTCCTAGGCTGGTCTGTTAATTAATTATATTTTTATTTACTAATTTAATGGGTATTTCAACACTGCATATAGGCCAGGGGTGCCCAAACATTTCAGGCTGCAGGCTGGTCATATGGTTCAGCAGGCCGGACACGTGGTTCCTCCTACCAGAAGCAGAAGTAAAACACGCTCGCTGGCATAAATCCACCTTATGGCTGTTGTAAATATTTTTATGACAGCTGCAGGTGCGTTTTACTTTTGCTTCCGGTGTGGGGCTGGATGATTTGGTGTCACAGGCCGGATCCAGCCCACGAGCCTTACTTTGGGCACCCCTAATAAAGGCCATTGCGATGATCCGCTGATTGAGCAATAAATACTTTTGACTTTCACACTGCATATGGGTGAATATTTTAATAACTGAACATACAACATCAAACAACACATAACATCAAGATACACCATTTATGTTATTCAGAAGGAAAACAATGAAGCCAAAAAGATTCCAAACACTTGCAAAAATAGGTACATTTTGGACATGGTGCTAAACATAATAGTTGATAACTTTCTGATATCATAAGAAAGGCTATGGCACACATAGTCGGTGACACAAATTAAATGTGAACAACTAAAATACAAACATCCTGAGCATGTGGCACTACCAACAGGGACTCTCTCATAAGGGAAAAGACACAAGCCATTGTGTCAACTAACTAACTTCCAAGCTATGTACTGGAGGTTCTTACAATGTTTTAAATGTTCCTAACACATAATAACTAAATTATATTATGTGCCACCAAATCGGAACCAACCAAAATACAGAAATTATTGTGAAACAGGTCACTTCACATCACAGGTCACTCCACTAGTGGCATTTTTAGCCCAAGGGCTAAATTTTGGGAACCACACTTGTTTTGGCTATTGTGCTAATTATTCAAACACTAGTCTGGCCAGGTTATCATTCTATGGTAATACTGTGAGTGACTCAACATTGATCCACACATGCAAAACAAGTTGACATCGCTGTGAATGAAGCCATGTGTAAAGTGACAGGATGCCTCAAACCTACCCCAGGTGAGAAAATATACCCTCTTGTTGGCATCGCCCTATCTAAGATAAGGAGAGAAGTAGTAGCAGACACTGAGAGAACTAAGCAAGGGAATGATCCTCGACATCATCTGAATGGATATGAATCTCAAATCCGCCGGCTCAGATCCAGGAAGAGCTTTATGGCAAGAACAAACATTCTTGAGGGTACGCAAGAGCAAAATCAAATTAGAAGATGGGGGAAGGAGCTCACTGGGCAAGGACATTAAAGGAGGATATAGCTGAAGAACTCAACCTCCCCAACGTCACTTGGAGAACTCTGAAGAGGATGAGGGTTGGAGTCCCTAAATGTGAGCCCATCATGATCAAGTGGGGGCTGCTGGTGGAGAGCATGTTGTGTGAATGTGAAGAGATACAGAATCCAGGCTCATTTACTGGTCTGCCAATTATTTCCAGAAACATGCACCGATGAGGACTTAAGTTTGGCCAACGACAAAGCCAAGAAAGTGGCTTCATTTTGGAAGTCTAGGGTTTGATCGGGACATGAAAGAAGAAAAACACCAATCATCTGGGGGAGGTTAATTAATCGGACAACCTTGAGAACTAGCTGTCTTGGGTCATCAAGTTCACAGGGAAGAGTGATGGTCCCCAAGTGGACCAAATCCTACTTGAATCCATCTTGAGGGAGGACAGCAGCTTCATCAATACATCAGCTTGGGGCTAATAAGGACTTTGTGTGCCAAAAGGGCTCAAGATTAATTCTTCTACATAGCTGATTACAAATATTGGCAATCCTCATGGCAATCAGCCATGAAGATTGTCCTGCAAACAATATAATGCGGCCTTTCATTTGCCTTCAGCATCACAGCATGAGACCTGTACCATTGATCCAGTTCTGCGAGTCACTTTCTGGTCCTGAGCCCTTTTGGCATGTAAAGTCCTCATCAGCCTCAGGCTGATGTACTGACAAAGCTGCGGCCCTCCATCAAGGCAGATTCAAGTGGGATTTAATCGACTTGGAGACCATCATCCTTCCCTGTGGACTTTGCCACCCAAGGTTGTTGGTCCTCAGGGTTGTCAGATTAGTTAACTGCTGCCTGACAATCAGTGTTGAGTTGCTGGCAGTATGGTCTACTCTACTCTATTACCATAGCAGGATAACCTAGCCAAACCGAAGAGGATTAATAATAAAAAAAATTAATTAAATGTACAGTATTAACATGTTTTTTGAGCGGTAACCGTGTTAGTCTACAAATCACACAAAAACAGAAGTAAAAGACAAAAAATAAAAGACAAAACCGTTGAGGCATCTTAAGCGTATTAATTAAGTATTCATATGTTTAAGGCTCCACAATGTTTTTGTCTTTTAAGTTTTGTTTTTTACTTTTGCTTCTTGTCTTTCATGGCCTTCGGCTGGTCCTCCCGAATGATTAATTAATAAGTATGAATAACAAATGAATAATTAGAAACAAATGAACAGGTAAAGGTCACCCTTGCTCGAAAGCCAGTCGTATGCCACTCTAGAGTTCAGTGCTCATCTCTGTAAATTATAGCCAAAGAGCCAGCGCTGTCAGCGTCTGCAGACGTTTCCGTGGACATGTGGCAGGCATGACTAGACACCGGAGCGCACGGAACGCTGTTTACCTTCCCCACCCCAAGTGGTCCCTGTTTATCTCCTTGCAATTGCTTGCTTTCGAACTGCTAGGTTGGCAGGAGCTGGAGCAGAGACGGGAGCTCACTCCGCCGTGCAGTACCCGGGTCTCGAAGTGCAGTCCTTCCGGTCAGCGAGTTCAGTATTACTTAAAGGTAAAGGTTTCCCTTGCTCGAAAGCCAGTCGTATCCGACTCTAGGGGTCAGTGCTCATCTCTGTTTCTAAGCCGAAGAGCCAGCGCTGTCTACTTCTGCAGACGTTCCCATGGTCATGTGGCAGGCATGACTAGACACCGGAGCGCACGGAACGCTGTTACCTTTCCCACCGAAGTGGTCCCTATTTATCTACTTGCAATTTCTTGCTTTCGAACTGCTAGGTTGGCAGGAGCTGGGACAGAGACGGGAGCTCATTCATTGAGCATGGGGGGGGGGGGGGAACCAGCCAGAAAACCACGCAAAGTCTTCGGGCAGGTTTGGGCTCTGGAAAGCATCCCCTGAGAAGAGGGAAGCCAGGCGGGTGGACCGGGGGGGGGGGAGGAGGACCGAAGGGAAGCCGGGGGGGGCGCCCGACCCCGCTCATTCCTCGCCTCCTCAGTCCATGAAGCCCCCCCCCACTCCTCCTCCCTCCCCCCGCACGCACCGTAGTGAAAGTTGCCCACATCGGGGTCATAGAAGTAGGCCACGGTCTTCGACATGCCTTCCTCCGAGTAACGGACGGGCCGCGCGCCACCCTCCCCCTGGGCCCCGCCCCACCAGCCCTTACGTCACCGGTCCCGGGGATTCCACCCACGAGCCAAGCATTTCCGCCTTCCAACGCCGGGCAGCTCTCGCGAGGCCTTCGCGGCGCGACGAGAGCTTCGGTGCGCGCGGACAGGGCGGGAGGGGGGAAGAGAGACGATGGGGTTGCTTATTGCCTTTTGCGGAGCTTCTTCCTCCCGTCATTCTGGGGTTAGACTCATAGAACGGCTGCGCTGGGAGGGAGGCGCCTTTTTAGACCAAAGGAGTCCAACTCTACACAGAAGAACGCTGTTTGCCCTTCCCTATATTTACCTCCTTGCAGTTTCTTGCTTTCGAACTGCTAGGTTGGCAGGAGCTGGGACAGAGACGGGCGCTCACTCCGTCCTGCTCAGGGGCGGAATCCGAATCGAAGAGGTTCTGACAGCAGTGCTGTCTCATTCCCTATTCATTCGTGGGGCTTTAAATGCTAAATAAATCCGTCGCGGCAGTAGTAGACTTGAGTTATTTTTTTAAAATTAAATCTGAATTGTATTGTCAGGGAAATGGGAGGTCTAGAGACTGTAGGGGTTCAATTGGCTAAGACCTGGAAGGAGGGAGGTCAGCAGTTCGAAGCCCAAGTACTGCAGCAGTGGTGGGATGTCAAAAATTTTACTACCCCACGGTGACATCATCACAGTGTGGGCGGAGCTAACATCATGATGTCATGGGCGGGGCCCAAGAAAAAAAGCATAATAATAAAAAAATAAAAATAAGTGTACGCGCGCGCGTGCACACACACACACACACACACACACACCTCAGGCCTTTTTAGGAACTGTGGTAGTACGTCAATATAGGTAAAGGTATTAAATACACATTAAAATACACACAGACGCACCACATCCAAAGGTGAATCACTTACCCTGGGGAGCTTCAGGCTATAGGGAGCTTCAGGCTAGCAGCTTCTCTTCCTCCTCCTCACTTGGGAGGACAGCAAGGAGGCTGTGTATACGCGCCAAGCACTGTAGGCGTGCATGCACATCAAGTGCTTAGCATGTATGCACAGTAGGGGAACCAGTGAAAAGGTAAGCCCAGAAGGTGGTTCCCCCCAAAAGCTGCTACCGGTTCTCCTGGACACTGGGAAACGTTACTACCGGTTCTGGCGAACTGGTGAGAACCTGTTACATCCCATCACTGTTGCAGGATGGAGTGAGTGCCCATCTCTGTCCCAGCTCCTGCCAACCTAGCAGTTCGAAAGCAAGAAACTGCAAGGAGGTAAATAGGGACCACTTCAGTGGGAAGGCAAACAGGGTTCTGTGTATAGTCCATGCCGCCTGGCACATGTCCACGGAAACGTCTGCAGAGGCAGACAGCGCTGGATCTTCGGCTTTGAAACAGATGAGCACTGAACCCTAGAGTGGGATACGACTGGCTTTCGAGCAAGGGTGACCTTTACCTAGAGAAGCAAAGCAATCACACTTATATGTGCCCCATAGCACTTAGTGCACTCTCTGGGCGGTTCAAAAGTCAGTTAGCATTTTGCCCCTAACATGCTAGGTACTCGTTTTACTGACCTCGGAAGGATGGAAGGCTGAGTCAACCTTGAGCCCTGCCCAGGATAAATCTCATGACCTTTTGGTTGCAGGACAGCAGTTTAACCACTGCACCACTGGCGCTCCTAGCGAACATTTTGTTAGTTTATTTTAACAGTATTTAATCATTTCAAAGCGTTTCCCAAACTATGTTCTGTGAAACACTTGTGGACTTCAATTCACAGAAGGCTAAGTCAGTACATTGATCAGTGTTTTGGGGAATTGACTTAGGCTTCTGGGAATTGAAGTCCAAAAAACAAAGGTTGGGAAACTCAGGGGGTTATGCAAAGGGATCAATGAGAATACTTGTTACGCTAATCCTGATTTTTTTTAAACTTATAACTACTTATATGTCCGATGCAATTAATTTTCAATAGTCCTCGCCAAAATCCAGGACTCCACCCCCCCCCCAAAAAAAACTGATAAATCGTTAGAAATGCAAATTTTTTCCAAAACACATTTTATTCATCACAAGATAGATAATTCCCCATTAATTCAACCAACCACTATCTTCATCTTGAGACCATGTATAAATGATCGCCATGAAGTCCCACTCTTATGACTGAGGAAGTAGACTCCATCCACAAAAGCTCACCTTAAAATGTAGCAGTCTTTAAGGTGCCACAACATTTTGTCTTTATTTCTTTTTTTTTTACTATTGTTTCTTGTCTAATATTATCTGCATAGACTAATACAACTACCACTCAAAAATACACTTAGACAATAATGTTAGGAGAAGTTGAAGGCAGAGAGAAAGAGGAAGACAGTTTGGCTCCACAAAGGAAGCCAGCTCTTGAGTTTAAAGAGGCTGAACAGGGTGTTGAGGACAATACATTTGGGAGGTCACGCATTCATAGGCTCACCAGAAGTTGGAGATAGACAGACTAACCGTACATAACAAGATCAAGAGCAGCAACAGTTGAAAGTGACACTGGCAGAGGAGACAGTCACAGTGACTAACTTTTGTTACGTCTGCACAGACAAATTGAAGGAAGGAAAGGTCAGAATCAAAAGGTGACAAATAGGGTGAGGGCCTTGAATGCAGTCTTTCAGTGACTGGCATATAGAGACAAAAAGAATTATTACATTAATCAGTGCAAGGATGTAGAAGATAAGGAAGGGGGGAAATAGAGATCTTTTCCAGAGACTATATCTGTTACAATCCTAATGAGAATATGTCAACAAATCTAGAAAACAAAAACAATGGCCCACACACCAGCAGTGCTCAATATGAATTTCAATCTCCAAAAAAGGAAATGCCAAGAAATACAGTAACTGTAGAGCCATTGCTTTATTTTCTCCAGCAAGCAAAATGATGCTTTGTTGCAACAAAGGCTTTTGTCTTATATTGAGCAAGAAATAAAAGAGGTTCAAGCTGGATTCTGAAAAGGAAGAGACACCCAATATATTGCAAATCTCTGTTGGAGATTGGAGCACACCAAAGAATTTCAGAGGAAGATCAGCCTATGCTATATAGACTGCAGCAAGCCTTTGACTATATAGATCAGGGATGCCCAAACTTTTTAAGCCTTGGGTTGGTCACGTGGTTCATGGAGCTGGTCACTATGGCCCAGGGGCTGGATGCGGGCCCCAATGCCAAATAATCTGGCCAACGAATCCCTCGTCGCTCCTGGAAGCGTAAGTAAAATGCGCCTGTATGGGTGCATTTTACTTCCGCTTCCAGGAGTGATGAGGGCTTTGTGGGCTGGATTACTTGGCATTGTGGGCAACATCTGGCCCCCAGGCCATAATTTGGGCACTCCTGATATAAATTATAAGAAATTATGGGTGGCTCTGAAAGAAATGCAGGTGCTTCAACACTTGATCGTTCTGATGCATAACCTGCACTGTGAACATGAAGCTACTGTTAGGATAGAATATGGAGAGACAGAATGGTTTCCTATAGACAACGTGTCAGACAAGGATGCATTTTGTCACCATATCTCTTCAATCTGCACACAGAACATATATGGAAAACTAAACTAGAGTCAGATGTAGGAGGAGTGAAAACTGGTGGAAGGAACATCAATAAGATATGTGGATAATATCTTACTGGCAGAAGCAAATTTTAATAAAAGTAATAGAAGAAAGTGCAGGATTGCAGCTGAACATAAAGAAAACAAAAATACAGTGGAACCATGCTTAAAGAGCATAATGCATTCCATGGGATTGCTCTTTAAGTGAGTTTGTTCTTTAAGCGAAACACCATTGTAAGTGACCAATTGTGACCTCTGGTGGGTGGGATTGAAAACCCTGATTTACTTGTCAAGCGAGTTTTTGGTTGGATGTAGTTGTTGAGTGAGGCGACCATTCAGAGAAAATTCTGCTCTTTAAGCGAGTTAGTCTCTAAGCGAGGCGCTCTTTATGCGAGGTTTTACTGTAATGACTACAGAACTACACAACTTTAATGCTGAAAATGAAGAAATTGAGATAGTGAAAGTTTTTTTATACCTTGGTTATCAGTCCAAATGGGGACTGCAGCCAAGAAATCAGAAGACGATTGAGACTTGGAAGGGTAAAAATGGAGCAATTAGAAAAGATCATCAGGTGTAAGGATGTTTCACTAGAAACCAAAACCAATCATGAGCATCCATACTATTGTGTTCCTGATCACCATGTATAAATGTGAAAGCTGAACCGTAAAGAAAACTGAGAGGAAAAAATGATTCATTCAAAATATGGTGGTGGTTGTAGTGGTGAGCTGTGGATACCATCAACTGCAAGAAAGAGAAACAAAGGGATCATAGAATAAGTTGAACCTGAACAGTCTCTGGAGGCAAAAATGATGATGCTGAGGCTGTCTGTACTTTGGCAAGGCTATAGGAAATGACAATAATGCTGGAAAATGTGGAAGGCAGCAGAAAAAGACCAAACATGAGATGGATTCACTCTGTGAGGACTTGCTTGGGTTTGTGGGAACTGAGCAGGGCTGATGCGGACAGGATATTTTGGAGATCTTTCATTCATAGGGTCACCATAGGTCAGAGATGATTTAATGACACATTATGACGAAAATGTAACATGAATTCTGTACTAGTTGATGTGTCACAATTGATTTTTTAAAATCATATATAACATATTATAATAACTCCAGTGTGGAAAGGCTGCTGCTGTTGCTGAACCAGATAAAGCTGGGGGGAAACTCCAGTCAGCCTCCATCCTAAGTAATTTGTGTCTCAACAGAAAATGCTCGATCCAAGAGAATTCCTTCCAGAGTGTGTACCTGCTCCTTCATAGGGCTGTAGTTTCATCTAGAAGAGGTTGTACACCAATCTTTGTCTCAAAATCAGGAACCTCAACAATTTGTATATTAGTATATGTATCCTACTGTAATGAAACATGTTAGCTACAGTTATTTCTTGCATATACATTTATTGTATACAGTATCTAATATACAACTTACTGGCAACTGCAAAAAGAATTATATAGGTTTTTTTAAAAGAATATCAAGAATGAAAAGCTTAGAGCTAACCTAAATTATTGCACTATTCCTGGTCTGCTATAATCAACAATATTTTTACCAATATGTAATTGAAAAATGTCTTCCTATCATTTAAATCTGTCACCACTTTTCATTTATATTCCTATCATATAAATCTATCACTACTTTTCATTTTCTAAATGTTTTACACAGTGTCTTTCCCTACCCTCCTTTCATCTACTCAAGTTCCTCTTCATTCACTTTAAAACTATTTCCACTTTGGTTTTGGCATTATAACCATTTTGGCTAGCTTGAAAACATATGGCTGCCAGATAAAAGGGAAGTGTGCAATTATGTTACTATTATCTTGGCTGCTTTCAATAGTACTATGCTACCTTAAATATCTTTGTTATGTTCTCCTGGGATCCTCTTTGATTAAAGGGAAACATATAAAATGTTCTAAATAAATCTTCACCAGCTATCTGAAGCAGCTATTGTGCTTCAGTAGTCTATTCATACCTGGGTGGCCATTTCCAGAAAGTGATGCTACGACAGACTATTGCTCTACTTTGTGTGGGATTGCTAGGTTTCAGGGTGCCAGCTGAAGTCTCAGAGGCTTGCTATGCCTCTCTGGGTCTGGAGGCAGGGAAATGTGTGACAGTGAGCACTGGAACATAATATTTATGTGTGAGGTGCCTTAAAACCCGGGAAACCCATCTCCATCCTCAAACCTACACCAGTTGAGAAAAATGTATCCTCTTGTTGGTATCACTCCGTCTAAGGAGAAAAGTAGCAACAGATGCCAACTGAATTAAACAAAGGAATGACCCTCAACATCCTCCCAGTGGATATGTGCCTCAAGCAGGGCCAGAGCCAGGATTCTAGATGTAGGTGGACAAATATATCTTTCAGGATGGGCAAACTGAGTTTGAGGATGGGCAAACTGCTAACTCAGGGTGGGCAATGACCCCCCCCCCAGCTATGACCCTGGCCCCAAGTCTGCTGGCTCAGATCCAAGAAAAGCTTTATGGGAAGAACAAACATTCTTGAGGGTACACAAGAGCAAATCCAAATTAGAAGATGGAGGAAGGAACTCACTGGACAGAGAATAACATTAAAGGAAAATATGGATGAGTAACTCGACCCTAAGTCACCTTGAACAGGCTGAGAGTCAGAGTAGCTAAATGTAAGCTTAAACATGCTCAAGTGGGGGCTGCTGGCAGACAACAACATGCTGTGTGGATGTGGAGAGATACAGAATCCAGCTCATTTACTGATCTGCCGATTACTACTGAAGATGTGTACTGATGAAGATTTAATTTTGGAAAACGACGAAGCCACAAAAGTGGCTTCATTTTGGCAGTCCAAAGTTTGATTGGGACATGAAAGAAGAAGAAGATGTATCCATTTATTTAAAATATTTTACCCTGGCCTTTTCCTATAAAGGGCCTGAGGTGGCTTACATAATTTTTTAAAAAAAATTAAAAGATTAAAAAAAAGATTACAATATTAAAAGAGAATTAAACAAATATCATATTAAAAATAATGCATAAAAACAATACTAAACACACATTTTACCACAAGGCACAAGAAATCTTATTTTAAGAACTCCTTCCAGCAGCCAGTCACTAAAGGAAAGCCTGTCTGAAGAGAAATGTCTTTGCCTGCTAGCGGAAGGACAGCAAAGAAGATGAAGTGCAAACTATCTCAGGCCATCCATACTTATACAATATCTTCACTCTGGTTGCTAGCTGTTTTGACTTTATGTGACGAGTCATCTCAGAACAGCAAGCTGCAAGAATGAGATAAAGTGACTACACTTATGGAAGCTAATTGCGCAATGGATGTATTCCCTCTGCCAAGAAGAGAGGTAAGAATTATATTCTCTTCTTAAACTCACATTTCCACAACATTTCTCATTTGGGTGATGGAATATTTATGGGTCCCCCCCCCCACTGGTGGCAGCGAGGCTCAAACTGTAACATTTTAAGCTTGATAAATGCAAAACATTAATGCAAAATATTAGGATAAAATAGCAAACAAACCTTGGAATTTTCAGGGTTTTCTCCCCAAATAGAATGTTTGTACTTTTTTAAAAAATAAAATGGACATACAGTATTTTTGTCTGTTTTTAAAAACCTGAACTGGTGAAGGAGGTGAAAAAACTGGCCACGCCAGGTAAGCCCCTCATTTAGGGTACTTATAATTGTTTTTAAGATCATGTGCAGGATGTGTTACGCAGTCTTAGTATAAGTGAGATCATGTCAGATGGATGTGTAGCAGATTTCAGATTGCACTAAGGCCTAGTCAACTATACATGTGTAATTACTGCCATGGGAGATTACACATAATTACAAAGAGTAATCGCTAAGTCAGACAGCGTGAAGGGTGGTGTGCTGGTGCCAACTCTTTGATTTGCCTGTACCTGCTTGATGGCCTGGGTCTTTTCCAGTGACGTCTGTGGTATTTTGGGAATTGACAGGCCAAATTCATGACCAGAAGAGGTCAACAGCAACTGGACATGAAAAGAGGAAAGCAGAGAAGGGTTGGTAACAAAGAAAACAATAGGATCTGTTCATATCAGATAACATCTCCCAGTTCACAGGGACAAATTATACTAGCCACACTCTGAGAAGAACCCTTATTATTTATGTTTTTATTGTTACTGTATTGTGATTTTGTTAATTTGTTTAGTTTATGTATGTGAAATCCAGCTTGGAAAATACTGGCTACAATCCTGTTGCATAAAATTACTTTACCAGCTGTTGTGATTTTAATTAACTGAAGATTGCTGCATCCCCACAATGGCTTTCTGACAACAAAATGGCTTTGTAGTTTGAGGGAAAACTAATTAAAGCAAATATATGCATAAAGTATAGAAACATAAATGTGGCATTAAGAGTTTGTGTCCCAATGAATGTATTAATGTAGCCTCAGACCTATTGAATAGAATATTCTGAAGTGGGATTTTTTGTATGTTCAAATCATTACAGCCTGTGGGGACGGGGATATTGCAGACAAGGTTCAAGTGTGCAGATACTGTAACATGCAAAAGACAGAATAGGGAAGACAAATCACCACTTAGCTATAAAATGCATTGAAGTTGTACCACAATAGTTCTTGTTATATGAAGGAATACCAGGGTTTTAGGAGACCTGCTGAAACAAATAATATTCATTGTAACAGCTTCAGCTGGAACAGCATAAGTCATCTTGGTTATTATTCAACTACAGTAATACCTCCGATGTTTCCATCACATAACACTAAAACCACATAACGTTAAGCAATCTGGAAAAAAATTGTATCAAATAACATTAAATCCTATGGGATGCATTGGATAATGTTCGTTAAAGCCTGTGCCAGTTGCAATGTATCTCTATGGAGTTTTAACGTTATCCGATGCATCCCATAGGATTGTAATGTTATCCAATGCATGCATTAAAAATCGAATAACAATAAGACTTGTGGAACCAAGTTTTAGCGTTATCCGAGGTTTTACTGTACTATATATGTCGGACTGATACTCATTTAAACACTATGAAAGATACTATGATAGATAATTTATTTATTTAACTTGGGTGCCCACAACTTGTGACACCCAAACTCTTTTCTGTGCAGCTCTCCAACCTGCTTGTTACCCTCAAGGCAGATCCACACTGTTCTTCCTGCCAAAAACAGCACCTTCTTACTGATGATTTTCCTGTCCCGTTCTTACAAAAAACACAATAGCAGCATTGTTTCTCCTGGTCTCCCTGGTTCCTTCTGTGAGTCATCTCTTGGTTTTTCCCTCCATTTTGGCCATTTTGGGTACTATGCCATCCAGCCAAGCTCAGATATCTGCAATGTTAAAATTTCTTTGTTAACCTTTAAAAGTTTCCTTTTGATGTAAATTGGTAGATTAAGCCTTTTGTTACATTTTGATTTACAATGCAACCCTTTAGGCATTGGGCACTCTAATGTAGTCCTCATGACCCAGAAGGCTGGGGACCACTGATTAAATTAAATAAATAGATCTGCTCTTTAAAAAACAATTCTAGGATCATTACATCCCAATAACAAGCATGGTCACTCTTAAGTAATGTTAATTAATTAATTGAGATTTACGTACTTAGAAAAATGGAAGTGGGCAACTAAAGGACTGCAGGAATCACCATGCTCTACATAGTGCCCTGGAAAGGAAATGGGTATTTCATTCTTTTCTAGAGGCATTTTTAGTTCCAGTTTTCAACACAGAGAGTGAAAAAAAAAACACATTGGCAGGGTGGCTGCCAAATTTCCTACAGTTTAAATAAAGTTTTAAAATGTACACAAAGCAATCCCCCTTCAGTCTCCTACAACCCAGACAATAATGATGTCCATCATATTTTAAACTGAACTAAATTCCTGGCATTTGATAAATACAAATTGGCTGAAATTCTTTTCCACATTTACACAAATGGTTTAACTTTTGGAAGCAAATTGCCATAAATTAAGAAATCAATGTCTATAGGGATTCCCCCCGCCCCCAACATGACAAATTGCATCTGAAGATTATGCCATTCATGTCACTGAGCAATAGCATTTTGGCCAATGAGTAGTAAATGAAAGTAATTGAAGACAAATTAAGTTCGACAAGCTCAGAAAGAAATTAATTGGAAATAATGGATAAATTAATTGAACAAGAGATAAGTTGAAAATTTATTGGCAAAGTTGTCAGATGGAAGATTAATTGGCATCAGTGTTGTAAAGTATAAATGCCCATTTTTAATTCTAAAATGTTTGTATATAAGTTAACATATGCAAATGTCATACACACTTGTGTTTGTGGACTAAAGCCTTTATATACATAGCAACTAACTTCCTGCAAAGTAACTGTAGGCATCTGTGTCCCTTTACAGAGGAATTTTATGACATAAATATGCCAAGCAGCTGCTATGCTAGACCTAAAGTTAATACAACATAGTCACAGTCTTACATGGTTCCAACAGTAAAATTAACAGCACAATACTGTACCTCTATAAATAAAAATAACATAGCAAACTTGACAAATGCATTCAAGCACCAGTCTTACATGGCTCAAGCAGCAAAGTCAATAGCCCAATATCTCTAGAAA
Source organism: Furcifer pardalis (assembly GCA_030440675.1). Lineage (NCBI taxonomy): Eukaryota > Metazoa > Chordata > Lepidosauria > Squamata > Chamaeleonidae > Furcifer > Furcifer pardalis. Next base: position 149,837,066 of record CP126891.1, read on the forward strand.
TAAAACTAGAATAGCAAACTGGATAAATGCAATCAAATACCAGTGGCAAAATGGACACACAGATACATCCTTTTCATGCCTTAACCTTCACCACAAGTAAACAAGTACTGTACCTATATAACATATCACTAGTGGAATGGAAGAACGAAATGGTAACACCAGCTTTAATAGCATTAGCATCTACGGACAACAGATTTTAGCACAGTCCTATCCATGCTTACATAATTTAACTAGCCTAGTTGTATTTGGAGGAAGGAAATTTCATTGTATTTAAGTCTTGAGTAAGCAGAGTTTTTTTCTCTGTGTTTATTTCCCAAGAATTAAAGAGTAATAGTCACTTCCTGAGTTTATTTCATGTAGATGTTAATGGGGGAAAAGAGGTACTGTGGGGTATTCATGATTTTAATTTGGAGAGGTAGTTGAATTGCAATCTGACTTTGTCATTGTTTTGGGTGGTGTGGATAAAGTGACAGGTAAGGTGCAGTAAAGTGACAGACATAAGCTCTGTGGTCATGAAAACTCACTGGGTAGTGGCACTAGTAAAACTACTCCTTTGTTATCTCATATACCTTGAAAACCCTATTGTGGCTGCCATAATTTGGATGTGATTTGATGGCATAGATAGAACACCAAAACATAACTTAAAGCATAACCTTAAACTGGAGGTTTCTTACTCTTTATGGAATTTCCCTGTTTTTTTTAAAAACAGGTATACATACATAATGACAGGCTCAGTCTATCATGACTAAATAACGTATAAACAATGTTTTGTTTTTACACCACTGTAAAAAGGGGGCAAACTGTCAAAAAGTAAATAAAAATCTAATTCTCACTTTACAAAGCAGGCTACCTGCTCCCAGCTGATTCTAACTTCTAGCTGGTCCACTAAAGCTTCCATACTCACAAATGAAAGGGAGCTGTTTATGCCTATTTCTTCAAGAGACAAGTTCTTTGTAGTATAAGATGTTAGGCTGCAACTACATGACCAAATACTGTGGGACTTGCTCCACTTACGAAAAGGGAGAATGTATTTTACTGACTGCGTAACACAGGGGCTCCAAACCTTTTTGAGCCGGGGGCCGGGTCACACTCTCCCAGTCACCTTTGAGGGCCGGACGACCATTTTGCTTTGCCTGCACGATGGGGGTGGCCATTTTGTCCCAACAGCTTCAAAGGGGTGGCTATTTTGTTTCTTGACTGCCCTTGAGGGGGGCACATGAAATGGCTCCATGGGGTGGATCCAGCCCACAGGCCTTAGGTTGGGAACCCCTGTCATAACACAAAGGCTGATTTCAATTGGTCCAACCCTATTCGCTCCCAAACTGTTTCCCCCCCCCCTCTACATTTTCAAGCAGAATGGTTCAAACAGGCTTTCTCCCCCTGCCCCCCTGTGTGATCGTAGTCTGATCTTGTAAAGATGGGCAGGTGTGTCTGTAGGACCACATCCCACAGAATTTGATCAGACAGTGGCAGCTTCAGTTAGCAAACTCTGTACCTGGGCTCCCTTCCTTCAAGCTGGTGGCTTACATAACCCAATGCTCCTGCAGACAAGCAAATTCCCCACAGATCTGAAACAAGCATGTCTGGAAGATGGCTTGGTGAGGAACTTTCTTCTTGAGCTGGCCATTCTCAGTGGTGGAGAGATTTAAGTCTCCTACAGTGGACAGGTCAAGCATGTAACCCCTCAAACAGTGTGCCAGAACACACTGCTTTTCCCCCTCATGGAGGACCAGCACAGAGTGTTATTGCTTGGGAAGGGAAAGTAATTAAACATCTCATCCACAAAGTGGATGAAAGCTCACATTTAAATACAGGAGTTCGTCTTTAAGGTACCACAACTGGTTTTGTCTTTTGTCATCCTTTTGTTGTTTATAGCCAAAGAGTCTGCACTGTCTGCATCTGCAGACGTTTCCATGGACGCGTGGTAGGCATGATTAGACACCGAAGTGCACGGAATGCTGCTACCTTTCCCACCGAAGTGGTACCTATTTATCTACTTGCAATTTCTTGCGGTCCCATTTTTTTCTTTGCTTTCTGCAAACTTGGCTGTCCAGGTGTTCTTGGACTTCAATTCCCAGAAGCCCCAATCAGCAGGAGTGCTGACTTGGGCTCCTGGTAATTCAAGTCCAAGAACATCTGGAGAGCCACATTTGCAGACCACTGCGCTAAACCAAGGGTGCCCAAACTTTTTGGGCCGTGGGCCGGTCACGTGGTCCAGCGGGCCGGTCACGTGGTCCCTCCCACTGGACGTGGGAGCAAAACGCCCCTTGCAATCTGTTTGGCAACAGGATGAGATAGCTTTTAAGCTGCCTTAAAAAAAGGCGCATTTTACCTCCACTTCCGGGAGCGCGGGCTGGATGAATTGGCATGGAGGGGGACAGTGGTGGGATGTCAAATTTTTTATTACCCCACCGTGATGTCACCAGTGTGGGCGGAGCCAACATCATGACATCATGACATTGTGGGCGGAGCCAAAGAAAAAATAATTAAAAATAAAAATAAGCAAGCACACACACACCCCTCAACCCACCCACCCACCCACAACACAAAGACAGCAAGGAGGACAGTAAGGAGGCCGTGCATATGCGCCAAGCACTGTAGACATGCAGGCACACCAAGTGCTTGGTGCACATGCGCAGTGTGAAAAGGTAAGCCCCGAAGGTGGTTCCCCCCAAAACCTGCTACCGGTTCTCTGGGACACTGGGAAAAATTACTACCGGTTCTGGCGAACTGGTGAGAACCTGTTACATCCCATCACTGGAGGGGGAGCTGGATCTGGCCCACAGGGCCGTAGTTTGGGCACCCCTGCGCTAAACGTTTGAAATCGTGCCAAAGAGTCTAACACTTCCACTTTCAGCCCTGCTGCAGTGGGGTGGGCACGTGGCAGGCCTCCTCCTCCTCCTGGCCTCGTGGCTCCCCAGAGCCTTTTTGGGCCAAGGCTCCTTGAGAAGCCCTTCAGTTGCTGCCTCTCTCAGGCCTGGGGGATCTCCTGCAGCCGAAGGGGCGCCAGAGCTTCAGAGGGAGGAGGGATGTGCTGAGGGTGGGGAAGCAGAGGATGTTTGCTGCTGCTGCTGCTCCCGCTCAAATTCATCGGTCGCCACCTAGGTAGCCAGGAATAGCTCTGCCTCCTTGGCTGGTCCCTGTGTGCCTTGTGTGTGTGTGTGTGAGAGAGAGAGGGGGGGGGGCTAGTTAGCGAGGCGAAGGTAAGGGCGCAGGAGGTTGCTAAGACTGAGACAAGGGGCCGGTGGGCCGGTTTTTGCCCCGCAAGCAAGCGAGGCGGCCACCTTGAGGCACCGCGTCGCGGCACCGCCAGGCTGCGCCGGGAGATGGGCAGCAAGGGGCTCAGCGTTTGAGGCGCGCTCGGGGTCGGCGAGGGGGGGAGAAGAAGAACCCTGGGGCTGGGACCGAGGCCGGGACAGAAGAGGCGGTGCGGAGGATACTGAAGTCAATGCGGAGCCTGGGAAGGTCAGGCTGGCAGGCAGCTCTGGAGAAAGGTAACGCCGAGGAAGGGGTGGTGGTGGTGTCTTCTTGCATGGGGGTGAGGGGGACGGGGGAATGTATAACGCCGGGCTGACTGAGGCGAGGGTCCTCGGAGATGTGGCTGTGGGGGGCACCTTGAGTGCGTTTAATTACAGTAGGCAGGGGAGGGACCACCCGCGGAGCCCTTCGATGAGGATGAGGATAAATATCGCCTCAGACATTATTCTGGGTTGAAAGGATTTTTTGCTGGAGAAACTCTCCCCTCAGGGGACGCCCGAATGAGGCTCCTCTGATGACCCTTGGCGCTCAAACCGTCACACTGTCCCCGGGTCTATAATAATAATAATAATAATAATAATAATAATAATAAGTATCAGACATTATTCTGGGTTGAAGGGATTTTTGCTGGAGAAACTCCTCCCTCAGAGGACGCCCGAATGAGGCTCCTCTCATGACCCTTGGCGCTCAAACCGTCACACTGTCCCTGGGTCTATAATAATAATAATAATAATAATAATAATAATAATAATAATAATAATAATAATAGTGTCAGACATTATTCTGAGTTGAAGGGATTTTTGCTGGAGAAACTCCTCCCTCAGAGGACACCCGAATGAGGCTCCTCTCATGACCCTTGGCGCTCAAACCGTCACACTGTCCCTGGGTCTATAATAATAATAATAATAATAACAATAATAATAATAATAATAATAATAATAGTGTCAGACATTATTCTGGGTTGAAAGGATTTTTGCTGGAGAAACTCCCCCCTCAGAGGACGCCCAAATGAGGCTCCTCTCATGACCCTTGGCGCTCAAACCGTCACACTGTCCCTGGGTCTATAATAATAATAATAATAATAATAATAATAATAATAATAATGTCAGACATTATTCTGGGTTGAAAGGATTTTTGCTGGAGAAACTCCCCCCTCAGAGGACGCCCGAATGAGGCTCCTCTCATGATCCTTGGCGCTCAAACCGTCACGCAGTCCCTGGGTCTATTAAAATAATAATAATAATAATAATAATAATAATAATAATAATAATAATAATAATAAGTGTCAGACATTATTCTGGGTTGAAAGGATTTTTGCTGGAGAAACTCCCCCTCAGAGGACGCCCGAATGAGGCTCCTCTCATGACCCTTGGCGCTCAAACCGTCACGCAGCCCCCGGGTCTAGAGGGATAATAATAATAATAATTTCGTGTCAGACATTATTGTGGTCTTGAAAGGATTTTTTGCTGGAGAACCCCCCCCCCCCGGCCGCGCCTTTCGTGTCCCTTGGCGCTCAAAGCGTCGCGCAGCCCCCGCCGGGTCTCGAACGGCCGGCTTGGCCAGACCTTCCAGCTCCCAAGGGGAGCTTCTTAGCCACTGAGCCACCACACGGCAGGAGGGAAGATAGGCGCTCGGCCGGGCAGCAAGGCGAGGCGGCGGCGGCGAGAGGCTGCCGGTGCCGCAGCGGCCCGAGCGCGTAGCCCGCCGTGTCCTTGGGAAGGAGCTTCCCGCGCCGTCGTCTCCTCCTTCCCGCAGTAGGAGGAGGGCGAGGGGGAAACGGGTGTCAGCCCCAGCAGAAGCGCTGGGAAAGGCGGCGGTGTGTGGGAGAGAAAGGCTTCTGCCAAGAAGGGGATGGAGTCGCGGCTGAGCGCCTGGCCGGGCTGCCGGTGTCCTTGGGAGATTCCCAGTGGGGAAGAAGGGGGGAACGACTTGGAGAGAGGGGGGCAAAGAAAGAAAGAAAGATGGGGCTGGAGATGACTGGGAAACAGTCAAGGCAGCCATAGGGGAAGCAAAAAGGAGCGCACTGCTCAGGGCATCTCTTAAAATGGAAGCAGCAGCAGCAGCCCCTCCTCCTCTCAAGTCAGGATTCTTCTTTCCTGTCCCGATCAAACCCTGGACTGCCAAAATGAAGTCACTTTCTGGGCTTCGGTGCATCATCGGCAGACCAGTAAATGAGCCGGATTCTGTATCTCTCCACATTCACACGCCAGCATCCTCCATTTGATCATTTAGGTCTTGCATTTAGGGACTTTGACCCTCAGCCTATTCAGGGTCCTCCCAATTGATGCAAGGGAGGTTGAGTTCCTGAGCTATATCCTCCTTTAATTGTGTTCCTTGCCCACTGAGCTTCTTTTTTTCATCTTCTAATTTGCTTTTTGCTCTTGTGTACCCTCAAGAATGTTTGTTCTTGCCATAAAGCTCTTCCTGGATCTGAGCTGGCAGACCTGAGGCTCATATCCATTCAGAGGATGTTGAGGCTCATTCTCTTGCTCAGTTCTCTCAGAGTTTGCTGCCAGTCAGGTCCTGGTGAGAAACAGGGATTCTCTTGTAGCTTTTCCCTCCCTGTCCCATTGTGCTACTTGGATGGATGGGAGGGCACAAAGCTTGTTCAGTAGGAAGGGAAGAATCTTGTAGCCATCAGGCCAAAACTTGGTGAGCATCCCAGGTGTCTTGCAGCCATCTCTCAGGAGGATGGAAGTGCTGCTCAGACAGAAGAGGGCTTTTGAATTGTTGGGTGACCCTGGAAGACAGAGGAAGAGGTACAATGTTTCACTAGGAGTCCTGAGTTGGATGGGGAAGATGTACAGTGGGTACCAGACAATGCTGAGCCTTATCCCATCTTTCCCAGATCCGAATGACGGAGCAAGATGTCACCAACGAGGAGGATGGGGATGCCCAGCACAGTGTGTACATGTTGTTCCTGTTGGTCCTGGTCTTCTTTGTCATGGGCCTTGTGGGATTCCTCATTTGCCATATCCTGAAGAAGAAGGGCTACCGATGCCGGACGTTCCATGATGAGCTTGACTCTGACAACAAGGACTCAGTGACCCCAACAGAAGATGGTGAGTAACAGGGAGGGAGAGAAGCCAAGTGTGAAAGAAGGAATAGTGACAAATCTATACAGACATCATTTTGTAAGCAGTGAAGGTTTGTCTCTTATGTATGGTATATAGAGAACTGCCATCCTCTTTTTTGCCTATCTCTTTACTTATAATCATAGGGACTGTGGTGGCTTAGTGGTTAAGATGCTGAATTTGATGACTGGAAGGTTGGCAGGTCAACAGTTTGAGATCTGAGTGCTGCATGATAGAGTGAGCTCCCATCTCTGTTCCAGCTCCTGCCAACCTAGCAGTTCAAAAACAAGAAATTGCAAGCAGGTAAATAGGTACCACTTTGGTAGGAAGGTAACAGTGTTCTGTGTGCTCTTCTGTCTAGTCATGTCTGCCATGTTTCCACAGAAATGTCTGCAGATGCAGACAGCACTAGCTCTTTGGCTGTAAAAGGAGATGAGCACCGAACCCTAGAGTTGGATACGACTGGCTTTCAAGCAAGGGCTACCGTTACCTTTACCTTCCTTACAATAAGTCCATGGAGTGTCAATAACTAGCCATTAAATAGCTAATTAAAGCTTATCAGTTCCTTTTCTACAAAGATTGGCTCTAATGCTGCCTCTGTCTCTAGTGGAGAGGGATCCCCATCATTGGCAGAGATCACTTGGCCAATGAAGGAGCAGTGGGGGAGGAGAAGCAACAGAAACTGAGAAGTCTGAAGGACCTCGGTATAGGATGCTGTTGGAGCCACCAGGCCCATCAAAAACTCAGAAGGACAATAGGAACCTGTGCCCTTTGGATAAACATGCTGGAGCATGTGTTGGCTGGATGGGCATGCTTACATTTAGGGTGCTAGTCTGCTGGAGACACACACCCTCCCAGTTTTTGTTTGTTGCTGAAAAGTTCATTCTGCTATACCTCCTTTACAGGGAGGAAGAGAAAGTTTAATTTTGCTGTGGATTTCACTATTGACTGGAAAGTTGCATTGAGGAACAACCCTTTATTTCAATTTATTTCATGTGTGTGGCAGAGAATAAACGTTGACTAGCCAAAAAAAGTTCTATGGATACAGCAAAACTAATAGTATCTGAAAGACTAACAGATTTTATTTGGCATAAGCTTTTGTGGGCTTTAACTGACTTTTTCAGATGCACCTTTACATTTCAACTAATGACTTATAATTCACAAAATCTTTGTCTTGGGTGAGGAACATCGTCTGAATATAATTGACAGTCCCACTTAGAGTAGACCATTGATTCAATTACTGACTCATGAGAAAACATTTATATACATTCCATTGATTCAGTTGCTGAAGTCCAGTAATAAATTCCAACTAGAGTAGGCCTATTGTATTAATGAGGATTTGGTGAATCAACACATACTGTATATACATTCTATTGATCCAATAGATCTACTCTACTTGCAATTTATTTCTGAATATCAGCTAATGAGTTTGTTCTTGTTGGAACTACCATTTGGGTTAAATTTTGTACAAAACATGTAGAAGTAAGCTGAAAAACCCCTTTTAATTTATAAAAAAAGGAAGGTAAGAAATGGGGTAGAATGGGAAAAAGTTTTCCCATCTCTCCTTGTCTTTGATGCTGGGCTATGTATGTAAGTACATAGTAAATCAGAGGGCTGTATAGAACACACAAAAAATGCAGCTTCCAACTATTCTCTCAATGAAGGACTGGGCCAGCAGCAGCTGTATCAGAAGGCTGTTTGATTAATGTTCTCTAACCTTGTCATTGTTTGACTTTAGTAAATCTCATAATACAGTATCTGGAGACCTTATGGATGTAGTAGAATAAGCCTGCATGTTATGTCCTTCAGATGTTCTCTCACAGTGACTTAAGACCCTCTGCCTCCAGACCTTGCACCCAATCTAGCCCTCTTACATAGCTTACAGCAGTGGTGGTTAACCTTGGCACTCCAGGTGTTCTTGGACTTCAATTACCAGAAGCCCAATTCAGCACTCCTGCCGACCAGGGCTTCTGGGAATTAAAGTTTAAAAACATCTGGAGTGCCAAGTTTAGCCATCACTGGCCTACAGCAAGCGTCTTCTCTGTTTGGTTGCTTTGGCTTTGTGCTGCCTACTTTTCTTTAGGCCAGGGGACTGCAAACTTGGCTCTCCAGGTGTTCTTGGACTTCAATTCCCAGAATCCCAAGTCAGCACTCCTGCTGATCAAGGCTTCTGGGAACTGAAGTCCAAGAACAGCTGGAGAGCCATGTTTGCTGACCACTGCCTTAGGCAAAGCTGAGGGGAAGATCAATGTATTCATCTGCCAGTGAGAACTGCTCTTGATAGGTGGCTTCTGATTCTTATCGCATCATTTTTCTTCTTCAAATGTCTCATCTGTTCTGAATATTGGCTCTCATCATGGTGATAGTCTTCCTGTTCTTTACTCCTCTGCAGAAGATGGCTCCGTGATCATAGTGTGTGGATCATTTCATGGAAAGCTGGGATCCACCTTAAACTAATTCACGCCAATGGGATTTTCCCTGTCTGTCACTCTTTTTTTGTGAAAATGATTTTCAGGAAAAAACGTATACTCAGACAAGAGTAACAGCTGATGACTCCTTGAAAGAGTTCTTCTGAGGACATACCTCACCAGTCTCTCAGTTTCTTTAGTCACAAAATACATCGACGTCCAGGGTCTCTCTTCCCATGGATCTTCCCTTGCATAGCAAGTTGGAGTACAGTATTCTATATTTCATGCTGTTCCTTATGACATGGCTAAGGTATTGGAGCTTTCTTTGCTTAATGGACTTAAACAGTTCTTGTTCTTTATCCATCCGGTGCAATATTTATACATTACTCACCAGGGCCGTAGCAAGGGGGTGGCAAGGGTGGGTTTTGCCCACCCTTAGTTAGCGATTTGCCCATCCTCAAGCTCCTAGCTGCTTATAAATATGACACATATATATGATATTGTTGCCCATCCTGAAAAAATGTTTGCCCACCCACATCTAGAATCCTGGCTACGGCCCTGTTAGTCACATGGTCAACCCATTATATCCTTAGCAGCTGTCTGTAGATCCAAATTTCAAAAGCTTCTATCCCCCCCCCCCCCCCCGGTGCTTTAGTCAAAGTCCAAGCTTTGACTCCATATAGCAACACTGGGAATGCACAACAGCTCACTATTTGGATCTTGGTAGTGAGAGTTAGATCTGTACTGCATAACAAATATCACATTTTTCTATTCATATTTTAATCTCTACCTCAGGATCCCACTTTTCATTTAACATATTCCCCAAATTGACAATTGTATCCACTCTTTCAATTTCTTGTGTTCCTACCATTCACTTGTCATGAGTTGATGCTCATCTTATAACAAGATATTTAGTCTTCTTGGTGTTGACATCAAAACCATATTCTGAGCTTGAAGCGCTAACTCGATCCAGCATCAACTTAAGATCTGCAAGGTTTGTGGCCAACAATACTGTGTCATCAGCGTATCTGATGTTATTCAGGTATTCCCCATTAGTTTTAATGCTGATATTTAAATCTGATAGTGCTTCTGAAAAAATTACTCTCTGAATATATGTTAAACAGTGTTCTCTTTTAAGGTAGTCTGATCAGTTATGCTTGTTGATTTTATTTACCTATGTGGGGTTTTCAGCCAAAATTCTTTAAAAAATATATTTTACTTACTGGTAAATGTCCTGATTTATACCTCTAGGGCAGTGGTTCCCAACAAGGGGTACACAGCCCACTAGTGGACTTCAATTCCCAGAAGCCTAAATCAGTACATTGGCTGATCAGTGCTTTGGGGAAATTACTTAGGGTTCTGGGAACCGAAGTCCAAAAACCAGCATTTGGGAAACACTGCTCTAGGGATATGCACATCCCAGGTTGGGAATCACTGCAGTATAGCACCAACAAAAAGAGAGAGAGGGGATTTGCTAACTAGCACTTCCTTGCAGCTTGTTAAGGTAGTTCTGTTGTAGCCATGGCTCCTGCAAATCTGGATAGCTACAGAAAAAAATGCCTTTACAAGCTGCAAATGAGCTGATTGCCAAAATCCTCGTCTCTGTGTGTCAATTTCTGTGTGGTTGGCTAAAGTAAATTATCTTGGGAAACTGGCTTTCTGGATGAGAATTCTTAGAGAATCCATGCAGATTTCCCCCCACCATATAGTCATGCCCAATGCCAATAATTGATTTGATATCAGATCAGATGTACCTGCAATGTGAGTATTGAATAACATGTGTTCATTGTATGCTCTTAGCCTTTCATGTGCCTCAGCCTTGTTTCTGGCTGTTCATTCTAAAGAAATATACCTATACATTTTCCTGATGTTTTCAAACCGTGAGCAAAGAGCTACACTATTAAGGGTAGTTCTTTTAACCTTTCTCAGTGTTGTGGCATTGTGAAAAGGCTTACCATGTTAATAGTATAGAAGTATTTTCTTTTTGTGTGGGGTTTACTCCTAAGAATATATATAAATATATAGTTTGCAAGGAAAAATGACTTTACAGAACTATTTTGAGCTTGTGGTTGTAATTATATGTACCATATAAAACCATAGTCAAATTAATGCCTGTAGAAAAGTGACCACACTTCTATAGGCTTCCTAAAATGGCACCTCACACTATAGGAAGTTAAACCTGAATTTAGGGACACATAGGCATGGAAGATGACCTTCTGTTTAATCAGTTAGGAGAGAATTAAGAACTTAAACATAGCAGCTTCCTAGATCACTGTTCTTTTGTAGGCGTATGCAGTTTCTTTTCCTTGATTTCCTTGGGACTTCTAGATGTCTGTTAATACTCTTCATTAATACTCTTATATTAACATCATTAATACTCTTATATATCTTCATTAATTGTCATATTTTTTCATTCCAGGTGAGGATGATGAGCTGAATGAGGACACTGTAGAGAAAATAGTGAAGTGCATAATTCAGAATGAAGGTTGGCTTAACCTTGGTGTCATTATTGGGAATTCTCAATACTTGAAGACCTTGCTTTGACATCTACGTATATGTTTTTCCCTTTCTCTTAGCAAATGTGGAAGTCCTGAAGGAAATGCTGGGGGAAGGTGATACTGATCTTCCACTGGCCATACCTGTGCCTAGGTGAGGAGAGTCTGTAGGTGCATCTTGAGGCCAACCTTATTTTGAGCTTTGTCTTCTAACCTCTTTCTCATTCACATTAATTCTTGGTAACTGGATGAAGGGCCTGCTGTCACCAAGGAACACCTGAAAAAAATTAAAGTTGGCCATTCTGCACAAAGGAGAAGCTGAGGCTCATATTCCCCTTGTTACATGGGTCCCTCAACATTTTAATTTCAGCATAGTTTGGGTGTTTGAAACAGAAGATTCAAATGGAAGCACTATGGCTGCATTGTGTTCTTGCACACCTCACATTTATGCCTTAAGGGTCTTCTGCAGGAGACTTTCTTGGTGAATTGAGCTTTATAGCTTATATTTTTCTCTGTCATTTTTAGCAATTGCTAAGATTTTCTGCATAAAATGAAAGACTGGTCTTGTTTCTGTGTAGTTCAGGGGCGCCCAAACTTTTCAGGCTGCGGGCTGGTCACGTGGTTCAGGAAGCTGATCACTAAGGCCCAGGGGCTGCATCTGGCCCCCGATGCCCATTCATCCAGCCTGCGATGCCCTTGTCGCTTCTGGAAGTGGAAGTAAAACACGCCCATATAGGCACACTTTACTTCCACTTCCAGGAGTGATGAGGGCTTTGTGGGCCGGATGAATGGGCATTGGGGCTACATCCAGGCCCCGGGGCGTAGTCTGAGCACTCCTGGTGTAATGGCAGGTTGTTTTGTCACTTGAATACTGTTTGCAAGAAGATCTAATGGCCAAAGGGGGATTGTTCTGTCGCAATCATTTGGCAATGAATTGATATTTTGCTATCTTTCCTCTAGTGGGCTCTGTCCACATCGCAATAGCCAAGATGGTGGATTGCCTCACCACCACACAGTACACTTGGGTTCAACACAAGCACCTTGCATTCATTGTAGCAAGAAAAAGAGGCATCCTTTGCATCATCAGGGAAGGTCCAAGGAGTCCAAAGGCAAAATGCATCCTGGGGAAACCACTGTATTCTCTGTTGGCAGGTAACTGTTCAAATAATATTTGGGTTTTGTTTAAGGCATTTATGTGTAGTCCTTCTTCCCATTAGGTTTTAGGAGAGTTCCACGCCACACAAAACATTAAAAATATACAGTTGTACCTCACTTAAAGAGCATAATGTGTTCCACAGGATTGGTCTTTAAGCAAGTTTGCTCTTTAAGTGAAACACCATTGTAAGTGACCAATTGTGACTTCTGGTGTGTGTGTGTGTGTGTGTATTGCAAACCCCAATTTATTTGTTAAGCAAGTTTTTGGTTGGTTTTATTTGTTAAGCGAAGCGAACATTCAGAGAAAATTCTGCTCTTTAAGCGAGTTACTCTTTAAGCGAGGTTTGACTGTAATGGAATATCTCATTAAACTTATCTAGAGTATTAGCAATAGGTATTGAGGTGTACTGGAAGCAGCGGCTACAGCAGCAAAATTTAAAATGGTAGATCATTTCCTATTTCTAAACATTGTCTAAAAATAAGGAATTTGATTGCCTTTTTATAGGCAAAAAGGACTGTTGTGGCTTAGAGGTTAAGACTGCCAACCTAGCATTTCAAAAGCAAGACATTGCAAGTAGATAAATAGTTAGCACTTCAGTGGGAAAGTTACAGTGTTCTGTGCACTCTGGTGTCTAGTCATGTGTGCCACATGTCCACAGCAATGTCTGCAGATGCAGACAGCACTGAGCTGACTCTTTGGCTGTAAATGAAGGTGGGCAACGAACCGTAGAGTCAGATATGACTGTCTTTCGATCAAGGCTACCTTTACCTTAAAATGATAAGATCTTTTTATGTGTTTTATGTTATGATGATACATAACACTTACGTATTATGAAACATTGTGATATCCACTGTTTACCACGATGACTGACAGCAGGGGAACATGTAGCAACAACAGGTGGAACCAGTCTGGGGAAAGTGGTGACTAAGAGGTTGCCAGTATTTGAAGAGAAGAGAGACTGGAAAGAGGACTTTCCTGGGATATTACATATTTCTGTGTAACCAACAGCAGCAATGTAATTGCTAGGTTTCAATATAGATACGTTTATAACAACTCAAGGCATTATTCGACAAGAATGAAAAATGTAATAATATGTTTACAAGAAACTCATATTTTTTAAAAAAAAGATAAACAATTACTGTATTATCCAAAACTAGCCAAGGAATTTATTGCAGCAAATATGAATAAGAAAATAAATGGTGTGATATTCTATATTAATATACTGTCAAACCTCGCATAAAGAGTGCCTTGCTTAGAGTGCTTCGCTTAAAGAGCAGAATTTTCTCTGAATGTTCGCTTCACTTAACAAATAAAACCAACCAAAAACTCGCTTAACAAATAAATTGGGGTTTGCAATCTCCCCCACAATTGGTCATTTACAATGGTGTTTCGCTTCAAGAGCAAACTTGCTTAAAGAGCCATCCTGTGGAACGCATTATGCTCTTTAAGTCAGGTATGACTGTATATTAATCCAAATCTACATCCAAAAGAGATTAAATTAGATGATCAAGCAAGGTTTGTCATAGTGGAAATACAGTGGGTAGACCAAAAATAGGGATAGTTGGGTTATATGCACCAAATGATCAAAACATTAAGTTTTATGGTCATGTCCTTTCTTGATCTGACAGATAACTGCCCATTTACCTTGAGGAGGATGGGAATTTGCTACTACAGTCAAACCTCGCATAAAGAGCACCTCGCTTAAAGAGTAACTCGCTTAAAGAGCAGAATTTTCTCTGAATGTTCACTTCGCTTAACAAATAAAACCAACCAAAAACTCACTTGCAATCCCCCACCAGAAGTCACAATTGGTCATTTACAATGGTGTTTCGCTTAAAGAGCAATCCTGTGGAACACATTATGCTCTTTAAGCGAGGTACAACTGTATTTATTGGTCTCACTTATCTTGTATTTTTTTCTTTTTATCTTAGATTCCATGTCACTCACATCGGAAAGAAATCTGGTTCCCATGGATCACAGGAAGAGTCTTTCCAAAGCAGCAAGCAAGATCTCAGTCCTACAGATACAGACCAGGAGATCCACAACAGTGAGAAATCCCAAAGGGATGGGTCTCAGAATGGCATAGTTCAGTTGAATGGTCTTTTTCAAGGAAGAGTTCATCAGACAGATACTCAGAGTAACAAAGGAGCCAATGAAGAGTCAGCTCAAGGAAATAGTTTCTTGAATGTAACACATAATTCAGATGTTTCCATAAATGGTCCAGAGAGAAAGGAATGTTCTAAAACAAGCTTGCTGCAGTCAGCAGACCTTTTAGGTACTGTCCAAGGCTGTATTTCTGAAACTAACTGTTCTGCACAACTCAGAAGCCTTTGGTCAGAAGACCTAAAGAAGGTGAAGAAGCTAGATAAGACGTCTGATACCTGTGGGGATGAAGGTATTCAAAAAGTAGCTAATGAAGTATTAGAAGATAAAGGTAATCAGGTTCTTCACCTTGGATCGAAACTAGATATATCTGAAAAAGAGATCAGTAGAACAAGCAGCAAAGAAAGCCAGGTAATCACTGTCATATTTTCTTGCAAAATTTGTAAGTGACCAATTGTGTTTATTTTTGTTTATTGTCTTGCAAAATTTCCCTGTTTTGTTCCTGGGTACCACGAATTGAAGGAGTATAAATGAGGAGCGAGGAAACTTACTGACCATATTTCAGTTCACGTGGGTTACTTTAAATTGATGCAGCATCTGGATGCTGTGAAATGTACTTTGGGTTGTGTTTCATAAGTTCTATTGAGGTTGTAGAAACAGAAAAGTAGCCAGCCAGTGCATAATGGATTACTTTTATCAGAAAAAAAAATTCTGAAAGAGACTAGACATCGGCACAGAGAATTAGGATGTGTTTAGATACAAGAGTCGTGAAGTGACTTCTGCTTCTTTTGCCTCCCACTCCTGCATACTTAGTGTAAGGAGCATTTTGGAAGACTATTACATTACCAAATGCTGCAGTGACTGAAATATCCATTTTTAACAATACAGTATCTTTTAAAAACAGCAATAATAATAAAATATTTACAAATACAAGACAGAGTTGATTAACAGCCTGTCGTGAGTTTTGAAGGATTGTAGTACTAAGACAACAAGGAAAAAAATGAACAAAATTTGCCCTTCTGAAAGTAAATAAAACAGAACAGAAAATAAAATAAATACAAAAACCTTGTGGTACCTTAAAGATTAACCCCTGTATTTAACTGTGAGCTTTCATGGACCACGTCTACTTCATCAGACTTAGTCGACGAAAGCTCACAATTAAATACAGGAGTTAGTTTTTAAGGTGACACAACATTTTTTTTGGTCTTTCTGTTTTATTTATTCTCAGATATGCTTGCATAGACTACCATGGCTACCACTTCAAAATTTGCCCTGATGCTTAAAGTTAATATAGGAGATAAATACGATTGATGTAAACTTAGAAATAAAAGTGTTTTTGCTTAGCTTTTGTAAAGAATGAAAGAAAAAGGATACCAGTCAGAGAGACAAAAGAAGCTCCAAGCAGAAAGTATTAAAATCTACTTGTTTTGATAATTTTTATTATAGCTGTCCCTGGGTTCTGTTGTGGTCAAATATGTTCAATAAAGTGATTGAACTGAAACCATGTCAGAAACACCAAAGTTTATAATTAAAATATCAGTGGAAGGTAATGTCAAAACAAGTACAGAATCATATAGAGTCAATCTCTAAAGTTGCAGAAGTGAAAAACAGCAAACTATTTAGGATGCTTAAACTGCCATGTATATTTATTATTTTTAAACTGGATTGCTTCATATTTGTTATTACAGAATAACCTGGTGTTATGAAATAGCTGACATTTCCTTGTTTTGAGAGAAGTTGTTTTGTGGAGGAGGGACATGTAGCGTACAACTTTAGGTAGGTAGGCACAGATAATGTGAGGGGAAATGCTGTATCTCTAAAGAGCTTAATCCATCATTTTCCAAATGCATACCTTTCATAGATATTTGTGCCTTAATTAGAAAGATCCAAATGCCACCTGGCTTGTGGTATAAATATAATAATAAAACAGGACTGCTTGATGGACTGCTGTCCTTTAACCCTACCCTACATCTGCTACTGAGATTTGTCACCTCATCCTGCCTCAAAGTATGGACATTTCTGATACTTTTATTTCTGAAGGAGGTATTTTCCTGCTGTACACGCAGTAGACAGAAGTGGACATTATGTTCCTCAAACTTTTTAGCAAGTGCAACAAAAGTGGTTTTTAAAGTCATGACATGTGAAATCATCTTTGGCATTTTTGCCTTGCCTATGTTTGAAGAACCACTGCTGTAGTTGTCTAATCCGGTATGTCAGGGATTCTGAACCTGTGGCCCATGGGCTGGATGCGGCCTGCAGTGCCATTTCATGTGGCTCCCCCACTGCCTCCGCCATACCAAGAAGTGTCATGTGGTGAAGGAAGGACAAAATAGCTGTCTGGCCCCTGAAGCTGTCTGAGGGAGTGTGACCCAGCCCCTGGCTTTAAAAGGTTGAGAACTCCTGCCTTATGTACTTCATAAGGTTTCAGTGAAGGCTAAGTGGCTGCACTAGTTCGGTGGTTAAGAAACTTGCCTTGTTAGCTGGAAGGCTGGCAGGTTGGCAGTTCGAGACCTGGGTACTGCATGACGGATTGAGTGTCCATCTCTGTCCCAGGTCTTGGGGAAATGAAAGGAGCCTCATTTAGGCATTCCCTGAGCGGAGTCTCTTCCGCAAAAATCTTTTCAACCCAGAATAATTTCTGACACAAAATTATTATTATTATAGTGAAGGCTAATTAAGTACTAAATGTAAAACTCCTTTTGGATTTAAGAAGGACAGAGATTCTTCCAGTCTGGCTAGGTTATCCTGCTATGGTAATAAAGTAGACCATACTGCCAGCAACTCAACACCGATTGTCAGGTGGCGGTTAACTAACCTGACAATCCTGAGGACTAATGGTCTTGGGTGACAAAGTCCACAGAGAAGGCTGATGGTCCCCAAGTTGATTAAATCCCACTTGAATCCATCTTGATGGAGGGAAGCAGCTTCATCAGTAGTGGCCTGGGGCTGAAGAGGACTTTGCGTGCCAAAAAGGCTCAGGACCAGAAAGTTTGTGTGCCAAAAGGGCTCAGGACCAGAAAGTGACTCACGGAACTGGATCAGTTGTATGGGTGTCACGCTACAATGTGGAAGGCAGATGAAAGGCCACTATGTTATAGACTCAGGACAATCTTCATGGTTGATAGCCAATATTCAGAATCCGATACAGCACAATAATAAGAGATTCTCAAAAGACTTCTTGCTTCAGGACTGGTGCCAACCAACCTATAACACAGGTTCTCTTCTCCTTCATAGGTCCCATCACATGACCTAGCTACACCACCTCAACCAATTGACAGTGCAGAATCTCTTGCCAGATCCTACTTCTAAGCCACTGTCATCATAGGGGGCTCTTAAGGAACTGGTATTCCATGTACTTCAGCAACTCCTCTACCAGTCTTACCTTTATTGTTGTTGTTGTTACTTCCTTTCTCCTAGGAGCAAATCTCAGTGCTAAAGGACCCAGGAGATTCTGTGTGATGTAAGTTCCATGCTCTAACTGTCAACAGCAGGGACTGAGGGTGTGGGTGTCTCTACAACCACTCACAGCTTTATTTTGATTGGGGACATGCTTGTGTGTAAGTATAAATCAGACCCTTTTAGCCAGTTGCTATCTGTTCCTTTGACATGTTGAATCCAGGTAAATGCTACTGTTTTCAAACCAGTGTGAATTTTCATTTGTTCTCCAGTATCAATTCTCTCTTAACTCAGCAGTTCCAAGATGTAGGAAAGCTTTTCTTAAGCTTCCATCAATCTGACCCAGATTCCTTAGGTGAGCTAGAGTTCTTCTAGGGACATGTGAAGATTTAGAACAGGAGTATTTCCTCACCCTTAAACTGCACATTTCAGTATCGTCCCTGAAATCCAGTAGTAAGTCACAACTAAAGTAGACCCACTGAATCAGTGGAACCTGCAGAGGAGTTGACTCACCAAGTCCCCATTCATTCAGTGGGCCTATTCTAGTTGTGATGTATTACTGAATTTCAGCTAATGACTACTAGGAAAAGCAGATGGGCAGGATATTCCTATGGTTAAGTCTAGATGGCTACGACGACATTGGGGTCCTAGAGTTCAGAAAGGAACATGTTAGAAAAATAAGCTAAGATGGCAGTGACAACACCCTCCCTCCCACTGAGTCCATACACCCATCTTAGTATTAAGTGGCACCCCACATTTCTTGTTGTGGAATGTATTATTTAGCCCAGTGGTGATGTGGAGGATTATGATGGAAGAGAGTGTGAGTTCTGTAGGCACATAATAATGAAAAGAAAACAAGACTATGAGCTACTTACTCTAAGGGAAATAGACTAGGATAGTGACAGCAAACCTTGGCACTCCAGCAGTTCTTGAACTTCAAATTCCCAGAAGCCCTGATCAGCAGGAGTGCTGACTTGGACTTCTAGGAATTGAAGTTCAAGAACAGCTAGAGTGCCAAGGTTCGCCATCACTGGACTAGGACAATACTGCTTGCCTCTGTTTTCTCATATATAAGATCTCACTTTTTTGCCATTTCTTGAAAGCACTTCAAATAATTATTTTTCATTATTTAAAAAGAATGCTAAAAGCCATTTGCTGGTAGTACAAACTACACTCCCTTCCTGTCTACTGCACTTTTGTCTCAACATCACAAAAATATGAGACAGCCACATGGGGTGCAGCACAAGTCAGGACATGAAACCATATCCTATTTCTCCTCCACCATTTAGTAAGGCTGGGGACATATAATTATGGGCGTAGCTTTTAAAAATTACAGTGCAATAACAGTTAAATTATGTGTTAAATTACAATTGTGATGAAAGGTAGCTATATTTTCATTCAGGATGGATTTGATTTAAATAAATAATTAGTCAGACTACATTTAAATCATAGTCTTGTACATAAAGACTCACAAAAGCTCAAAAGATTTCATTTTTGTTTTTACTGCTTCCCCCTTCCTCTTCACATTTAGTTTTAGGTGTAGATCTATTTCACTCCCAACAATCTCCTTCTATCCATTGATTTTTAAAAACTTAAAAACTTTTTGCCTTGGAAGGGCAAACAGTAAAGATGAAGCTAAAGTACTTTGGACATCAAATGAGAAGAGAAGACTCACTTGAGAAAGCCTTGATGCTTGGAAAGGTTGAGGGCAAAAGAAGAAGGGGTCGGCCCAAAATGAGATGGCTAGATGGTATTGTGGAGACAATGGGCACAGAGCTGAGTGAGTTGAGGGGGATGGTGGAGGTCAGGAGTGCCTGGCGGACAGTGGTCCATGGGGTCATCGCAAAGGGTCGGAATCGACTGTGCGACTGAACAACAACAAGGGTTTGATTCTGTTTACATAGGTCTGCAAAGGAACAATGGGATTAAAGTCTTTTTTCTCAACTCCATTTTTATTTTATAACCTTTTGCTGTGAAGAAGAGTCACGTGATCTCTGCAGACACAAAGAATTGTAAAATCAATTCCAGGATTAATGGAATTTATCAAAAAAAAATATAGACATTTTATGAATATTTAAATGCTACATAATTAAAAACTAATCCTTATTTAATGATGAATAAACTTTGGACTATAATGTATCTTAAATAGAAAACTATCTTTAGATAGATTTGTCCTCAAAAAGTATTTTATTTTTTTAAAAAATCAATTTAAATTTGAAAAATCTGATTTAAATTTTAAATAAAGTTCTATTTTTAAAATCATTGATATTTATTCAACCTGTTCTCATTGTTGGAAAAAGGAGTTAATCACATGTAACTAGTTGGTGCAACTAATTACTTCCAAGCGTTGATGCTGCCATATAAGGAAATCCCTTTTTATCTTTTTCAAGCAGACGATAAAGTAGGGGAAACTTATTTCATACTTCCCAATTTTTGTAGACATTGGGGTTACTTGCACATTCTCTTTTCTGTTTTAAACTTTGTAATGATATAGAACAGAGTGAGTTCGCTAGTGGATAATAGGTTCAGGGATGAACCAGATATTTTTCTGAATGCCTCCATCATGCCCTTCAAGCACTGCTCATTATGCCAATTCAGTATGTTGGTGGAAGATTTACAGGAGTATGTATCACTGTAACTTACCTGACCTGTTACAACTTGGAATTATGCTAGAGTTAAGGATACAATGGGAAATTACTGTATACTGTATACTCATGTATAAGCAGAGGGTTTTTTTAGCCCCCCCTCCCACCCCAATGAGCCCCAAAAAGGGGACATACCATATACTCGGGTCAATGACCATGAGGATCCCAAGACTGTGCCAGATTGAGATGCACCGACAATTTAATTAATTTTACCATATTTCATGAATTTTGATTATTAAACCTCACAAGCAACTGGTGCATTTCCCATCCTTGTCTTATACTCGGGTCAATCTATTTTCCTGGGTTTTCAGGTCAAAATTAGGTACCTCAGCTTATATTTGGGTTGGCTTATACTTGAGTATATACAGGTAAATCCTATCCTCATGTAACTTGAGTACACGTTTGTATATTTACTGTATATACTTGAGTATGTCTAGTTTTTTTAGCCCCTCCAAATGAGGTCCAAAAAGGAGACTTGACTTATACTCGGGTTATCAACCCTTAGGATCCCAGGCTGGATTGAGATGTGTCAACCGACAACAAGATGGGGGAACTAGGTGTGACTCAAACCAGTGCAGAGAAAATCCTTTATTTCAACAACAGGGGAACAACGCTACTGTATACACTCAAAAATATACCCATACAAATCTCAATTACTGTATTTGCTGGCGTATAAGACTACTTTCCCCCCCTGAAAAACATGCCTCCAAGTGGGGGGTCGTCTTATACGCCGGGTGCACTTCAGTTGGGATAGACATATCTGCCCATAGTGGCCTCCCGATGCTCGCCTGGTGCCCATAGTGGCCTCCCGATGTCCGCCCACCTCATTCTACATACCATCCAGTATCACGTGGTATCCAGCATGGCTGCGGCGAGCATCAGCAGTGAGACAGGGGTGCCAGCCTTTTCTGCGTGACCAGCCCATGCTGCTCAGCAGGAAGCAGCGGTGCTCTGCCCCGCCCCATGTCTACGCAGAGCTCACACATGCGCACTAGTGCCGGCCACAGGGAGATGTTGAAATCAAATCTGATGTTCATGTTTTATTTCATGTGTGGAAGGTGTGCGGAAGAGGGGGTAGTCTTATACGGCGAGTATATAACAAACTATATTTTGAGTGGAAATGTTGAGGGGTCGCCTTATACGCCCAGTCGTCTTATACACCGGCAAATACGGTAATTTTACTGTTTTTTTTTCATGTATTTTAATTATTTAAACTCACTAGCAGCTGCTGCATTTTCCACCCCTGACTTATCCTCGGGCCAATCTATTTTCCTAGTTTTAGAGGTCCAAATTAGGTACCTTGACTTATATTCAGGACGACTTATAGTCGAGTATATATGGTAGTTACACAATGAAATAAGAACTGGAGAGCAAACCTCTTATTCAAGAGACAGATTTGTTTAATATAATGAATCACAGGGTGTTTATTATGGCTTAGTGCTGTAAACTTGCAAATGTTGTGTATTCTGAAGTTCTGATCCTTTTAAGTTTTTCGCACTAATGTGCCTCAGTCCAAAATAGGAGACCAGTTATGCATAGGCATGGGGATATGCACAGGCTGGTTGACTCAACAGTGTGTTTGGGTTTTTGCTTGAAAGTTTCCCTCTTTCTTTTGCTTCATTAAACAAAACTGGCAGGAAGGGGATGTTCTGTCAACAAAAGTTAGCATTTAACCAGCTGCAAGTCCTCCCAAGTCATTAGGGAGGGCATAAGAGAAATCCACATCGTTCTTTTATAGTGTGCAAGAAGTTAGGATTGTGAACTGTAAAGCTTATTGGTTACTGTCCTTTACCTTCTCTTCTTGGAGATTGGCTGTAGTATTATGGAATCCTTTCGTCAAAAAGATCTGTTCAATCCCCCAAGTCTGTAGAAATTTGCCTCCAAAAATGCTCCAGCTTCTTTTCTCCAAATCTGCCAGTAAATATTTACCATTGGGCACTGAATTTTATATACTTCATCTACTGACCATCAGTTCTTATGTTGTTGAAAAGAAGATGTGAAATGTATGCTGTTGACCAGGCAGGCACTACTACTGTGTTTCATAATTTTTTTAATGAGTGGGTTTAAAAACTGGTGAATACTCTGCAGAATAACTATCTTCTGTTCCTATCAATATGATTTTTTAAAAATGCATTGTAGTTACAGTATATTTTATCATTTTCTTCTGTGACCAAGGAGCATTAAACTATATGACTGACGTCACAGTGAAAAAGATGCATACTTTTGCACCATTTGCAGCAATAGGCGACTAGGAGCCGAGTCTGGAAGTCTACACACATTAGAGAGTTTATATTTGCCACAGCACATTAGCTGGGAAAGGGTCTAAAAATATGCCTAATTTTGCTTTTGTAGGAGCTTCCCAGTTATGATTCTCATCCATATTTCTATTTC
Organism: Furcifer pardalis; assembly: GCA_030440675.1. Lineage (NCBI taxonomy): Eukaryota > Metazoa > Chordata > Lepidosauria > Squamata > Chamaeleonidae > Furcifer > Furcifer pardalis. Next base: position 149,859,992 of record CP126891.1, read on the forward strand.
AGGTTCCAGCTACTTGAGGCTCAGGGCTGCCAAGTACAGTGGTACACGTGGAACTGACATGCAGCTTGCAAAAACGAGACTGCTAAATTAAGCCGAGCCTGGGTCAGAAAAGGTATGCTGTGCTTGGCTTGGCCAGACTGACACCAGGTTGTGATGCTTCAACCAATAAAACTGCTGCACTTGGCAAGAGCACCATCCTCATCACAATACTTATCCATTCAACAGCAGAGCAACTTCCTACAGGGACAGAACTGTGTCCCTCCCCATTCTCTTGATAGCTTTACTAGAGTTCATACTTTGCACCCATATGCCCGCCTATGTCTTGTGAGATGACAGAACCCCATCATTATTCCTCAAAGGATAGAAGTCCTATTTTCCGTTATGACGGGGCTCCATAAGTGGTGCTTTCAAGGATCCCAGATTGGTATTTTGTGTTAATTGCTGCTGATGGAAGAAGGCAACTACCAGAAATGATTCCAATGATCCTTTCCCATACACTCTTCCTCAGCAACTCTAGGTGACCCAGCCTTGAAGTGCCTCTGGATCATTTACTTTTTGGTTTGGCTCCTGCTTTGTGGTGCAGTGTCTGTCACATTCTCTTCTAGATTGGTGCCATTTCAATTACAGTATTATTCTCCTGCATGCCACTTAGGTCTGAGAAGATGATCTGTGTTTTAAAAAACAAAGCTGATAATACAGAGCAAGAGAAAACTGAACTCAGGCAAGGGAGGTGTGTTGAGTTTTCAAACCACAAGAAAAGATTCTGAGCTTCATGCCTATTGTTTCCAGCCGAGACTCAGGGATTTGGGCAGTTACATTCACCTTAGTGTCCACTCTCACCCTGGCCAAAAAGCAAGTGGACCTGAAGTTAGTGTTAGGCTGGGAGTTGGCCCTTCAACTCTGCCAAAACAGTATGAGCTAGGCAGCTTCAAACTTTTGCTATTACAGTTGAGGAGCTGCAGTTCCATTTTACTCTATATAAACTCCTCTGAACTGCAATAATTTCATACATTAGGCACCTTCCCACCCAGTAGTACCCTACAAGGGTCCTGCTTTGGTTTCTATTATCCACATTAATTCCCAAGGAACAGCCAAGCAGCATCTAGCGCTGAGCATTGCTGTGGTGCTCAACCTCATACGTGTGGACATTTGTATGGAATGTGCATGGAAGGATGTTTTGCACACCACAAAACCATGAAGATGTTGACAACTCTGGATAAGCTTTCCTCCCTAAGAACACGATGTGAACCTGGAGACCTTCCAATGAAGAAGTCATCTGGATCTCTCCTGTTTTGTTCCTCTGTCCATCTTAACACAGCACCAGCGATTCTCCCTCCGTATTTTCACATTCACATATAATGTAAACAAAACAAAGTAACACCATTAAAGGCTCTGAAAATGTGCAGAATGTTTCTTTATTGGATCAATACCTACCCATCTGTTGCCTCTCAAGTACATGTGCAGGAGCCAGCCCACCCCGCAGAGGGCAGTAGAAGAACTGATGGTAACATTTAAAAAGCAGTAACAGTTCACATTTTGCTGTTGTCTACTTTCTTTAGCAGAAGGATGGACTGCAACTAGCAATATTTAAAGCAAAGAGAGGGGTCAGAACCTATCTTGACCCTAAAGAAAGATGCTTGCATAGTAACCTCAAATTGTGGCCCATGGCCTCTCAAAGCCAGGGGGAGACTCCCGTTTCTAGATGTTAGGCTGCAATGCTCCAATGAAAACATGGCTGCCCATTCTTTGGCATACTCATCCAGAAAAATCAATCTGATTGAGTGGATCCTCCTGTGTTGAGGTAGACAAAAAGCTTATCCTGTTAGTGACCATGTCCTCCCAGTAACTGAAGCCACTGCCTACTTGCTAGTGCTTGAGGAAGCAGCATAGGCACCAAAGTAGCAGTATGCCTGAGGAGAACGCCAAGGAGAAATAGCTTTGCTCAAGGTGCAGAACCAGCCTAAAGACTCAAGCCTTTTCAAAAATGCAGAGAGGTGTGAAGTTATTCGTGTTCATGTATGGAATCAGCTTCTAGAGTCTTTGATGGTGGAGGTGGAGGAGCTCGAACCTGCAGAAAGTTTTAAAAAAATAGTTTGTGAAGTGTGTTGACTTAAATCTAAACAAATTTTATAATTTATAGCAATAACCTTTCTAATCATTATCATCCAATAGACTACTAGAACAAAGTCTAACTAGATTTTGTGCTATGGATATGAAAGTGCACGTGATGTATACTGGGAACAACTTACTGGGCGAATGCGTGGTATGCTCGGGTCAAGTGAACTATGGCAACTAGCCATGTTTTCTTGCCAGCTGCCTAGAAATAAACAAACAAAAATGTTCAAGCTGTTTTTCTGGCAGCCTCTCATATCCTTGTCTCTCATTAAGGCATTTAGTCATTTTCCAAAAATACAGCTATGATCTCTCTTATTATCCTAAAGAATATAGGTTGTCCTCATATCTGTGGCGGATACATTCCAAGATCTGCAGATACTGTACCTGAAACCACAGAAAGCAATGAACCCTGTAAAAATGGGGCCAGAGTAGGGGTTTTTTCAAATGCCTCTGTTAATATTTCAGGACAGCCCAGGAAATAATTCTCTAGGGAACAACCCATTCCTTAACATTACATTGTATATTGTGGCCACTAGTGGCCAGCTCTGGTAATGCACCCTGGAAATCTATATTTCAAAGATTTTTCCACTGAAAATTTTTGGACCCATGGATTCCTGAAACAGCATCTACTGACCCCGCAGGGTTGTGTGTGAGTGAGAGAGTGAGACCTGTAAGCAAAATTGCTAGTGGTCTGTACCAAAGCCCATGGTTTTGAGTTATAACTGCAGAGACCTCTGATATTTTTAGATAACAGCCATTTGAGCTCTTAGTGATAAAGTAGATTATGCATAGATCCTGTTTGACACAACTTTACATCAGAAATTATTCTTCCATGTAACTCACCTCCCTGTGTAATGTCAGAAGACACCGTGCCATGGTCAAGGACTGGAGGAGAGAATGCTGGAGGAGATGGTGAAAGAAGATCCTGAAATGAGAAGTTACTTTCAGATGACTTTTGAAATAGGCACAGTGAACTTTGAAGACATCGGAAGGAAGAAGAAAGTTGTGATAACATCTCTATACCATTGTTGTCCTTTTTTTAAAAAAAAATTGTGTACACTAAATGCCTGAGAAGGGAGAATGTGTTAGTACCATTGCCTCTGTCACCCTCATGAAGAGATAAACTTTCTCAAATGCATCCACCTCTGACTCTCCTCCCATCCACATCCAGTATTGTAGCTTCTGAAATAGACACTGTTTTCGAACAGGCTTCAATTCTGGGCACTCATTTCAAACACTGAGCAACAGCATAGCAGGAGTACACTCTCCACAGAGAAAATACTATGTCTATTCTAATATTAAAAGCCATACCTGTATGCTGAAGGGTAGAAGGGGAACTGTGCTTTCATAACAGGATTCCATCAATTAGGAGTCCAGAAGTTCTACTTGAAATTATTCATGGGGCGAAATACAACTGTCACCAGGATCTTACCTTCCCCCAGTAGAAATGAAGAACCCTATTTCTAATATACCAAGACTTACAGTGTTCCAAGACTTCTCAAAACACAGCCTAATTTCAGTTCAACAGCTCAGCTCCCAGTTCCATGTGGACAGGGAATGCTTGGAGTGCTTTCCAAGCATAGTACGAGCAATTTAGTCTCAGATGTTTTCCTCAAAATGAATATAGAGGGTAGGAAAATGTCTCCAGAACCATGCCTCTTCAGACAACATAAGAATTAAGAGAATTAGAGTATCCCTGTGGAAATGATTCTTGTTGCCCACTCCTAGCACCAAATTTCAGAGGAAGCTGGAAATTATCTTAATCTTCAAAGGCAGGAAGGACGCTTGTTGTGTATAGCTATCCTTGATGATAAGTATTCTCAAGATACCTGGATATCTTCAACACTCCAGAGCTAATTCCTAAATAAAAGCAGAGAAACTAATCTACTCCTGAGTCACATAGGAACTCACCTGCTTAGTCTTTTTCTGGGTGCCAGTAATTTCTTGCACCACTAAGGATGGGAAGACCCCAACTCTCCCATTGAAGTCTCCTTTCCAAAAGCCATCATCTACAGCTCCTTCCTCCCGTGGCAGCACTCGGATTATGGATCCCTCAGGAAAGCTGAGTTCCTCTGGGCTCTGTCCCTCATAGTCATACAGGGCTCTCACCAGTGAAGCTGCAAACAGAGAGAGGGCAAGGTCATTGTAAAAACACAGATGGGCTTAGCAGCCACCCACGTCAGGGATGAGGAACGATCAACACTCCAGATGCTGCTGGAGTAGAATGTTCAATGTACCTCACCATTGGCAATGGGGCTTTGGAATGATGAAAGCTGCAGTTCAATAAGAACTGGACAGCCAGATGTTTATTTTATCACATTTATCACATTTATACCCCGCCCTCATCCAAAGACTCAGGGCGGCTTACAAAATTAAAAAGACAGTTAAAAGCACATTGATATTTTAAAAATTTGAAAGTTAAAAGGGTTAAATGGTTAAAAATCAGGGAGAGAGGTGGGGATTATTCAAAGGAGCCAGCCAGCTGAACTGATTGTCCGGCCCAGACCCCACGCATGCCCCGCCAGACAGGTCTTTACCCCCTTCCTACTACTACCCCCTTCCTATGACTACTAATGTGTCAAATGGACAAAGACTTGCTTGGATTCTGATTTCACATGTCTCAATAGGCAAAAGAGGAAAGTCCTATGAGTCGCACCTTCCCTGCTTCTCAAATTTCCCACCACCACAGCAAAACAAACCTCCAGGTTCTAGCATCAGGTCCATGTTCATAATGCTCGTCAGCTCCCTCTCTAAGGCCACATCAGAGGAACCTTCCTGGCTGTTGTCATCAGGATCTGGACATCCCCTGCTTACATCCAGAAACAAGAGGTACTTCTCAGGAACATAACCAACCTGTCCTGTGCTGTTACGTGCCTGAAAGCAGGTGGGAGAAGAGACACTCAGAAAAGGTTTTGAAGATGCATCCACGACTGCCTTCCTCCCATATCTAGCAGGAGAAGAGCTAGACATTAAAAGTCAAGACTGCAACAACCCAATTGACACTGGCATTGGTACCAGAGATGGCAACCAAGTTATTCAATGAACATAATCACTACCACCGTAACCAGTACTTTACTACTGCTTATTGCCCTAAAGTTTTGCACAATTATTCATATTCCTCATGTCCCACAGTCCAAGAGGAATCTAGCCTTGTTCCTTGTACCAACCTTGACCCATTCCTCCACATCACCATCTTCAATAACTTCCAGTTCCTCACCCTGAGCAATGGAAAGCTCATCAGACTGGCAGGCCTGGTAAAAAGGAATGCACACAAAGTCACACGAAAGGAGGGACGAGGAGCAGTGGTGGCAGCATGGTGCCCAAGTAGGACAGATGAAGCTAAAGTACTTTGGACATCAAATGAGAAGAGAGGATTTGCTTGAGAAAGCCTTGATGCTGGGAAGGGTGGAGGGCAAAAGAAGAAGGGGGCAGCCAAAAATGAGATGGCTAGATGGTATTGTAGACACAATGGGCACAGAGCTGAGCGAGTTGAGGAGGATGGTGGAGGACAGCAGTGCCTGGTGGATAGTGGTCCATGGTGTCGCAAAGGTTGGAATCAACTGTGCGACTGAACAACAACAAAAGGCTTCAAGGCTTGTCAAATCCAAGAAACTTCATTGGACTGAAGAACTTGCCCCCCCTCTTTTAACCAAGTATGTAAAACTTGTATTTCTTTTTTTTCTTTAGATGTGTTTCCTAATCTGAGGCTCTAAACTGTTGCTTAGATTCTACTTAAATCTGATACTGACCTGCTGATGCTGATGGCTGATGCCCAGTTCATGTGGCCAAACACCAGGACCTACTGGCCCATAAAATATGATGGTATAATTTGAAACAAAAAATGGCAAGCCATGCTTTAAGATTGAAAGGGAGTCATTTAGAGTTTATCTGAATAACTTATTGTTGCTAATGGCTGTGTGAAGCTGCAATCATGTGCTTGCTTGTCTGTCGTCTTGCCCACACCCCTTCTCCCGTTGAGCCTCTGAATTTGGTATATAAAGAACATGCCTGTAAGTTTCACTCTTTGTCTGATGAAGTGGACTTGATCCACGAAAGCTAACAATAAAAATATAGCAGTTAGTCTTTAAAGTGCTACAGTGTTTTTTATTTTATTTTGTTTTGTTTTCTGATAAGAGTAAAGCCAGGATCTCAATCATTCCATGGTGCAGGATATGAAATAATGGGCTCAAGTTACCCAAAGCCAGATTTTGGCTAAACATCAGGAAAAACAATCTAGCACTGAGAACGATACCACAATGGAACTAATTACCTTGGGAGGTGTTGAGTTCTAGAAGCATCCAAGATAAAGCTAGACATCCTTCCATCAGTAATACTTTAGTTTGAACCCCTGCACTGAGCAGATGGTTGAGCTCAAGCACCTTGTAGGCCCCTTCCAACTCCACTATTGTATTATTCTAAGATTAAAATTTTTTATGGCTAGTTTATAAAAATATGGAACTGGTCATCACCTCCCTTCTCATGTGAAGTTGTGGAGGAAATGTACAATCCAAAGGCTTGCTGGTGTTCGCTCTGTTAACAACAAACTGTTGATTGTTGTCATGTCTGAGTTCAAGCTACTCAGAAGTTAATTTGATGTGAGGTAATGATGGCTTATTGACCCCTCCCTGCTGGCTTATTTAATATCTTATACTTACCCTCCCTCTCTTTTACTCTTTTATTCTTTTACTCCTTTACTTAAAGGAATGAGATGTTGTTTTAAATGGTTTTTAGTGTTTTAAACTGTGTTTTGTATGCTTGTTGATTGGTTGTAATCCACCATGTGTCGCTTGTGCGAGTAGGGAGGAATATAAATCCAATAAAATAAATAAATAAATAAATAAATAAATAAATAAATAAATAAATAAATAAATAAATAAATAAATAAATAAGGGATGGTGGAGGGTTAGGCCACTATCACCATCCAGGGATGGATAGAAATGGGGAAGATACAAGTGAATGCTAATGAATGAGGGGTGAGGAGCAAAAGATGAACACAGGAAAGGTTCATTCATACCATTACTGCTTCACTTGCTACAAAGCTCACCTTAAGAATTTCTAGCCTGGGGTGCCTCATCACTTCTTGAGCTGCACTCCTGAAAAACTATTCTGAGCTGTTTTCCAAACTTTGGAACAGTCGACGTCAATAATAGGCAGCAAACCAGAGGGAGAAGAAAATAAACTATTACCTGATATGGAAAGAATACTCTGCAGGGACAAGGATACACACGTGTCATGCTTGGGCTTGGCCTGGTATCCTCAAAGAGGTCTATGCTGTCATCGTAATCTTCAAACTCGGCAAGATCAAACTCTTCTTCCTGGTAAAGCATTTTTAATTATTACTCTCACATGTACTTGTACATATGCTGGGGTGTTGAGGATCTCGCTCCAAGGAAAGATGAAACCAATGAGAGGCCACACCAACAAAGCACTACGGAAAATCTGTTTTGTTTTAATACCTGTCTGTTGGTCCACCTGAAGATTGATATGAACTGTAGTCTACCTTGTCTATTCCTCGTCTAAATCATAAGAGCACAGAGAAGACCCAATTTTGTGTAAACTGAATTTGAGTGAACAATGATGTGTTCCCTTAAACCAGAACTGGTCAATGAGTCTCTCTCAAGACTAGTTCCTCCCCTGCCTTCTGACAAAAAAAAAGGTGAATTGCAGCTCTTAGGGGTAACAATTCATCTATTAAATCAGGGGCACCCAAATGTTTTGGGCTGTGGGCTGGTCATGTGGTTCAGGGGGATGGTCACTATGGTCTGGGGGCCAGATCTGGTCACTGACATCAATTCATCTGGCCCATGAAGCCCTCGTTGCTCCTGGAAATGGAAGTAAAATGTACCCATATGAGCACATTTTACTTCCGCTTCCAGGAGCGGCGAGGGCTTCGCAGACTGAATGAATTGGGGTCAAGGGCTGGATCCGGCCCCTGGGCTGTAGTTTGGGAACCCCTGCATTAAATAAAGTCATATAGATCCCTTGTATCATTCAACTTCCCCACATTTCAATTCTGCAAAACTGGAAGTTGGCTTAGCTACTTCTGGTTTCTTTCTCAATTTCTACTCTCCTTTTCTCCCTCCACTCTAGGACCTTTTGGTAATCTATGAGGCCCTCAGAGGGTCCTGGGGCAGAACACTGGCTCCCAGAGCCATAAAAGTTGCCCACTCCCTTCCTTAACTAATGCTTGCAATGTGTGTTACCATAAACACCTGAATGAAGAACTACAAGGCCTCTTATGTCTATGCCTTTCAGATAGATCTGCAGCCAGTGACTCTGAATGATGCAAACCTATGTGTTGGAGCTGACAGTTCACTCAAATTCAGTTTCCTTTGCAAGTCTTGTGTCAAAAGTGATGGGGAGAGACAGTTCTTACTGTAGGAGTCGAGCCCCTCTGAGATCGGCGAGCTTCACTGAGCCGGCGCTCTTGTTCCATTTCATCCAGAACCTGCCCTATGGCACTTGCCAGCCAGGAGTCCACATCCAGGCCTGCCTGGCGCAGCAATGCTAGACGTGCCTCAGACTTCACCTTGCTGATCTGAAAAGAGAACAAAGGATGTCCTGTGACCAAGCAATGAGATAGCAGCTCTTCCCTTATTTCAGTTGCCAAGTGCAGCCACAAACAGAGCACAGGGGGAAATTCTGTGTTGGTGTGCAAGCCCTCTCATTCTATTAATCTGTTATTGTTTCTACAGCATCTAAATTCTCTCTCTCTCTCTCAGTACAAAAATAGTATATTTGTTCACAATCTGGATTTATCCCATGCAAGGCAGATGGAAGATTGAGAAGCTCCCCTCTTGTCCCTTGCTAAAGAAACCAGGAAAGCAAAAAACTATTCAATTAACTGGAGCAACATGTTTATCCAAGAATGCAATCCACCACAACCCATGGTGATATTTGAAGGCAAGAGAATATACAAAATATATACAAAAATATCCATGCACATGCATGCACCCATGCAGTGGCACATAGTGACAAGCAGTCTCCAGAGAATATTGATGGCACCAAACATACACATCAAAACAGGCTAGTTCAGTGGTGATGAACCTATGGCACACGTTCCAGGGGTGGCACTTGGAGCCCTCTCTGTGGGCACCCATGCAGGCACTCCAGCACAGAGTTCACCCCACCCCTCTGCCCAGCAGCCCAATGGGAGTGCTTCCTCCCTCCTCCCCCCAGCGCAGAGTTCACCCCGCCCCTCTGCCCAACAATCCAATGGGAGCATTTCCTTCCTCTCCTGTTGTTTTGTTGGCACTTTGCAATAAATAAGTAGGTTTTGGGTTGCAGTTTGGGCACTTGGTCTCTAAAAAGTTTGCCATCACTGGACTAGTTGATTCAGATTATTTTGGTAAACAGACAAGAAACCGAAATGTAACTCACCTCTGCCTTCCGTATATTCTCTCTTATTTCCTCTATCTTTTTCTCCACGCTGGTCTTCTCTGCTTCAGGGACCTGCTGCCTTCTGGCATCCATTCTCTGCAGAATCTACGCAACCCCACATGAATGTGAGATGGACCCAAGCAATATTATATACACAAAGTATAGTAGGTAGCCACAAACCCAGGGAACTCAGAAAGGGAAAATGAGCCAAAAGATGGAGCCCTGTGGGAATCCTCTTCTTCTCTTTAGACAGGAATAAGAGTCATAAAGGAATTTTCTGTCTGAGGGGAACAAGAACTTTAATTTAGCCTTCCTTCCCAACACAGTGGTGGCTTAGTGCAGAGGCCGAGTGATTAAGATGCTGAACTAGATGACTGGAAGTTTGGCAGTTTGAGACCTAAGCACAACACGATGGAGTGAGCTCCCATCTCTGTCCCAGCTTCTGCCAACCTAGCAGTTTGAAAGCAAGAAATTGTAAGTAGATAAATAGGTACCACTTTGGTGGGAAAGTAACAGCGTTCTATGCACTCCAGTGTCTAGTCATGGCTGCCACGTGACCACAGAAATGTCTGCAGATGCAGACTGCGTTGGCTCTTTGGCTATAAACGATGAGCACTGCCCCCTAGAGTCAGATACGACTAGCTTTTTGGGCAACCAACCTTTACCTTACCCAAACACAGATTGGCTGGATTAAGCCATTGTAAGATGGCGTCTCACTCCAATAGGGATGTTTTTAGTTGTGGAGATGCCCCCTCTCTTTCACACCTTTCTACTCACCTATCATGGAAGATAAAATATAGCTAGGGGAAAAAGGAACAGACACCCCCATTTCGCAGACATGTCTTGCCATGGGCAAAGCTCCCTGGGAAGTTAAGGTGGCAGTGCTCACCTGCTCACTGACAGTCTGGATTTTATAATCCCTGGCCGCTCGAGCAGCCCAGCGGCGTGCTTCCTTCTCTAGACCGCTATCCACAGCACTGTTGCCACCGACCTCCAAGAGCGAGGGCTGAGAAGGAAATGATGGTTAACCGCCTTGCCTGAAAGTACCAGTCTTCTCCCTGGGTCTGAGGGGGGGGGGATGGATGGACGACGTCCACTCGCATCTTTCTTACCACCTGGTCATTTCCTGTGGGCTGGAAGGGCTGCAAGGGCATTGAGGAGAAAACGGCACTATCCTTTAGGAAAAGAAGGAGATTCTGCTCCCGGCAGACCTGCATGAATTGCCATAAAGAAAGAGGAACGGAAACCGGTATGAGAAAGTCATTTTGAGAATGAAGTAACAGCAGCAGATGGTGTTAACCTCACGACGGCCAGACTTGTCTTACGGGAGGAACTGCTCTTTCAACATGGCCTCCAGTCAACCCTTCTTGCTTTCCTGTGTTCCAAAGAGCACAGGACAAAGCTGAATTGACAACAGTCTAAACAATGTGTTTGTGTGCCCCCCCCAGTTTATTTCTGAGGTCTTCAGTAACAACCAACAAGACTTTGACTTTTCCAGCCTTTTTCAACACACACAGACAGACACTGAGTGGGTCTCAGAAGCTTCATGCCATGCATCATCACTGACCTCAAGGGGTTAGTAAAACCAGTGATGATGCCATCAAAAGAAGGCACAAACAGCCCCCACCCTACTGCTGGTGGGACGTTAAGACCATAATCGTGCACCACAACAATAATGTAAAGAGTGCACAAGGAAGGGGCCTGGTGCAACTGAGCCCTATGCTGCGCAGGCCTATGTTAAGTTGTCTAATACAGTAATACCCCGGATAACGATTGCACCGGATAATGCTAAAACCGTATAACGACGACAAATTTTGGGGGAAGATTTGCACCGGAGAATGTTCATTTTAGCGTTATCCGATCCATCGTATTAAAGAAGTAAAGGAGGCCAAAACTCCTCTCCCTGACACTCCCTCCTTTCTCACCCCCACCCTCAGCAGTGTGGGGACTCCCCACACCCACCCCACTGCCTGCTCGGGAGAATCGAGCCCAGCCCTGACCATTTACCTTCAAGCCACCAGCAAGCTTCTCTTGCTGAGCTGCATGCTCCAATGATCGCTGGAGGCTTGTTTTTCTCTTTCACTTCCTGTATTGACAATACAGGGAGGGGGAAAGAGAGAGAGGTGATTGGTTCTCTAGAGAACCAATCACATTTCTCTCTTTCCCCCTTCTCTTTAGTTTAAATACAGGGAGGGAAGGGAATGAAGGGAACGAGAAAAAAAAACAAGGCCTCCAGTGATCGTCGGGGCATGCAGCTCAGCAAGAGAAGCTTGCTAGTGGCTTGAAGGTAAACGGCCAGGGCTGGGCTGGATTCTCCCAAGCAGGCAGTGGGGTGGGTGTGCAGTCACAGCAGTGGGGGGTGGAACCAAGTCATAACGTTATCTGGGGTATTACTGTATTTTTCTTATTATTATTGGTTTCACCATCTCAGCTTGGCTATTCAGAAACATTCAGCTTAACAAAGAAATCGAGGCTCCGTTTCTCAGTAGAGAGTACTGTTCTGTGAGTAAATCTCCAGGGCCCAAGCAGGGCAGAGACAAAGGGCCAAAAAGACAAGCAGGAGATTCGGGACTATTTCTGCCAACAAGTCTCAGCAACTTTAAGGAGGTGGGGGCTTTGATTTCCCCTGGAGAAGCTGTGTTTTTCACTCCATTTTTCTGCATCAGATATATAACACACCTGCAGTTTTGGCACAGAGGAGGTTTGGAGAAGCTATTTTGGTTCTATGTTTATTCATTTATTTATTTGTCCAATTTATATAGCCGCCCAACTCCAAACGACTCTGTTGCCTGGTCTATGACTGCGGCGGCTTAGTGGTTAAGACACTGAACTTGACAACTGGAAGGTCAGCAGCTCAGCAGTTTGAGACCCAAGGGCTGCACGATGGAGTGAGCTGCTGTCTCTGTCCCAGCTTCTGCCAACCTAGCAGTTTGAAAGCAAGCAATTGCAAGTAGTAAATAGATACTTCAGTGGGAAGGGAAGCAGCAGGAAGGAAATGCTGTCACCGCCGCCACCGGACTCTCCCTCAGACATAGTGGGTGGGGTTGAGTTTTTGACGTTTTTCTGTGTATTTTTTCTTTTTGAAGTGTTTTTGTATCATGATAATTTTATATTTTATGATTGTAATTGGGATATTTTTTGAAATGTTTTAAAATGTTTTTGTATTGTGATAATGTGGTACCTTGTAATTGTAACTGTATATCTTGTATCTCTGTTAGCTGCCCAGAGTCGCGTGGTGAGTGGGGCGGCATACAAGTCAAATAATAATAATAATAATAATAATAATAATAATAATAATAATAATAATAATAATAATAATAATAATAATAATAATAATAATAATATAAAAACAAAACTACTACTACTACTACTACTACTACTACTACTACTACTATTATTATTATTATTATTATTATTATTATTATTATTATTATTATTATTATTATTATTATTATTATTATTATTATTATTGTGTGTTTAGTCATGCTTGCCACATGTCCACGGAAACATCTGCAGATGCAGACAGCGTTGGCTCTTTAGCTGTAAACAGAGATGAGCACCGAACCCTAGAGTCAGATAAAATTGGCTTTCAAGCAAAGATTACCCTTCCCTGGTCTTGTTACCTGTGCAGATGCTTCTAGCACAGTCTGGAAGATTTCCTGGCTGCCTCGGCAAGCATCCAGCTCTGTCCTGCTAATTAGAGTGAGCTGCTCTCTGAGTCTTTCATAAAGGTCACCATCTGATATCTGCAGAAGAAGAGAAAAAAGGAGTTTGGATGGTGCAAAGAGAAGAGGAAGAATCGTGTAGATTCCTCCAGTGCAGAGGGGAGAGTTCCTTCCACCAAGACTTGGCAGTGGGGAAACCATCCAAAGGGGGGGGGGAGTTTCCCAGAAACATCACAAAAAGAAAAATGGTATCCAACATGGAACAGGTTTACTTTAGAGCAAGAATCTGTCTGATTTGTGGGACCTGCAAGGACCTGCAAGTCCAGTTGAGTTCAAACTAAATCCTGCTGAGTAAAAGAAACAAACTCGTTTAGTATGCAAGACAAGTATGACAAAGGCACTGAAGAGCAGGACCAAGTCCAATGCAGTTCTCACGTCTGTACCCACAGTTTTAAAGCAGGAAGCAACTGGAGTAAACTGATTACAGTATTAGAAACTAGTATATGGAGGAGAAGGCTGTGTAGTGCTTGCCTACCCAAAAACACTGACATCTGCTGCTGTTCCCAGCTGCTTCCTCATAATCCACAAATGGGTAGATTTAGATCAGGGGTGCCCAAACTTTTTGGCCCATGGGCTGATCATGTGGCTCAGGGAGCTGGTCACTAATGCCCAGGGGCTGGGTGCAGCCCCTGATACCAATTCATCCAGCCTGAGAAGCCTTCGTCGCTCCTGGAAGTGGAAGTTAAATGCACCTGTATGTCCTTAGTTTGCGCACCACTGATTTAGATGCACAACATTTGCCATTCGTGAGAAAGAGGCTTGGGAGAAAGATTTTGAGTGGACAAAGGATATGAACGAAGTGGCTTCATTCTCCTCCCCGCAGGACTCTTCCTGCAGTGTACTGCAACCTTCCAAAACACTTTAACAAAAAGACAACACAATGCCACCAATCTAAGAGAGGGAGCAGTGAGAGAGCACAGGCTTGATTTGCTGAAGGACCCAATTGTTGGTGTTTTCGGCAGCCCAAGGTATCTGCAAAACTCTCCTCCAGCAACGTATTTCAAATGAATCAATTATTTTCCTGTCCATTTTATTTCCTGTCCAACTTTCACACATGTACACAGTGACTGGGAATACAAGAGTGATGATCTTTTCTAATTCCTTCATTGCTGCCCTTCCAAGTCTCTGTCTTAATGGTAGCTTCTTGTCCACAATGCAGGTTACGCATCAGGACAATCAAGGCTGAGGCACATTCATTTTTTCAGCGCAATCAATTGCTTGTCATGATACACATAGACCCAAGGCTATACTGTAGTCTATAAACCATAGGCGGACTTCTAATATTGTCTGGTGTGGTCCAAATATCAGTGGATATTTGCAATATGATCTTGAGTGCCTTTTTCTTTTTGGAATCCAGACTGAATATCAAGCATTTCTTGCTCCATATAAAGTAAAGGCCTTTGTTGCAGCACCTTAACTATCACTTTGCTTTCACAGGGAATTAGAACAATGGTCCTATAGTTCCTGCACTCTTTGGCATTTCCTTTCTTGGGGACTGGAATATCTATTGAATATTGTCAGACTCTAGATCGTTGTTTTGTGTTCCATAATTTTTGGCATATTCTTTTTAGGATGTTGACAGATTCAAAAAACCTCAACCTCCCCTATGTCACTTGGAGGACCCTGAATAGGCTCAGAGTTGGAGTGCCTAAATATAAGACCAACATGCTCAAGTAAACTGTGTGAATATGGAGAAATATAGTCTCTGGCTCATTTACTGCCCTGCTGATTACTGCTAGAAACCTGCACCGATGAGAACTTAAATTTAGCCAATGAAAAAGCCAGGAAAGTGGCTTCATTTTGGCAGTCCAGGGTTTGATCAGGACATGAAAGAAGATGACAAAAGATTCAGTCTCTGTGGCTTGAAATAGTTTTATCAGTATTTTATCTACCCCTGGTGATTTATTTCTTCCTATGCTTTCAGGACAAATTTTACTTCACTTTCCAGAATTTTAGGTTCTTAATCATAGGATTTCTCCTCAAAGGAATCTGTCCACCATTTTCCCCTCTTCTTAATATGTCCTCATATACTGTCACCACCTTTTCTTCATTTTATCCTGCTCAGACAGTGTGCTTCCCTTTGGGTCATTTAGTATTCCTAATCAAGGGCTAAATTTCCCTTTAATTTCTTGGATAATTTAGAAGCGTTCTTTATTTTTCCTCTTTTATTTTCCTTTTCTATTTCTTTGCACTGGGCATTATAGCAATCTTTGTCTCTACATGACAGTCACTGAAAAGCTGCATTCAGCATTCTGACCCTACTTCTGTCACCTTTTACTTCTGCTTCTCGCCTGCCTGTAACAAGTGTTGCTTCTTCTTCTTCTGCGTCTAGACCAAAACGAAGGCACCCTTTGGTGAGCTCATTCTGCAGTTCCCTTCGCCTGATCTAGTGTGAGAAAGATTAGCCAGCAACACAAGGTTGCCGTTGCCAGGGCACACCTGATCATGGTTCAAGAGTACCACAATCTTCAAGGAGGCGCTTTCTGTGTTACTTAGGTTTCTGCAAAGTGGCATATATACTGCTATGGAAATGAAAACAACATCGCTGCCCCCACAGTTGTTCTCAGAATGATAACTGAGGTTTTGAATGGGAGCAGGACTGTGCCATAAAAGCTCTTACCTTCAAGACAGCTGGGAGCTCCACTTGGTAATAGTGGTCCACCTCGGCCCGAGCAGCTGCCAGTGTCAAGAGATACTCATTCTGTGCCTTCGCCAGCTGCTGTGAATTCTCTGCCAGCTGCGCAGAGAACTGTAAGGAGAGAAACAAAGCAGCCATGCAAGCTTTGCTTCAGAAGCCCCTAACCAAATCCACAAACCCGCACCTGGAACCACCCTGCCAGCCCCTTCTTCTGTGTGCATGTTTGCTAGGCCTTGATAGCTCATGTTGTCGCATGGGTAGGTGGCAGGGTAGGCCTCTGACCTTGGCACTTAGCTTCTGCAAGCTGGCCTTGGTATGGAATATGCCATGATCGCTCTTCCTGAGCCTGTGGGGAAAAGGATGGGTATCAGTGCTCACAGACCTCCTGGATGTAAGTCAAGGGGAAATCTTAGGACTAGAATGTTCTCAGGGAAAAACCCATCACCCAGTCCATTCATGAACTTTCCTACCAATTGGGCATAGCACCGGAGGCTCACCTGAAATCCACATCTGCAGCCTTTTCCCTGGATGTTTCATTGGTCCTCTGAATCTGTGTGTAATGTTTCTTGGTTTTGCTGAGTTCCTTCATTGTTTCCAGTAGCTCAGCCTGTATGTTCTGCAGCTGTTCCATGCCCTGGTTAGGGATGGGTACAAGCAGTCAGCTGAAAGTCATCATTATGCTTTCTCCCAGTGGCTGCTATTGAATATAGCTGGGAGCTATGAGCAAGGAAGCTGCTTGGCGTTCTTTCTCCTCCAACAGCCACCATCCCAGTCTTGGGAACTCAAACTTCTTTCCCCACCCGCCCTTCACTGAAAGGACTTGCCTGGCCAATCCAAGGAGTACCTTTTTGGACCAGTGTTCTTTGGACATCCGAGCAGTTTTAGCCACCTCTGTGCTCGCATGGCGATAGTTGTCCGAGGCGGCCACTCTGGTCTGGGCAGAGGAGACAGTCCCATCAATCACACCCTTCCAAACAGCAAAGATGCTTCTGCAGAGAAATCACAAGAAGCCAACGTCACAGAAACATCACAGCAATCAACACCATCCTGAGTGCAGCATCTATTTACAGGAGATACCAACAGGTCACTCTTCTCCAGAAACCCTTGGACTTCTGTTTGCTACATCATTGTACCATGTAGCAAGCTCTTCATAGCACAGCGTGTCCTGGCTGGCTGGCTAGCCCCTCCTGTGAATCTGCAGACTCACGCTGAATCCCCAAAGGACCCCACGGCTATTTAGAGTCTGATCTGAACACAAGGTCGTCTCGTGATGATGTCTCTAAAGCAGTGAAACCACATCCTGAGCTCTCAGCCTAACAGTCTGTGTCCACAGAACCTCTATCCTGGCTAGGTGGTTGTGTTTTAGTGCACCAGCTCTTTTATCTATTGCATTAACCCTTCTGTCTTTAAATCATCCACAAAGGCTCTGAGAATTTGCAGTTAGAACTTGAGCTGGAATTGCTTGTCTTCGAAAGAAGCAGGAATTGTTTTCAAGAAACAATGGTCTTTGCTACACATTGACCATTCTGATGATTCTGCGGATGCTTTTAATTTGCCTGAGAATTACAGCTACTATATATACTCGAGTATAAGCCGAGTTTTTTAGCCCCCAAAATGGGACATGGCTTATACTCAGGTCAACAACCATGAGGGTCCCAAGACTGTGCTGGATTGAGATGACCCACAACAATTTAATTAATTTTACCATATTTTCATGTATTTTGATTATTGAAACTCACTAGCAGCTGCTGCATTTCTCACCCTCGGCTTATACTTGGGTCGCTCTATTTTCCTGGGTTTTCAGATCAAAATTAGGTAGCTTGGCTTATATTTGGATCGCCTTATACCAGAGTATATACGGTACTTCCCCTTCAACCTGCCTTCCTAGTTAGTAAGTGTCATAGCAGAAGAAGTATCTTTAACTTTCCCCTCCAGGAACAGCTGACTGCCCTCTTCCCTCCCCATAAATCTGAAGAGAAAAAGCCTTCATGCCTGCCTCCAGATTCATGGATCAGTATATGGTGCCTATGTTCATATGTACATGTGCATACATGCTGCTAGGTATTCAAAACATAAAGCATAATTAAAATTAAAAAACTATTGGGCTTTCTACAAAAACTGTCAAGAGAGTGAGAAGCGATCTGGTCTGTTGCAATAAAAACAGGAAACAATGGCTAAAATCCTATTCCTTAAGACAGCAAATTGCAACTAGAGTAGGGCCATTGAATCAGTAAGGAGCTGATGAAACAACTGCTGTGCAAATTCCATTGATTCAATGGGCCTACTCTAGTTACAACTTTTTTTATTTATTTATTGTATTTATTGGCCTCTCTTCTCCCAATGGGGGAACTCAGTGTGGCTCATAAAAAACAAATTAAAAACACAATAAATTACTGATTGAAGAGCAATTGAACAATAATAATAGATAAAATACATTAAATGATTAAAAGCAGGATTAAAACATTAACAACAGATAAAACATTAAAACAGGCAATAACTTAACTAAAAACCAGCATCTAGGGATTCACTTATTAAAAGCCTGCCTGAAGATGTGGTTCTTCAGCTGTCAGCAGAAGGCTAAAACTTAACCTCCTGAAAGGGATCATTTCCTGCCACAGAGTTCCTTTTCCATTTTCCCATCAACCATAACTCTCAGGACAATGGGACTGAGAGGATGGCCTCATCTAAAGATCCTAAGAGTCAAGTAGGCTCATATGGGATGATACAGTCCTTCATGAAGCCTAGAGTTGTGATGGTGAACCTTGGCACTCCAGGTGTTCTTGGACTTCAGTTACCCCCAAGTCAGCACTCCTGTTGAGCAGGGCTTTTGGAAATTGAAGTTCAAGAACATCTGGAGTGCCAAGGTTCACCATCACTGGCTAGATCCAACCTATATAGAGTTTTGTAGTTAATAACCAGCACTCTGAAGGGCCCAAAAATGGACTGGTAACCAGTACAGTTCATGTAGCGGGGGGGGGGGGGGTGTTATATACTCTCTATAACATATACTATACTATACTATACTATACTATACTATACTATACTATACTATACTATACTATACTATACTATACTATACAGTAAAACCTAAGATAACACTAAAACTTGGTTCCACAAGTCTTAGTGTTATCCAATTTTTAATGTTATCCGATGCATGCATCAGATAACGTTAAAATCCTATGGGATGCATCGGATAACATTAAAACTCCATAGAGATACACTGTAACTGGCACAGGCTTTAGCAAACATTATCCGATGCATCCCATAGGATTTTAACGTTATGCGATGCAATTCTGCCCCCCCCCCGATTGCTTAACGTTATGCGGTTTTAGCATTATCTGATGCAAACGTTTTCTGAGGTATTACTATCCTATCCTACCTTATCCTATCCTATCCTATCTTATCCTTTCCTATCCTAATGGGTTATGTTGGTGTGTTTCTTATGTTGTAAGCTGCCCAGAGTTGCCTTGGCTAGGGGGCGGCTAAACAAGCCAAATAAATAAATAAATAAATAAATACTATGCTATGCTATGCTATGCTAACAGCATATATTGGCATAAGACAAACAATGATACAGTCTACAGTTTATGAAAACTTATGTCAAATAAAGCTTTTGTCTTTTAAGGAGCCATAATTTTCTTCTTTTTTCTACGTTCTAGAAACATATATATTCAATTTCAACTGCACTCAAAGCAGCTGGGGACTCCAAATAGGTAAGGCAACAATTTCCAAGCATACAGAAGACCAAAAACATGTGTGAAATGACACATGGTAGTATTTGTATTTGGTCATCTGTACACTGCTTAGGAAGAGTATTGGCAACGGTGGTCCGAAGGGACCAAGCTTCTCTCACGTGCCAGATACTGTGTACAATGATTGATGTACCCTGTTCTCCTCACAGCAGGAGAGACTAAAAAGTAATCTTGCTCAAAGTTAACATTTCTTTGCTACCCACACACATTTTTGCTACTCTTGGGAAAGTCTCCCTCTTGCCACAAAGGCAGGCCTGCCCTCTTCCATAGAGATGTAGGTTTGCCAAGCTCCTCCCATTCCACAAATCAATGCCAACCTGGAGTCACTGGCGACATCCCAGCTGCGCTGCCAGTCCTTCTTCGAGAACTGACTTGCTAGTCTCTGCAAAGCCTGAAAACACACACACACACAATTAATATTTGTTAAACAGCTATATCCCATCTTTCCTTACATGTCAGTCTTCAACAGGACTCAAAACAAATAAGTAACTCATCAACATGAGATAATCTCTCTCTCCAAATCTCCTACAAATACGACTATCAAGTCTCATCTGGCTTTCTTCTCTGTACCTACCTCCTCCACTCAAAATAGCTTCCAGGAAGAGCCAAAAATATATAAATATCACCCTCAGCTGCTTTTTTGTTCACTTTGCTGCAGTGCCAAGAATCAGAAAGGAAGGACAATGGACCAGTTTTTCCATTATTAGCATCACTTTGGGAAATATGGTTGAAGTTAGGCAGGCCTAACTCATGAGGGACTATCCAAAGCTGCTCTTGAGTTTTCAATAAAAGAACAGATACAAATTGTACTGAAAAATTAATAATCCTACCCATTGTCTGCTAATCTTTCTGTAAAAATAATTTCAATTGCTGTGCTACAGTATCTATTCTCAACCCATACCTATGCTAATTCTGCCTTTATATTATTTGAAAGAACAAGTACAGGATCTGGAACCTAGTGCAGCATTTAGCTCTTTGAGAAACACCTTCCACAACAATCAAGTTGTCTATCTTATTTTTGAAAATCCATATGAATAAAATGCTATTGTTTTCTTTTGAATAGTATTCATATGAATAGTCTGCTATTCTTTTCATTTTAACAAGTCCTGTGAATTGACCACGTGCTGTCTCGCTTAAAAGGGTGCCCTAATTTCCCTGTTTCCTTTTTTCCTGCTTACCTAATTGAAAACAGGACTAAATTTTCTATCAATCTAATGAATCACAGAATCATAGAATGAAGTTGGAAGGATCATACTAGGCCATCAAAACCAACACCCTGCTCAATGCAGAGATCCATATCAAATTATATCTGAGAGATAACTGTCTAATTTTCTCTTGAATGCCTCCAGTTTTGGAGCGTTCACCACTTCCCAAGGTTATTGGTTCCATTGTTTTACTTCTGTAACAGTTAGGATGTTTTTCCTGATATTCAATCAAAATCTGACTTCCAGTAACTTGAGCTCATTACTATGTGTCCAGCACTCTAGAACAGTGGTTCCCAAACCTTTTTGGCCATATCTCACCTAAGCATCTCTAAAAACTTGATGCCCCACCACCCCTGTGACATAGAATTCTTATTATTCAAAAAGTGAACTCCAATTTTCA